>JASUAD010000006.1:49233553-50460741 GCA_037013555.1 Sextonia rubra | reverse complement strand
AAGAAGAAGAAGGAGAAGGAGAAGAAGAAGACGAAGAAAAGAAAAAATTCGATCCAACTGCGTCATGGGCCTCAAAGTCTGCAAAAGAAGGCTCAATAATAGGCCCACAGTTTGCCTTGTCAGAAACAACAAAGAAAAAGGTAGAGAGATTTGATGAGCACCGTGAGTCAATGAGAGAACAAGACCGTTTCCTTTGTTAATAACTAGTAATACCAAAAGCTTGAGCTGTTAGTGAACGACAAAACAATTTATATCAGCAAAAAATGACAGCATTTGCTACTGCTTTTGCAGATTGAGGCAGATGTTCCACAAATGCAAGGAGTAGCTGCAGAGAATTCTTGCAGCAATTCTAGGCATTTGCATGAAAAGTCAGTTACTAGTGATAGTGATATTCCATTTTTCCATGTTTTCATTTGAACCCTGCTTGGTATTTGTTGTTGTACTTACTGCAAGATTTGTCTCATTTATCATGTATACATATGAACCTACTGTAAGCATGCCATGCTTCAAAAAGGGGGCTGGTTTTACTAAGCATTTCGTTCATTTACTTCATAGTTGGATTTTTTGTCTAAACCATCTATTTTCTTGTTAATATATGGCCAGCTGATAATTGCACTTGCCTGAGTTTTTGGGTCAAGACAAGTCACAGTGGGATGCACCTAATACATTTTTCGAACTTTGCAGTCATGTGTCAATTGCCTTGTGTAGTAAACAAGATAATGTTTATGTTGTTTGTATTTGGCTGTCTTCTTATGACCTTGCTTTCTGCATTCCCACAGTGAATCTGGGAGTGGTGTTATGCTCTACGCGGTTCCGGTAAGATTCAGTCTGACTGTATGCTATATTTTTTGCTTCTATGCAGGGTTGAATGTTTTAATAATCTATTAAATCAACATTAGATCGTAAGATACTCCCAGCCTTCTGCATTTGGCAAACTTATATCAAACCCATCATTACTATATTGGAGACAATGAGTGTGGGAGATGCCTTTCCATGAAAGTGTATTTGAAAAATGAAATAATTCACCCTCCTGGGTGTTGGTTTGCTGGCATGAGGCATCAGTTTTCTCCCCACATCGTCTGTTGAGCATTACCCAGATTTACCTTGAGCACACGTGTTGTGTGGTCATGCGTGCATCGGGGGAGTAGTTAGGTCAAGTCAAATACCATGGGAAACCTTCATCAGAGAGAGAGAGAGAGAGAGAGAGAGAGAGAGAGAACATTCGATCCAACTGCGTCGTGGGCTTCAAAGTTTCAAAAGAAGGCTCAATAATAGGCCCACAGTTTGCCATGTAAGAAGCAACAAAGAAAAAGGTAGAGAGATTTGATGAGCACCTTGTGTCAATGAGCAAACCTAGTAATACCACAAGCTCGAGCGGTTAGTGAACAATAAAATAATTTTTATCAACACTCTCCCTCGAATGGAAAGTCATTTGAATTTGAAACCTAACAGACAGACCAGATTGATAGATGGAGGTAACGTGCCTTCCAGGGGTTTCAAACTTGTAACCCCTGGCTCTGATACCATCTTAATAACTAGTAACACCAAAAGCTCGAACTATTAGTGAATGACATAACAATTTATATCAACATCCTTCATAGCAAAGTTTGCGGAGAGGTACAAATCAAGGCCAACTGGATTTGTTTACAAGATCAAGTAGGAGACTTTCATCTGGATTAGTTGAGGGGGGGCATGATAGCTACCTTCAAAAGCAATCCCACACAACTAGTATTCGATGGTTAACTCCAAATGCATCTATCGCGGTTACAGTTGGAAACATTATCTTTGGTACCTTCATCTCCTCTTCTCCAAGGTGGTTGTGGGTTCTTAGCAGGCTAAGATATTAGAGATAACCAAATTTATCCCTAACGTCAACTCTATGTGTGTGTGAAAAAGACCATCCTTGGTTAGTTTATGATTCAATGCCACTCCTTTTATTTTGCGGAAAAAAAATCTGAACTTTCTTCTTCTCTGTGACTCTTGGTTTCTTCTTGGCCTTTTGGCATTTCTTTTCCTATGAGTGCAAGAGTTTTACTCTCCATGTTTTTTTTTTTTTTTGTGTGTGTGTGTGTGTGCGTGTGCGCGTGTGCACACGTGCTGGACTTCTGGCTACTATCATTCTTGGTGGTGCAGTTCTTTTTCCTTGATTTCGAACCTTTGTCTGGGTTGGTGCTGTTTTTCTCAGACTACCTGGGTGGAAGCTTACTCCTTGGATTTGTGGTTCTTTGGCCTGTAAAGGATGAAGGTTGGTGCAGTGGGTTTCCTTCTTTCTTGCTTCAAGCTTTCGTTGGAGTTTCTGTTCATCCTCTGATTTATTTAATTCACTAAATTAATTAAGTATTATTTTTTTATAATATATGGGGTCGGGTCCTTACAATATCAAGCTTCTCATGATGCTTCTTCTTGATCCGTCAACCTGTTACAATCCACCTTGGGGTCCCATATCAATCATGGGTTGACAACCCACCTTGGGGTCCCATATCAATCATGCAGTCTTCAACTACTAATGTTCCTCAATCTACCGATTTCTTGAAGCCTTAGAATAGATCATTTGGTTCCAGCTTTATCTGCCATCTGATATTTCAGTGATATTTCTCCTTTCTCGTCCACATTATACCTCAGTTCTAGTGTATCCAATTGCATGACTAGAGTGAAGCATAATCTATTTCACAATAATCCATATATTGAACCAACACAAATTTACACCAAGCAACTGAAAATCTGGTCGAAAAATGGTATTGGAGCAAAAACTTATTTATTTTGAATTCGATTCCATGTCATTCTCTCTCTCTCTCTCTCTCTCTCTCTCTCTCTCTCTGTGTGTGTGTGTGTGTGTGTTCATTTTATCATTTGGTTCTTCTAACAAGTAATAATGTATCTTTGTGGCATAGGAAATTGGGATGTGCAAACGTTTGCACATTATACTTATGTTAAGTCCTGGTTCATTTGGAAATAAAAGATTTACTTCTGCGCAATTTTCTTTCTCTAGTTGACACATAGGAAAGGGGAAAAACTCTTTAATTTTCCTATTAGCACGAGTACAATATCACTATGTTTTGATTTAGTTCACACAGATTTTTGGACATCACCTGTCTATTTAGAGCGGGTGGAAATATTTTGTTATATATGTGGATGATTATATCCCAGATTTTAGCAAGCTATTAATATGATTGAAAACTTGGATTCTAACATTACATTCATAGTGAAGGGAGGGGAGGGGGGGAGGTGTGGTGGCAGTATAAATGTCTAAGTATTCTCAGTCCTTGGTATATAAAGGTATTTCTTCAAAAGGCTTATGTCCTCATACCTCTGAGCAAAATCAGGTCAACATAAACATCAACACATCTTGCAAATTGTTCACACTATTGATTGATTCAACCATCCCCACATCCTTCTGGGTAGGAGCATCAGCAATGTTGTTTACATTTTCAACAGTCAATTTCATTAGAACTTGTCTAACCAATCTCCATATACCTTTCTTCTTCACCATCTTCCCAGCTATAGTTTTCATCTTTCTTTTGGATTTTTATGTCTTGTCCTTCTATCTCCAAATGAGCAGGCTAAGCTTGCTGCACCATCCGTTCAGTGTTCATTTCTTGGTTATGGGGTTAGAAAAAAAGAATTTGATTTGTTTTAATCCTAACAGAAATCAATCCACTGAGCTTGCTGCACCATCCATTCAGTGTTCATTTCTTGGTTATGGGGTTAGACAAAAAGAATTTGATTTGTTTTAATCCTAATAGAAATCAATCATGGGTGTCTTGAAATGTTGTTGCTCTAGATAGTGTTCCTTTCTTCCCCTCCCTCCATCTAAGTTTGTCTTGTCACAATCCTTTGTGCAGTCTTTTTTAACTCTTATAGGTTACTCTTGATCGCCTGCTGATTCTGCATCTACTAATTCATCTTCACTCAGTCATGCTGAGGCTGTGGTTTATCAAAGGGTGGCTAGATGATCAATTACCTCCTCTTTGACTTTTCAAGTTGTGCCTTCCAATCTTCCATGTAATAATCGTTTCATACCTTTTCATTGTTCATCTTGTATTTTAAGACCAACCAACTCTTTGAATTTTTTTCCAGCTCTGTCTTTGCTTATTTAAATTATGTTTCTATTCCTTATTATTCTGTTTAAGGAGGCACTTGTGCAACAACTATGAATGAGGATTTACAGCTTACAAGCTCTTCAAGACAATCACATGTGGGGCATCTTCTTTTCTATCCTCCTGATGGTCGACCCACTGGTTGTAAATGGGTTTATACCATTAAAGAGCAATACAGATTAGAGTCTTGACAGATAAAATGCACATCTAGTTTCCTTGGTATATTGACTAGAGTATGGCATTGATTATGATGAATATTCATTCCCATTGAAAAGACGACAATAGTTTTGAACTATTCTGAAAATTGTTGCTTCCAGATGATAGTCCATTATTCAAATGAACTAATATAATAGGTTCTTGCTTGGTGATCATAGGGAAAAGGTGTATATGAGTCCTCTACATTTTACCATTCCTAACTCCTTACTCATGCTTCTTTGGGCTTGTTTTCTCTTCATTGGACTGATATTTATTGGATAATTTGATATTTGCACGGTTCTTAAGGATGTGGGATTCTATTTTCTAAAAAAAATTCACTTATGGGGCTGGATGCCCTTGAATGTGTCAATCAATAACTGGATGCTACAGTTTTTAAGGAATTCTGAAGTGAAAGAAATAATATCAGTGTGGGCATGGCTAAATCTTTTGCAGAAGTCGAATATCTATCTTCTGCATGTTCAAAGATTGTCTGGTTCAACTTACAAGAGCTTGGTGTTTCTACTTTAGCTTGTCCTCCTCTCTATTCAAACTACTCTATTGTTCCGAATCAAGTCGAGCCCAAAATATCGCAGACCAACCAATTGTTTTGAAGTGGATTGCCTTTCCATATGCAGATACTTCTAAGACAGCGCTATTGGTCTTTACATCTTTTCCGAACTCCCAATTCATTGACATCTTTACCAAAGCAATGTCTCATGACCATCATGATTCCTTGGGTTGTAAATTGGTACTCGTGCATAACCTGTAATGATTTGAGGGGAGAGTGTGGGGCGAGTACCAAATGTAGATACACATTTTGGTACCTCCACAAGATTAGGACCTTATCTTATAAGGTAAGAGCTTACCAATTTATCATTATCTTTTCGCGTTGATAATTGGTGTAGACTTTGTTTTCCTCATTTCCCTTGTACTTGCAAGTTGCATGACACTTGAAAAGTGGTACAGTTATAACTTCATGTAAAGATGAAAATCATGACATAACAAGGAGCTCTCCCACTAGGAGGGAAGCTAAATTTCCCTTCTCAAACTGTCACCTTTATTTGATTTCCTGCTTCACTTTTCAAATCTGCTCCATGTTAATTAAGATCTATGCTTACCCATTGATGCTATTGATGACAAACCTTCTTTGATTTTCCTCAAATTTCTGGTGCAGATCATAGTGGTGGTAGCTGAAGTCATCCTTTTCATGCATTTGCTCTAAGTGTTTTAATGAAGGGTTCCATTTTGCATTGCATAAATTGCCTTTATAAAAGCATGAAATGGCTGCACAGGAGAGAAGGAACCGAATAGCATTGGTGTTTGCAAGAGAACAACCTTGATTTGCATATATGATCTCATCAAACTTCTCATTATATTTTTTTATTTGTTGAATACACCTTTAATTAGTTGTAAATAATCTTCTGTGGGCCACACAAACTTGATCCTGGGACCCCTAGTGGGATCGGACTATTCCTACTATTTTGTTTTTCTTTTTTACTTTTAATACCTAATTGCACATTTAATTTTTCCATTTGAATTATAGATTCATACATCAGAGTGAATTTGATGCAGGCCAGATCCAAGATCCATCCTGGCATTAATGGGCCACACTGATGGGCTCCACTTAATCCATGATCTGTCTAATATTAGGAAGCCCTATCCTTAATTAGATAGTTCTTAATTAGTAGGATTATTTCTTATTTTATGTTGGATTAATTTTTAGTAATTGCTTAATAGGATTTAGTAGTTGCTCATTTTAATTTAGTAAGTTTTAGTTATTTAAAAACAGTCACTCTATATAAGGAGGAGCCTTTCATTGCAATGGATATGCTTATTTATAATTAATTATAGTTATCTTTTGAGATTTCTCTCTCTTATGGTGTTTTTCCTCTTGTGAGGGTGCCGTAGCGGTTAGAATCCATTTCCGGATTCGATTAATCCTTTGGAAAATTGATGTACATTCGATCAGATATTCGAAACTACGACAAATTGATATAAGAGACGAGATTCATTCGTCGGGAGACGTCCATCCTTCCTAGATTTCATTCATCCACCATCTCGCCCCATCACCTCTTCAACATCAAACCAAGACTCTAGTAGCCCCACGCTTTCCTAGCCATTGTGTATCCCCTCGATACCACCACAATCGTCCCGAGACCCCGACACCCACTGAAGCCCCTTCTCGAACCCTGCCTCCCACCAACCCATATTGATAGACCCTCAGAAGCCCTAAACCCACCTTCTCTGTTCTAATCGTCATCGCCGGGGTCCATTCCTTCACCGACACTGCCAACAACCAGGCCAAACCCATTCAACACCAAACTTGTAGCCAAAACCCAGCCATCTCCAGCCCCATTCAAAACCTTAGAATCCAAACCATCTCCTTAATGATACACTTCAAACCCCTCTTCGCTACCTCTATCGTCACCAACCCAAATCTCTAATTCGAAACCCTACATCCCATCCACCCTAGCCACCTCGTTTGTCAACATCCAAACCCCAAACACTCCAAAAGAACCCACTTCGAAAACTCGGCGGGGATCCCCGCAACATCCCAAACCCATCACTTGTTAAACCAGAAACCTTTAAAAACCCTATAACCCTCCTCTGTTGACCCCAGCACATCCACCAAAAACCCAAAACCCTAAACGCAATTTTGCAAGGCCCCACGTAAACCCAACCTCCTTGGTAAACATCCGAAACCCTCCAAGCCCAAATCCCTAACATCGCAGCTTCATCCACCACCAATCCGACAACCCACCATCATCTCGACACACAACTGAGCCCAAGCCACCTTCTCTGCCTTTTGATTGTTGTCGCAGCACCCAAAAAAAAAAAAAGGGAGGAAAGAAGGAACAATTAATTGGCGACCTTTCCGGTCAACTTCCGGTGAGTTTTCTAGACGACTTCCACTGACCGACATTTTTTCTAACTGACTTAAAGCAACTTTTTTAACCAAATTTAGGTGGCTTTTCCTCCCATCTTCTGACTGGCAACACAGAAAAACATAGTTTCTATACCCAAATTCATTTCTTAATTGCTTACCTGACCCAAAAGGAAAAAGAGTAATTAATATAGCACACGTCCACGAGTGACACTTTAACTCGAGGACTCAAGGATCATTTCCTAATTTGTCAAGGATGCAAGAGTATTAATTATCACTACTACTCAGTCATATGTGTTGGCAATTAATATAACCTCTTGGGCTATTAATTAAGGAGTGATATTTACACTGATTAGTGATCACGGGGCATACATGTGAAACTGAAAGTAAAGTATGAACACCAATCAACTAAGAGTTGATATTACTAGAGTCTTGATACTTTTTGTAGCTATTACAAGTGAACCACATGGGTTATATAGTAACAATAGCCCTCACGAGTCTTGAAACATATAATTTGAACCCAGGAAGTTTCTACCATCATCATCATCATCATAGTTCTTTATAGGTCACATTTGGTGGGCTAACTATTCCTAGAGAAGGGCTTTACTTGGATGAGGATTTGTCATGTATGGTAATAGGTGAGAAATGTGTGGAATTGAAGATTCTATGCCCTCTTTGTGAACTAATATTTCCCATCACCACAGAGTGGTCCTAAAAAATGAAGATCTTATATGGCCCAAATTGAGAATTTATAATTTTTAAACATTGGTTTTCTACGATTTTTTAGAAAGCAGAAATCTTCTTCAGGAATTTTGGTTGACAAAAGTGACTTAATCTTTGAATACTATGCTTTTTGTGGTTTATCCATTCTATTTAGATGTTGAACTCTTCTGACAACGACTCCTATTGCTGACCCAAAAGTGACTTAATATTTGACTATTATGCTTTTTGTGGTCCATCCATTATATTTAGATGTTGAACATTAAGAATTCTAATTTTTCAAGGCATAAATTAAAGAATCAGGAACATGAGATACGTGAATATTGAGAATTCTGAATTTTCAATACACAAATTATAAAAATGGGATCATATATTAGTATACACGATAAACTTGAACATCAACTTAATGTAACAGAAACAGGAATATGTTTGAAATTGATGAAACAAATTATAAGATTAAAACTAGGAACATGTGGTTGTTGTGAGAAACAAGAACATGAGACACATGAACATTACAAATTCTGAATTTTTAGTGTACAAATTGAAGAAATAGGATCATGTAGTGTACATGATAAACAGGAATTTCAATCTGATGTGGCAAAAGCAGTAAACAAATACGAACATGTGGCCATTGTGACAAACATGAACATGAGATACAATAACATTAAGAATTCTGAATTTTTCAGTGTCCAAATTGAAGAATTAGGAACATAAAACAAACTAACATTAAGAATTTTGAATTTTTAGTATACGAATTGAAGAAATAAGATCAAATATTAGTGTACATTAAAAGCAGGAACATCAATTAGATGTGTTAGAAACAAGGATACGAGATACAAAAACAATAAGATTTTTTAATTTTTTAGTGCACAAATTGAAGTATTAGGAACATGAGAAATATGAACATTAAAAATTCTGAATTTTCAGTTCACAAATTGAAGAAATAGGATCATGTATTTGTATACATGATAAACAGGAACATCAATCTAATGTGGTAAAAACAAAAACACGTTTGAAATTAATGAAGCAAATCACAAGATTAAAAATAGGAACATGTGGTCGTGGTGGGAAACAGGAACATGAGACACATGAACATTAAGAATTTGAATTTTAAGTGCACAAATTGAAGGAATATGATCATACATTAGTGTACATAATAAACAGGAACATTAATCAAATATGTCAGAAATAGGAAAATGAGATATAGAAACATCAAGAATTCTAATTTTTCAGTGTACAAATTGAAAAATCAGGAATATAAGACATATAAACATCAAGAATTTTGAATTTTCAATGCACAAATTAAAGAAAAAGGATCATGCATTAGTGTACATGATAAACAGTGATATCAATCAGAAATATTAAAAACAAGAACATGCTTAAAATAAGAACATGAGATGCAGAAACATTAAGAATTTTGATTTTTCAATGCACAAAGGGGTTTTTTCCGTACGAACACCATTAGGGTAGAATTTTCCTAAGCCCTAACCAAATACTAACTATTTACCCACATGTTTTCCCACAACTTCTGTACTGGGAGTACTCAGGTGATCAAAGATTTCACGAAATCATAAGGCTATCTTATGCAAAATCTCACGAACTTGCAATTTGCATATTAGTTTAAGTTGCGTTATTAACCTACATGTTCTCTAACTCTTTTTGTAGTAATGTTGATTGGTAGAAGAAGGGTTAACTTCTTGCGATATTGCCAAATAATTTCCTAAAAGCCTTCCTACTCATATTTTCATTTCATTAAGCATTAGCTAAGGTGGCTGGGACATAAGATAATTGACATATGTGGTCAGTGGGAAGATGAGACTATGTATGTTGGTTACAAAGCAACTGAGCAACCCCCATATTGTCAATTTTTTTTATAATTAAAATGTGCTTTTTTATGGCATATTTTTCTTTTTCTAAATATAAAAAATTACTACCAATGATATGTGGATTAAATGCCATAAGAATATCTAGGTATAAATGCATTATTATTTGATTGTTAATGTCATAGAAATATGTAACTTTATGATGATAAAAGTATCAACCTTTAGATTTTAAACTTTTAATTATTACATGTAGGTGTGGATAATTAAAAAAATATTTTTTAGAGCATAAAACATGTTTTATCTTGTGGAATTTCTTGCATGTTATGAACTCCCATAGCAAATTTCTTCATACCAAAAGCTTGAAAAACCACATCTTTTGAAATTTTCACACAAAATTTCAACAATGACAAATAAAATGAGTGTTGCACAAAACAGGGATGCCTGCTTTATATATTATGAACCCTTAATGGAGTCATTCATCTAGTTTTGATTTGACCGATGAAGGCCCTACCAATGCAATGTATAGATATCAGAGGATTGATTTCTTATGATAGCCTTTTTTTTCCTCTATTTTTTGTATGTTAGTTTTGCTTCAAACTTTTAATAGAGATTGTCAAATCATTCTTAGAAATTTTAAAAGTGAAAACAAAGTTGAAGAAACAAAGATATAGAGTAATAGAGATACATATAAGGCTCTCCACGCGTTGTCCGTCTTCTATGCTGTTGTGTATTTGTGCCAATGCCAGAACAGAGAACTGGAGAGGGCTTGGGCTAAGAGTATGTTGATTTAGGGGTTGAGAGCATGTTGATTTGGAGGGATTTTGAGGCTTGAGAGAGGAGAAGAGAGATCGGGAGGGGTAGGCAGGGGCTTATGTTTATTTTAAGTGTGGGCTAGGCTAGACCTTCTCCTGTTTTTTAGGGGGCTTAAACCCCCAGCCTACTACATGTAGGTCCGCCCTTGCATAGATGCAATATAGGAATAGTCTAAAGAACTTTTATTTTAGAAAGCAAATGGTCAGTTTGGTGGTTACCTTTAACAAAAACGTTGGAGTGGAAGATAGAGATTAGGACTTTGATGATTTAGGGTTCTACAAAATCACCATCTCCAATGAAAGTGAGACCCAAGAGTCCAAATCGAAGCTCCACCAAGGCGATCAATGTTGCATATCAGCAAACAAGTTTGTGAGTAAGGAAATAATGGAAAAAACAGGAAGAAGAAGATGTACAGACGAAGAGTAGAGGATATGGAGAGATAACAGGTCTGGGTAATGTTTAAGTCTGGGTAATGTTTAAATAAAGAACTAACATGCAAAATTGCATGGTCTTGTGATTTCGCATAAAATAACTTGCGATTTCTCATAAAGTAGCCTTGCGATTTTGCAAAATCTTTGATCACATGGGTACTTCCAATACAGAAGTTATGGGGAAACGTGTGGGTAAATAGCTTGTCTTTGTTTAGGGCTTGGAAAAATCAAACTCTAATGGTGTGCATATGGAAAAAAACCCCATGCACAAATTGAAAAATCAGGAATATGAAACACATGAACATTGAGTAGATGTGTCAAAAATAAGAATATATTTGAAATTAATGAAACAAATTACAAGATTAAAAACAAAAACATGTAGTCATGGTGTGAAAAAAAAAAACTGTTCCGGTCATCGACGTGGGTGGCCAATGGCCGAACTATAACATCACTTGTTTTTTAAATATATATATATATATATATGGGGGATATTCATGTGCATATGTCTCTCACTAAGACCGCGCATACTCCTCTGTGGGGGCCATGGTGGACCCTACCAAGGGATAAGGCGAGGGAGATGGAAAGATCCATGTGGGATGACCCTACATACCAAGTTTGGCCCCAATAATAGGTCCTTAATCCTTCATCCGTGACCCACAAATTCATTCCATTTGAATGGGTACATAGTCGATTCAATGGTCCAATAAATTTAGATTTGACCAAAAATTGGTAAACGTGTTCAATTCAAGGGGGTCATATATGTGATCCATTTGGATGGACCATACAATGGGTCCCACCTAGAATTCTCATGAAAAAAACGGTGAAGGACATGCACATGAATATTTTCCTATATATATATATATATTTAAATGCAGGATACAATGGTAGTTTTTTAGTTTTTTTGGGAAAAATTGTCTTAGTGGATTTAAAGCTCTAAAGTCTTTGGAGGTGGACTTAAAGCTACTTGACTTTTAAAAAAGACTTGGGCCCAAAGGCCCCATTAACCGTGATATTTGATTTTATAAAATATTTTAAAATTTAGCTTAACTGGGCCATTTTGATGGTTACTTAACAATTTATTCAAAGTTGTGGATTGTAATTGAGTTACATGATAGCATGAAGTGTGATCTTGTAAGTTACCAATGCCATGTCAATTGCAACTTGAGTTTATGGCCTATGATGACAATTCTTTCTTTGACTCTCAAAACTTGTTTACCATAATTAGAGTAGCTACAGCTGGTCATGGGACTAGAGGGGTGGCCTGGTGCATAAGCCTCTCATTCCCATAACACACACAAGGGATCAATCGCTGTTGGTGCTTTGTTATAACCACTCCTGCCCATTGGGCCAATTTAGCCCCCAAAAAGGCTACAGCTGGTCATAAAAAGTCTTCCTGTGCATCTGACAGTCATCATCTTATGGTGCACATCATCTACTGTAGGGCTTACCTATGTGTTAGCATGCGGGTGTAGTCGCACCAGTAGGATTTGAGAAATTTAATTAAATAAGATTGAAAAGAAATTCTATTTTATTACTTGCCTTCTTCACTTGACCATTGACCAAACCACCCAATTAAAAATTTTGAGTCTGCCAGCCCATGTTATGAGCCATTCGAATGGATCACACAGATACACTCTTTAATATTCACCAATTCCATTAGTTTGCACTGATTGGAATGAGTTAGACTATTTGATAGAGGTTCATTAAAATTTTGAAGCATGGATCATGTAGTTAGTGGCCTTAGATTGACTTGAAACTTCATATATAAGACGGCCCACATGAATCTTTCAAGCTCCCAGCCCATGATTTTTTGGGCCAGAGGTGGGCCTCAATTGTTGCTTTTTACGGTAAGGATAATTTCATAATCTTAGGTTAAAGTCCATCAAATGGCTTATCTGTAAATCGAGATATTGGAGAGTTTTCGTGAAGTGTTTAGGAGTATGACTAAGCTCTTTGGCTGTGACCATGTGTTAGTACCGACCGACAGATTGATGTCCAAATTATCCTCCCGAATCTTGACATTTAATGAGTCGTGGTGATTCATCACATGCTGAGTTGGATCAGATGAGAGATTTCTGGATGGCTGATTGAGTGGACCCCAAGAAGGTCGAGATCAGCTAGGTGGAGAACGATTCGAGTAAGACGGGTCAAGAGTTGATTTAGTGTCATAGGCCAATGAGTCGAAGCGGTTTCATCCTACAGACACTCGAAAAGCTATTTGTTTTCATTTAGATTTATCTACATTATATGTTATTTCCCTTTTAATGAATCTCTCTTTAGGCCAAAAAAAAATGCTGAAAGTAATCATTTGAATATCGGTTCTCCTTCTTGTAGGAGCTTCAATTAATTAATAAAAGTTCCCCTCTTTTTAGGAAAAAACAACATTTTTAAGAATGTGATATTATCACAATGATACCCTTATATTTTTAACATGGTCTCCTAGAGCTTTTTTTTTCTCTTATTTTAATAATTTTACTGTTATTAAAAAAGGGACTTTTTCCTGTGCATACGTCCCTCATGGACTTTTCATACACACTCTTTGGTGGGGCCCACTGTGGACCCCACCAAGGGATGAGACTGGGAGGATTGGAAAGATCTATGTGAAAGCACCCTATATATCAAATTTGGTCCCAATCAAATATCCCCAACTCCTTTATCCATGGCTCACAAATTCATTTCATTCGGATTGGTATATAGTCGATCCAATAGTCCAATAAATTTAGATCCGACTGAACGTTGAGGCGAGTTGCTATCATGGGGTTCCATGTGTATTACAGGGTTTGGGTTGAGTGATAGATGGGCTCCACCTAAAATTCTCATAAAAAAAATGGTGAGAGACGGATACATATGAAGATTCTCCATTAAAAAAAAAAAAAACACCAATGATATATACATGAATGTTGTGTTGAACTCAGTGCAGCTTAATTATTTTCTACAAAGTTGTTTGTACAATTATGATTTGATATTGTAGGACCCAAAGAACCCAATGATTCATTCTCGATCCAAGCTGAAAAGGACTTCATCTGTTGTGATGAATTAGGCATTCATTGTCCAACCCTAATGGGCTCCACTCTGACTAGGGTTGATATATTCTTTATCATATTCAGATGACCCTCATAAAACTCAAGTCAATAACCTAGAATATTTAAAAAAAAAAGACCATAGAAATAATGGGTAAGAATAATTTTATTGAAAAGAACCCAAATGTCAAATGTAGAATGAAAGGCTAAATAATTGTAGACGGTTACGGTCTTCGCAATCCACTTGGGGTGCAATTTTTTCTAGTCTATGGGATCATTAGACAATGTTACCATACAAACATGACCTAGGGAATCAGTACCAACTAGTATTTAATATGGGGTTTGGTGAGTCCGAGCAAGTCAAGTCGAGTTTTTAAACTCAAAAAACATAATCATATTATAAATTTCTGCCAAAAAGTATCCAGTTGTTGGGCCCAAGATGCAGAGAGATCCTAATACGTGCATTTAAATATTAGGTCCGCATGTCAATCTGGGACTCAGACGAGGGGGCCTAGCTTGGCCCTTAAAACCCTTAAAATGAGCGCTCTTATCTTTAACAAAAAGCCTTAGGACTGAGCATAGAAAGTTTCTTTGTCAGCCCTAAAATTCAAGGATCAAGCTTGAACAGTATTAGGCATGGCATAGGTATGGTCCTTATATATAAATATAAAAATATATATATTTATAGGAGAGCACTACACAGCATTTGGACATTTTTTAAGAAAAAAATGTTGCTGAGATGCATGATAATTATGGAAGTTCAATGGATATGAAAATTCATATGATGCTTACTTCGATGCAAAATATTGAGTCCATAAGATAATTCTAACATCTTGTTCTATGACCCTAAAATTTAATAATTTAGAAGCATTATTTTATCATGATTTCAATTCAACATTGAAAAAAAGTTGGATGAGTGTCAAACTTGGACTTATGGTTATTTATTTATTTATTTTTTTTGGGTGGGGGGGGGGGGGGGGGGGGGGTGGGTTATGAAAAGTATAATCTGAATCAACATGGACCCATGACCAAAAAGAAGAAGGGCATAAAAAAGGAGCATTTTCAAAGTGGGGCACTTATTAGAATTCACCATATATATATATAACTCATAATGAGAAATGGTTTAGTGAGATTGTGTGGTATAGAGCTAACTTTTCAAGGCCTACTTAGAGTTGTGCCAACAATAAAAGGCATGAGGGATTGTAAGATCATGATAGGAACTAGGTATGTACAAAAAATCAATCCTTTTGTAAAATCATGATAGGTGTACAAAAAGTCAACCTTATCTAATGTAGTTTGATATGTGAAATGAGGTTACTTATTATAACCATTGCAAATGTGGGTTGCTGAGATGAAGGGGCCTGAATGATTGGATGGGGCTGATTTCTTACATATTCCTAGTTTTCATTATAATCTTTCAATCTTTTATTCCATTCATGGTTGACACAACTCCAAGTAGGCCCTAAAAAGTTCACTCATATAGCGCACTAATAAGTCCTTAAAAATGTATTATTTTATGTGAAATTTCAGGAATTTTAAGGACTTATTCATTGGAAATTTCTTCATTTAACTAAAATTCATGTTTTCATGATTTTAAAATTCATTTTAGAATTTTCTTGCAAAAATCATTAAAAATCCTTACTTTTTCATTAAATCATGAAACTTTTCATTTTTTAGAAGAATTTTCAAATTCATGATTTTGCATGGAATGATAGAATTTGTCATCATCATTAGTTAATTAAAGTTAAATCATGATTAATGATATGGATTTATGTTGTCATTCTATGTAAATTGGGCCCACATTAGTGCATTTGTGATTTTTATTCAAAATTATTAACCTAATTGAAAATCACTTATATTTGTAGGGAAAATTGAAGAAAAGGGACCCACATAAAAGATTTGAAGCTAAGAAATTATTTGGGAAGAAATCCAAGGTGGAGCCAAACTTATGAAGTTGTTTCCATGGAAGGAAAGAAGTCCAAAGGTGGTGGGACACCATGCCATTATATACTTGCTAAAAAAAAGGAGAAAAAGAAGGAAGTTTACGCAACCTGCTATCTTATGGAAACCCAAGTCTAGCTGGAGAAGTCCCATGCCAATCACTCCCATTCATAATTATCGAGTCCCACCCAACCATTATATACGCCAGTTTTTTTCTTTCTCATGTACATCTCATCACAAGTCATGTACAGGTGGCTCAGTAACTCTACTTACTCTCAACTTTCTATTCCTATCTTTTCTCCATACCAAACGAGGCATTCTTCTATTCAAACTTCAACGTCCCAGCTCACCATTCCACCCAATCTCAACCCAATCTTTAATTTAAAAAGGATAGCCACCATTCCAGGAAAGATTTTCCTCACATCAGCTATCTATTAATCACTCCACAAAAATCGTCCCATATCAATCACGTGTCCCACCATCTAAGAATTCTATTTCATTCTGGCCACTACTCTCTCTCATATCACCATTCATATAAGGCATCTTGATCAGCCCATCCAGGATACGTTCCAAATTGAGATCAGCCCCACTAATATATATATATATATATATTAGTCCAACCCACCTCATCTATCCCTCATCTCACGTCCTCAGATCTCTCCCATCTCTCTTTCTCTCTCTTCCTTTTCTTCTCCACATCACACGTTCACAGCACCTTCCCATCACCTTTTTCTTTTTTTTCCATACTCCACCATATCACATCAACTCCTACACCCACTTCTTCTCTCCTCTCCATTCCAACTTCTCCTTTTGTCTAATCCTCCTAGGTGTGAAGATTGAAGAAAAGAGCCTGGATTATGCGCAGAGTCCCTTCTTTTTGATGTCTTGATCTAGGGTAAGGGTAGATTTTCTATTTCTAGTTGTAATTATTTTTGGAGTTTATTTGGTGTATTGGTTCGTTTAAAATTTAAATACACAATTAGTGAGGTCAAGGTGTTCTGCCTTGAATCGGCGCTGTGTGTTTGTGTGTGGTGACAGCACACACTTGGTGCGGTGTCTTTGTGGATTTTTTTTATTCTGCCAATACCACTACACCAAAAATCTAATTTAGGAACGGATTATGGGCTCGGTTTTGGGCCGTTACTGAAATGAAACGGATTTGATTTGTTCCGCACGAGGCCTATTTGATAAAAACCGGGGTTATTTTCGCTTAAGGCACGAGGCCTGTTCTCTCTTGTTTTCTCAGCCGTTCCAAAACCACTCGTTCCTCAGTTCTCTACTGTTTTCTCAGCCGTTCCTCAGCTCTGTTTGCGCGCTGCTTGCATTTCCCGATCTTCCTCTTCCTGATCTTCTTCCTCAGCCGTTCCCACAGATTTTCTGTTCCCGCTGCTACCTCAGCCGTTTGCAGAAACCATTTGATCTGTTCGCAGCCGTTCCCACAGATCTGTTCGCAGACGGCAAGAACCACAGCTTGCGTTTCTTCTTCTTCTTCCCAATTTTCAACTCTTTTCTTCCCGATTTCTTAAAAGGCAAGTTAGGGTTTTTTCTTCTTAGACCTAATCGATCTTTCAACTCTTAGATCCTTGTTGTTTAGGGTTTGATCTTGTTTTTTATGGATCTATTGTCTCTCGTTGGTCGCAGGAGGAGAGAAGAGACAGCTAGGGTTTCTCCAAGTCTTGAATCTGGTCTGTCCAGATTCTAGCACTTTTACAGATTTTCGATCTGTGTAAGGTACGTCACAGACTCTGATTCGATTCCTCCCTTTCCTAATCGAGTGCTTCTGTTTATATGATAATTCATATTATTCATGCACATGTGGAGCTGCATCTTCCTTTCTTGTTTCTTGATTTTGGGATCTCTTTATGAGGCTTGTAGATAGCTATCTTATGATATTGATAGTCAATTTGAATTTAGATGGTGTAACCATCTTGTGATGTTCCTTCCATATGTCTTGTAAGTATATTTGTGTTTTTAATCCTTTTATTTTTCTTTTTATTCTGTATTAATTATTGATGAGCGATACATGTAGCTGCTTGAATTTGGTTGGAAACTTGGGATGGAATGTGAACAAATTGAAATTGGTTGGTGTATTGGCTTTAGAGTGGGAATTAATTGCATAATGTTTATTATTAATTATAATGCCTTCATTTTATTGATTCCTTGGCTCCTTGAATGATAATTTTTTCTCCAGACTTGCTAGTTGGACAATAGATAATTCCTTCTGCACAAGCCACTTGGGAGGGAAGCAATTTGGATGCTTGAAGCAAACACCATTTCCTTTTCAAAACTGTAGATTGTTATTTGATGTCATGAGTTTTTTGGGTGGTTGAGACTTTTATTTTCCTCTGTGTGTGTTTGTGAGCAATTAAAAGTTTGCTAAATCTTAGGCCACACCTGACCACAGTGTTGTTTGACGTGAGCTATTGCTCTTCTGGGGCATATCTATGTCATATGATGTTGGCATGTCACACAAAAAATCCAAAGTGAGAAACCCATACTAGAGCTTTGCTCCTATGCTGGACATGGATGCATATTTGATCATGGATATTGGAACCTGGGATATATCTCCAAGCCTTCAGAAGTGTGGGATATGAATACAAGTCCAAGTTTCGTATTCACAACATGCTGTTTATATTTAATAACAACTTTTCTGCAAGAAGAGTTCATGCCACATTAGTAACTTAAGGGTTTTTTATTTTTTTTGATGTTCCTAAATTAGTTACCCAAAAAAAAAAAAAAACCATTCCTGAACTTGATGAGAGTACTATTATTTACATTTTTTAGCTTTAGTGGTTTCTTCAGGTATTTTGTTCTTATATTTCCTTTTTTGTGTAACAAAAAATGCTATTTTCTGTGAAAATTGATGTTCTTATAAATTGAAATTGGAATTTCGACAACTAGAGAACAATTATAAATTCCCATTAATCAAGAAAGATGCACATTTTCCTTAAAAAATCTCTAATCATGACTACAAATTGCTGCTCTGCTTTAGCAACATCAACCATTGTCTGTAATTCAATAAAAGAGAGCAAAAATATGTTATATAATATGTCCTAAATCACAATATATAATGTCTCATTTACGTATCACTTTTTTTGGAAATAAGATTATATATAAAATTTTTATATTCTAATACCTTCAACGTCGATCATAAGATAATATCTTGTCTTTAGCAAGTACTGTGTATGTATTAATAGTCTGATCATCAGCCATGTATATTCCCATATTCCTCAAAGAAATATGTTACCTCACTGATTGCAGAATGTCGTTACCAAGTGACAAAGCATGGATGTCCAAACACAGATTAAGTCGAGAGTATTTGGATGGACTTGTGCATTTCTTTGAGTTTGTAAAGAAAAATGGTGGTGGATTTCAGCATTTTCCTTGTCCATGTGTGAAATGCCGAAATGGGCATGGAATGATAGACCTTAACTTAATTTATGACCATTTGCTCGTTTATGGTATTGATCAGTCATATACACATTGGATTTTTCATGGAGAAAGTGTTAACACAGCTAATGAGAAACCATCGACATCGAAGTCTTATGACCAAATGGATGACATGTATCCTAGAATGGAGGAGCTTGTAAATGATGCATTTGGGAGAATTGGTGAACATGTTGATTCTCTCATGGACGATCTCGCAAGTAATGAAGATTTAAATGAAGATTCTCCAAGGTTTCAAGGGCAAGAAGACCATGAAGCCAGGAGATATAAGTCTTTATTTGATGATGCAAGGCAAGCTTTGTATCCTTCATGTCCTAGGGAACTCACAAAATTGTCAGCTATTGTTGAGTTGTACAGTTTAAAAGCACAAAATGGCTGGTCAGAGAATAGCTTTAATGATCTCCTTCAATTGGTAAAGAAGTTTCTACTGATAGGAAATACATTACCAGAAAGCACATATCAAGCTAAGAAGATGATCAACTCATTAGGAATGACCTATGAGTGTATACATGTATGCCTGAATAATTGCATTCTTTATTGGAAAGAGTATAAAGATAGGCAAAATTGTCCAATCTGTCATATATCCAGATAGAAGTCAGATTACTTGGCAAAAAAGAAAAGTGTTGCATCAAAGGTTTTGAGATTTTTTCCTTTGACACCTAGGCTGCAGAGGCTATACAGGTTAGATTTCAAAGTTAAATTTATTTTCTAGGTCATCCTATTTTCTATTGGAATATTACAATCCATAACTAATTAATTTATTGTATACTTTGTTGTGTAGTGTGCCATGGATAGTGGAGCAAATGATTTGGCATTCTCGACCGAAAGAATATAGCGGTGTTATGCGTCATCCATCTGATTCATCAAGTTAGATGGCAGTAAATACCAAGTGGCCAAGTTTTTCCGAGGAACATCGTAATATCCATTTAGGACTTGCGACTGATGGGTTTAATCCTTTTGTACATCTTAATAGTATTTATAGTTGTTGGCCTATCATTATCGTGCCCTATAATCTCCCTCCCTCAATGTGCATGAAAAGAGAATTTTCAATGTTGATAGTATTGATACCAGGTCCAAAAGGACCAGGTAAAGTCATTGATCTTTACTTACAACCATTGGTTGATGAGTTGAAGGAATTATGGCTTAATGGAGTGCAGACATATGATTCTCATTCGAGGGAAGTTTTTAATATGAAAGCGATGTTGATGTGTGGAATTCATGATTTTCCTGCATATGGGAGTTTATTAGGTTGTATAACACATGCACAATATGCTTGCCCTGTTTGTGCTAAGGGAACCGTTGCTGAACACCTTAAAAGTGGAATGAAGTACTCCTATCAGGGTCATCGAAGATTCCTTCCTACTAATCATGTTTTCAGGACCCAAAAAGAGGCTTTCAATGGTAAAACAGAGGAAGGAAGACCTCTTCGTTGATTGAGTGGTTCAGAGGTTCTTAACAAGGTAGCGGATATTCAGATGGATATTGGTAAATCAAAGGTGAAGAAATGAAAAAGTTGTGATGATGAGTTGACTAATAATATAACTGCTTGGTACAAGAGATCGATTCTTTTTAACCTACCATATTGGAAGGTGATTTTACTTACTTTGGCATTATATCTTTTATACATCCATCTTAATGAATAGATAGCTAACCATTTTTCTTTAATATGCTTTAACAGGATTTACCAATTCGTCATAATATAGATGTGATGCATGTTATGAAGAACGTTGCTGAACATCTTTTGTCGACGATCTTAGATGTCAAAAATAAAACAAAGGATAACACAAGTGCACATGAAGATTTGAGATGAATGAACATTAGAAAAGAGCTATGGTTACAAGAATCGGATGGTAAGACTATTAAACCGAAGGCACCGTTTAGTCTAAGTCGTGTAGAGAAAGAATTATTCTATCGTACATTACATGACTTGAAGGTTCCAGAAGGGTATAGTTCGAGGTTTAAACATCATGTGAATCTACAAAATCTTGAAATGAAGGGGCTTAAGCCACATGATTACCATATCATAATGCAACAATTACTACCTCTTTTGCTATAACATGCTTTAACAGAGCATAAGACGCTGAAGGGTGCTATTCAACAAATTTGCAACTTCTTTATTGTCTTGTGCTCAAAGACAATTAGTGCAGATAGTATTATTGTTGCCAAAAAACAGCTTATCGTTGCAATATGCATCTTGGAGAAATTCTTTCCACTGTCGTTTTTTGTAATTAGAGTTCATCTCATGGTGCATTTAGCCAACGAAGCATTAGCTTGCGGTCCAGTTAGATTTCGTTGGATGTATCCTTTTGAATGGTAAAGTTCTAACTCCAAAGATGTCTTTTGAATGGTATAATATGGTGCTAATTTGAAATCTTTCAACAGGTTAATGAAGGTCTATAAAGGATATGTAAAGAACGCAATATATCCTGAAGGGTGCATTGCTGAGCGCTACATTGTAGAGGAGTCTATTTTGTACTGTATGGAATGCATGCTAGATGGTGATAAAGGTGGTCACAAGAGGACGCGTCAAAGATTGCTAGATGAGGATGGTATGTGCGATGAAGATGTAACACTCCGACCCCGCTTGACCTCGTTTAGCGGTTAATTAATCTTGTTTTTTTTAATTTACATGACGTTCTTTATTCCATTAGACACAGCATGCGTTAACTTGCTATGGGTTATACTTTGCTGAATCGTCGTATTCACAGTTGTTTTTGGTGTTGCAGGCCCAGATACCCCTGCCGAACCCTCGCCAGTTGGCCAGACTCCAGACGAGACCCCCGAGGCCCCATCAGGCCTAGAGGAGTGGATGTGATCACTCCACAGGAGAGCGTTCTTGACATGCATGGCATTGGAGTCTTGTTTTTGAGGATTTTTCACACTTGTGTACATGTCAGGATTGTATATATTATTTTGTTCTTTTTGTAAGACCTTCATATGTAATTATGTCAGTTCTTTCTTAGTATTCTCTTCTTGCACTGTTGGTTTGATGTTTCTGATATTTACAGCTTCCGCGTACATGTTTGGCACGTGTGAATGTTCCCTTGTGCGTGTGCATTTAGACTCGGTCTACATGTACATGCACGGGAGTACGTGTGTCATTAGGTTTGGCTTTGGCTAACCCCCGAACCCTGGACTCGGGTTGTGACAGAAGAGCCCTTGGATAAAGGCAAAATTTTGTACCTAACAAACACACAACATCAACAAGTACGTAGATGGGTTTTGAATTGCTATGATGGAATTGCAGATTGGCAAGAGTGAGTGGGTGAAGTTTTTTAAATAACTTGTTAGTCTAGTAATTAGATAACATGTACATAAATATATATAATAATGTGTTTGTCATTGATACAGGAAATATAAAATGTATTTAAGAACAAACAATTCGAAAGGACAAAAAAGAAAGGGCAGTGTGTTTAAGAACAATGAGCCTGATTTCATCAGTTGGTTAAGGAAGGAGGTATTATTTTAATTATTTATTAGATTTTATGTATTGGATAATTAGTGACTATTTGTATATGTTGAGTACTATGAAATCCCAATGTTTATATGCAGATGAAATTTATCGAGGGCAATCAGACTCTGAAACGACTCGTAGATGGCCCAATGTTTAAGGTAAAATATTATAACAAATATCATGTTAATGGATTTGTATTCTCTCCAATTGAATATGAGACTAACAAGTCAACACAAAATAGCGGGGTTTCAATGAATGCCATCACTAAATTCAGGGCAAGTGCTAAAGACAAGAATCACAAGGAAGATGAGACCACTTATTATGGAGTTGTAAGACAGATAATCGAGCTGAATTATATTGATTTTCGTCAAACAGTATTTTATTGTGATTGGTTTAGAGTAGAGGATAGGATCAATGGGTGCATTGTTGATCTGATACAAATTTGACAATGGTGAACATGGAGAAATTTAAAGGAAAAGGCAAGGAAGGAGATGAGCCATTCATATTGGCATGTCAAGCAAGGCAGGTGTTCTACTCTCAAGATCAAACAAGGCCTGGATGGTCTGTTGTTCTAATGGCACCAAAGAGATTAACAAAAGACGTTGATGCACTTGAAGATCCTAGTCTCTTTTCTTCCTTTGATGGCGAAAGAGCAAATTTGGAAGACGTACTAAAAGAATTTGACTATGAATTATAGAGCTGGACATGTAACAAATTTGACTATGAAGATGAATTGATGGTTTTATCCACATATTGATAATTTTAAATACGGACTTTATGTTTACACTCACGCTTAAGCTCATGGTGCCTTAATTATTTTCATGATTATGGTGTCTTGAATATGTTAATGTTCAAATATTGCCTTATTCATTTACAAATATATATTTTTCTTAATTTTATTGAATGTTGATGACTATGAATTGATTATGCTTTGTTTCATCAAGTCATTTAAGACGTAGGTGTTTGAATGGCGGAGGAGCATAATGCATGTCTAACTATGTTATCTAAACAAAAGCCAGTGATTACATTCAATGATAATGGCTTACCCGTGGGAGATCATTCCATCCATTTGACATCAAGATGTGGAGAGGTTGTCCGCACCATTGTCCCCATTTCCATCAAGGACTGGCGTGCGGTGCCTAAGACCATGAAAGATCAGCTCTGGAAGCTCATCCAGGTATAAAATCGTAGTACAAACTTGGCATAAAAAATATTCAAGCTCGCTTATAAATATTCAAGTCAAGCTCAACTTAAAACAAATCTGAATTTAATAGAGATTGTCCAATCAAGACTCCTTTAATCAAAATGTGAGTAGTATGAATGATCCTTATACTATTTAAAGACAATTACAATTTTGTAGAGATATGATTTCCACGTTTTTATGTAAAAACCATTAACTAATAAAATAAGGTAGATGATAGACATATACTTGAAATTACCTTTTAGATTGATAATGCAAACTTGGAAGTTGGCATATGAATGCTAATATTGAATCTTTTTTTATTTGACCTTTTTGATAATTTCTTTTAGGATGAATATGTTGTTCCTCAATCCTATAAAGGTCAATGCCTTAAGAGCATGTCTGATATGATGAGGAAGTACAAGACAAAATTGAGAAAGAAATACCTTGATCCCCATCCAACTTATGAAAGTAGATTAAGCAATCGTCCTCCTGGAGTTAGGCCAGAAGATTGGGAAACTTTCATCAAACAGAATTCGAGTCACAAAACCATAGAACAACGGATAAAAAATACAGATGTGAGGAATAAGCTGAACATATATCATACAAGTGGCAGGTATGGCCACTCAAGACTAGAGGAGAAAATGGTAAGTATTGGCATTTGTTCATAACATAAATGTAATAGTGATTTGTTGCTTAAAAATTGATTATGTGAAATTTATGCAAATATAGAAACGCCAAAGGAAGGAGGATGACCCTCCACTATCTAGGGCTGAAGTGTGGGTAGAAGCTTATAAAAGGAAAGATGGTTCTATCTCTAATACTGTGTCTTCACCTATGGTGAGTTCAATTTTCTCATGTTATTGTGTTATGCAAACTCTCATATGTGTAAATGGTTCAAATGGATTATAAATGGTATTATGCAAAGTCATGAGTTCTATTGTTATAGAAGTGTTTTTTGTTTAACCCATGATTGTCAAAATGTGTGTAAACGGTTATTATAGTTAATAAAGTCATTGTTTACATCACGGAGAGTGGTTAGAAACATTAAATTAATGTAGTTTTTACATGTTTGACCATCTAATGGTTTATATTGCTCACATGATTTAAGGTAGAAAAATTAAGGCAATAGTATTCTAATAATGTGATTTTCATTTTTGTTGTACCCTATGAATTTGACAGAAAAGAATACAAGAACTACTTTCCAAGAAAGATGAAGTAGATTCACATGACATCCTCAACGATCCCTTGGCTCAGGTATTTGGTGTTAATACAAGGGGTCGTGTTCGAGGTATTGATAACGTCTCAAGAACTCAAATTATAGGATCCTCTGCTGTTCTTGAAAAACTAGCTGCCAAGGAAAAAGAAGTTATTGGGCAATCATCAGCAATTAAGAATCTGGAGTCCTAAGTAAACTGCATAATTGAAGAACAAAAACACATTTTCAAAGAACTTAGTGGTATAAAACAACTGATTGAGGTAAAGTAATATTGAAGTCATTGGAGTTTTTTGCTTTTTTTTAATATTTTTGCATTGAAAGCAATTTTGAATAATGCTTTAAAATATTATTATAGCAGCGCATGCCTTCAGGATCCCAAGTAAGCAGTTTCTTTACATCGAAGATGACAGAGTCTGTTGCAATTTCCAATACAGGAGGGAGCAATAACCATTCAATGAGATTGCAGCCATGCAACTTGATGTCATGGTGTCAAGAGATTGTTGCTCATGGAAGGGCTCATATCGGTAATGGTACCCAGCTCATTCATTGTAAACCTCTTCCAGAAAATGCGTACAAGATTACAATTGACGTCATTGATAAAGGAGATGTCGACCTACCTTACCCGGACAATTATCATTCTACTTTGGGAGAAGTTGGAAGTGGGTCCTTTGTAGCATGGCCTAAGGTTTTTACCATATTCATTGATTAGAACTATGATCAGGTGAATATCATAGAGCATTAATATTTGATTTTATCCTTTCTTTTTTTCCTGTCCTCCATTTCTTTACCTTTTTGCTTATATCCAAGTGCCTTAAACAGTCATTCAATCAGGCTAGTCAAGCTTCAACAGTCATTCCACTAGGCTAGTCAGTTCGTTAAGCACTCAGCCTCATGCAACTCAAGCACTCAGCCTTCTTTCTTTCTTTGGATTACATGGATATAGATTTGAATTAGATGTTGGTGGGTATATGAGAATGAGATCATCATGACTATTTTTGAGTAGAATTTCTGAAGAGAAGAAGCGAAGAGAGTAGTTTTGTGTATAAAGGAATTAAGAACAATGGAATGATGTTTTGTTTCTATTTGAATGTGAATTGATATTATTGGAATAATTTTTTTTTTTCAATGCTTTTTTTGCTATGATGTGTAATTTGATCCTATTAAGTGTGTTTCTGGAGACCTTTCGTCATACTGTGAGAACTGTGGATTTCAAAAAGGATTGATCAAGAAAGGAGGAGAATTGGAGAGTGGAAAAAAAACATCTAAGTTTAGAGGTTTGCATTTAGCATTCGTATTTGATTTCCATTGTTTTTCATAAATCATCCCCTGTTATGTAACTGTAGTTCTTGGATTTTGATTTTTCGTCTCTGTTTTTCCTGAATAAGGGGTAGCAAGGTAACAGTTGAACGTTACCTTGCCGTAAAAGTTTGAATTTTATGGCACTTTAAATTTGAAGATCAATCTTAGAAATCACCCTTGATATATGTCCATATTAATTACTTTGTATTATTTTCTTTAATTTTGGCATGTTGCTTGTGAACGTTAGTGATTATAGACTCTATCTTTATCCTTGTAGGAAGCCAAGAGGGGCATGCCTGTTGCTGGAAAAGTCAATGTTACTCCATTAGAGGAGAAAATGGTTGATGAAGAACCTTTATTCTATGCTAACAAACAGGTATGGCCTATAAATTTCTCGTCTGTATTTGTTGAAATTATTGTGTGGAGTGTTTGACTACAAGTTCGAGTTTTACTTCTTTCAGGAGGCAAAAAATGCCTTTAAAGCACTGATGGATGACCGTTTGGTCATTGAGGAAGACCTTTTAGCTAACTTCTTAATTTGTCCTCATAAGAAAGAGTTTGGTGGAAAATCTCTGGCCTATTTTGGTTGGATGCTTATGATTGTTGGACAAAACTCAGTCCACATATCCACTCTTCTAGTTAGTTCCTCATTCAACTAACTTCTTTAACGGCTATGAACAGGCCAGATTAAGACTGTACTCACTTTAGCACTATAGGAACACTAAAAGCCCTTGCGCTTGAATTCAAGTAAAAATCAGAATCTGAAATGACTCAAAGGATCTCCATCTGAGCCCACCCAATCAGAGTAATGGGAGGGCCTTGATTGCCAGATAAAAGCTCAATTTGATCAGGGCCCAAGTCTGGTAAACCTGAGTCCAAAATAGAAGTCGTGATGCTCCAAGTTTGCCTTGCAAGGAAGAGCTTCCTTGCCAGCACAATCTTCTTTTTCTATGGGTCAACCAGGGGCCACTGTTGGAGATGCACAAAGTTATGGTAGTTCATACAATTTTAAGAGGGTTGAGTATGAGATTTGTATCGGTCGTCAAGATCGTCTTCTATTTCCAGATGAGAAATGATCTGTTATGTTGTTCATCACAGTATATCATTCTTTGGTTTCTGATGTAATTTTTGTTGGCTATTTTTCGGATGAGACTGAAGTATTGATTTTGTTAAGGTATCAATCTGATTTTCTAGGCATAGGTCATCTTGTCTGTTTGCATCCTATTTGTTGTAATAGTAATCACTGGGAAATCAAAACTAAAAAATGAAGTAGTTGCAGCCTTGCAATCAAGCTGCTCGTGTGGAAAAATTCCTTACTAATTCCTGTTGTATTTCTCCAAGCATTAGAATGTGATTTAGGAATTTAAAACTGGCATGATCTCATCCTTTTTACTGGTTATCTTTCTAAATCAGTCACTATATAGTGACTGATTACCATATGCTACATCTGTCAATAAATAAGATTCAATTTGATCGTTTCTGTAACTGTATCATCCATTTCTAGTTCAATATTTGTAATGTTTCTTTTGCTGTAACTATACATCTATCACTTTTCTGCTGGGGTTAGTAGATTTTGTGTTATTTGTAATGAAGCTTATGGTAATTTGATCTCTTTTGTTCTCTGTTAGAGAGATTATGTTTACAATGTCTTCATCTAGTTCATATATGAAGAAACACCAGGGCACTTTGTGAATAGATACTAAAGTGCTTCTGTAAGATTGATATGGGAGTTGATAGGCTTATATTTTGTTTATGGGATAGGTTTCAATATTTCTTTCAAATTTTCTTTTATATTGCTTGACCTGCTATTAGTAAATTAGTTTCTTTTGTAGTTATATACTGAAATTGTACTTAAATGTCTTTTCAGAGCTAAGCGAAGAGGAGTCTGAAGATGTGCTTTTCAAGCAGGTCTGATGGAGCTCTATTAGTGTTCTTGATTTTTTATGTTCCTGTTTGTGTTTAAGGACATTATTTACACTAGCTACTTTGAATGTGATTTTTGAGGAAATGAATTCTATTTTAGTCAATATTTACAAATGAAGTATACATCTTCTCTAAAGATAAATAGCCTAGTCAATTGTATAATGAACGATTCATCTGAGGAATTGATGTCCCTCACAACAATAGGGTACCCTCCAAGCCTTCTTCGAAGTCAAACCACTCAACACCCAAGGCTGGCTAGCACAAGTCATAATTAGAAGAAAGCAAACAAGAAAATTGTGGTTGGCTTCTTTATTGCTAGATAGATAAGACTGAAAGATAAAATAGCCATAGATTCAATCTAGGCCTTAGAACAACTCGACACTCAAACAAAAGGTAATATAATCCTAACCACCTAGTCACAGTCATTTCAGGAGTGCTGAAGTCCCAATAGGAAAAACCATTCATTCCAGTAGTTGTTTCTTTCAGTAATTTATTTAAATTCTGATGAGATTTCATAAGAGTTAAAAAAAAAAGCAGTTTGCTTTTTCATGGATTCACTTCATTCTACAGGCTTGACTAACATGTTTTTGGAGAAGAGCCAAGATTAATGGGTTGCACCCAGATATTGTGGATGAGCGGTTGCAGTTTTGGATCAACAATAGTACTCGGTCACCCACCCCACAAGATGCAGTTGAAGGTAATTTACAGATTCATCATTTTCCTTTTATATGAACTGGTGAACTTGTACTTGACCTACACTAATGACTAGGTTTTTATGTATTCAATATGCTTTCTGACAATGGCACGCTACACATAAACTAAGCTTATATTTTATATGAAACCCAGTCACACTGGAGGAACTTCCTCTGTACTGATGGTAATTTGTGGATGCTGAAGTCGGAAAGCAAGTCAAATTGGACTGTTTTCTTACAGATAAAAAAAAATTTTGAACTCTTTTCTTGCCCCCAAGTGATTATCTGCAGATCACCAATCTAATTTCCAAGTGCACTGTGAAATGGATAATTAAGGTCATAATATTCCAACTGATTTCATTTGTGGTTTTCTCTATGCTGTTCCTTTTTTTTCAAAACAGAAAACCACTTATCAAAGGAAACTAGATAGTACTTAAATAATAACAACTCCAAAAGAACCACGATCAAAGGAAAGCTTTGGAGGTATGTTATACGCTAAGCGTCTTCCTATGTTGGACACCAAATCAGAGGAAGCAGACCTTACCGATGCTTCAAAAGTTGGTGCAACTTGCCTTCTCTCTGCCAAGAGGCATGCAGACAATTTTGAAGATTCTTCTTCAAAGTCAAGAAAATTGGCTTTCAACACAAGTCCTGGGGCACAAAGGATAGGCAGCCCGGGCAGAAAGCCTGCACTGTTGAGAGAGAGTTCATTTAAGACTATGGATGTGGATAAAGTAACGAAAACCAATGTGGTACCTTCATCTGGAAGTCAATCTGCTAATAATTCTAAAGAAGTTGCTCGTTCTCTTACTACCACTGGTTCTGATTCATCCAGAGTTCAGGCACAACTTCAGTCACCTTGTGGTAAGTTCACATACCATGACATTTTATTCGGAAGACAGAAGCAGTATAGCTAATATGAGTTAGTTTAGTTTCATTCCTCTGACCAGCAATGTAACTAATATGAGTTAGTTTAAATTCGCTCCTATGACCACATCTTTTTTAGATTCTAATGCTCTGATGCTCTGCACTATGTTATTTTACAAGTTTTCTTTCAAGGTCATCTACTTTCAACAATGCAAGCTCAAAACCAAAAGTGAAACAGCTAATAGAAGATGCTTTTCAAAAGCAAAGGTCAGCCAGAGAAACTTCTAGCAGTGCCACGAAAAAAGAGGGGTTGATTACCAAATCTCCGTCTTTCAGAACACCAAACTCAGTCCGCTCTACTATGATCAAGTCAAAAGCTAAAATGCTGTCACCTAATGTCTCTCTTTTGGAGGACCCAAGAGGACTGAAGCAGTTAAAAGGACAAAATGTAATTGAAAGGAAAAATTCTTTCAAAGTGGATAGTCATATGGTAAGTTCTTCATCAGCTGCTGGAACTAGTATATCTCTTCTAAAAGCTAATCCAAAAAATGTGTTCCATGGTGAAAGCACATCATCAATTACCTCTATGAAAAATTCCTATGATCTAAATATTAAACAACACGATGGAAAACTCAACTCTTCCAACTTAGGTATAGCTTCTGCTCATAAAGGATCAGAAGATGCCCTTGTTTCAGGTAGAAATTTTTATCCTCTACCAGATTTGTGTCTTTCTATGCAAGTTTCATTGCTATTTTAATCATTTATTTCAAATGGGATGTTTATGTCTGTTCTGATATATAGATTGATATGGCTCCATGAAGAAGCTGTCATCATTTTTATCCAATCATGTTGGAATTCCTATTTCCAAAGGCAAGCATACTGCAGAACAAAAGCCATACAAAGTCAACCCTAAGGAAGACGCAATGGGTAGTTCTTGTGTCGCCGATGAATCATGTGGCAATCCTGACGTAGTTCTGCAAATGGTTTGCGTCAAATCAAGATGGTAAAACAAAGAATTCTTCTGCTTTCAGGTCATCCAAGCAAGTTACTTTGTCCACAGGTAGAAGCTCAGGGGCAGTGAGCAACAAAAGCAGCAAGTGGAAAGATGCAGTAGAGGCTATTTCAAACAGCAGAAGCTCAAGGACGGTGAGCAACAAAAGCAGTGAGTGGAAAGATGCAGTAGAGGCTATTTCGAATAGCAGAAGCTCAGGGGAGGTGAGCAATAAAAACAATTAAGTGGAAAGATGCAGTTGGTTCGTTTAAAATTTAAATACACAATTAGTGAGGTCAAGGTGTTCCGCCTTGAATCGGCACCGTATGTTTCTGTGTGGTGATAGCACGCACTTGGTGTGGTGTCTTTGTGGATTTTTTTTATTCTGCCAATACAGTGTTTTAATCTACCAAAAATAAGAGAAACTAGCATTCTTTTCATTATTTTTTTATTAAATCTGAATGTTTTATTTCTGATTTTTTTATTTAATGCATGATTATTTATTTCTCTATATTGGTGGTTTGATCTATTTCATTGTCTTGCAGTTTCTAGTCTTAGGATTGTTTTAGTTTAGGAATTTTTTTTAGGTTAGATATAATTTGTAATTTTTTTTTTTCAGATTTGGATTTGTAATCTAATTTTAATTTTTAGAAATAGTAGTGTGTAATTTTTGTAGATTTTATTAGGGTAGCTTTAGTTTTTCAAATAGGATAGGTTTTCTGAGAATACCAGCTCCCTGTGGATACGATCCCGGACTCACCGGGTAAAACTACATCGAGACCTTGCACTTGGGGTCCACGTTGATCACGCACCATCTTGCTAGCCCATTTCTCATATTGCGCGCACGCGTGCACACACACACACATATTCAAAAATGCTCTTATGAGGATGGTACAAATGGTCTTCTGGTGTGGACCGCCTAGTGGGGCTCACCCTAGGTACCCACTTGTTAAAGGATAGAGGAGGATTGAAACATCCAAGCGGGGCCAGTCTAATATCAAACTTGAAGTTAATCCAATACCTCTAACCCCTTCATCTGGGCCTCACAAGTTTCAATGGTGTACAGTTACATTTGATGGGTGTACAGTTGTTTCAATGGTATAGTTTATTCGGATGAGACTCAAAATTAATGGACGTGTATAATTTAGAGAAATTATGTGTGTGATCTATTTGGATGGCTCATAACATAGGCCCCACTAGGCATTCCTCAGCATGGGGACTATCCTCAAAGGAACACTTTTATATATATATATATATATATATATGTATATAGCCAATGATGCCATACAAACATGGAGGTTAAGTCTGTTTTGTTCATTCATCCTTTTATTTCTGATTTTAATGAAATATTTATTTTTTAAAAAATGCCCTACTACCAAACAGCTATTTAATATGGGATTGGGTGGAGGTGAGTTGCAGTAAGTCGTGTCAAGTTTTTAAACTCAAAAATCATAATCATATTAGAATTTTCTTTCAGTCATTCCTTTGGTCGGCCCAAAGATGTAAGAAAGGTTCCTAATCGGAGCATTTGAATAACGGTTCCAGGCCCTCAAAGTCTCCTCTACGAAGACTACGCTTTTGTTTAAAAGATTGACTACTTGAATTTGTTTAATCTGATATCCATTGTTGCTTGAACCATAAATGGAGACTTTTCATATTATTAGAGTCTGAAAATGATGTTCACCTGCTTAAAAATAAAAAAATTTCCCCCAAGTATGCGTCCCATGGTCGGATATGCCATGCGAAAAGACCAAAATACCTAAAATTTTGTAATATTGCAAAAGTTTACGGAATTATGGGATATGGAATGTGTACTTGATGAAACTCTGCAATATATCACCATTTTCTTAAGACAATATACATAAATATAGGATTAGATGCAAACAGAAAAGAAGTAAACCTGCACTATCACAGAAATTTGGGCATTTTGATCTTATCTGCTATTGACCGTACGTCAAAAGCACAGATGCCCATACATATTCATTTTATTTTATTTATTTATTTTTGCTTTAAAGAATGTGAAGGTCATATTAATTGCGTTTTTTTAATATTTATTTAATTTATAGCTTAGGTTGTTTTAAAAAGTATTTATTTTATCTTTAATGCTAATTCTTTAATATTTTATTCTTGATTTATCCTTTCTTTGCCAATTAGTTTTTAAACTGTTTTTTAAATTGAAATGTTTTTTAATAAATATTTGGCTTCAAAAAATCAAATATCAAAACATGCCGCTTGAGTGCTGCGCCTGATTTGGCACGAGTGTTAAGCTAATTAAGCCCCTTGAGTTGACTGAGCCCACCCATCATTTCGTGGATCACATTTTATTTTTCAGTTGTTGATGGTAATTGTGACTTTTAGTGCTGAACCTGGCGTGTGCATGCAACAGTTTTTTTAATTTTTTGAACATTACTAGCATATTATATGTGAAGCACTTGTCTTTAAAATAAGAAAATTAATTGAAAGGCCAGCCATGAAATAATTTAAATTTTCCTGTAACTTGAAATACGATCCACCGTCTTCTTCCTTCCTGATCATGGCCGGTGTTCCTGCAGACATCCTCTCAGGGGCAGTCGCCCCCTTTCCGCTTCTCTCTACTTCCAAAATTCATATGAAAATTTTATGTCCGCATTCAAAATTCATATGGAAATACCAAATTCAATCCAAAAACCCACATCAGAATCCTTTATTTGCCTCCAAAACCCAACTAACCCTTTGGGTCTGGCCCCATGAAAAAAAAATCCTTTGTCCCCCGCTGCCAGCGATGAGAGGAACATATTGGGGTTATTCTTCTCTACAGTGGCTGAGTAAGATAGCTATGGAGCCAGTGGTTGCCAGTGCTTCAGGAGAGCTTCCTAATGTTGTCATGCAAGTAGCACTCCTCCTCTTTCATGTGTTTGCTTCCATCAATCAAGTTAAAAAAGTACAGCGGATGAAATGCTTTTTGAAATACACGGAATCCAAACAGAATATGGTAGAGGGAGAGGGTACATGGGAGGAAGATTTCAGAGAAGTTTATTATGAGGTCGATGATATTATTGATGTCATTGACACCGCTGGTCTGACTGCACAAAGGAGGAGGAGACCTGTAGTTGAAAGATTCATCGGCCAGTTTTTAACTCGCCTCAAAGTCGCCTGGCAGATTTTTCAAATAATGCGGAAGATCCGTGACATTTTAAGTATGAGGGAATTTTATGGAAAAATACTTGGGGATAATAACGAAGGAAGACAAGAGGGGTCCTCTTCGAACCCAAGTCTACAAGATCACTGGCAGTTTTCTTCCGCGGTCAAACAACCACAAGTAGTTCGTCGGGAAGAAGAAATCAGCGTTCTGAAAGAACGGTTGATTGGTGAGGAGCCAAGGCGGCGTCGTGTGATTTCTATACTAGGCATGGCCGGTTCAGGTAAAACTACCCTCGCTAAAACTGTTTATTATGTAGTTAAAGGTGATTTTGAGTGTGATGCATTTATTTTCATTTCGAAACAATTTGATATTAAAGACGTCTTGACGAAAATAGTGGAGTGCCTGCTACCTCCAGAGGAGGGGGTAGAATCGACTAAGGAGAAGTTGGGGGTGAAGATCAGTCATCATGATCATCATCATCATCAAAGCCTTATCCCAACCATGTTGGGGTCGGCTACATGAATTCTATTTTTCCATTCTGTTCTATTTTGAGCCAAATCCTTTGATACGTTAAACTTCTTCAAATCTGAATTAATGACTTCCATCAATGTTTTCTTCGGCTTACCCTTACCTCTTGATAGGCCATCCACTTGTATAGCCAGGGGTGAAGATCAGTGATCACTTAAAAATGAAGAGATATCTGATGGTCCTTGATGACACATGGTCTAAAGAAGTTTGGGATGAGATATTAGAATCAATATTACCAGATGTTGAGAATGGAAGTCATGTAATTCTTACCACTCATATAAAAGAGGTAGCTTTAAACGCCGACCCATCCGACCCATCAAGCGGTCCCTTTCAAATGCGCCTTCAAAACAACAATGAGGGCTGGGAATTGTTCATGATCAAAATCTTTGGCATAAAAGATCCTCAACAACTCACTTCTTATTGTTGAATGAAGAAATATTGAGAGCGATCCTTAAAAAACATGGAGGTTGTCATGCCTCCAAAATTAGGCTGGATCCAAACCTGATTTTAAGGGTGTGAGAATTGGAACTAATTAAATTTTTTCTTACATAAACAATACGGGCACAAATTTTGAGTGGATCAAAATCCTTTGTGAAGCTATGCTTGGTGATCAAGCAACTATAATTGTTAGGTTTATGTATTATATTCTGATTTAGTCGGATTGATTCATTGGTTTAGCCAATGACTAGGTTAGCTAGAGTCAAGGGTAATTTGGTGTTTGTACCGGGGTTTTTTTTGTGGCTAAGGAAGTATACATTAAATATTCATGTAATGTGATCCTAAACTCTGTGTAGGAGATGCAGTAGATCTCTTTCTTATGATGCAAACCATGCAGGGCCATGTAGGGTGTAGAGAGGTGTGAGCCCTCTTCCCCGTATTGTTGATACACCATGTATGGCATAGTGCTGTGAGAGTAAAATTAAGACCTATGAAGATTGAAGAGCTAAGTGTTAGAGGAGAGGGAGTCATTGTAAGAAATTGCCCCTGTATCTTTCATAGTGAAATCGAGCAAGATGCTCATAACTCGTGGAGGTAGCTTTTATAGTGAACGACGTAAAATCTGTCAAGATTGCATGGTTTTGTTGTTCTTTATGTGTGTGTTGATTGCTTCCGCATGTACATTACAAGTGGTATCAGAGCAAGGTGGAGATTGCTTGGAGTTCTGTGATTGACGGATCAGATCGGAACTGCAAGGGAAGAAGAGGATTGGCATATCACTGGCCGTGACAGGAGAAGGAGAGTAGGGCGCTACTGCCTTGCAGCATGTCGTGATTGACAAAAGAAGATTAGAGAGAATTGAGGGCTCTTGGGATTTCTTGTTGCAGAAATCTGAAGAAGAGATTGAAGTGGTTTGATCTCTGATTGGTTGTCCACATATCAATAGAGAAGATTTAGGCGTGATGTGGATGTGCACGGAGAAGACAGCTAGGAGAGGGTGCCTAGGTTTCAAAGCTCAGACTTCAGTTGGGAGCCACCGTTGAGAGTTTGAGGTGCCAATCACTGCAGTCGCTGCCATTGTCGCCTAAGATGGAGAAGGTCGTTCGTCTATAGCCAGATCCACCGTCTCGCTACTGCCCGCCGGATCGCTGCCTCACCGGATTCGGATCTGGATTGCTGCCTTGCTGGATCGCTGTTGCCCGCCAGACATCGCCTATCCCTATCGCCGCATCTGAGGAAGAGGGCGGAGGGCTTATAGTTCCCTATTGTAGAATTGGGACAAGAGAAGGAAGGAGAGGAGTTTGGGATTTATCCCAGGTCGAGCTCAGTTTGGTTTGGGTTGGGTTTGTTTGATTTGACCCATTGTGTACAAGCCTAGTAGTAAGGTTAGTTTTTGGTTTGGGTCTGTCGACCTAAACCCATTATCTATAGAAGCCCAACACAACAGAGGAGATAAGTTCTGGGTTGGGTTAGACCTAACCCATGTGCAGAAGTCTGGCCCTAGTACAGCGGGTGCAGAGTGACATCAGCACTCGTCAATAGACTATGGTCAAAGGCAGTTTGACCAGATTCAACGGCTAAAATTGTTTTTGCGATATCTTGATCATCTAATGTCCAATCAGAGATCTTTTTATGCCTACGGACTCATTATGAGGAGATCTACGTGTATGTGGAAGAAGATGGGTAGTTCACTGGCCAAAAAAAAAAATGTTTTACTAATTGGAGAGAAAAAAATTGTTTCTGCGATATCGAAGCCACGGGACTTGGATTTTAGATCCTTTTCTTTCAACATGCTCATGGTGATGAGATCTATAAGGCAAATAGAAGATATTAGCAATTTGTTATGCTGAAATTGGGGCAGTTTATAAATGATTCTGATATCAACATCACACGAACTGGTTAATGGATTCGTACCTTTGGTTCAAGGTGGAGTATGATAAGAAGAAGTTTTTGTAACACCGATGCAAAGATGTACCTTCAACAAGGTACAGGAAGACATAAACAGGTATTTCCATTATGTCTCAAAGATTTGCGGAATCCAAGCCAAAGTGGAGATTGTTAGGTTTATATCTTGTATTATAGTTTAGCTAGATTGGTTCATTGGTCAAGCTAATGACCAGGTTAGGTTCAAGGGTAATTTGGTCTTTGTATCGGGGCTTTCTTAGTGGCCAAGAAAGTATACATTATATATTCATGTAATGTGATCTTAGACTCTGTGTAGGAGATAAGGCAGATCTCTTCCCCGTGGTGAAAACACATAGGGCCATGTAAGGTGTAGAGAGGTGCGAGCTCTCTTCCCCTTGCTGTAACACACCACGTATGGAAGGGTGTTGTGAGAGCAAGATTAATACCTACAAAGATTGAGGAGCTAAGTGTTAGAAGAGAGGGAGTCCTTGTAATGAATTGCCCAGTTTCTTTTACTATGAAATAGAGCAAGATGCTCATAACTCATGGAGGTAGTCTTTATGGTGAACCATGTAAAATCTATATAACATAATTGCATGGTTTTCTTGTTTTTTATATGTGTGTTGATTGCTTCCGCATGTACACTACAATAATCACACACTAAACTGAAATCCATAATTTGCACATATGAGTATCATACACAAACCAAAGAATAAGTCTTCACAATAATAAAGTCAAGGTCCACTGCTTCAAAGCATAATAATTAACGTTGTAATTTCAAGACAAATAAATTTAATGTATAACTAATAGCTTCAAACATGGCCTTATTATATAATTTAAAGTTCCGATCTTAGCACCAATACTAGGACACCTTAGATGATGTCATTGGTACTATACTCAACAATTCTGCCATTTAGCAGAATCTTCTGCGTCACCTGATACTCCGGTTCGGCATTGGTAATGGAACCTACACACTAAAAGTAGTGGGTCAGATTGACATAATCTGACAAGAGGGTAAACTGCAAGCAATGACGTTAATTAATTAAATTAAAACATATATTACATTCTGCCCCAAAATATACTGAATGCAAACCCAATGGCGTGAACACACAAAAAGGGATTTCCCCACAAATACAATATACAAAAACAGGTATTTCCACGGACAGATATCCAAAAATGGATATTCTCGTGGATAGATATACAAAAATAGGTATTCTTGCAGATATAACAGATGGTATAGCTATGTATTATATTCCACCGTACATGCTGACCCCATGGTGTATGTCCACCTCCGAATTACAGTCGGTCAAAATATATAAATATATGTGTATATACGAATACATATCTATACTGATGAATAATGAACCATGTTATGAAACCCCTAATTCATAATATTCAACCCAATATCAATTTAAGTATTTGATTACTTAAAAGTGTATTATGATCATGTGTCAATTCAAGCTCTCTGAGGGTGAGCACCAATCCACCTAACGGTCATAGTTAGTTAAATATACACATAAAAACCAAGCCTCTTTTACAATGGAAATGTGAGTCCATGATGCCAATATCCTACTTTCAGTGTCTATTATGTGGGGCATCCCAATCTCACATTCCCATTTTGAATTCAATTCAATTTTGATGTAAACATTCAACCAGCTTTTAAAAAAAAAAAGGAATTCATCTAATCTAGCTATGTATAGTTAGTGTATTTTACAAATTGGGTGAAAAGGTATTCAAATTCCAAATCCCAACTTAATCAAATTATGATAAAATGGAGAGGGAACAATTAAGTCCTTAATTATCATTGTTGTGTATAAAAATACCTTATTATTTTATATAAAACAAAAGATCCAAATTCCGTATTCTAATTCGAAATCTAAACTCAAATTACAATCCAAATTAGAATTCCAAATGCATTCTAATTAAGATTTAATCACCCCCCAATTACATCTTAACTAAATTCTAATCAAATTAAATAAAAAAATTAATCACAAGTAATTAAAATTATAAACAAACCTAATTAAAATTCTAATCACCATTAATTAAAAATTAATTGATTCTAATTAAATCACCATTAAGTCTTAAAAATACTCTAATATACTTATAATTAATATTCTAAACTCTAATTAATATTTCAATTAAATTGAGCCCCTTAGAAAATAACTCAACCCAATGGGCCTAGTCCAGTAGACCCTACCCGAGCAAGATGCCCAGGCCCAGCCAATTCAGCCTAGTAGTTGGCCTAGCCCCGTAGCAGCAAGCCCAGCCCAGCTAGCTAGGCCAGGCCAGCCAGGCCGAGCTGAATGTGCACGCGTGGCACCCAAGGTAGCAGCCTATTGTGCTGCGGCGCTGCTGTGATTGTTCTTTTTTACATATATATAAATATAATTTCTGCAAATTCTTTATTTTAAGTAAAATCAAACCTCAATTCTTAATCCCTAACCGAGGTATTAGAAACAATCAAATAATCATATATTAAAGCACGTTATTTAACAAAGCAACCAAAACACATTGTTTATAGTATCCACTTGCTTGGATTTCGACACCAAAAGTAAATCTGAAGATCAAACCTTGGAAGATCAAGACTTAGTTCTCTTGAAAAACTGCCAGGGCTTGGTTGCAGAGAAAAAGAAGAGGATAGAAGAATTGGGAAAACCTTTAGGGTTATATTATGTAAAAGTTTTTCTAAATTACAAGGAATGGCTCTTTGTTTTTTAGTGAGTTTTATAAAATTTCAGAAAGGTCTTTTGGCTTAAAAAGGTCAAATAACTCAGGCCCAAGGCCTAAGAGTATTTAATCAGCTAATCTAACCTTTATCAACCTAACTCAAACCCAACAAACCAATTCGACCCAAAATTAAAATCTGGGGCCTGACAACTCATCCCCCTTAAAGGACATATCTCAAGAAGAATGTGCGGATACTGTCTATTCACTTTGTCTCTAAGCTCCCACGTTGCTTCCTTTGGGCGATGATGACTCTATTGAACCTTCACTCAATGGATGATGTAGTTCCTCAACACCTATTCTTTGGTGTCAACAATCCTCACTGGCTGGTCAGTGTAGGTTGTATCATCCTACACTTGGCGGCTACTAGCGATCTTTAACTTTTCTTGAATCTGCTTGACCTTCTCGTTAGATTCTCCAACAATACATGGTCAATGAAAACTGCGAGCCCCAAAGTCCGACCAACATATAGGAGCTCAACATCTTCTCTCGTACAAGGCTTCGAAAAGTGCCATGCCAATGCTAGAGTGGTAACTGTTGTTGTACGCAAATTCATATTGAGCCAAGCTTTCATCCTAACTGGTCTTGAAATCCAAGACACATGCTCTTAACATATCCTTAATGTCTGGTTTGTACGCTCTACCTGTCCGTCTATCTAAGGATGATAGGTTATACTAAAACTCAATTTGGTTCCTAAGGCTTCCTGTAGTGATACCCAAAATCGAGATACGAACTTACTATCCCGGTTAGAGACTATAGAAACTGGTGCTCCATGCAATCTCAACACTTTTTTAATATAGAAATCTGCCATTTTCTCCATTCCTTGACCAGTATTGAATGGTACAAAGTGGGTTGACTTAGTCAAATGGTCCATTATCACCCAAATCGCATCAAATCCCTTTCTAGTGTTAGGCAATCCTGACACAAAATCCATAGTGATGTACTCCCACTTTTACTAAGGAATCTCCAACGATGCAAAAGACCCGGGGGTCTTCCATAATCTGTTTTAATTTGCTGGTAGATGAAACATTTTCCAATAAATTCTATGATACCCTTCTTCATATTCTTCTACCAGTAGTGATCCTTCAGACTTGATAAATCTTGGTACCGCCTGGATAAATAGTATACTGAGTATGGTGTGCCTCTACCATGATTTCATCCTTCAAGTCTGGAAAATCAAGCACACAAATTTTGCCTTTATAATACAAAATATCATCTTCTAACTAAAAATCAAAACTCTCATCCATATGATCTTTGATCCTTGTTATCTTGGGGTGTAGTAACTACTGTGCTTTGATTCTCAAAAGTAGTTTGGGTTTCCACAAGATTATACTAGCCAACACTACCTGCTCACTGATAGGCTGGAAATAAACATCCATATCTTCCAAACATCGAATCCGAAAGTATTCAGCAAATAATCCTCCAGTAAACGCTGCTTTTTTACTTAGAGCATCTGCCACTACATTAGCTTTTCTTGGATGGCACTTCCAATCAAAATTGTAATCCTCAATATACTCCATCTATCTCCTCTATCTCATGTTCAAATCACCCTACGTAAAGAGATACTGGAGGCCTTTATGGTCTGAATGCACTTCAAAAGTGGTTCCATAAAGATAACATCTCCACATTTTCAAAGCAAAGACCACTGTTGCTAGCTCCGAATATGGGTTGCATGCTTTTGTTCATGCTTCAATTGTCTGGACTCATATGCTACCACCTTCCCATGTTGCACGAGAACACAACTAAGTCTAACTCTGGATGCATCGGTGAAAATCACAAAACCATCAGTACCTGCAGGTAATGTCAAAACAGGGGTTGTGGTCAACCTTTTTTTCAACTCTTGAAAAATTTGTTCACACTCCTCATTCCACATAGAAGGAACTTTTTTACGAATTAATTTCAACAATGGGCTTGCTATTATGGAAAATCCTTCCACGAATCTATGGTAATAACTTACGAGGCCTAGGAAGCTTTGGATCTTTGACATTGTTTTCAGCCTACCCTCTTTACCACTGCTTCAATCTTTGCTGGGTCTACTGCTAAACCTTCCCTGGAGATGATGTGACCAAGGAATCCTACCTATTCCAACCAAAATTCACACTTACTTGCCTTAGTATACAATTGGTGCTACCTCAACAGTTGCAATGAAATGCAAAGATGTTGAGCATGTTCTTCTCGACTCTTTGAATATACAAGTACATTGTCGATAAATACCACCACAAAGTGGTCTAAGTACTACTTAAAAACCCTATTTATCATAGCCATAAAAGCTGTCGGCACATTAGTTAGTCCAAAAGACATCACAAAAAATTCATAGTGACCATATCTAGTTCTGAACGCAGTTTTCGGAATATCCTGATCTTGTACTCTTAACTGATGATATCCTGATCTTAGATCAATCTTAGAAAAATACTGAGCAACTTGTAATTGATCATCGATTCTAGATAAAGGGTACTTGTTTTTTATGGTCACTTGATTAAGTTGTCTATAATCAATACACATTCTCAAAGAACCATCCTTCTTCTTGACAAATAACATGGAGCCCTTTAAGGAGAGACACTCGGTCTAGTAAAACCCTTGTTCAATAGCTCCTGTAATTGCTCCTTAAGTTCTTTCAACTCAGCTAGGGCCATCCTATAAGGGGCTTTCGAGATCGGAGCTATGCTCGGCATAAGCTCAATTGCAAAGTCAATCCCACGGACTGGCAGCAATCTGGAAATGTCATTGCAAAAAAAATCTGAAAACTCAGACACCACTGTTATCTCCTCCACCACTTTAGTCCATTTATCCTCCGCAATAAACGCTTTATACCCCTTAGAACCTTTCATTAATGACTTCATAAGCTTAATAGCTGAGATCATCTAGTAACAACCTTTTTTTTAGAACTTATAAATTGCACCTCGATGCCATCATCAACTATTAACTTAACTGTCTTATCACGGCAGTCTATCACTGCATTATGAGTAGCAAGCCAATCTATACCCAAAATGGCTTCAAAGTCATTCATCATCAACAATATTAAGTTAGCCTTTAACACAACACCACTTATCACCAATTTGCATTTTGGGTAGTATTTCAAACAACTAACCTTTTTACCCACCGGGGTAAACACAATTAAATCAAAAGGCAGCTTAGCTACTCTAACACCAATTTTCAAGGCAAAACTAAGGGAAATATAAGAATGGGTAGAACTAGGATCAAATAAAGCTTTAGCATTGTTTCGCAAATCATAGCCTCCATGATGTTCTTTGTAGCATCAGCCTATTCCTGAGTCATGGCATACACTTTGCCTGCCTGCTGGGGCCTTGGTTGCCGTTTGTTAGGCCCTTGGGGTCGCTGAGGCCCTCTCTGAGGTCAAGGCTACTGGGAAGGTCGATACAACGGCATCTTTTACTATGGTGCTTGAGGTCGTTTCTGCTGCGAGGGAGCTAGTGCTATATGTCTTAGCAGCTGTGCTTAAATAGGAGTTGCCTGTGTAGATGTCTGCCAATACTATTGGCCTTTCTTTTTAAGGCAGCCCTTGACTTGATGACTAATGTCTCCACAGTGAAAACACCCCCCTGTCTGCCTCCAACACTTAGATGTTGGGTGGTTATTGCCACAAATGCCACAAGACTCCTTCTTCTGCTTTTTGAATTGGTGCTGTGGGACTGGAGATGGAGCAACTTTTTGCTTGGGTTGGCTCGAAGGGGCCATGCATCCAATCACCTCCTTAGCCTAGTATGCCTTATCCAAATATTCTTGGTAGGTGTTCAGAACTTGTGACTGGGCATGAAGTAGTATATTTTGTCGAAAGCCATCAAGGAACCATCGAATCCTCTTACTTTCTAGAGTGATGAGAGTTGGTGCAAAATGAGAGAGATGGGTAAACTGCATCTCATACTCCCAAACAAAAAAATTTCCTTACTTTAGTCTATCAAACTCTGTCTTCTTCTAAAAACGAACATGCTTCTGTATGTACTTGTAAAACTGATTACTAAAAGTAATCTTCGCCACCTCTTCAGCGATCGCCTCATATGTTTCCTTAATGGTAGTCCACCACCTGTTGGCCACATCTTGAAAAATAGAAGCTACCAACTTAACCTTCTATACCCCTGTGCATGCTAGGTTCTCAAATATCTTTTCAACCTAGATGAAAAATTCTTTTACTACCATTGATCTTCACCTCGTTGAACTCCGGCGGACCCCTCTTCTTAAACTTTTCAAAAACATCATTTGGATCCTGGGGTTTGGGGGTAACAACTACTTGAGGCTGCCCAATCCTCTGCAAAGCCTCGAGTACACTAGTCTGAAATGCTGCTTGATCCACTACTTGAGGCCGTACCACGGACATTGGCTGCAGCATTATCGGTGGCTGAGTTGCATGTGTCGCATGAAGTTGATTCATCCTCTGCACAACCTCCAACAACTGTGCTATCAATTGATCCTGACGTTGTTGATGGGCTAACATATATAGCTATAGTAGAGTCTACATCGAATCATTAGCTGTATTGCTAGGCTCACCCGACTCTGAACTGGACGGGTTAGCTTTTGTTTTCCTTGTTCTAGGTGCCATGTCTGCAAAACAACCACTTATTAGAGACTAAACGACCAAAAATGTAGAAGGTAACAAACTCATGTAACCTCTAAGTAATTGCTAAAATTTGGATACGGTTATATGCATCAAAACGCCAATGTTCCCACTTAAAATTTCTAATCCTCACATCAAATTTATGTTTTAGCATCTTTTCAAACTTCTAAAACATGGCTTTGACGCCATTTGTCACGCCCCCAAAATTGGGCCGGATCCAAACTTAGTTATAGAGGTGAGAGAATTGGGACCAATTAAAATTTTTTTTTACATAAACAATACAGGACCCAATTCTCTGTGGATCGAAGTCCTTTGTGAGGCTATGTTTGGTGATTAAGCAACCATAACCACACACAAAATTAAAATCTATAATCCATGCAGATGAGTATCATATACCAACCAAAGAACAAGTCTCAATAATAATAAAGTCAAGGTCAAGTGCTTTGAAGTATAATAATTAAAGTTATTATTCCAAGAAAAATAAATTTAATGAATAACTAATAGCCTTAAACATGGCCTTATTACATAATTTAAAGTTCCGATCTCAGAACCAGCATTAAGATACCTCAAATGATGTTATCGGTGCTCCACTTAATAACTCCGCCATTTGGCAGAATCTCCTCGTCGCCTGACCCTTAGGTTCGGCACCAGTAATGGAACCTAGACACCAAAAGTAGTAGGTCAGATTGACGAAATGACGTTAATCAATTAAATTAAGACATATATTACGTCACTACAACAAAAAATAGTTTCGGTGACGATTTTAGCAATGACATAAGTTATTGTTGCCGTAAATTTAGCTTTTGGAGATGGATACAGAGTACTGTCAGCCAAGAGTTATGTTTTTGCGATGAGCACAGTAGACCTTCACTATATTGCGTCGCTCCTCCCCTCTGCCGTCAGCTATTTGTGCCAAGTGGTGGGAAAGGCTTTGGCGATGACTGAATAATTTTTCGCAACAATTGTAGAATGTCGGTGTTGTTAATATCTTCATGCTGACGATGTCTTGGTTGTCTCTAAAGGAAAAAATTTGCGCGCCAGCTTGGATCTTTGTTGCTTGCGAAAAACTATTTTGTGATAAGGTTGTTCTCATTGCTGAAGGGTTTTTATTATTCGCGCCTGCGGGAGTTACATTAGGTTCCCAGCAAAAAAAAAAAAAAAAAAACAAAGTTCAGGAACTCCTGAAATCCTCCCTATCACCAAACCTTGAAATTAGGCTCCTACATCAACAACGGCGCACCGCCAACCCTTTCTCTGGCAGGTAATCTTGATTTCTGTCTCTCCTTGCCATGCACCACAACCACCATTCTCCTTTCATTTATCATTACCTCTCTTTCGACAGAAGCTGCCCTCACCAAGGAACCCCTCTCCCCTGCAATTGATTCGAAGGTATCATCTTTTCCACTATTTGTTAGATATTTTTATGGGCATATTTATGTGTTTGGTGGCATCTAATGTTAGGCTTTGGATTAATCTAAGATTCAAAGCATCGCAGCCCTCTTCTCCATCTAGAATCCATGACTGGAAAGCCTCTCTTTTATCCTCATATTAGGGGGAAGAAGGAAAAACAAACCCATCCCACTCACCCTTCACTGCCCTCAAATCAAAAAAAAAAAAAAAAAAAGAGGAAGAAGAGAAGAAAAGAGAGAGACAGGAGTAGCAGCATAAGAAAGGAACCCTCTCCCTTGCTTTGTCAAATGTATCATTTTTCCACTTCTTTTTTTTTTATTTTTGGGCATATTTGTGTCTTTGGTGGCATTTAATATTAGCCTTTGAATTAATCTGAGACTCAAAGCATCCTAGCCCTTTTCTCATCCAAAACCCACAACTAGCAAGCCCCTTTTTGATTCCCTTATCAAGGAAAAAAATTGAAAACAAACCCATCCTCTATGAGCCCTTCACTGCCCTTGAACCCAAAAAAAAAAAAAAATGGAAAAAACAAAAAAGGAAGAAAAGAAGAAAAAAGAGAGATAGGGGCAGCAGAGTGAGAATACCATTGGTTTCTACAATATGTCCTTTTTTTTTCTCCCTTGGGTAGGAAAAGTGGTTGTGATGAATGTTGATGATGGGTTTTTCCTTCTTCGAGCAGCTTTTGATGAATGTTGATTATGGTTTCTGTGTATGTGCTACAATGGTGCAGTGAGTGTCTGTATGTGTTGCCATGGTGTAGTGAGTCTCTATGTGTGTGTGTGTGTGTGTGTGTGTGTGTGTGTGTGTGTGTGTGTGTGTGTGTTGCCAATGAGAGGTTTTGGAGTGCAGTGCATTGTGTAGTATGGTTCTAGTATAGTTCAATGGAATTGAAAAATAAAAAAAAAACGTTAGTGCAGAAAAGGATGTAGTTTGATGACTTTGTTGGGTTGGGGCTGGCCAGTTTCTTATAGTGTTCTGTGGGGCCTTCATGAATTGACCTTTCTTTCCTACTATGATGTATTCTAACCTTGTAGCTATTTGATGAATTGTGTCTTCAGCCATGCTTAAAAACTGCATACTACAAGTTATTAGTGCTCTCAATTTTTTAGGCCTGTGTAGTTTTTTTTTAGTACAATCATTTGAATTAAACATGCAAAATGTTCAAGAAACAAAAAATAACAAGTCAGCTATTGTTTCAGGAAAATGTAAGGAATGTCTCATGTTTTCACAGAGCAGGAGAAAGGCTGTTAAAGACCAAGACTGGAAACTGATAGAGAAGTGCAATCTTATTCCCTCTTCCAATGTATGTATCTCCTTTACATTCTCTCTTTGTACAATCTTGTCTCCACAACATTATAAAAAAAAAAGGGGTCAACTCAATAATCTGATTATGTTATTTCAGCTTAAGTGACTAGATACTATTATTTAACCACCATCTTGAAATTCTTCATAGTTCAATCATGTGCAACTTATGTTGCATCAAGTTCAGCCTTGTGTATGCTTCGTCAAGAATTAGAATTAGATCTTCCACCACAATTACCAACACTTCTTCATACTTGCATGCTAAAAGTATAGCAATAACCCCAACCAACTGAAGTTTCTTCCATGCAATTGTTTGGTGTTCTAAGAATCTGTCTATGAGATTCACAGTCAAGAATAAAGTCTCTTCCATCAATTCAAACTTGTTGTGCGGATCATTTGTAGATTTTAAGCGATACCTTTACTACCATATGTTTGTCTTGTTTAGTGTACCCAAATCTTCATCCATGTATTGTGGTGTCTCAAATTGTGATCTAGTTGAGTCTCAAATTCACCAAAGATTGAAGAGTCCTGAATTGAAATGGAAAAAGTAAAGGGTGACCAATGGTGCAAATTTAATGCTTCAACCCAAGGCTCATGAATGTCTTGATTCCCTTTGCATTTTCTCAGATTGTATTTATATGAATATGCATATTAGAGAGGTTGAGATTAGTTAAGATAAAATTACATATAAGCTTAGAGTATAAAAGATTATGATAGGAACTATCTATATCAGTGCTAGACAGAGTTTCCTTATTTTTATCCTTCACTGTACTAAATATATATATATTATTTAGTCAGTGTAATAGATATTTTCCTATTTATTCCTTGTTTCTCATCTTCTCTATACCATAGATGTTGTGAGCATTGTTGTTAGCCATGGAGCAGGTCTCTCTATCTTTATCTTTGATTTTGGTTCTTGATTTCTGTTTTCTTTTTCTTATTTTCTTATTTTTTTTACTGGTTGCCTCTTTTCTCTTTTTCTTGTTTTCCATAAAGGCTGTTAAATTTTGCATGGACCCATTAAACCCTGGAAAGTTTAGTTTAATGTCTTGCGCAACCCTATAGATTTTGGGATGATGAGAATTTATTATAGACAATTTGACCAATTCAATGTTTATTTACCTAAATATGAATGGTGCAAATCAACAAATATGGTCATGCATTTTACCCATGTAAATTTAAACATTTGAAATGCACATATCCAAATTTTATATAAGTAAAGACTTAACAATTGACCCCCAAAGATGTTGATTTTTAGCAAATTTTATGTTATATTTGGTACTTGTAAAATACCCATATTAGTCGAATTTGATTTGACTGTATCAAGTGTAACCATGGTGGAGATTAGAGACCTTCAAACAGGCTACATTTAATCCCTCGAGTGAATTGGCAACAAGTATAAGGAAAGTGTACAACTATCAAAGTGAACTTCTAAGAAAAAAGTCACCATTCCACACCTAGAATAGTCTCTTTGTCTCTCTAAACCACCTTCAAGTAATCACTTCTCTTTGTCTCTCTAAATCTCTATCTCTATTTTCTCATGATTTGGATTGTGGGGTTCTTTTTTTTCTTGGGTTTTGACTAGTGGGTTTTTTTAATATATATTCTAATTGCATTTTGATGAGTACTATGATTTTTGGAAATGGGTATTGTGCTTAAGATAAGGATTCCGAACATGTGGGAATACACATTGAGGCTTTGTTTTTCTCTTAGCAAATATTTTTCATTGACACATGGATTTTGAGCGATTAGGTTTTGATTTTCAATGAAGGAAGTAGTGCATATGAGATTATTTGTTTTGTTTCTTCTTATTCTTTATTGTGATGAAGCTTTGGAAGTAAAAGAATTTTTTACTATTTGTTGTAGCTTTAGAAGCTTGATTTGGGAAGTTTTGTTTTTGGTTATTTGTACTTGTTAAGATTTGAGTTTTATATGAAATTTGATGTTTATGAAAGTTGGCCAAGAACTGTCTCATGGATGCATGGAAAAAAAACATGTATTCGGATTATTAATTTCCTCCTAAAAAAACTCAACCATAGAACCTCTTGGTATTGTTTTTCCTTTAATTTTTAATTCTAAGAATTTCTTATCTCACTAGTTTCTACAAAAAAGATGGGGGTTACTAATTTCTTCCTCAAAAAGGCGTGTGCTTCTTTTCTTCTTCCTCTATTGGGGGTATAAAATTTTGTCATTTTATTACATGGGTTTAAAGCTTTATCACTTTTACTGCCTGTTATATGTGCATCGTCACCAGGAAAGTGTTCTTGGTGGGTGCCTTTCTTTTATAAGATTCTCAAGCCCTAGCTATGGATAAGAGTTGGATGAAACTTACTAACAGACGAAGCCAGCTGTACCAGGATGGGGTTAAGTCATTCATTGAATTTACAATGGCCAACTCAACAAAGGATAACAAGATTCGCTGCCCTTGTATGGACTGCATACACTTTGAGTGGCACACCAGTGAAGTCGTGGAATATCATCTGGGCTTATGGGGGATAGATGCGGGTTATGCAACTTGGTTGCACCACGGGGAACCTGTACCCATGAATGAGGCACACACACTGGATGATAACCAATATGACGAGGGTGAAGATGTTGGGGATGGAATGGGATGCGATGAACTGATTGAGGACCAGGATGAATTATTTGATATGTTGGAAGATTATTACATGGGGAACATCGGGAATGATGATCTAGATAAATTGCTTGATAGCGCCGAAAGTGAGAATGTGCAAAACTTTGAGAAATTACTTACTAATGCAAAATGTGAATTGTAACCACACTGCAAAAAGTTTACTTTGTTGTCATTCGTGATTAAGATGCTTTACTTGAAAGTGTTGAACAAGTGGAGTAACAAGTCCTTCGACATGTTGTTGACACTTTTGAAAGAGCTTTTACCAGAAAGTGATCACACTATTCCTTTTTCCCTTTACGAAGCCAAAAGGTTTTTACGTGACTTAGAGTTGAGATATGTCTGCATTCATGCTTGTTGATATCATTGTGCACTTTTTTGGAAGCAAAATGCAGCTATAGAAAACTATCCAGTGTGTGGGAGTCCAGATTGAAGCTTAATGATGGAAAGGGTAAGAAGATCCCCCGCAAAATATTGCAATACTTCTTGTTGACACTCAAGTTAAAGATATTGTATATGTTTTGGAAAACAACTACAGATATGAGATGGCATCAGGACAAACGAGTGGAAGATGAGTTATCGAGGCATCTGGCCGATAACAGTGAGAGGAAGCAGTTTGATTGGAAGTATTCAGAGTTTGCCCGAGAGCCCCAAAATGTGAGCCCAAGGATGGCCATTGATGGTTTTAACCCTTTTGGAAACACGAGCACCTCCTACAGTATGTGGCCTATCATAGTCATTCCCTACAACCTACCACCATGGAACTGTATGAAAGAGTCTTTCTGCATGATGTTCTTGTTGATTCGTTGACGAGAGGCCTCAGGAAAAGAGATTGATGTCTACATGCAACCATTAGTTGACGAGTTAAAAGCGTTGTGGGAACATGGCATGCTTGTTTATGATACCTCAACCAAACAAACTTTTAGAATGCATGCAGCTGTTATGGGGACCATTAATGACTTTTCAGCATATGGTAACTTGTCTGGGTGGACAACCAAGGGGTATTTGGCATGTCTCACTTGTAACAAGGATGCATCATCAGAAAAGTTGGAAGGGAAGATAACATACATGGGTAGTCACCGTTTTTTTGTCGAGGACCACCTTTGGCGAAGGAGTAAGCTTTTCAATGGTAAGATTGAAAACCAGTCAAGACCTTTGGAGTTATTAGGGGAACAAACATTGGAGCAACTAGATTCCTTAACTTTTGGACAGTTAGGGAAGCATCCAAGCACCAGGAAAAGGAAAAGGCCTCACCCTGTACTGAATTGGGTAAAAAAAAAGCATTTTGTTCAAGCTACCATACTGGAAGGATTTGAACCTTTGGCACAACATTGATGTCATGTGCCTAGAGAAGAATATATGCGACGATCTCATGGGGATGACGTTGAGCATAGATGAGAAGAACGAGGACACCAAAAAAGCACATGTGGACTTGAAAAAATTGAAAATAAAGAAGGAGTTGCACCTAAAGAGACGTGTAGATGGGTCCTACGAGAAGCCCTCAGCATGGTACACATTGTCCCTAGAGGAGAGACATGGCTTCTATGAGTTCTTAAAATCGATTAAGTTTCTAAATGGTTATGCAGCAAACATCTAAAGGTGTATGAGCACCAATGGTGGTAGGTTGACGGACCTGAAAAGTCATGATTGTTATGTCCTCCTGCAGGGGCTTCTTCCGGTTGGGATGTCTGGATACCTTGACAAGGATATCTGTTCCACATTGTTCGAATTGGGAAATTTCTTTCAAGAGTTGTGCTCGAAGACAATGAAGATGACAGATCTTCAAAATCTAGAGAATCGCATAGTAATCATACTTTGCAAGTTAGAAAAGATTTTTCTACTAGTGTTTTTTAATGTGATGGTCCATTTGGCTGTTGACTTGCCTCGTGAGGCTATGCTTGCAGGTCCAGTGCAATATAGATGGATATACCCTATTGAAAGGTAATTATTAGCGCCTCGGGACTCGTATGAACTTAAAGTCAAATTTTTGTTTAATTGTTCGGTAAAATTAATACACTTTTATGTTGCTCGTACGTTTGAAGGCACTCGGGACTCTGAAAGGTTATGTTACCAGCCGAACTAGCCCAGACGGTTCGATCGCAGAGGTTTACATGGTCAAAAAGTCTCTTACTTTTTGCTCAATGTACCTGGGTGGGATTGAAACCATATTTAATCGTGGTGAAAGGAATGATGATGGAGGTGAGCGTGGCCATGGGTTAGAGGTCTTCACACTACATGTTAGTCCATATGCGTGAATCACAAGGGCTTACGATGTGTCCTAAGAGGAGCATGACATGGCTCATTTGTTTATCTTACATAATAGCTCTAAATTGGATGACTATTTAAAGTACGTATCTATCTTGAATGTAGTGTATGTGTACCTTTAAATTTTGTCCATGATGTTCAATAGTGATTAATATGGTATTATTGAATTTCTTGTTCATATGTAGGTATTTGTTAGAAAGTCAAGGTGTATGTGACATCACAAAAAGACAAAAAGAAGAATTTCCTATATGGTTTAAAAATTGGGTAAGATATAGAGATGTATTTTGAAGAACTATACCTTATTCATCTATACTTGAATTAATATTAACGTGTAGTACTTGTCTCATGATATTTTCGTAGATGAATCAATTACGAGGTCAGGGTTCACCAGAAGCAACCGATGAATTGTGGTCATTAGCCAATGGTGCTAGTGTGATAATAGATATGTACTCTGGTTGCTATTGTAACGGTGTCAAATACCATGCCAAAGACAGAGAATACCATCATATAACTCAAAATAGTGGGTTGGTTGGGGGTTCATGAGAGATGTACAATTGACTTTTGTGGTTACATGTGTAATGTAGGGTAACATCATTATATGTATGGTCATCGGGTAGTTTTGTTCCAATGTCATTGGTATAACACCGGTAGTAATAGGACAATGTGGAATGATGCACATTCTATAAACATTGATGTCAAAAGTCATTGATACAATGAAGACCCCTTTGTCCTACTAAGTCAAGTGCAACAAGTCTTCTATGTGAATGATACAAAATATGGTGAACATTGGAAAGTTGTATAACAAGCCAAATATTAAGGAATATGGGATGTGCCAGAGTTGGATGATATAGGACCTAATGATGTTGAATTGTTCGATCCCAATGATGTGTTCTAGTAGGAAGAATCCATCGGGATTATTCCAATCGTTGAGGATGATCCCATCACGATCCCTTTATGTAGGAATGATATTGCTCCTAAAATTATTCCTAGTGATGGGCTTTTGGAACAATTCAATGAAGAAGATGAGGGTGATTTGATCTTCAATGATGAAGATGAATATGATGGAGAGCCTAACAATGATGAAGAAGAAGAGCTATATGATCATTATGATTCTGATATAGTACCTTGATGTAATGAGTTACTACTAATGAATTCACTTCTTCTTTCCATGAGTTAATGATAGCTTTCCAAATTTGGGTTTGATTATTTGATCAATAGAGCATAGATTAGATGTAAAGACCAATTTAAAATAATGCAAACTTTCACAAAAGCATTAAAACTACCTCACCAAACAGGGATCAAATACATTATAAGAATTCTCTTACAAATAAAAGCTAGGCATGCCTCCCAAATGTGATATATTCTTGTATATTTGATGATTTACTAATCATTACTATGTTGCTAGATTCCATCCATGCCACCAAAACGTATCAGTACATCATCTATGGCCACTAGTCGATCTGCACTAGATGTGTCTACCCTCCCTACCCAGTCAGACCCGCCTACACCGGTAGCATCCACCACCCACACCAACACCAGCAGCGCAGGTAAGTGACATTTAAATTTAATACATTCACATACACACACAGTGTAGGTAAGTGACATGTTTTTATTGATATTGGCTAGGTTCAAATCTGAGACGGGTACGTGGTAAGTCACGCGGGAAGGAAACTGCACGGCTTTTGAGAGAGAATGGAGGCCAGAAGCTCCGTGTAGAGGTTCCTGATGGGGTCAATGCACCAGTTGGGTACTATGCCAACAAGTTGGCTAATCAAATTGGCATAGAAATTCGTTTTTCGGCACCTATTAAAGGAGTGATGGTGTGGGATCAGATTGATGGTGGGACTAAGGCTTCCATCATACAGGCAGTATTGGTAATTACATATTGGATCCATTTAAATTATTCAGCAGTGTTCCTATAGTTGAGTAATTAATACTATGCTCAAAATGACATTAACCATGCATGCAGGATAAATTTGATATTGTAGGGTATGACGAGAATCCAAATGTACAAGCAACAATCAACAGGAAGTGCCAAGAGAGGTATAGGGATTGGCGCTATAAAATGAAAAAGCACTACCTACAACTATTGAAGGATGGTGTTAACCCATATAGCAAGCCTTTACAAGGGGTTACAGAGCAAGATTGGAGGTGGTTGATTGATGTCACTTGGAAGAATGAGAAATTCTTGGTAATGTTATATTAATTTTCCTATATATTTTTTTCGATATCAAATAGATTAATACTGAAATTATATTTTAGAAACGATGTGAGAAAAATCGTGAAAACCGAAAGCGCTTACCTTACAATCATACCATGGGGCCAAGATCCTTTCCAGCCGCAATGTCAATTAAGGTGACATGAATTAAAGTACCTATACATCTTACTTCCAAACATGATGCATTCATATCTAAACTAATGTTTTAAAAGTAATGGAATCAGGCAGCCGAGAATAATGGTGAAAGACCCCATATTGCAGACTTCTTTAAGGAGTCTCATTGGAGAAAGAAGACGAATGATTGGATAGCCCCGGTGTGTGCTGATAAACATGTACGTCTGACAAAAATAGGTCATTAGTAATTACATTTATCTTTATTCCCACATATATTACTATTAATAGAACCTAATTGCTTAAATCTTGAGTTGGATGATAGGAGCAGTTCGAAAAGTTGCGTAACCAAAGTTCTCAGACGGAGTCATCCCAGGAGATGACACAAGAAGAGATGGCCATTAGGGTTCTTGGGAGGAAGCAAAGTTACATGCGGGGATTCGGAGTCGGCCCGAAGCCCCCTAACTACTCCTCACGTACTTGCACTGCATCACGGGTAAATGATCAAGCTATGCAAACCCTCAAGGAGGAGTTGGATTCACTTAACCCAGCAAGCACAGTTTGAGGCACAGAATAAGAAGTATGTCTAGCTCGAGTCCTAAATGCAAATGATCAGGAACATGCTTGCGGTTGGTGGAGGGGTACAATCATCTACTGGTGACTAGCCATCCACCTCTCTTGGTGAGTACATGAAAATGAGGTTTTTCTTGTGTATTGTGAAATTTATTTTATTGGGCTTCTTCAGTTTACAAACAGAACTTTTGTGGTAGATTAGATAAATTTATTTAGACTATTTCATTAAATTTTATTTGAAGTTATGCCTGTGAATTTATAGAATCTATATTTTATAAATTTTATTTAAATTGAAGAGTGGTGTTGGTAGTGATGTGAGATGCACAGATTTGTTGTGTAATGATGAGAATGTGATGAAAAGGTAGAGGGGGTGAAGGACAATAATAACGGGGAAGAGAAAGAGATGGAATGGCAAAGTTTTGGCAGAAGAAACAAATCATGGCAAGATATAATAAAAAATTTCAAATAAGGACCACCTGCAAATTCATGGGATGGAGGTGACACTTTACCCAAGTGAGCTTATGAAAGAGCAAGGGTCAGGTGGCACTGCAACTTCAACGGCTCCTTCTAGCATTTGTGTTACCTTTTTCATTGAAGGCCTAAGGGATGGATCCTCTTGAATGCACCACATTGCCACCATCACCATCCTCTCCAACCTCCTTGCATCATTTGATGCCTCTTGATCATCTTCCACTAACTCATGAAATTTCCCATCCTTGTAGCAATCGCAAACCCAATCCATTAGTACAACATTGGCTTCATCGAACAAATCTGATTCAAAGCTCTTCCTGCAACAAATAATCTCCAGTAACAGGACACCAAAGCTGTAAACATCCACCTTTGTTGTTATTGCCATGTTCCTGAACCATTCTGGTGCCACATATCCTTTTGTTCTCTAATGTTTATAGTAGTTCGAGTTTGGTTGGTCTTTAAAAGCTTTGCTAACCCAAAGTCAAATATCTTTGTTGTAAAACATTCATCTAACAGTATGTTTTTGGGTTTTATATCGCAATGGATGATCTGAGTGCCACACTCTTCATGCAAATACATGAGCCCTCTTTCAATTCCAAATACAATCTATGTGCGTTGGTTCCAATATGGCCTTGAATTGCCGAAGAGGAAATTTGCTAAAGAGCCATTTTTCATGAAATCATATTCAAGAAGTAGGTTTAGTCCCTCATGACAATATCTAAGCAGTTGCACTAGATTCTTATGCTGGGTATGGCCAATTGCATCACTTCATTTTTGTGCTCTTTTTTTGCTTCTTTAACTACCCTGTCTAATTTTTTGACTGCTACTAAATTTATAGAATATGAGGCAATAATTCCTTTATAAACTGTGCCACAAGAATCTCTACCCAATTTTTCCTTAAAGCCATTTGTAATCTCTTCTTGCTCTGCATAACTAAAATCTCGTAGATTTGTTCTAGTCAAACTAGAATTTGAGGCCAGGTTGATCACTTTTTTACAGTAAAAGAAGTAAATGGCCAGTAGAATTGCTAAAAGGAGGAAGTTGAGAAACTCATAGCTCCCCAAATCATAGATATGATGAGGATCAAAGTTCCTTTATCTTCCTTTCCCCTACTTAAACCTAGTGGGATAGCAGGAGGTGAAGTAGAATTCCCTCTTTTTATTTTGATTAGAGCTTTTCCTCCTAACCCAGCATTCGTCTCCCATTTGAGAGTGAGAGCTTCTTCTGCTAATAGTCTCTGTCCCTGAATATGGTGACTGCACAAAGACAATCTCCTAGGCAAGCTTCTCTGCACTGGTTTTCATTCATGGGTATATAGTGTTCATAGTCAAATAGTGGCTAGTCTGTGTTAGTCATCTCTTCTATGTCAAATAGAGGCTCTTTTACTGAATCATCAGTTGCACAACTTTGCGGGACAAAGTTCTCTTTGCATCCTTTTTATGTGTTATTAGCATCCAAGTAAGTGTTCTCATTTAGGCATAAGCAAGTAGGCTAGTTTCCATCAAGCCTGTAGTAGGCATTAAATGAAGCACGGAGACGGACACGGGACACGGATACGATACGACACGGACACGGCGATACGGCAAATCCTAAAAAAATAGGATACGGACACGGCTAGGACACGGCAAATAATAAATATATTTTTTTTATATATAATCATAAAATTAAAGAATAATTATATTTTTAGCCAAATTAAAATGCATAATGTCACAATTAATAAGGAAACAACATAACTAACACTAGAAAAATCAAAAATAAAATCCATAATGCATAATATAATGTAATAGTAGGCCATAGGCCCTTAGTAAATCAATCATCACCAACATTACATGTCACAATCACATCATAATCAAAATAACAAAAAAACGTCCCTCCACCCACTCCATAAAAGAAAAAAACAATAATAATCCTCGCTTCATTCATGATTCATCATTGGAGACATCTTCAATGGCATCATCATCCCCACCAACACTCCCATCATCAGTAAATAGCACAGCCTCTAATTCCGGCTCATCAAGTGAGAGATTTGCAACCTCAAGTACTCCAACGTCCTCTAGGGATTCAAATGCATCTCCTGCAATATCCCACATCTTAGTTTGTCCTTGTATGTACTGTGGGGTTCTCCTTGATAGAAGACGAAGATTACTATGAATGAATACCAGATCTTCAGCACGGTTTGGTAATATTTTGTTCCTTTTCAGCGAGTGAATAAAGGAGTAAGTACTCCAATTCCTCTCAGAACAAGATGAGGAAGAAGGTTGCACAAGTAGCTTCAAAGCTAAGGTCTGAAGCGAGGGAGAAAATGCACCATAAATAACCCACCAACTTTTTGGATCCATGGTTGATCTATCATGAATAGAGTCAACCTTTGAAAATCCTCCGGAATTAGTTGAGAAAGCTGCATACTCCAATTGAACTTTTTGTCTCTCTTCTGGATCAACATAATATCTTTTCAAGCACTTTGTTCTTTCTCTTGAAACCTCCAAATCATTATGTGGAGGAACTCGATTTGGATCCTCATGAAGCCATGCATCGCTATAGTACCTTAAATACAAGAATGAAAATTATATGATTAGTTTATATTTTTTTAATTAATATTTTTTCTAAAAAAAACTATGCTAAAGCTTAGAGGTCACCTTGGGTTTAATGAATGTGCTAAGCAATGAAGCGAAGTGTTGTTCTTATTCCAACGGTCAACTAGAATCTGATGCACCACATCATAGAAGGTTGATGTCTCATCTTGCCGCTTCCCTTCATGCCTATATATTGCCAACTTCACTTTCTCTATCATTGTATCCCACATATCATAAACTAAGTGAAGACAAGGCTTATCTGTATCACAAGCACGAAGCATGTCATAAATAGGCAAGGTAAAAGCAAGAATGCAATCAATCTTATCCCACCAAATGTCATCTAACACATTTTCCTTCACGAACTTGGCTTTTTCAACGTCATCATCCCTATAAGTAGACTAGTTGTTACAAATTACCATAGCTTGAAGACCACCCTTTATCAATTTAAATCTTTTAAGCATCACAATCATCGAAGCAAAGCATGTCTCCGCAACTGAAAGCAATTTCAAACTAACAAAGTCATTGAACATAGACAATCTCATTGAATGATTCATGATAAAATGCTTTATCACCATGACGTCCCCAACAACATCGGTAATCCAACTGCACTCTGTATAAGTTATTTCATTTGCTTCCACATTTTTTGCTGCACAAATGTTTTTTAGGGCAAGATTCAATGTGTGTACTACACATGGTGTCCAAAAAATATGAGAAAATATCCCTTCAATAAGTTGCCCCGCTCCTTGGCAGTTTTTGGCATTATCCGTAATCACTTGAACAACATTTTGGGGCCCAACTTGAAAGATGACTTCCTTCATCAAATTAGCAATGAAAAATTTATCCTTGACTTCACCTGAACAATCAACTGCTTTTACAAACATAGGCCCCCCTTCTGTCACTACCATAAAATTAATTAATGGCCTTCTTTGTGAATCACTCCAACCATCACTAACAATGCTAACCCCATTTTCCTTCCATGTGCCTCTAATTAGTTGCAATAATCTGTCAATGTTTGCTCTTTCTCTTTTAAGCAAAGTGGTTCTCAACAAATTATAACCAGGAGGCAAATAACCCGAAATCTGATTATTGGCAGCAAAGTTATAGGAACTAACATAATAAGGGTTCCTAGCCAAGTGAAAGGGCGAGCCCGCAGAATAAAACATCCTAGCTATTTCAGAATGCAATTGGTCCCGTGCCCCAATGTTAAATGCCTTCTCAATGGCACTTCCACTTCCACTTCCACTTCCACTTCCACTTCCACTTCCACTCCTCAACCGCTTGTTTGATTCAAAGAGGGTCAGCCCTTGACTAGCAATCATGCCACCCAAAGATGCTCTAGGAGGGGGCAAAGGAACTTTTTTTGGTTTAAGGCTTTGTAATCTAGCTTCAGCTTCCTCGACAGCTTTTTGCATTTCAGCCATATCTTTAGGAGTGACTTTAGAACATATTTGAATCCCTTGACCACTAGTTTTTAGCAAATGTGCCTTTACCCTAGTATATGAGCCCTTAAAAGCTTTGTGGCAAAATTTACATTGGAAATGAAAATTCCCTCCTCCCCCTCCAATTTTCTCCAACTTCGTTATATAGTTCCAGAGGGGCTTATTTTCATCTTGTTCTGAGCCCTCCGCCGGTACAGGGCTGCTAGCTCCCGTAGAAGAGAATGACATATTCTTAAATCAATTTCCTATCACATTGAAAAATAAACTATCACATTGAAAAATAAACTAGGAAAAAAACGCAGCACAGCAGTCTCATTAAAAAAAAAACAACAGCGGCACAACAGTCCCATTTAAAAAAAACAACAACAGCACAGCAGTCCCATAACAGCAGCAACACAGCAGTCCAATTTAAAAAATAAACAGCAACAGAACATCAGTCCCATGACAGCAGCAGCAATTAAAAAAAAAGAAAGAAAGAAAACAGCAACAGTAGCAGCATAACAGCAGCAGCAAAGTCCCGTGGGAAAAATAGCACAGCAGTCCCATTAAAAAGAAAAAAAAGAAAAATAGCAACAGTACAGCAGTCGCATAACAGCAGCAGCAATTCGAAAAAAAAAAAAAAGAAAGAAAACAGCAACAGTAACAGCATAACAGCAGCAGCAAAGTCCCGTGGGAAAAACAGCACAACAGTCCCATTAAAAAAAAAAAATAGCAACATCACAGCAGTCCCATAACAGCAGCAGCAATTCGGAAAAAAAAAAGAGAAAGAAAACGGCACCGGTAGCAGCACAAGAGCAGCAGCAAATCTGTCGCATGGGAAAAAAAATAGCAGCAAATCTGTACCATGGGAAAAAAATAGCAGCACTGAAAGAAAAAAAATAAAGAAAGAAAACAGCAACAGCACAGGCATCCCATGGAAAAAAAAACAGCAGTATATAAAAAAAATAGCAGAGCAGTACTTCAAAAAAAATTAGATCAGAAAATAGCAGTTCGAAAAAAAAATAATAGATCAGAAAATAGCAGTACCTCAAGCAGTTTGAAAACAGTAAAAAAGAAAACAGATGGAAGAAAACAGTAAAAAAGAAAATAGCAATTCGACAAAAAAAAAAAAAGAAGAAAGCAGCAGCAGCACAGCAGTTCTTCTGAAATGAAAAAAAGAAAGAAGAAAGCAGCACAGCAGTTTCTGAAAACACCTTCTTTCTGAAAACAAAAAAAAAAAAAAAAATAGCAGCACAGCAGCACAACACCTTCTTTCTGAAAACAAAAAAAAAAAAGAAGAAAGAAAGCAGCACAGCAGCAGTAGCACAGCACAGCAGCAGCAGCATAGCAGTGGAGGAAAAAAAAAAAAGACAGCAGCAACCGAAAAAAAAAAAAAAACAGTACCTGTTCTTTCTCCTCCTCCTTCTTGTTCTTCTTCCACGCGCAGACACCGATCTTCCTCACGCTTCTTCCACGCTCAGATCTTCATCAAGCTTCGATCTTCCATGCGTCTTCCTCAACTTCAAATCTTCCACGCGCAGGCGTCCGCACGCGGCAGGCGTCTTCTTCTTCTTCTTCTTCTTTGTTTCACTGTCGGCAGCGAATCCACGCGCAGGCGTCTTCTCCTCTCTCTCCGTCTCCAGCGCTTCCCCCTTCGTTTCCCCTTTTTCATTTCCCCCTTTCGTTTCGATTCCAGAAATGAAGAGAAAGCAGCGATTAGGGTTATAAGTTATCGCAAATTGCATTTACCCCCTTCAACGTTTTTTCTTTTCTAATTTTAACCCAACTTAAGCATATTTTATTTACATTTTGAGGCCCGCCGTGTCCATGCCGTGTCCATTCCGTGTCCCTCCCGTGTCCCATCCGTGTCCGCAATTTAAAAAATTAAAAAAAAAACCAGGACACGTTTTGGGCGTGTCGGACACGTGTCCCGGCGTGTCCGAGCCGTGTCCGTGTCCGACACGTGTCCGACACTGATACGGGGGCCATTTTGGAGTGTCCGTTAAATCCACAAACTCCAGCTCCTACATTCATGGCATCTGCCATGCATATGTTTTGAGGTACCCATAACACAACAGTCTAGGACTTCCCCTACAGTCCACTATCCAAGAGGTTCTTTGGGTATACATATTGCCCAAAAACTCCATCATAATCGGGGGTTGCCCTATGGTAGAAATATCTTGTGGGAACGATATTCCCTTGCGTGAGATTTGATCTACTTCCATTCTGAAGGGTAATGTACATGTAACCTATCTGGTTGAACACCACTTGAGTGCCATCTCTTGCAGTGACGCTCTTCCAATAAGCTCCATATGGATTGTCATTGGGGAGAGCTACTTGCTTTAGCACTAAATTACCATCACTCTGTAAACTTAGTATGAATTTTCCACTTGAGTAGTTGGTCTCTGATTCGCGGGAAGATAGCATACCTGATAGGCCAAGTCTCTGACTAGGCAAGATTTATCTGTGGGATCAGTAAAGCTCTTCCATATGGAAATATAAGTTGTGCCCATGAGCACAAAATTTCCATCATCGCGCATGACAGTAGAAGTAACAGTATCATTAGTTTCTGCCCTCAATGTCTCCTATCCTTGATGGTCTCTGAGAATCAGCTCGCCATCTGTCAGAGGGACTTTTGATCCTTCCTGTACTGCTTTATCCCTATTTGCAAACCAAACTAGAGTTTTTTTTTTGGGTATTTTGTCGAATTAGATTCCTAGTAAGAAGAGGTTAGTATTCCCTTCAAGGGGACAGAATCCGAATGCAAATTCACCTGAAGGTGAAACCGATGGAGAATTGTCGTTGGTGGATAGAGTGCTTTCCATGTTTATGGTACAGGCAGTTTGAGTGAAGGCAGAAAGAGGGAGAAGCATAAGCAAGATGCATCAAAGATGGACAGTAGCGATGGACAATATTATAAAGGGATTACTACAGAATTTAGAGTATAACTTCTCTATGTAGCTATTTTATCAAAAGGAGAGGAAACGTACACACCTGTAATGGAGATTCAACTACTTCTCATCAAATTGGTGGAGGAAGGGAAAAAGTTTGTAGCTCTAATTGCATTTGAAAAAGCAAAGCAGATTCCAATGATATCCTTTAATGTCTCAATCCATCACTTTCTTATAGGCTGATATTAATATTATCAGTTTTTTTTTTCCAAGTTCCTCATAGGCTGATACTATTAAGGTCAGTCTTACGGTCCTTTTGCTGGAATCTGGACGGCTAGACCCAATCTCACGAACCTATACTCCATACTATGCATTTGTTGGAATGGACTTTTCCAAAGGGACTTTTCTACTAGTTTGATTATGAGGTTGCTTTGAAGAAAATTTGATTTACTTTTCAAAAGTGTCTATGTTTGTATGGGAACACCTGCATGCATCCTGTGACAGAGGTTTAGGGTTTGTTTTGTCTTCTTTTTACAAGTTTGCGACTGGTATACATATTTTACATATGAATTTATCTGTAATACTTAGATACAGTCCCCTTTGTCTTTTAACATCTGTAACAGTTATCTTAAGCTTAGGTTTATAATCAATGCCCTGTTCTTGGTGGAACCCTTTGGCCACCAAATGTGCCTCATGAAGTACATGTGCCACACCTATTACAGTTAACTCTAACTAACTCAATACATCCTTCTAAACCAAGAAAAAATAGTAAAAGGGAAGGAAGAAGAGAATGAGAAAAAAAAAAGAATAAAAATGTGAGAAGTAGACGAAAAGAAATGCTTATATGAATGCTTAAAGTTCTGTGTTTCAATTTTTTAATTTCATGGAAGTGGTTTGCATATCTATAGTCACGACCCCCCCTTTTTGGTTGATGGAAGTGGTTTGCAATGATTGATTTGAAAATCTTCCAAGACTGTAGTTGCTTTAATTGATTTTAGTGAAAATCTACTTTACAAGTTATTATGATTACTGTTTTGTAGATACCAATATTTTAGAAAAATGGATGTAGGCCGATGGTGTACTATGTATTACTTGCAATGGCACTTAGATTTGGTTCCATATTCATTTGTGCATATGAGCAACTGATTTGATTTTTATCAATAGTTACACCCTCTTTTTATTAAAAGATGATTTTATGGGAACAGATTTTAGATTGATGGATGTAGCCTGCCTACTGTGATTCCTATATGCTCTGTAATGTTTGCATATGTATACATTAGCGGTTCCCTTCAGTTCAAGAAGGTTATTTCCATTGGTAGAAGGAATGACAGTTAGAATTTTAAATACGATCTGATCTTGATTTTTTTAGTTGTCTTCCCACTTCCAGTTTGAGCCATTTGGTTACAAATTCCCCTTATACTTGCTTATGTACATCATTTAGATATGGTTAGATATTATAGCCTATGCCACAGAAACATAAATATTAGTAAATTTACTAACATTAATGTTTCCTTTTGGATAAATGTTAAAAGTGTAAAGCAAAACAACTAATTATTAAAACACAATAAGTTAGTTTCTCAAAGAGATAAAAACTTTTCCCTTCTATAGTAGTTCATGTCTATTAGTTCATCTCCTTATTTATCATGTTCAGCACCTTACAATGATCATTTGGCACTTTACCATAGTGTCACTATTCAGATCCTTTGCCCATCAAAAATCAACTCTTATCTGGCCCCTTGCTGTATCAAAACATTCTAGTCATCTTTTTTGTTAACCATACAAAAGTTTGAGAAGTATTTATTCGGTTCTAGTTAAAAATTAAATATTTATAATTAGTTAGTAAATCGAACATCTAGGGCCAATCCATGTTTGCCATCTATAATGACATAGGGTGTTTGAGACATAATAAATAGGAAAGTGTGAGGAGGTGATATTTAGGAAGGTGTTTGTTGGTAACTTGCATAGATTGGATCATTATGATAAACAATCAACTTGCTTGGAGATATATGAGCAATGGATCTCTCTTATTTGTATTGGTGTTAGTTGCAAGACAGTGACTTAAGTTAGTAAAGGTGAATTTGGTTTTCATATTCATGTGGCACTTTTTATGCAGTATTTAAGCGTGCATGTCCTTCTTAAGGGAAGAGATTAAAACCAGAAAGGACAATCATTTTTTTTTTTGGTTTGATGCTAACAGTTGTAATTTTGAATAAGGCATAAATTATATATTAGTTATGTTTATTTTATATTATGCCTATATCAGTTATGTCCCTTTTTTTGATATATAAGTTTCATTTCTTTTGCAGATTAACAATGGATATGGATCATTCAAATGCGGTTTGTAGGGCTAGCTGTATCTATTTTGTTGAATTGTTTGACCACAATAAACTTTTGGGGGATGTTAACTTGGACATTTGTACTAATTTATATATATGTATTGACATTTGTAGCATGATAGACTTTATTATGTATATCTATTTGAATGGTTGTTATTTTGAATTAAATTTTAGATTTTGGATGTTAATGCTTACTTGAGATGAAATCAGACAGCTTCATGTTTTTTAAATTGAAAACAACTTATGTGTGACACTTCGGCCCAGCTTAATCCTGTTTAATGACTAGTTAATCTAGTTTTGGGTCCATTTATAGCGAATTCGTGTTAGGCTTGTTGTTTTGTCCTTTTGAGATTAGTTTCGGATAGGTAGTTAGGTTGAGTTTAACCTGGTTTAGGTAGATATGAGCCATTTTTCATAATTTTCAACTTTATATGAGTTCATCATTCATGCATCATCTTGTTGTCAACACGTGTATTTCGTCGAGCTCGTCAACTTCCATAACTGACTCATCTATGAGCGACGTCATTTGTTTCCAATGGACCGTTAATTGACTTAAACAGTAATTCTATGCAACTTGTGAACCTATCTATAAATTCAGTTCATCCTCATCTTATATCAAAGAGGGTGCACCACCGACCTTCCCCCCTTTAATGTCTTCTCTCCCTCAACACCAAGTTTCTCTCCCTCTTCCCTGTTCTTCATCTCTTCTTTCCTTTCCTTCTTCTTTTTCACGATCAAAGGAAAGAAAGGGGGAAAAGTCTGAGCACATAGTTGAGACGTTTCTTCTTCTCGCTTTTTGGAGCACTCTCAGGTAAGAGAAGGTTCTTGCTCATCTTGATGTGTTTTCACATTTCGTCCTTTGTTCCTTCTTCTACTCCTCTTCTTTTTCGCTTATTGGGTGTTCTATTGTAAGCTTTGAAGTCATGCTATTCTATGGAGTTCGAGCGTTTTGCACGACATGCACACCTTTTCTTTTGTTTACTCTTGGCATGCATGGTGTTAGGATTGCATCTCCAAGATTGATTGGGCCAAAGAACAACTAAGTTAGGGAAAAAGCTTGTTTAAGGCAAGTATAAGCATAGTAGGGATGAACACATGTTGGTACACGTTGATTGTGATTGTTTCTTTTACTCTTTCTCTCAAGTGTGGTTATGGTCAACCCCTTTTGAACGGTATAAACTTGTTACATGTTGTCTTCGTGTGTGTAAAGACTTCAGTTCAGTCGTTCTGTTCCATAAAAATCTCTGTTACCTAACCGATCGGGCATGGGGTCCAACCAATCGAACACTTCCAGAACCGAAATCCGACCGATCTAGCTTTAGAGCCGACCAGTCGGCCCTGAAGTACTTTTGCCCCGGGAGATTCAATGTCCAACTGAATCCTAATCTTGCTCATTCTTCTTCTCTTGTTTCTTTAACACCTAGAGGACCTTTTTATGCTACCTTTTGATCTTTCTGCTATTTAATGAACTAGAGAAAAGATAGGGTTAATGATGAGACCTTATAGGGCCTTCACATGGACTTCTCAATCATAGAACTTGCCCAGTGGAGTACCTTCGAAGCATGAATGGTCTTGAGGGCTGTGACACATTCATATGTGTTGTCCAATTGTTAAGTACCTCCCCATGGGTGTTAGTTTAAGGGACTTCGACACATGTTTATCGATACAGTACAACACCCATGAAATGAACAACTGCATATCAAATGACTTAAAACTACATCATCATGCACGGTTAGAAACATTGGGCAACTAGCTTAGGGTTGGTTAATAAACAATCGTGATTTTTCATACTAACTTGACTTGCATTGCATATTGACTTCGATTATTGCCTTCCATGCTCTTATTCTTGTTTCGACTTATAATTGTCCATTTGTAACAGTATTTCAAGACTTGCGTTCTTGTGTGATGCACATACTGTACTGCTTGCTTGTGATATGACATGTACTGTACTGTACTGCACTGCTTGAATGTGACATCAAATTGAAGTGCATCATTGACATAACTGATTTGGTCTCGCTTTACTCAGCATCACCCTTAGGATACCTGATGGGGTTGACTTTGGCGTAGCCTGTTTGTTCCCGCTCAGTGTGCTCCTGTCCTGGGATTTCGGACCCCGGGAACCAGAGACCCGTTCGTACCTTGGCCCGGTCGATGGTGTTCTCATTCTGCTTGCTCTTGATAGGGAGAATATGGCAAATGCAGTAGCCACCTAGCCAGTATATCTGTTTTATGATTCTGATAGCATACTTATTCATATACATGACTTGCCTAATATACGAACATGACCTCTAAGCAGTTTTATTTGTTAATGACTGATTTTAATAGACACAATGCGTGTTAACTTATTGTCACTTATACCTTGCTGAATCGTTGTATTTATTTAGTTGCTCTTGGTGTTGTAGGCTCAGATCCCTCTCCCGACCCCTCGTCAGTCAGCCCGACTTCAGGAGAGACCCGTGAGGCCCAATCAGGACTATAGGAGTGGATGTGATCCCTCCATTGGAGAGCGACTTTGCATTGCATCAGTCTCTTGTCTTCCATTTTGTACCAGGGTTTTGGTTTTTCATATATATATCTTCTTTTGTATTTGTCTCTGAGAAACTGTCTCTCCATTTTGTATTGTTCTCTTTGTAATTAATGTCATTTAGTCCTGTGTTGTTGTGTATCATGTTTCTTTACTTGCAATAATATGTATAGCTTCCGTGTGCATCATGTTGCACGTGTGAATATCCTTTGTGTGTGTACACTTGGACAAAGTCTAAGTGTGCATGCACGGGAGTATATGTGTCATTAGTTAGGTTTTATCTAACCCCTGATTTTTGGCGTGTGTTGTGACATAGGTATTGTATGGTATCAGAGCATTGCTTGTTCTAGTTCCTGAGCATGTAGGCATATAGGATGGGGTGAGGTTACACGTTCAAATATTTGACCTTCTAGTCTGATATTTAAGTTGTTTTGGGTTGTAGTGGGGTATGATTTGTGTCTCCAGATTAACTCTTGAGTTTTACAAGCTATGGCATTTGGTTCTAGTACCAATAATAACAATCATGGAGACAATGAGAGTGGTTCAGCAGCTCCACGCAGCCTCCTAATCAAGATGATCGCTTCCTCGCGATGTTGCAGGCGATCCATTCTCTTCAAGCACAAGTAGTCTCCCTTGTAGACCGGCAAAGTCAAGCATCAGGTCCACCACATGTAGAGCAACAAGTGGTCTTCCAACCTAAAAAAAGCTGTCCTAATGCATTATGCGATAAATTCCGGAAGCGCGATGCTACTGAATTTTATGGAAATGAAGATGCGTTGAAAGCTGAGCAATGGCTAGAGCATACTGGGGATCTCTTTGACACAGTTGTCTACACCAACAAACAAAAGGTAGTGCTCATGACTTCGATGCTCCAGGACGTGGCCAAGATGTGGTGGAATAGCGTGAGCGACTCTTATAAGGAGATACCCAATACAACAGTGTGGGAGACATTCAAGAATCAATTTAGAAGAAAGTTTATTCTAGCTCATGTGCAGAGAGTGAAAGAGTTTGAATTCTTGTCCCTACAGTAGCAGCAGATGACGGTAGCCAAGTATGTTCATAAGTTTACGCATTTGTCTCATTTTGCAGAAGACCTGGTGAACACTGAAAAAAAGAAGGTCAATCGATTCATCAACGGCTTGAATCCCAAATACAAAAACCATGTGACAGCTTTCCAGAGACCTCCTACCTTTGATGATGCCGTGGGCAGGGCCTATTCTGCTGAGGCCAAAGCAAGGCAAGGAACTTCCAGTTCAACTAGAGTCAAATGTGACCATTGTGGCTGAGGACACCCGACCGAGCAATGCTGGAGGAAAACAGGAGCCTGTCTAGGTTGTGGTTCTATGGAGCATAAAGTGGCTTAATGCCCGAAGTCCAAGTTTTCCCAACAATCCGGGTCTACTACTTTCACAACCTAAAATAAACCTCAGCAACCTCGCTAAGGTTAGAAGCCGCAACGCCAGACCGCATGTGTTTATGCCGCCACTGATGAAAGTGTGGAGGATGCGAATGTGGTGAAGGTAAAATTATGATTGCACAAGCAGAAGCCCTCACCTTGTTTGATTTAGGGTCTACGTATTCGTATGTAGCACCTCATTTTGCTGAACAATTACGGCAGCCGCCTAAGTTGCTACCGTATGTGTTGGTGGTATCTACTCCTGTTGGCAAGAGAATGGAATGTAGTGTATACTACCCCCAGTGTAATGTGCGAATCGAAGGGCATTAACTCCCAGTTGACCTAATCTTGTTGTGGATGTTGGACTTCGATGTGATCCTTGGAATGAATTGGTTGGCCAGGTATCGTGCATGTGTAAACTGTTACAGCAGGAAGATCTATTTTGCTCTCAGGAATGGATTTTGTTTTAAGGGCAATCAGAAGAAATGCCCTTGACGTGTGTCACAACCAGAGCCCAGGAGATCGGGGGTTAGTTAAAACTTAACCAATGATACACGTACTCCCATGAATATACACTTAGACCCGGTCAAAACGCACACGCACAAGGGAAGATTCACACGTGCAATACATATATGCGGAATCCATAGGTATCATGCATAACAAAAGAAATATACGAGAGCAAAATAGTATATTGACAAAAGATTACATATAGGTCAAAGTTATACAAAAGAATCAAAATACGAATAGAAAGATCATGAATGCTCCTAAAATCTAAAAATCCAATGAGATCCTAAAATGGAGAAGACCTATATGCATGCATGTACTCGTTGCGCCCCAGCAGAGGGATCACATCCACTCCTCTAATCTTGACGGGGCATCTGGGATCTCCCCTGGAGTCTGGTTGACCGATGAGGGGTCGGTCAAGGGATCTGAGCTTGCAACACCAAGGACAACTCATGAATACGACGATTCAGCTAAATATAAATAATAACAAGTTAACACATGTTGTATCTAATAGAATAAGTAACATGCTATAAATCATAGCATTTCAAATTCGTATACTAAGTAGTTGTACAGTAAATAGAGCATGCTATCAGAATCAAGGTATACGTGCCGTCTACATAACTAGGTAGCTACTACATATGCCATATGCTCCTAAGTAGAGATCTTATATCCGTGCTGAGAACACCATCGACCGGGCCAGGGTACTAATGGGTCTTGGGTTCCTGGGGTCCGAAATCCCCCAGATGTGTACTCACTACAGCGAAGCCATATAAACTACGACAAATTCAACTCCATCAGGTATTCTGAGGCTGAGGCTGAGTAGTGCCTGACCATGCAGAGTCAATCATATACTAAACTTTGAGTAGATCATGCATATTGTATCAGGCATATATCATACGTGCATACAGTCCAAACATATATCATAGTGCATATGTTTCAAGCATACATACATGCGTACAATACTCAAAGTTCTGGAAACAATTGAACAAATCAAACAAGTCAAACTTTCAAAATGAGAACTAATCAACCACACTGAAGAGTGGAGGTCAATAAGCGTTATAAGAGATGCCATGCAAATCAATGATCAATCGAATCAAGATCATTTACCAGCCAACCCTAATCTAGTTAACCAGTGTTTCTAACCTTGCATGATGATGTAGTTTTAAGTTATTCAATGCACTGTTGTCTAGTATTGCATTGTATCATAAGTGTGCATTGAAGTCTCTTAAACCAACACCCATGGGGAGGTGCTTAACAACTGGATAATGTACTTGAATGAGTCAACCCTCGAGGTCATTCATGCAGTTCTTATCATAATCCGTTAGGCAAGTCAGAGTTGCCTACATTCTAATTCAAAGGCCCTACCAGGTCTCTTTAATACCTAGTTTTCTTAATTCTCAAAGGTCATACGGCTCAGTCGTGGGTGACTTTACAGCTTAGCCGTAGGCATCTCACGGCTTAGCCGTAACATGTACAAAGGCTCAGCTGTGGTTCTCCTTACTATTTATCCGCATTTTTGGCTTAGCCCTGTTCTTGTTCTACGGCTCAGCCATGGTGAGGGTATAGCTTTGCTATAGAACACCTCACGACTTAGCCGTGGCTGGACCGTAGAAGGTCCGAAAAATGCCAACTCTCAGTTAATCCAAAAACTGCACCTTGTATTAATCTACAGTTGGGTCACGGCTGAGCTATGGCTTAGCCGTGACCTGACTGTAGAAGAAACCTGGGTTTTACAAGTTTCTGGACTCTTAAGCCGTAGTACAGTTACGGCTTAGCCGTGACTACACAGAGTCATTTTTCTGAACCTGTTATAGAATAGTTGGGGGTACACAAGGATAACAAAATCACATCCAACAGATGGAAATGAACACAAATTGAGCTGTCAACATATTCCACATGCAAGATCACCAGAATTATTCAAAATCAAACATATACTAACATGGGTTCATACAAATCATGCTTATACTTGCCTCAAATGATCTTTAATACGAGAATCATTGTCTTTTGGCCCAAATCCAACGTCCAAACACAATTCTAATCCCCCATGCATGTAGAAAAAGGAAGAAAGAAAGGGACGTGAGTGCAAGTCCAATTGACGTAAAGATGAGAGAAAAGAAGAAGATGAAGAAGGTGAAGAAGATGAATAGGACATCACAACTCACCTTAAACTCCTGAGTAAAATGCACAATTTCCTTTTCATTGGCTTGATCGAGAAGAAAAAAAAAAGAAAAAAGAAGAGAAGAAGAAGAGCAACTAACGTGAGTGAGAGAGGAAGTCGGTGGAGGCTTTTATAAGGATAAGGTTAAGTGAAAATTACAAGAAAGTCCAAGAGTTATGACTAATTACAATTCAAGTCCAGCGAAAACAAATGACATCTTTTACAAACAGGGTAGTTACGGAATGAACGAGCTCAACAAAAGACATGTGTTGACGCTAAGATGATGCATGAATGACGATGCCTTACAAAAGCTAAAATTACTAAAAAGGGCTTATGTCTACCTAAACCAGGTTAAACTCAACTCAACTACCTATCCATAACCCGGAATAAAGTAAAAACAAGCCAAACACAATTAACAACTAATTCATCGATTTATATTGTTTTTCTTTTTCAGGATTTATATTGAAGCGACAAGTCTTGAAGTCTAGTTTTTGTTTGGGTTGATCTGTGTAAATTGTTCAGTTTAGGAAGTTTTGTCCATGAATTGTCAAAAGGGAAGATTGTAAGAAATGTAATATTGGCAAGTTCATTGGATGGACAAAATTGGGATCAAAAGTATTGTAATTTTATTTTCTAGATGGATTGAAACCTCTACCAAAGATTCAAATGAAGGTCTTCTATTTTATAGTTAGAACATATGTGATTTGTCTGTTGGACGCGTCGCATTTACGACATATCAGTCAAATTACCTGGTTTCAGTATCTGCAGACAGAATGGAAAACCGACTGGTTAGCTGTGATGCCCGATCGGTTGGACCCCATGTCCAATCGGTCGGATAGCTTATCCAATCGATCGGCTAGGTCGGCTGGCACAAATCAGAAAACTCTGATTTTTCAGATCTCTCTCTTGTGCGTTTAACTCTTTCCTTATCTTCTCTGAATCCAGAGCGAAAAGGTCTCCACGGTTGATGTGTATATAAGGATAATCTCTTCTATGAAGAAAACAACTCTCTCTAGATTAAAACCTTAAAAATTCTATTGAGAGAACTTCTACTCTGAAGCTTCTATGTCATTCATGTGATCCAAAGTTGGCTTCTGAGGTTTATCTCCTTTTTCTACTTTGGTGATTCGTCTTGAGAGGCATCAAGGCATGAAGATCAAGCTTGAAGAAGGTGAACGGCATGTGCGTCGATAAGAAGAAGAGCTTCTAATTTTTTAGGTTGTCTTCAACTGGCAAAAGGGTAGTAAGTAGTTCTTGTAACCTTTCTTGCATAGTGTTTGATCTTGGTGGACTGGTGTTGGGCCTGTGGTTTTTCCTGTTTGGGTTTTCCACGTAAAAAATCTTATGTCCATCTTCATTGTGGTGATTGATATTGTTGTTAGATTCACTATAGTTGGTTATCCTCATAGCTAGATCTGATTGGGACCTAAATCTGTGTTAAGGTTTAAAGAGTTTCATTATATTTTCAATTTCATTCTACAATTAGAGAATTTATGCTTATAAACAATCCAAATCATCCACCATTTCAATAGTAGACAGCTTTATCCTCCCTTTTAAAGTTGGACAAGTGGAAAAGGTTTTCGAAGCCTACTGACTTGCCTGATACAAAAGAGCTTAGGATCTAAATAACTGAAAAAAAAAAAAAAAACAAGTTCACTGTTGTCATTAGTCGAAAGGTCTATAGTGGCCTCAGATCATAAAGCTAGGAATATCCATCGTAGTTGATTATATATATAAGCTTTATCCCAAACAAAACATTTACTTGGTAAGCTAATGAGCCCCGAGATCCCTACCACCTATATTCTATTATTATAAAAAGACATCCAAAGCCTCTTTTCTCAAATGCTTTAGGGGATGGCAATCCATTGTAAGAAATTTTTGTGGTGTGGTGCTACCTTGTGGAACCAGGATGGGGCACATTAATGGATGAGGTACAATGTTATCTTGATAAATATATGTATATAATATCCTTACCATTCAATTTTTTCCTTTTTACTTGTAACATGTTAATGAGAACCATTGTAACTAAATTACATGCCTTCTAGTTCACTCAGTGACCTATGATACAACTTGGATAATTGAAAATTTCGGCTTGCACAATCATTTGCAGGAAAATACTAAAACAATGTGATTATCAATTGATCCATTAAATTATCACAAAATTAAAATTTTTATTTTATTATTTTTTGCTAGATATGATTGAGAAATCCGTTTAAGATGATTTGGGCATATTAAGTGTAAGCTAGTTATGGCACCGGTGAAAAAAAGTTTGGCTATCTAAGTAGATGGCCCATCAAGAGATAGTAGTAGGCCGAAGAAAACATTGATGGAATTCATTAAATCAGATTTGAAGAAGTTTAATTTATCTAAGGATTTTGCTCAAAATAGAACGGAATGGAGAAATAGCATTTATGTAGCTGAACCCAACATAGTTGGGATAAGGCTTTGATGATGATGATGATGATGATGATGATTGAAAGCTAAAAACTAATGCTTCTATTTTTTGTTAAGAGAAAAGAAAATATGTTCCTCATTTTTCTTGGCACTATTTGACAGATATATGAGTGATACCATGATGGTCACTGTAGCCACCATGCAACATGGAAAAAATTATTTCATTCCCAACAATTCATATGTTATGCCGTTTCGACATGGGTATGATGCAATCACATCTATTAGAAGATCATATTCAACTTCAGCCAGCGGTAGCTGTTTAACCATATCCATAATTCTGTTGACAATATGATCTATGCAGTGAGTATACTATACCCAAATCTGTTTTGGGCCAGGTCATGTTCTCACTGGACCCAACCTTTAAAGGAGAAAAAAGATTTTAAGAAATATATCCAAGTTAACATACCTGCTATGGCACAAGGGCTACAAGTCAACAATGCTAAGCTAGGCCAAGCTGAAACTTGTCTTCGTCTTTAGTATATATTTAGTCATAGGGCCGGATCTTTTGGCCCATGTCTGAACCACCGACTATAAGTTGTAACCTAGACCAAGTCCTTTATAAAGGTATAATGTTCATTTGTGTGAGATATGTTGGGCCTGTTCAAGCCCTTTTATTGGGTCTAGATTAAAAACAAAAAATAAAATAAAAAAATAAAAAACAATGTTCATCCCAGCTCATAGTAGGAAATACGCTAGCTCTATCCTGGCTAGGCTAATTTTATGAGTACATTTCCCAATAATAAAGATAAATTTGATAGACTGTTCGCAAATCTTCTTTCTGTTTTATAGTTTTAATTGTTTCTCATTCAATAGTTTTCGTTACGGTCAATTTCCAGAGAAGATAACAAGCAAAGTTTTCGGTTTCTAAAAGGTCTGCTTGCAATATTCTCAGCTTGTAGTAACTAATTTTACTTGCACTCAAGTCTTTTACAGGAAAGATTTCTATACCACATGTGACAGCAGTGCTTTGCCAGCACAAGAACGATGGTGGGATGAAACCCATTTCCTTCACTTATTCTTACTCTTATTTTATTAGTCGTCTGTGAAATATTTGAACATTATTAACTTGTGATTCTAGAACTGGGCTTTGTACTGTTAAACTATCAACTTATCGATGTGTTTTTATGTTCCTTGCCTGATTTCATCTATATGGTGTTACTTTTACTTACATACTAGATAGTAAAGAAAAAATTAATTAGTAAGGGTTTTAATATGTGCTTTTGGAAGACTTTTATCGGCTAAAAGACAACTTTTATGGTACATTTTTGTAGTGTCTGCAACTTTCTCTCTTTTGTAGAAAAATCTGCTTCCCCTCCCCTCTCCCATCCCTCTGTCCTAGGGGAAGACCATGGATTCATGGAAAATTATATTACTTTTAATGCTTTCCTACCTATCTCAGCAATATATATGGAATTAAGGACATCCTAATTGGTCATAGGAGGTCTCTTTGCAAGCAAGAAACGATACGGCATTAAAAGAATGGTATAAAGTTCTTGCCAGTGTTACAGAAAGTGCTGAACAATGTAGGAAAATATTAGCTTTGACTTACTGGGATTTGCCACATTACCGGAAACCCTTCTTTCTACTATACATCAAGACCTTTCCCCAGAGGATTAGCGGATTGCTAAAGGTTTCATTCAGCAAACAGGTAACGGATTGCTAAAGGTTTCATTCAGCAAACAGGTAACAAGATCATGGCAGATTTCCAGGCGACTACTCAGACTGGCTGGTTGGCAGGAGGATGATTCAAGTGTCAAAAACGATGTCAAGAAAGGGGTGCAAGTCCGTCCGACCAATCAGTTGGCAAATGCCGCATCCATGACCTTTTACAGGCCACTCTATACCGAAAGTTAGACAAACTAGTTTCTTCGGGACCCACAATGACACTAGTTCATCTTTAACTAATGTGAGGCGACTAGCATTCTATCGCACCATTGAACGGGTTGAAACCATAAATCACTCAACTGTGAACCTTCGTTACATAATTTGCTTTCCTGACTTTAAAGTTCCTATGTCAACATTATCGGACACAAGTGCCAAATTACGAAGACTGTTGGATGGCAGAGGAAGTAAGTAGTTCCAAGAGAGATATTACTCAAGGAAGTCAAAGAAGTTGTTCATTTTCAGCATTTGGAAATTAGATACGATCAAAGGCAAACTCTTCCATCAGCTATTGGCACTAACCTACAAACTCTAAAATTAGCATGCTATGGAACTGTTATGCAGCGGAGGAGTCGGTATTCTCTCAAGAGAAAAGGCCATATTGAAGAATGTCATTACTGTGCCAGTCGGCATTTGTGAAGTCTATCATTTATTTGTTTGTCCATCTTATTTCTTTTCTGTTTTTACAAAGTGGATGACTGGATGAATGGTTAATCAATTATGATCAAGCAAGTTTGAGGTCTATGTGCTTCATCTTATTGGTTTAAGATCACTTTGCAAGCTTTAGATCGATGCTACAAGTCTGCTACAAAGCTCAGAGCCAATTTATGCAGATGAGATTGTGTGTTTGTCAAGAGGTCAGAGGAGATGTACTAGAAATCTCTCCCACTCTAATCACTCCTTATTGTTCACAGGCTTAGAAATGGGTGCCTGATGAATGGGCTTGTGGGTAGAGGAGATGGATCTCAAGAATAGATGTGGTGAGGAGGAAGATGGTTACTCTGTTGTATGCATCTTCTCAGAGGAAGATGGTTACTCTGTTGTATGCATCTTCTCATTCTCTCAACATTCATATATATCACTCTTTCCACAAAAGAGCTATTGAGGGAAAATAAAGAACGGCTTCAAATTCCTTTCCGTTTCCTCCTTGAACATAAGAAAACGGAACAACAAATGCAAGAGAGGGGTGTTACGTTGCTTAGTGGTGGGCCATCGTCATGGTAGTGGGCCCAACACACTAAGCCTAACATCTCCCACTCACACCAAACGGATAATCCTCAAGAAACATAGATCCACCATCTCAAAAAATAAAAAAAAAATCATTCCTAAAATAGAACTTAGGGAGTGAGACAAATTGATTACACATCGCCGGAGAGAATATACACTAAGCTACCATCCAACTAGTGAAATCCTACTCTCCATCGCATCATACATCTACTGTAGACTCGCATGGCCACACTGGACTAAATGCAACTCATACCGTTGAACCACGTCCAACTCAATCATGCATACTTATCCCGCTTATCAAGTAAAAAGGATTTTTAACAAATCATTTTTAAAACTCTATCAAAGTACGCTATTTACATAATCTAATTTTAGAAAAAACTTGTATATATGGCCACAATGGATAAGAAGAGCAAGCATACAAATAAAAATCCAAGTGTGATAGATCTTCCTCACGCTCATACAAAGTTCGGCATCATCTCAATTACTTTCCTAGCACGATGACTTGTAGGTCCCCACATATTCGAGTCCATGGCCAATCCGTAGCTAAAGTATCGAACACTGAAACTTAACCTCCCAGTGCAAAGGTAAGTAGTTGAGGCCATATGATTTCTAGGATCCACAAAGAACATGTCATTCAATGAGCCACCTAAAGGCTAACAATCACACAACGTCAAGGACTTGGGGTATATCCTTTCGCTCTTAGGTACAATCCATAAGAAAACAGGCAACGTTAAAACCATGCGTCGCAGTGGATACACAATGAATCACAGGTGTGTCAATCAACATTGCACAAGTTATTTGCCACATAGGCTATAAACTTGGTCAAAATATAGGCAACTAGACTAGCCCAAGGGTGTTGCTTGTCAAGGATCCTTATTGGATCTAGTTCTTCAATCACAAGTCCAAAACCACCCTAGTATTCATGCGATCTGAAGCAGCAATCACAGAGAACTACACACCATCATATTATCAAGCAATCACTATGAAGATATGTACATATCCCTAGTATGCCTCATCCCAACCATCACAAAGACGCAGTCATCCGTGCATATAAGATGACCCCGCTTGTTAACACCATGTATACAACAGATGCACATGCTAAGTTTGTTTGCCAAAAAATAGTAGTATGATATTGATTTAGGACAATATAATATCTACCCTAATATGATGAGAGCAGCTTTGAATTAACAATTAAAATCAAGTTATAGGCATGCTAATTAACTTAGAACATTGAATATGAAGTAGACAATAGGTCTAAGGTCCAAGGTGGTCTCACAGATCCTGCAATAAACCCTTTCTTAGTATGAAAAATGGTAGGATCTTAATGGACGGTAGAACTTTCAGGTTGCTTAGGGCCAGTAGTACACATCCAATGATTTGGACAATAGTCTAGAGGGAAGATGTATTGTAACAAAGTTCATATCTAATAGTTTTAAATCTAACAAAGGTTTAGATCTAATAAAAGTCCAGATCTAAAATAAGTTTCAGATCTAGAATGGTTTATGATAATAAGGTTTAGATCTGAGGTTTGGTAGCAAGGGGATTCTAGATTTGTATGACTCAAATCTGGAGTAGTTTAAATCTGATGTAAATACCAGGATGGCTCTCGATCTAAATGGCTATAACCAAAAGTGCTCTTGGAAAGGGAAAAGTGAAAGAAATATACATACCTTTATTGGGCTCTCACCGAACTCTAATTCGGAGGTATTAGAGGAGACCTCAAAAGAAAGATAAACTATAGAGGCTCAAGAAAAAAAAGAAGAAGAAGCTTCTCTTTCATTCAATATCATAGCATAACAGCATAACATCCCTAAAAGAATACAATAGAGGTCTTTTAATAATACCCTAAGGATGACATCAGCAAAACAAAAGCAAATAAAATAAAATAAAAACAAACTTGCACCCAAAGGCCTTGGGTTTCATGCGCATGCGATGTGCGCATGAATTCCAAGGTAAACCCTCTTTTTTTCCTACTTTAAGTTATGGGCCCTTCTTATTTGTTACTTATGCATTTAACAAGAAAACATGGGTCCCTTTCTTCTATTAAAACTCATTTAATTACTTGGCCCCTCTAAACATCAAAACTCTTTTATTTCCTCCCATGTGGCACTTTCCATTGTGGGGCCTTCAAGACAATTGCACACATGGGGCCTTCTCAATGAGATTCCACGAAATCTAGGCGTCGGATGTCCTCGCGATGATGGATCAACTGTGGATTTACAATTTCTTGGCCATCAAAAGCTGGGTATTGGTCATCCATCTAAATCAAAGCTTGATCCGCTATTCTGCGCCCTTTTCTTTAATTCACCCTATAAAAACGAGGGGGATCAGATCTGATGTCCCTATCAATTCCCCTCGACTAGGAAAGTCTTGTCTCTGGTGAGATAAAACTATCATAGTGCTCAAGGATATTAGAATTGATGTGCTACAACTCATCTTGCATGATCCACGTGCTATCATGCTGAGGTTTGTCTTGCCATTTGACAAGGAATTTCTGGATGCCTCCCTGTTTGGTAGATACTAATTGATCATCTAATATATCTTCCACAATGGCCTTCCTTTAAGTTTTGGGAGGCGGAGGTGAAGTTAGTTGTTGAAAAAGGTTTTGGAAGGAAGTTAGCTAAAAAAGATGGTCCACACGATCGGATGAAGGGGTAGACATTGGGTTGTGTGGAGATGTTGTGAGACCCCAAAAAGGAACAAGGTCCTCCACATTAAAAGTAGCACTAATACCCATATTAGGTGGAAGATCTAAGACATATGCATTAGGACCTAACCTTTTCAAAAACTTTGAATCGGCTGATACTACGGGCCTGTAGTTTCTTAGCAATTCCTTGTGGGAATCGCTCTAGTTTTGTGCGGACCATGACATCATTACCCACTTGAAATTCAATGAACCGACTGTTGTGATTTTTTAACATCACTCGTTGTGCGCATCCATGAATCACAAGATCAACACGAAGCAAGCCACACACAAGAAGAGACATAAGATTTACGTGGTTCACCCAACTAGGGCTACATCCACGGGCACAGGAGGACGAACATCTTCACTATGGCAAGTAAAGCGTACAAGAGATTCCCACTCTCTCACCTCATCTCTCCTACGTGGTGTGGGAACACCACGGGCAACTGCCGCCGCAAGGTCTAGGGTTATAGACTATACATATATATTATCTCCGCTTTCTTGGCCACCAAGAAAGCCCCGGTACAAGTACCAAAATACCCTTGACCTTAAACCAGTTCCTGGCTAACCCAGTGACTCATCCGGCTAAACCGGAATATAAGACATAAACCCAACAATCTCCACCTTGGCTTGAATTCCGTACAACTCTGTACAACTCAAGCTACTAGGGGATAAAACCGGTAATATCTTCACGTACCTTGCTGAATGGTACGTCACTGCACCAACGATACAGTCTTCTTCAACACTTTGACATGTTGAACCAGCACATGAACTTTGAACAAAGTTCATCTCGTTAAACTCTACCTCGAACTAAAAGCTCGAAACCATTGACGAATCTGAGTGACATCTGAATCACTCACCATCCTGCCCCATCTTCAACATCACTGTGAAGATCCAATCACCATAAGCATGCAAGCAAAACAGATCGGGAATACAAGTCCAGATGACTCCATTGCAGAACAACCTCTGCCTCCGAACAGTCAAAAACTCCATTTGACCGGGCCTCCGATCAATCAATCAAACAAATGTTTGACAACTGCTGACGCATCAGCTCCTCCTTGCTGCTTTTCCGGCTTTACTCTGGCAAGATGAATACATCACATGCGATCATGTGAACCCCAAACGATTAACTTCGTTTGAATCAGCAAACCCTTTACAACTAGGCCGGCGACTCCTATTATTGGGTTTGCAACAACAACCAGGTCGAGTAGACCTGATTCTAGCCTGAATCCACATCTGTTCAAATCTCCTCAAGATTTCCGCATCAAGTTATAGATCTCGTCACCACGAGCACGCTGGAAGAAACGGATCTAAAATCCGACTCAGGATGGTTTCGATATTGTAGAAACAAGTTTCTACGCTCCAATCGGTCAAACCTCCTCCTTAACTGTCAAACAACCAATCAACCTCTTCCATTGCGTAGATCTGCTCGAAACGAGTCCGTAGGAGCAAACGGATCTCCGATTGGACATCGGACGATCAAGATATCGCAGAAACAATTTCAGCCACAAATCTGGTCAAACCTGCCTGTTGACCGATGATGACGTCACTGTTGACGTCAGTTCTGCTGCTCTGCTGCACTGGGCTGAACTCTGCGCACACGGGTCAGGTCGGACCCGACCTGAACTGGCTCGGAACTGCTGGATACACTGCTAGGCTTCGCTCTGGGAACATGGACCAGGTCGACCCGACCCGACTCGGCCTGCACTCGTTCTGCTGGACTGGGCTACACCACCGGTTGGGTGTGACCCAACCTGAAACCCGGACCGACCTGAAACTTTGCTGGGCTTATACTCCAGTACGGGTCAGGTCAAACGGACCCGACCGGAACCCAGATTGCACTACTCTGCTGGGCTCTACATCCACGGGTCAGGTTAAACTGACCCGACCCGAACCTAGACCCAAATCCGAAACAGGGTCGTCTTCTTCACTGATCTGTTCTGGTTCTGTAACCAGAGAACAACGATCCCCATGCTGAACCTCTGGCGGACTGGTCCGGCGACCAGCGGCGGGTCTGGGAGACCGTGACGACGACAAAGACCGGCAGTGGGCTCGCGGTGACGGCGACGGCAGAGAACTGAATACCAACAGTTGCAAGTTTTTCTTTTTTCTTAATCCGCGAAGGCAGAACTGACGTCAGTTCATCGATCGCTTAGTGACCTGAACCCTTCAACAAGGATTCAATCAATTGATCTTCATGCGCACAACCGTCAAGTCACTAAGCGATCTTCACCGCGCTCAGAAATCCGAGGAACACCAACCTCGGCTTTGATATCAATTGTTGTGGCTCTGATACCAATTGTTGTGGCTTTGATACCAATTGTTGTGATTTTCTGACAATCACCCGTTGTGCGCATCCATGAATCACAAGATCAACACGAAGCAAGCCACACACAAGAAGAGACACGAGATTTACGTGGTTCACCCAACTAGGGCTACATCCACGAGCACAGGAGGACGAACATCTTCACTATGGCAAGTAAAGCATACAAGAGATTCCCACTCTCTCACCTCATCTCTCCTACATGGTGTGGGAACACCACGGGCAACTGCCGCCGCGAGGTCTAGGGTTACAGACTATACATATATATAATCTCCGCTTTCTTGGCCACCAAGAAAGCTCCGGTACAAGTACCAAAATACCCTTGACCTTAAACCAGTCCCTGGCTAACCCAGTGACTCATCCGGCTAAACCGGAATACAAGACATAAACCCAACACCGACAATGTGAATCAGCAAATGTTTTATAACTATCATTTTGCATGTTAATTCGCTGTCTGATCTCATTATGCAATGAATGAATGCGTCGAATGAATGCATTGGCTAACTCAAATGGATGATGAATGGATGACATGGGAATGAGATCTGCAGGCATCCTAGGTTTTCACCTAGTTACTGCTTCAAAAGGACTCATGCCTATGGATCTATTAATTGAGTTGTTGTATACAAACTCTGCTACTAGTAAAACAGACTCCTAGGACCTGACATGCTCACCAACTAAACATCTCAAAAGATTCCCCAAACTTCAGTTAACTACTTCTGTCTGACCATCAGTTTGTGGATGGTATGGAGATGAGAAATGCAGTTTTCTTCCCAAGATTTTCCACGATGTCTTCCAAAAGTAATGAGTAAATTTAACATCCCGGTCAGACACGATGGTTTTCAGGACACCATGCAGGCTAACAATGCGCTCCATGAAAATTTTTGCAACATGCAAAGCATCTGATGTCTTGGAGCAAGGGACAAAGTGGGCTATTTGAGAGAAGCGGTCCACAACAACCAGTATGGAGTCATGCTGTTTACTTGTTTTGGGAAGCCCAAGCACAATAGAAACAGTCCTCAACAAAAAGGATGGTCTTGTCATGACCAAAGTGACCGCCCAATCCACCAGCGTGGAGCTCTTAAATAAAATATTCTCTCATGGAGGTGCAAGGAATGCAAATCTGATTTTCTCGAAAGATATAACCATCTTTCAATGTAAACTGATTAATGCTTTGCAAAGGATTATCAGAAAGTAATGCAAACATATCTCCAAAATCCAGATAAGAGGGGTAGTCATCTTTCAAAAGCCCAAACACAGTGACTTCAACGTTCATGGAGTGAATTAAATTGACTTTGCGACTTAACGCATCTGCCGGTTTGTTTTCCACTCCTATCTTGTGCTTTAAAACAAAAGTGTACTCTTGTAATAGTTCAACCCATTTGGCATGGTCCCATTTCAGCTTAGATTGAGAGTTCAAATAGAGCAAGGCCTCATGATCTGAGTACAAAACAAATTCCTTCGGGAACAAATAGTGGCACCAATGTTTCAATGATTGAACTATTGCATAAAACTCTCACTCGTAGTTCAAGTACTTTTTTCATTTTGCTACATTCAGCTTCTTACTGAAATAAGCAATCAGGTGTCCCTCTTGACTCAAAACACCTCCTATTCCGATGCCAGACACGTCACAGGCCACTTCAAGCACCTGGGAAAAGTCAGGCAAACACATGACAGGTGCTTCAGTCATTTTGGCCTTAATTTCCTGAAAGGCTTTTGTGGCAGCTTTGCTCAAATTAAACTCTCACTTTTTCATACAATCAGTAATTGGAGCCATGATGGTACTAAACCTCTTGATGAATCGACGCTAAAACGTGGCTAATCCATGGAAGCTTCGTACCTCATGGGTGTTGGATGGAATTTTCCATTCAACAATTGTCCTCACCTTTTCAAGTCAGTAGACATCCCTGCAGCAAAAATGATGAAACCCAAGAAAATCATACTATTTGTCATGAAGGTGCATTTCTTTAGGTTCACGTACAGTTGCTCCTCACACAAAGTACTACAAACTTATTACAAATGGTTGAGTTGTTGTTGCTTTGTATTACTATAGATGAGAATATCATCAAAGTAGATAAACTAGGAATTTCCCCATGAATGGCCTCAACACTTATGTTATGATGTGCATGAAAGTACTTGGTGCGTTAGAAAACCTGAATGGCATCACTAACCATTCAAACAATTCATCCTTTGTCTTAAAGGTGGTCTTCCATTCATTCTCAGGACAAATGCGAATCTTGTGGTAACCACTTTTTAGATTTATCTTCGAAAAGATAGTGGCACTAGCCATCATATCGAGCATATCTTCTAATCTGGGTATCGGGAACCAATCCTTGACTATGATCTTATTAATCGCTCAACTATCCACAACATTCTCCAAGTTCCATCTTCCTTTGGAGTAAGCAGTGCCGGAATGGCACAAAGGCTTAGGCTCTCTTTAATGAAACCCCTATCAAGGAGTTCATCTACCTGTCTTTTCAATTTGACATGTTCAAAAGGGTTCATTCGATAATGTGGTAGGTTTGGCAATGTTGCCCCTGGAACATGATCAATTACATGTTGGATGCCATGCATTGGTGGGAGTTCATTTGGTAATTCTTCAGGAAAGATATCCTGAAACTCCCGAAAGACAAGTTTCACCTCATGCAAAATGCTAGCAGTTGGCTCTTTGGGAATTTCCGTAGCTACTATGGCATAGACAATAGGGTCCTCCTCCGACCCCTTTCTAGTCTTTTCCTTTAGATCAGCCTGGAATTCACTGGCACTCAAGATGTGTAAGCCCTTTGTTTTAGAATTTGGGGCACTGGTGCTGACTTTCTCTTCACTCTCTTTCTTGACAATCTTATCTTTAAGGGGGTGATGGATGTAACTTCACCTTCTTTTCATTGAAGTTAAAGACGCAGATGTTGGTGCGTTTCTGCATCCAAAGTTGGTGACACCCAAATCGTATATCCACGGCCTCCCCAAGATAATATGTCCCACATCCATAGGGACTACGTCACATGACAGCTGGCCCTGATAAGTGGACATGCACATTGGGACCAGACAACGTTGAGTGATGGGAATAAATGTAGAATCTACCCATGACACACAATATGGCTTGGGATGGGGTACTAAAGTCAAGCCTAAGTGGGACAAATTCTTGGCAGAGACTACATTGGCATAATTCCCACTATCAATGATGACCTTACAGCTTTTATAATTGTAATTGACGTAGGTGTGGAAGATGGATGGTCTACGCCAGTCCTCATTTTCTTGGAGTATCAATGCATGCCGTACTACCATCACACGTGGTAGTTCACCCTCTAGTTTATCTTGTGCTGTCTGTTCTCCATGATAAAAGGGAGTAAATCTAAGAAAAGATACCCAATCCTTCGAATCACCACAATAATTATCACTAGACACAAAATCTGGGAAGTAGGCATCTACTGTTGGTTCACTCTCATCCTGCACATCTTCAATGCAGAGATCTAGGGATAGGCAGTTATGAGCAAGGTGCCCATGACCATTGTAATTGTGGCAGGTAACGGAGTTGCTCCATTTAGAGTTTTCACCAACGATTCTCTTGCCTTTGTTATCTTTGAAGGTGGGTGGTATATTAGCGAGATTTCTAAGAGGTCGACCCCCAGAATTTGGTTTACCACTCGAAGGATAAGGCTTAGAGTCCATTCCCCGGTAATCACTACACCTAGCCTGTTTGCTTTTGATGACAGCCTCAAGGTTGAGTATTACCTCATAAATGCCTTATAGGCTAGCTGTCTTAACAGTGATTGACTTTCTCTGAAACTCTTCACGAAGACCTATTCTGAATTTAGAGATTTGGCTTGGAAGGTCTTCCTAAACGTTATATCGTAAGTTAAGTTCTTCGAACTTATTGATGCATTCTGTAACAGACATATTATCCTGTTGGAGGTTAAACCTTTGATCTAAAAGTCTATCCTAATATGACTAGGTTAGGCACTTAACCCGCGAATGCAATTTCATCTCATCCCAGGTCACAATGGGTGCCTCTTATTGGTTCTGCAAACCGAGCTCAATATCAACCCAATACAACTGCACTTGACTCACCAGTTTCATTTTAGCAAATCAGACCATTCTCTCTTTAGACATTTCATACGACTCAAAATAATGGTCCATGTCTGATTCCTAATCGAAATAGGTTCTTGAGTCAATCCAATTGTCAAAAGATGGGGCTTCTAACTTAACACTCTTCCAAACCCAATCTTTCGGGTTTTGTCCACTACCGTGGGCCCTATGATTGTTTCTAACCTTAAATTCGAGATCGGTATATCATCACACTCATGTCTCCTATTCCTCTCATGGTTCCTCTCATGGTTCCTATTATGACCGCGACGATGTGCATTATCACCTTGTTGTGATCTCTTAATGTTCTCAAGATGGGTAGTGATCGCCTCCTCTCGAGTTTGTGACTCTTGCCGGAGAGCGGTTAGTTGGGTCATGATGGGCCCCAACATGTCCCAGACAATTTTAGTAACCTGTTCTGGGTTCATCTTAAGATGTTCAGGTTGGATATCTCTACCACTCCGTGTGGGCATACAAGATGGCCAACTAAAATGAACAAAACTATGAATGCAATGTAGTAATGACTAATGAGTATGATGAATCTAAATGACTCCCTAAGCAAATCTAGTCTCTGATACCAAAATTGATGCAAGAAATATGAGATCTACCCTATTATGATGAGATCAGATCGGAATTAACAATTAAAATTAGGTTATAGGTATGCCAATTAAATTAGAACATTAAATATCAAGCAGACAATAGTTCTAAGGTCCAAGGTGGTCTCATAGATCTCGTAGTAAACCCTTTCTTAGTATGGAAAATGGTAGGATCTTAATGGAAGGTGGAACTTTCAGGTTGCTTAGGGCCAGTAGTGCACATCCATTGATTTGGGCAATAGTCTAGAGGTAACATTTATGGTAACAAAGTTCAGATCTAATAGTTTTAGATCTTACAAAGGTTTAGATCTAATAAAAGTCCAGATCTGAAATAAATTTTAGATCTTAAATAGTTTATGATAACAAAGTTCAGATCTGAAGTTTGTTAATAAGGGGATTCTAGATCTGTAGGGCTCAGATCTGGGGCAGTTTAGATCTGATGTAAATACCACGATGGCTCTAGATCTAAATGGCTATAACCAAAAGTGCTCTTGGAAAGGGAAAAGTGAAAGAAATATGCATACCTCTAATATGCTCTCACCAAACTCTAATCCATAGGCATTAGAGGATATCTTAAGAGAAAGGTAGACTCTAGAGGCTCAAGAAAAAAGAAGAAGAAGCTTCTCTTTCATTCAATATCATAGCATAACATCCCCAAAAGATTACAATAGAGGTCTTTTAATAATACCCTAAGGATGATATCACCAAAACAAAAGTAAATAAAATAAAATAAAAACAAACTTGCGCCCAAAGGCCTTGGGTTTCGTGCACATGGGATGTGTGCACAAATCCCAAGGTAAACCCTCTTTTTTTCTACTTTAAGTTATGGGCCCCTCTTATTTGTTACTTATATGCATTTAACAAGAAAACATGGGTCCCTTTCTTTTATTAAAACTCTTTTAATTAATTGGGCCCCTCTAAACTTCAAAACTCTTTTATTTCCTCCCATGTGGCACTTCCCATTGTGGGGCCTTCAAAACAATTGCACACATAGGGCCTTTTCAATGAGATTCCGCAAAATCTAGCTGTCAAATGTCCTCGCGATAATGGATCAACAGTGGATTTGCAATTTCTTTGCGATCAAAGCCTGGGTTTGGTCATCCATCTAAATCAAAGCTTGATCCACTGTTATGCGCCCTCTTATTTGATACACCTTATAAGAATGAGGGAGATCAGATCTGATGTCCCCATCAGATATTCAATGAACATGTTCATGAAACATGAAGAAAGTGATAATTTATAGTATCATCATGAAAATAAAGAATACACTCCCACTTACTAATAACATATTACATTAATTTCAGTCCCATGTTTTCTACATGTAATGAAAAAATCTTTCTAGGCAATGATTTAATCATTAGTCAACTATCATTTTTCGCAAAGGAATATAGAGAATAACACTTCTTTATTTGTTATTGCTTCTTAGACAAAATGATACTCCTTTTTGTTATGCTTCGATTTCTTATGAAATGATAGATTCTTTGCAAGAAATATAGTTTATGTATTATCAACGTTTAATGTAATTGGGTATTTCTCACTTAGAATAATCTCCAAGTCTAATAATAGTTGTCAAATCCAAATAGTTTCTGAAGCAACTGCAAAGTTAGCGACATATTCAGATTCTATAGTCGACTTCTCAATTGGATTCTGTTTCTTACTGGACCATGAAATAGGGCACACACCGCCCCCCCCCCCCCCCCAAAACAAAAAAAAAAAAAAAAAGAAAATATATCCCAATGTGGACTTATAATCGTCTGGATCATTTAAGAATGATGCATCGGTATATGCCTGCACTTTTAGATCACCACCTTGATGGCGAAGCATAACATTCTTTGTAACTTTTAAATAATGGAGAACTCGCTTAATAGCCATCCAATGTTGAAAACCAGGATTACTCTGGAAATGACTAATTAACCAGACCTACTACATAGCAAATATCGAGACGAGTGCATAATATGGCATACATGATGCCACCTGCAGCACTGGCATAAAATATCCGATTCATTTATATAATTTTATTATCAGTCTGAGGCATTGGTCTTTGTTAAGCTTACAGGTTTTATCTATCGAGCTATCAACTGGTTTAGCATTTTACATGTGAAACTTATGCAATAAATTTTCAATATATTGACTTTAGGAAAGGCCAAGCATGTGTTTTTTATGATCATGTATGATCTTAACTCCTAGGACAAAATCAGCCTCACCCAAATCTTTCATTTCAAAAACCTTTGAAAACCATTTCTTTACATCTAACAAAAATTTCATGTCACTGCCTGCAACAACATATATAGAGAGAGTGTTACAAATCAATGTTTTAACAGCTTAATTTAGATGTGGTGGCTTTCATAGCATGTTTGAAAACCATTTGAAAGAACAACATCCTGAAATTTTATATACCATTGCCTGACAGATTGTTTGAGTCCTTAAATGGATTTATTGAATTTATAAACTTTATCTTCCTACCCTATTGCAACATACCAAATTTGTTGTTGCATGTATATTTCTTCTTCTAAGTCTCCATTATGGAAAACGGGCTTAGCATCCATTTGATGTAACTCAAGATCTAATTTTGCAACAATAGATAATAGGATGTGCATTGAGGGGAATCGCACCACGGGAGAGAAAGTTTCATCTTAATCAACCCCCTCAATTTGGGTGATCCCTTTGGCAACTAGCCTGGCTTTAAATTCATCAATAGTTCCATCTGCTTTGCGTTTGATTTTCAAGACCCACTTGTTTGTATTAGATTTATGTCTCGGTGGCAGATCCATAAGATCCCATACTCGATCTTATGCATTGAGCTGATCTCGTCATTCATTGCGGTGATCCACTCGTTTGAATTCCTTGATTCAAGAGCCTATTTAAAAGTTTGAGGCTCATCTTCATCAAGAGTAATATATGCCCACTTACTTCAACACTTGGATTTGTATTCATGTCAAGTTGAGAGTTTTCTTCCATTTCAAAAAATTCAATTGTTACTTTTGTTTTCTTCTCCAGTGGGTATTGGAATTTAAAGAAGTCAACATTGCTTGACTCTATTTTGATCAACCGTGCATTTTGGTTTTCATAGACCATAATATATCCCTTATACAATTTAAAATACCTTACAAAGATGCTCCAAATAGTCTTCAATTCTATCTTGTTGGGATGAGGGATTATGACATGTCCCATTAACCCCTATGGTCATAGATCTGCCAACAAAGGATTTTAACCTGTCCACATCTCATAAGGTGTCTTCAGAATAGACTTTGATGGAACCCTATTCAGGATGTATACTGCAGTTAAAAGTGCATCTCCCCAAAAAGAAGTGGTGAGATTTACATGAGCCATCATTGATCTAACCATATCCAATAGGAGTCCTATTTTGTCTTTCCACTACCCCATTTTCCTGTGGAGTATAGGCCATAGTCAATTGACGCTTACTCCCATTATTTTTACAAAAGGTCTTGAAAGTATCTGAAGTGTATTTACCACCTCGATTAGTTGTAAGGATCTTAATTTTCTTGTTGAATTGGGCTTGGATTTCTTTAGCATATTTGGTAAAAACATCTAAGGCTTCAGACTTGTGTGAAATCAAATAAACGTAGCCATAATGAGAACAATCATCGATAAAGGTTATGAAATACCATGTTCCTTACCTATTTTTGATATTTATGGGCCCGCAGATGTCAAAGTGGACTATCTCAAGAGTACTAGTGGATCTTTGAACTTTGGGGAATGATTTTCAAGTTGCTTTTTCAGCCACACACGATTCACAAGGTGGTATAGATATTTGTTTCAATAGTCCAAGCATACCCTCTTGAGCTAATTTGGTCACCTATTTTTAAGAATATGGCCTAATCTATCATGCCACTTGAAAGATTATGACATAGTATCACAAGCCAAAAATGATACATTTAAAAGCATATTTGTAAATAAGTCCAAGTCCAATACAAACAAGTTATTAACCAAAGAATCCCATGCAAAGATTACATTGTTCACCCTAAAAGATACCTCATTTTTATTGAAGCGTATAACAAAGGCATCTCCAACTAAATGGTTAATTAAAAGCAGATTTCGCTTCATGCGCCGGGAGTTTAAATCATGCAACATCAAATTCTTTCCTTCAGAAATACAAAGATGGTATTCTCTCACCCCTAAAACATCTGAATAAGAATTATTGCCCATATATAACTTATAAGGTCCCATGTCCTTGCTTTAGAATTCCTTGAACTCGGTCTGAACCCATGTCACATGTTTTATTGAACTTGAGTCAATAATCCAACAATTAGTATTAAGATCTACACTTAGGGATTCATCACAAACAAAAACATGTGATTGCGGTCAAACGCTTACCACTTCATGTTGGGGACAGTTTCGCCCCAAGTGACCTAACTCCTTGCATTTGTAACAGCAAACTTTTGCAAGGCCAACTAGGCTTGACATGATGACGAGCTGGTTAGGCTGATTTGAAGTTCGATTCTGATGGTCGCCTTGGTTAGGTTGGCGGTTTGGCGGATTCAGATTGCGGTCTAGTAGATTTGCATCCTATTCTAGGGATTTTGATTTTTACAGTTATTTTCCCTTCCAGCTTTTCATTTTTAACAATGACCCTAATTAGATCCAAGCTTTGGCTGTGCAAATAATGCTTGTCCTGCGGTCTCTTCCTTTAATCTGTCCGACTCAATTTCAAGTATTTGATTCAACTCCCTTATAGTTTTAATACTTTTGTTCAAAGCCAAGACTTGCTTGACATTATTCCAAGAGTCTAGTAGAGATCGTAGAATAGTAATTGTTTGTTGCTCCTCAAAAAGTGGGTTTCTAGCACGGGCCAGGCATGCAATCATACAAGTCATTTTTCCGAGCTAATCCCTGATCGACACTCCATGTGGCATACGATAATAATCAAATTGCATTGTAAGAATGCAGGCCCTTCCTGCACTGAAACCATCATATTTTTCTTTTAATGCCAACCATATTCACTTTGCTGTAGGGTATTTTTCATAAGTGGGCATTAATTCAAAGTGCATACATTGCAACATAATATTTCTTATCATGCAATTATCTTTTTCTTATTTTTCATATAATTGGAGTGCCGGCATAGGTGCTTAGTCCCCATCTACTTTCAGTAGGTCCATTTCCGTATCCAAAGTGTAGGTAACATCTTTTAAAGCACATATAAGTAATGTTCCGATACCAACGATCATATTTGTCCTTTTGTAAGGTCATCTGCATGGATGCAATGCAACAATGTATGAGAATGATGAGTAAGAAAAAAAATTCTTTTTTTTTGGCAAACAAACACATCCTTTGCCGTTTTTGCGACCATGTCACATCAAACCACTGAAGTCCCAATCTGAAAATCTCATTTACCCGAGTGAGCGTAATAGGAAAATCAAGTTTGAGAATTATCATGAAACAGATAATATGAAGGCATCATACAACTGGATACAAATATAATGCGATAATTAAATAAATCAATAATATTAGTATCTAGGCATTTTTAATATTATTAATATGAACATATGCCTGGAAAAGAAACTATAAATTAAGAAATTGGGTGTTATCAGTATCAAAGTAAACTTAAATATAAAATAGAATGATATATTAAACCAAAAGCATATATAGTAACTAGCAGTTGCTGCAGAATGGGCCTGGTTGGTTGGGTTGGTCCGACCTGACAAGCCAACTTGAGAGACCGGGCCCAAAAGCCATTTTCCCACATATAGGGGGGCCCTCAATGGGTCATCAAGTCCAATCCTGGTCTATCCCAATACCCGACCTAGATAGTAGTACGCCCAGCCAAAACCCCCAGGTTGGGCTATCAGGTTAGGTTAGACTGATTTAATTGGCAACTTGTTGCAGAATGGCTAGCGAGAATGGTGTGTGCTGTCATGCTGTCATCACCCTTTTTTTTTTCGTTTGAGAGAGAATCTCTCTGGCAAATCAAGAGACGGAGCCAAAAGCTATTTAAAGCATGAATTGAAAATTCAACGTGTTGTTTTGTTGTCTCACCTTATTATCCTAACAGGTAGTCCACAACTCTGTTTCATTCACTGTAACCGTAAGTTACAGCAAGCCCAAAAATGCATATTTGCTTACAGAACAAAGTGGGTGTTCTGTTTTGTGACTATTTCATGCAATCCAATGTGAATCAAAACCCAGAAAATCTATGGAAAAGGAAACCACAGATTCTGAGAATAATGAACGGTTCAGATTTCTCATCTGGGCCCCAAAAATTTATAGAAAAATTGCAAAAGAGATTATGTTTTTTCTATCTTTTTCTCATAATTAAAACTCCTAATCTATGAGGATTTAATGGCTGATATCTTATCTCGAAGGTAAGCCCAATGCCCCAAATTAGATTAACGGTTTGGATTGGGCCTTTGATAAGAGTTTAGGTGATACCCAAATGGAGAAAACTCTATTGTTGCAAAAGAAAATTTGAAATACCTCAAAGGTAATCTTTAATAGTGGATTCCTTAAGTGAGCGAACTGGAATCAATCTCTGATACAACTGTTGGTTGAAGATCACTTCCGAAGCTTTAGATTGCTGCCACGCGTCTGCTGCAACGCTCAGGACCAATTTATGTAAAGGATGAGATCGCATATTCCCCAAGAGATCAGAGGAGATGAACTAAAAATCTCTACTACTCAAATCACTCCCTAAATTCATTGGTTTAGAGATAGATGCTCAATGAATGAGCCTGTGGGTAAAGGAAATGGATTTCAAGAATAGATGTGGTGAGGAGTTACTCCATTGTGTGTATCTTCTCCTTCCCTCAACATTCATCTGTATCACGCTTTCCGCAAAAGAGCCATTGGGGGGAAATAAAGAAGGGCTTCACTGCCCTTTCTGTTTCCTCCTTGAACAAAAAAATAAGGGAACAACAAATACAAGAGAGGGGCGTCATGTTGCTTAGTGGTGGGCCTTCATAATGGCAGTGAGCCAACACAATAAGCCGAACACATCTAACATATGCTACTGGATGAATGATCATCTAAATCCTCCGCTATGGCAATACCTTCTAACACCTATATGCATTTTCCGTCAAGAAATTTAGAACTGTGTCACTCATGTGCAGGCCATTGCTTAAACATCATCTTTGACTAGACCATTCTCCATTTCTGCTTTGAGTTTTTACTGGTGACCAACTATTTTAGTAACATTTGTGTAAGGGCTATTCTATTAATTGATGTCAGTGTGGCTATGCGTGGCAACTGGGTCCTGGTTTAGTTCTAATCACAAACTGTTTGAATTTGATCAAACTACTTTCATTCTGTCTGGTTAGGAATCTTAATCCTATATATGCAGTTGATTTATAGAGACTTTAAAACCCGGGTGAAGCTTGTATATAAAAATCTATTGCTACATTGGTGACTCACTCACAGACTCATATCCCTCGCCGAGTTACAGCCAGAAGATGCATCAAATGCAGAAGAAGCTTATAAACAAACTGGAGGCTTAGATTTAAAAGAGCACTTTGTAGTCCTCGCTCTGTTGGCTAGTTACAGAGGTGTTGACTATGCATTAGATTACCTTCTAAAACAGTCTAGACCATTACTGAAAGTTTTAGAGGCCGTTTGTTTACTTTGAATTGAATCCCTAGAAGATCTAAAAATATTTCATTGAAAGTAGCCAAAATTGTAGAAACAAAGGTGAAGGTCTACATACTGGGAACATAAATCAAAAGAATGAACGACCCTCAAGATATAAAAACTGTTCTTTAAGCATCAGAAAATAAAGTGGTTTTTTTTGACATGTTATTTTTTCCCTGTTTATACTTTCTTGGTCTCTATAAATTTGAAATAATTCTTTATAGATATCTTGCACGAAGAATCAAATATGTAACGTGTCACAACTTGAGTACTGCACCTGATTTGGCACTTGGTGTTACTTTGGGCCCCTCAACAGATTACACCTGTCCTTTGTAAGATCACATTTCATTTTAATCGTTGTCGAAAATTTTGATTTTCTACTTGGATTTGTTTGTGACTCACACATCTCCCCCTGCATCACCCTACAAGTGTGATTTTCATAGATTCTGTAAACAACTTGTCTTTAAAATAAGAAAATCATTCCTAAGCATGATGTAGATGACTTGTCACTTCAATTGCAAATGTCATTTTTCTTTGTTAGAAGTGCAAATTTCAGCCACCTAAAAGTCTAAAATAACTTTTAAAATACTCATAAATTGAAGAGTACTCGAGACTCCTGTACCAATTGCAGGTATGGGCCAAATTCAGTGCAACATACTGCTACCAAATAATATAAATCTTCAAACTCCTTGTATCATCACATGCCACGTCTCACTTTTCCATCTTGGAATTTAGACACTGGTTTCAAGCCTATTTAAGACTTCTTTGCATAATAATTCTTTCCAAAAATACACTTTTCAATTGACTTGCCAATGGAACGTCCAGTTGATGATAGTACACTAAATGGAACCAATTACTATATAATCTTGTTTATAATATAAATTAATAGGCCCCATTTTTCTCATGAACTAGCTTCTTTAATATAAATATGTTTGGGCTGTTATATTTCAACTGGGGCCCAATTAATTAAATCTATAATGTGGATGCAAAAATATATAGCTTGGGATATGAGCATGGTAATTAATGTTAAAGTTTCAGGAAATAATGACCCCCACTAGTTCATTTTTTTAATGGTCTCATATTGTAGCGTGTCTCCTTGGATATAATTTAACTTTGCTGAGACCTACATTGAATTTCCATATATATTTTTTCTCTTTAATTATTAATTAATGATGACACAAATTGTGAAAGCTAATAAAGTGAAAAAAGAGTAATATTAAATATGGGTGCACCTTAGAAAAAGGAAGGCCATCATTGTGCAATCTATTTTTCAAAAAAGCATGAGATATTTAGTGAAAAATTCTCTTTGCTTCAATCAATACAAATATATACGGGGCCAACTCTTTCAACTTGCCAGGGCCCTCGACACCATAAACGTAGCTTTAGAAAATTATACCATGATAGATAGGATCAATGAAACTATTCAGCTACTAGAGATATTTCAATACCACATGTGACGGCAGTGCTCTGTCTTCATATGAACTATGGTGGCATGAAACCAATTTCATTTTCTTTTTCTTCATCTCTCATTTTATAAGTTGTTTGTGAACTATTTGAAGATTATTACCGTGTGATTCTAGATTAGAGTTTTGTGCTGTTAGCTATCAACACATTGATGCGTTTCTATGTTCCTCGCCTGATTTCATCCATAGGTCATATGTTGTTATTGGCATTTACATACTATTTAAGCAAAAATAAACTAGTAAAGGTTTTAATATGTGTTTTTGGAAAATTTTATTGGCCAAACACAACTTTTAGGGGGTGTTTGGATGCAGGATAAGGAAAGGATAAGTGGGGAAATAAGTTACTTTTTACATCCTATCGTATTTATCTCTTGTTTGTTTGCACTTTTAGTGCATAGGATAATGTTATCCTAATCCCGATGCTATAGTAGATTAATACCTAGTATGGGGGTTAAAGTTATCCCACCTGAAAAGTAGTATAACTTGAGTTGCTTTGAGTGGAAGTGAGATTATATTTTTAAAGTCTTTTTATCCATATTCCACCTTAGTTGGCTTTGAGTAGGAGGTGGAATTATATTTTTTAAGTCCTTTTATCTTTATTCCACCTTAGTTGGCTTTGAGTGGGGGGTGGGATTATATATTTTTTTAATCTTTTATCACTTGCCCCCCATTTATCCAGAGACAATCAAACAAGGGATTAGATTTACCTTTGAGATAAATGGAATCTTATCCCATGCAATAATATCATTAGATGGGCTTAGATGATATTAACTATACAATCCCAGCAAAAATTTATCCCGCTTCCAAATACACCCTTAGTGTACATATTTGTGGTGCCTTCGGACTTTCGCTTTATATATATATATATATATATAGAAAAATCTGCCTTCCCCATCCACTTTATGTACAAAAAAGTGCCCTCTGGTTTTGGTGATTATAGCCTCTTGTTTTTTTTTTTTTTTTGTTTTTTTTTTTTTTTTGGGCAAAAGTGATTATGGGCTTATTGCCTTTCAAAGAGTGAACTAGCCTTTCGAGCTCTTCATTGTGAGGTTTCTTTCCAATGAGGGTCAAGATTTCATTCTATTGATATGTATGTTTCTGATCGTGTCCAGTAGTCGATGAGAAGCCTGTTTTACTTCAGGTCATTATGTCAGAGGACAAAATAACACAGTTGTCAGTAAATTTTGTTATTTCAAACAACTTGGCAATTATGAGAGGTTTTATTGCTTATGCTTACCCATTTTAGACTAGTGGCATGCCAGTTCCTTTCCTACTTTCCCCCCTCTTGCTGGTTGAATAGACTGTATTTTAGCATAAACTGTAGAGCACAGACATTGGGGCTCCTCACATGATTGGATTCAGGCATCCCACTGGAGCTATTAGTATTTACAGGCCATCAGTAGTCACCGATTTATTTGGCATGCAATGAACAGGTCTTCTGCATCTGGTATAGAAGTAGTAGCTCGAACACTCCTTCAGTTGTTCTTTTTGTTGTTTAATCTTCTTGTCCGGATTGCTTTAAATTCATAGTTCCTCTATCACCAATTCTATCTGAACATGAAGATGCTCTGGTTACACCTTTGTAAAGAATCTAATACCACATTGGCATCCCGTGAGCAGTCCAAATATGCTGAATTTGGAACTAGATGCATTTGTCCGTGGGAATCATGGCGATGAGCTTCATGCAATTGCAAAGGGAGATGCTCTTCGTGAAATATTATTGACGTTTGCCGGATTATTTTGGCTTCTTCTCTCTGTTGTGCTGGCCTGAGGGAGATAAATATGTATATATTTCACAAAAGTATATTTGTCGTGTTTTTGCAAAAAGTGGAAAAGACTGGGAGAAAGTAAAAGGAGTGTGCGTGGGATCAAAATCCGGCTGTATTCAAATTAGGATGATCATATGATATTAATCTGATTTCATTCTTATCAAACCTTGCTGCTGGTAAAATTGATCACATCTAAAATGACTTTCTTTCTTTACTTTAGCATTTAACTTTTATTTTGACGTGTTTGGCCTTCAATCAGTATGCACTTTGTTTTATCACCCAGAAGATTTCTATCGAATTAGACTTTTGTCCAATCGAACATGATCGAACTCCCTTTTTTTTTTTTTCAAGTTTTAAGGAGGCCAGAACTCATGATTGAAGTGAAAATTTTCTCGATAGTAGAACAACGTATGACAATGTCCTCGACCAATTGGGATTTTAATGGTGAGCCTCACCGTTGGATCTATTCCTATGGCTTAGATAATCTCCAGACCCGCAAATCAAGACTCAAGCCACCTATTTATATCATGAGGTAGGACAAGATTTTCCACGATTTTGTGCACGGTCATGGTCATTTTGTCAATGGATGGGATTCTCTATTTAGATCGATTTGGCATGTTTGGATAATTCAACAGAGTAATGTAGATTAAATATCACGAAAAAAATGTAATGCATATATTTTCATAAAGTCATTGGAAGTGAGGTGAGAAATCAATAAGTGGACGTAGTGAAGTAACTATTTGTGTTCTATAGAGATTTTTATTTTTTTTAATTTTTATGACCGGTGATGGAAAGGGAGCCTAGAGTAACCAGATATGGGTAAAGTGATATTTTTGCCTATCGAAATTATTTTGTCACAAATTTTGCTTTACTACTTAAAAACAAACATTTCCAGGGTATTTCTTTTTCCTTAGAACTCTTCTGTTTCTTCAGTTTTCACGCCACTAACCCTTCTCGTCGGAGGATAACAGTCATCGTCATTTCAAAAAATGAGACGCACCTAACTCATTTCGATTAAGATAACCAACACTACCCTGCGAACAATATTAACAATAATCCATGCTAGATGCAACCTGAAGAGGAATTCATCGGTTGTGATGAATTAGGCATTCATTGTCATACTCGGATGGACTCAACCATGATTAGGGCTGATAAAATCCTTATTATATTTTGATGAGCCCCAAAAAACTTAAGTCAACACCCTAGATTATTAGCAAAAAAAAAAAAGTAGAAATAATGGGTAAGAAAATTTTATTGAAAAGAACCCGAAGGTATGCAGAATCAAGGAGTAACTAATTGAAGATCGTTACGGTCTTATTAATTCACATATGGCGCAACTTTGGTCAAATCTATTGGTCATCAGACAATGATACCATACAAATATTGATAGCTGTAGGTTGCAGAAGTGCAGATTTGTGATAATAGGGCTGCTACAAATATGATCAGGATAGTGTCAAATTGAATCACGCACTAGAAGCAAAGATTTGTGACTATTTACAAGATACCGGTCACGTGGGATTTACTCTTCACTATCCAAGGGCAATGATGGATACCCTTAATATGGCAGATGGTGATGAATAATTTAGCCCTAGTCTTTTAGTTATGAGTATTCAGGTGCTCTGCAATCACATTATCATATCTATTTATTGCATTTGGCTTAATGGATGATAAGCGCCAACTCAAATTTGAATAGAGAGATAAGGGTGGAGAGTTGGATCAAACTCTCTGAATTCGAGTTTGAGTGGAGAGATGACAAGGATAGATAGTTGATTCAATTCAAATAAGTTCGATTCCTATCATCATAAGAGGATTAATATATACTTTTCAAATTCAAACAATTTCCTTCTAAGTAGTGTCTCTCTGTGTTGGGGCCACCCATAAGTGTGCCTCATCACAGATGCCAACAATCTCACACTTGCATCAAACAATATTAATCTAATTAGATCATAATCATCCATTATCAAACTCCACAAAATAAAATAGACTTGAAGAGTGGGACCTCCATGGTGTTGATCCACAGAAAGAATGTAAACTAAGTTGCCATCTGAGTAGAATACACCAACTCACCGACACACCAGTCTGCCCTATACACTCGCATGACCGCACTGGATTGGACACAAACGCATACCCTTGAGTCATTTTCAACCTACATGTGTGCTTATTCAACTTACCGAGTAAAATGATTTTGTAAATATTTTTCTTAAAAGTAATGTATTTATATATAGAGTAATTATCCTATACAAGCTTCCCTTATAGTCTTACGTACAAGCTACAACGTGGGGCAACTTACTAGTCCATCCAAGCGGACCATCCAAACCCACCCTCCCTATTTACATAGGTCTCATTAAAGTTTGATATATCTGAATGAAGTGGACTATTGGATTGAGGGTCAATCTTGGTTTTTTATATCAAGCCGTTAAACTTGTGGACCATTGATGAATGGGTTAAATGTATTAAACTGGCTTCAAATTTGACATCTAAGTTGACCCCACATAGTTCTTTTAATTGCCCAAAATTTCATGATCTATGGGGTCCCTAGTGGGCCCCGGCTAATAGGTTGCTTGTACTATAAGATCGCATGGGAAGCTTGTATAGGATTATTACTCTTATATATACATATATATAATTTTTTAAAAAATTTACCAAAAAAATTCAAAATACTTGTTGTGGCCCAGGTTAATAAATATCTTAAGCACGTATAAACATGAGTGTGGTGTCAAGGGCTCTTCCCATGGACTTACGAAGGTCAAATTCAACCAAGAACCTTTCTTAGCATGGTGGCTCGTAGGCTTCCATGTTGTCGTGAAACATCCGCAGTTGAAGTACCATCACCGATCTCATGTTTCCAATGCAAAGGTTGGTATAAGGGCACAAGAGCCTCAGGAATCAGTTTGCAAAATAACTAATTCCAAGCTCAAAAGTCACCTATGAGACTAACTCTTGCACTGCAGGTAGGATTCTAGGGTGTTATCCTATTACTCATAGGTAGGTCCTTAAACACGCATGTTCGTAGACATGCAAGCAATGTGAAATTGCATTAACTCCATGAATGAGCTCATGCTAACATTGCACCAAGTCACTATTGCACAAGCAAGTCGTCACAAACACAACCACGCTTGAGTTTAAAACAAGCTACCGAACTTACTAGGATGTAGTTTTTCTAACAACTAATACTAGGTCTCATTTAGTCTTGTGATCCACATCATCCCAATGCATATGGGACCAAGACATTTGTATGCATCAATAAGGTACATATTGGCCTAATCGGCATATCACACAAATGGATGTATCTTATCCTATCAGCCATTAAGACATCAAGGGCGGTCTTTATCCGTGCAAGTAGATGACCAACTCTTTGGTGCCACACATGTATCTAAATACATGCCTTTTTGTGTTTGCTACCAATGTAATATAGATGATATGATATGCATGAAAAAGGAAAAAATCATACATGTTAGCCGTAAAACAATGAGAAATTGATTTATTAAGAAAAATCCAATATACACCCCCCCCCCCCCCACCCCCGAAAAAAAAAATGACATGCCATGCATTCCCATGCACTTCACATGAATCATGGATAATTATTGCACTAAGGGTTCGGTCATCAGATTAGCAATCATTTCCAAAAATGGCACACGAGATATTGCTACAATCATTACCAAAAATGGCACATGAGATATTGCTATCTCTTTTATTTCCACTTGCTCATGGATAAAATGCTACTTTCTTTTGATGTGTGTCACCCTTTGATGGAGCTAAAGGTCCTTTGCTAAGCATACAATAGTAGTATTGTCCATTCTCAACGGAATGGGATCGTGTGCAATAAGTACGAATACCAAACCCAAAAGAAAACAACGAATCCATACGACTTCCATCGTTGCCAGTGTGCAAGCAACATATTTAGCCTTGGTGGTCAACATGATGCATACTCATGTTTCTTAATGGATCATGAAATAGTCCCCCTGCCTAGTAAAAATACATATCCTAATGTAGATTTTTTGTCATCGGGTTCATCCGAAAAGATGAATCACTATATACCAACAAGTTCAAGTTGCCACCTTGATAGCAAAGCATCAAATCTTTTGTGCCTTTTAAATCTCAGAAGATTCGTTTGATCGCAGTCTAATGAGCAATACCTATGTACTTTGAAAGTGACTAACCAACACAAATATCGGGATACGTGCACATCATAGCATACATAAGAGTTCTTAAAACACTATCATAAGGTACAGAAGCCATCTTTTTGTTCCAACATCGATTTGAGGACATTGCATTTTATTTAATTTGTAAATTTGTCAATTGGGCTCTCAATGGGACAAGCATTTGCCATTCTAAATTTCCCTAAAATTTTCTCAATGTAAGTTGTTTGGGACAGCTCAAGAAGGTGTTTCTCTTGATCCCATGTGATTTCAACCCCCAGAATGAACTCAACCTCACCTAAATCTTTATTTTCAAAAGCAGTTGATAATCAATCTCTAGATTCATTTAAAAATCCAATGTCATTACAAGCCAAAAGAATATCATCAACATAAAGGGACAACAACACAAATTTATGTTTAGATCGCTTAATGAAAATACAATGATCTTCGTAACAATGGAGAAACCATTCAACATGCTTATAGTATAAAACTTTTTGTCCCAATGCCGTGAGGATTGTTTAAGGCCCATAGATTAATTTGAGTATACATACTTTATCTTCATGGTCCATTTCCAAATATCCTATTGATCATGTTTCATGTAGATCCTCTCCTCAAGATCACTGTTTAAAAAAAAGGCCTTGTTAAGTTCATGAATTTACACATTTATACATTATTTTAGGATGAATTAGGGGTTTAATTAGGTGAATTGCATTATCATTCATCTAATTCCAACATTTCAAGCATTTTCACTTAAGAACCTTAATTCTCATATTTTTCATATATTTTTTGCATCAACATAGAATTTTTGCAGTTTTTCTCCAAAGAGTTCCAGTTCGAGTAAAACTCTGTTCGAATGGGTTCCGCTTTAATGTGGGCTTTTCAGTATTTTACTGGCTGAATTAGAATGTGCAAGAAATGAAAATTTTCCCCATTTCTCTCTGCATAAGATTTGGATCCCATTTTTCTGAGGATTGCCTAAATTAAAATGGCCATATCTCTCAAAACATAAGTCCAATCGGTGCAAATGACCCACCGTTGGAAAGCTTATCCCGAGTATATATCCGTGGAACCCAAGATTGCACAAATCAGAGCTAAAATGAGAAAGTCATAGGCCCAAAAGTTTTAGGTACATTTTTAGGTGGGATTGAAAATAAATCCATACTATTGAAGATCCAGTGCTGACATTCAAAGTGGGACCCCACCTAAGGAGATGTTCTTGTCAGAGATAAGTTCTATTTGTAGAGATAAACTTATCCACACTTAACTTGGCCATGAAGTCACCTAGTAGTTGCAAACTTTGTTAATAAGTAATAAAAGATGTTCAAGTTCAATGTATCCATAAGAGACCAACAAGCATATAAGGAAATCAAGCAAGGAAGTGTCGACCATGCTTTTCTCTCCAATGTTGGACATCCCCTCCACTTCTTTCTCTCCTCTCTCTCCTTTCTTCTATTCTCTCCCTAATTAAGTATATTTTGAAAGATGTTTATGGGAATTTTGGAGCCTTATTCTAGAAACTAGGCTTAGAAGATCAGAGAAATTTGAGAGATTGTATTGTATTATCAAGATATTTTAATGAGGAAGTTCAGAAGTTCTTTTGTCATGGAGGAGTAGTGCTTTGGATCGGAATGTCCTGATGAAGTTGAGTTAGCATATTTCTTCCTTTTTATGCCTTTTGATTTAATAGTTTTTTTGTCTCTATGTTATGAATACTTTATGATATAAATAAATCTATCTTCAAGTCTATGACTAAACTCTCTTCTTAGTTCTCTTGATTTCACTTTGATCATATATGCTTGTTTAATAGATTATATTTCTTTGATAGTCAATGTTTACTTGATATATAATACTCATATGTTTTTTCAATCTTTTATGAGGTGAAGGAGGTTTTGGCTTTTTATTTAAATTTGAAATATTGATATTTTGATAGACAAATCATCTGGATTAGAAACATTGAATAGTTTTTTATCTAACTAAATTTGAAACAAAACTGTTGAATTAAGAGTATATCTTAGTTGATTATTCTATTTAATGGATTCATCATATCCTAATATATTTTTCTTTATTATTATTCATTGCACTTCAGTTTTAATATAGTTTTTGATTCATATCTCAATCATCTCTCTTCTATTATTATTTTTAGAAGAAATTTTAGATTTTAATTAAAAAGTTCAAAAGTGGTTTCTGTGGGATCAATCTGTTTTTGCCTTTATCTCAACAAGACAATTGTATACTTACAATTATCATTGGATTTCGAAATAAAGTTTACATCAAGTTTTGGATTTCGAAATAAAGTTTACATCAAGTTTTTGGTGCCGTTGTTGGGTTTTTTCATTAAAATCTTATATTTTTAAGTATTTTAGTCATACTTAGGTTCATGAGCATATTTAGGTTGCATCAGTTTGCATCATCCATGTAATTATATTTTTTATCATTAGTTTTTATTGAGTTTGATTTTTTAATTGAAAAATAAAAAAATTCTTATTTTTCTAATTTATTTATTATTTTGTCAAATTTTTGAAAATTTTAAATAATATAAAATTAATTTTTTAATTTCAATAAGTAAAAAACTCATTAAAAATGAGAAAAAAACTGATTTTTTTTAATTTTGGAGTCTGATTAGATTAGTTTTAACTTCTTAAGATTCTTTTTTAGTTTCATTAGATAATCGCCAAAAAAACCTGATTTTTTTGGATTTCGTTCGAGTATTTAGATTAGTTTCCTAACCTCTAATCTCTTAACTTAGATTAGTTAGAATTATTGAATTATATCCTTTAAGTTGTTTGCATTAATTAGAGTTTTAAAATCTGAAAATTGAATTGGATAACATTAGAGTTCTAATAATTTGATACTTCTTGAAAACTCTAATCATATCTAGACACTTGATTGGATATCTTTGGATTTGTGAATTCTTTTTTGGATAGAGCCTTTTATTTTCTCAATAACTTAGAAGTTATCTTTGATAAAGTTTTAACTAATCTGGTTTGCTTTAGAATGTTCTATTTCATTACTTTTTAGATTAGCATAAGATAGCATCTTCCTTTTAGATAGAGTTTAATTTTAATTAGGATACACTAATAAGATTCTTTTTTTCATAGGTTTCTTTGCAAAGGAGGAGACTTGCATTGATGGCTTGCTTAAGTGGGGAATTGCATGCAATTTCTAAAATTGCTTGCAAAATATTGCTTTAAAAAAAAGGATAAGCTTGCACAGGATAAGAATTATATGGACCGATCGCAAGATCTTTTACCCTTAACCCACAAATTTTTTGTCTACAAGTGGGCAAACTTGATTGCTTGCTGGCCATGGACAAACTTCAAATTAGACCCAAACACTTAATTAAGGGTAATTCACTCCAATAAGGATTGGATTTCATCACCAGATCCTTGCCCACCTATGTCAAATCATCTCTCATACAGGAACCTAGCCATTAATTAAAATCCAGAAGGAACAAGACCATAATACTCGAGCTCAGTAGGATGAAGGCAATTAACAGTTGCACCAGTTGTGCTCTTTGACCAAAGCTGATGCCCAAGAAAAGCCTTTGGTTCTGAAAGTGTGACAGCTTGTCAATTTAGGGAACTAGCTCTTAAGCAAGTTCGTCCCCACCACTCCCTGGTGGCTTATTTAGTCAACTGAGGTTTCATAAAATCAAATGGGAGGCCCACGTGTTCTCTCTAACCAATTAGGAGCTATTTAAAATTTTAGGGTAACACCGGGATCATTTCTCATGCTCAATTTTTGTGCTTGACTACTTGTCGCATCATACTAGGACCATTCATATAGGTTAAGTCTAGTTGGTTTACTTTCTCATTAGTTTTCAAAAAAAAAAAAAAAAAGATTTTCCCAAAAGTTGGCCACTGTTTCCTCTTGCATCGTAAACCATTGGGGATACTTGAACTAGAGGAAACTCAGTAATTGCGATTATCCATGGAACATGGCCAGATTTTTTGAGAATAATGAGCAGTCCAATGGGAATGAATTTTGATCGTGATCAACTGATAAGGGTCCCATATGATTACTCACATCCCACACAATCATTCACTTGTGATCTGAATAGTTGTAGAAATGGGCCTTGTGAAATGGGTAACATGTATAACTCAAGTTGACACAATTATTCACCTTACAATTGGCAAAATGTGCTCATTATGGATCAAGAGTACTGTCCCCACAAATTTACTCCAGGTGGGTCGTATGAGTATCCCTCCTAGGATATGCTATAAGCAACCCCATCTTTGTGATCACATGCGCCACTTAACCTCCTTCCACCCGAATGGACATATGAACCACTACCACCTCGGAGGAATTTTTAGAGGACCTTAGTTCCATGATCAGGCAAAACACCATCCAATTCCTAAAAGCCCACAATCAAGTCATAGAATCTATATAAATCATGGAAAGACAAGCCACAAAAAGACTAAATTCAATTAGTGAACTTGGAGAAAAAATAAATGATATCTTTAGGTGTGAAGTAGAATTTCAAAGACATGATCCAACAATTATTGAAATCCCTACATATATGGATCACACAAATACAATTGGCATGTTTAAGGATGATGTTGTGCATGTGGATGATGGTGTGATGGTTGAACCTGACTCTGACCCATATGAGCCTTTGCCCCTAATCCTTACATAGTTTAACCAAATCTATCACAAGAATCTGCATTTTCTCAATGAAAAGAATGAGCCCTTTCAACATAATGATCTCTTTGATTCTTCTATTGATTGCCCATACTACAAGGTTCCGCAGAGCCACCTTTGGATGATCCAATTTTGTGTGTTCTTGAAAATGAGACACTTGTATCTAAAAAGAATGATGTGGCAATGAATGTACATCTAGATGATATCATTCTTGCAGAAAGTGCCCATCTAAGTCTTGAGTTCCACAAATTCCCAAAGACTAGGAAACCCATTGTTCAAAAAAAGTTTAGAATTTGAGGAAATTAGACCAATTCGAACCCCGAAGTCTAAAATTTTGAACACACATGCAGCTTTGTTTATACTTTCAAATCAAGATGTTTCCATTGACATCTGTATATCCGTGCCAAAAGAAATTGAGAAAAATTAATTTTATGGGAATATTGGCACAGGAGGACCAAACACTACCCTATTTTTCATTGCTATTTCCATTTATAAAATTCAAAGATCCATTCTTAAGTGAGGAGGAGGAATTCTTCATGGTAGTATTTTCTTCAACAAATCACAAGGAACATGTGGTCCCCATGTTCATTGGGCTCATTATTCTTACGATTACATCCTATTTAATACTTCTTGTAAATTGTGTGAAGGAAGATTTCATATGGGATTCGGGTGGATTCCAAGTTTTGGATACAGTAGTGTATATTTTTGTTTTCTTTTTAGAATAGATTTTTTTCATGTTAGTAGAATAGATTCTTTTCTTTTCAACTGGTTTGTGTTATGTCTAACCATGGACATAGATCACAAGTTACATCATTAGGTGCTTACTTTCGAATTTCCCTCCATCATTTAATTATTCCTCATGTTATTTTATTTCATGCATAACATCGAGGAAGATGTTTATTTTAGGTTGTGGGAGGGGGGAACAAGCACACTTGTCCTTTTTTAGGAAAACATTTTTCACTTTTTCACTTTATTCTTAGTCTTTAGGAAAAAATTTTCAATTTTTTTTTGGAATTTTGTTTTGATTTCCACAAAAAAAAAAGTGTGGACCTTAGAAGGAAATAAAATATAATGTAGCTAATTATGGAGCCGCTGAGTAAGACCATAGAAATTTGGTTTAAGACAGGTTACATCTGTAGCCAATTGAATGACCTTTTGCTATAGTGAGCAACTCGTCTAGGAATCTGACATTAAAAGACCCTTATGTTGGTCCGGGGTGGACCAAATGTAGGCCACATTTTTTTTCATTTTGTTTTTGATTGTCTTAGAAAAAGGAAAATGTTGAAGAATTGATACAATTTGACAATATTTAAAAGTCTGGAATTTCAAGACTTTTGGAAGGAAGTAAAATGAATGTTCACTTTTTCTAAGGGATAGAATTGATCAAAGGATTGCCAAAACCTACTTTTCATTGAAACACGTGTACATCTCTCAAGATTTTCAAAAGGAAACTTTAATGTAGTTATTAGAGTTTTTTGGTAGAATAGGATGGCTGGTCGAAATCTAGGCTTATAAGTTTTTCAAGCACATTTATGAGAACCTGATCTAGTGAAACTTTGTGAGTTAATTCATGTGAAATGAGGAGGGATATCTATTGTTTTCTTTTGTCAAAAATAAAAACAGAATAAAAATAAAAAAAATACATATATACATATATTGCGACCCAACTAAGTGTCTATTGAAATTTCTGCAAAGAGTTTGTTCGGTAATAAATAAGGACTAGGTCTGCACCCTGGGTCTTAACTTTACTTATATTGTATGTGATCAGAAATTTCTGCATTGGAAATACTGAGCAAGTGAAGAGTGTCCGTAAGAGGTCTTTGAAGAGATTGCGTGTGGAAATGCCCGATGATTAGGTTTTCTCCCTAGATCCTAACTTTTCCTATATTTCATGAACTTGAAAAATTTTACGTTGGAAAAAGAAAGTGAGAGAAATTTTTAATTGGGTCAGAGGAAAAAGCTACCTAAGAGTATGTATCAAAGTTACCTTTGGATCAAGGAGAAGGCTACAATACTCATTAGCGTGTCAACTACCAATAAAGGTCCAATTTCAAAATGCAAAGAGGCCTTTTCGAGGTGAATAATAGCATGCCCACCACTCATAGTAGCTTTGAGAGAAAAGCTTACAAGCTTTTGAATCTAAAGAGTGAATATATGAGGGGGAATTCTGTTTTCAACTTTTTGTGGAATGTTGGGAGGATTGATTTGATGTATACATTTTCACCAAGCACATAAGTTGGCATGAATTTCATGAAATTTTTTGAAATTAGGAATGTGAACTGGATTTCAATAAGTTAGAGATTTTGATTATTTCAGAAGTCAAAAATATCTGGTATGACTTGCCTTTTTTTCAAGGAATTTCTTTTCTATTAGCTTTTTATTTATTTTCTTTTTGATCTTAGGGTAAATGAATTTCGTAGGTATAGTCACTACAAACCCTCATGAGGCCCAACTCGTCCACAATGAGGAATTTAGGGGTTTAAGGGCTTATTACCACATGCTAAATGCAACCAAGGATACTAGTGAAAATGGTTTTTTTTCATACTCACTTGTTTTTCTTAGATTTGGTCAAAAATTTTCAAACTTGTCATTTAGAACTTATGCTAAGGGACTATCAAAATGTTGGTTAGGAGGTGTTAAGTTCATGAATTTGCACATTTATACATCTTTTGATATGAATTAGGGGTTTAATTAGGCGAATTGCATCATTTTTCATCTACATTTTCACTCAGGAACGTGAATTTTTATATGTTTTGTACATTTTTTGCATTAACTTAGAATTTTGTAGTTTTTTCTCTGAAGAGTCCTAGTTGGAGTAGAATTCTGTCTAGATGGGTTTTGCTTTAATGTGGGCTATTCAGTTTTTTACTGGTTGAAATAGAATGTGCAAGAAATGAAATTTTGGCCACACTTATCTCTGAATAAGGTTTGGGTCCCACTACTTAAAGAATTTGAAAGATCCAGACCCTTAGAGTTCATCTGCGTGTGGACCCCACTTGAAGATCAGCTAAGACTTCAAGAAACTCTTATCTCATCTTATTTATGTTGAGGAATATTCTTTTGACTTACTAACAAGTCACAACTATTACTGAGATTAAGTCCCTTGCAAATCAAAATTTAAATTTAATCTCGTTTTTCTAAGGAAAACCAATATTAAAATGACCATATCTCTTAAACCATAAGTCCAATCGATGCAAATTGTGTACTGTTGGAAAGTTTATTTAGAGAATATATCCGTGTAACATAAGATTACGCAAATCAAAGCTAAAGTTAGAAAGTTATGAGCCTAAAATTTTTTTGTACATTCTTAAATGAGAATGAAAATAAATCCACACCGTTGAAGATCCAATGCTACACATCCAAAGTGAGACCCATTTAAGAAGCTGTCCTTGTCAATGATGAGTTCTATCTACAGAGATGTTCTTATACTCACTTGGTTTGGCTACGAAGTCACCCAGTTCTTACAAACTCTATTAATAAGAAATAGAATGTGTCCAGGTTCAATATATTTGTAAGAGATCTACAAGCATATAAGGAAATCAACCATGGGAGTGTCGACCATGCTTGTTGTTGTGGAATTTATTTTCAATCCAATAATAACTGCAAGTGGACAATCATCTTGTTGAGAAAGTGGTAAATACAGGTCGAACCCATAGGGAGCACTTTTGAACTTTTAGTTAACAAAAATTTAAAATTTTCTTTTAAAAATAACAGTAAAATGTAGATGAATGAGAATTGAATGAGAAGTTAAAATAAAACTAATATGAAAAAGATTAATGGCAGTGATGATGGAAATAGATCAGAATGCCATGAATCCATTAAATAAATTAATCCATCAATTCATGCAATTAATAAAATAAAATTATCTAAAAATACTTTAGATAAAAAAAACAAGTCAATGTTTTTGATCTGGATTATTTGTATCGCTATGAATAAGTTTTTCAGAATTTTTCTATGGCTAAAACCTTCTTCACCTCATAAAATTATGAATTTATCTAAACATCATATATCAATCAAGTATAGATTATCAAAGAAGTTAATTTAAGCATAACCTATTAAGAAAGTATACATGATTAAAGCATATTTTAATTAGAATTAGATCTAGAGGTTGTCAAGGACTTGAAGATAGTGTACATGTACAGAGATAATTGAACTATTAAATTAAATCGCAAAAAAAAAAAAAAAGAAAAAGCTTACTTAACTTCATCTGATGCCCTGATAAAGAAAATTACTCCTCTATTATGAAATTTCTGAACTTCATTATGATCCTCTTTGAATATGAAGGATACTCTAAATTTTCTCTTATAATCCTAGTTTTTGGAATAGCTCTCCAAAATACCTAAATTATTTTCCTATAATTTGTACACTAGAGAGAGAAGATAAGGACAGAGAGGGGAGAGAGACTAGTGGAGAGAGAGAGAGAGAGAGAGAGAGAGAGAGAGCATGAAGAGCATTGGACGTCCATGGCTTGCTTTAAATAGGGCATGGGATGCCCTCTTTTCTCTCCCTAGATCCTACTTTGTAGGTAGCCCATATATTACTGATGTAGGCTTTTTTTTCATGTCTCCTTTTTACAATAGCCTTATAGCTTCCTTCCTATTTTAAAGGATCTTCTTTTGACCTTTGGACTTTTGAGAAATTTTTTGGAAGATAGCATCTTGTGATAAAGTGACCTTTTTATTTTAAAGAAAATATCTTGGATTTTCTTTCTTCTTGAGTTATCTTGAGAATAATTTAAGGATGGTGGACTCCACTTTGATCTTCAATGTACTTCACCTGAGGAGAGATGAACCCCACCTAAAGGTGTGTAATATGGTGAATGTTTTTAATCTTTTTGCAATCTCGCCTAAAAATATACAGCCAACTTTCCGAGGCCATAATTTAGTTGTTTCATCTCTAATTGATGCACTCTTGAATCCTAAAGACATCTACTCAAAGTGAGCTTTCCAACTCTAGGCCCATTGTCCAATTCCGACTCTCAGTTTCAGAGTTATGACCATTTCAATTTGCGATCCAAAGAAAAATCAGATTGATTTTTTATTTTTGAATTCTCCTTCTATAACTTTCCTTTTCTTGAATTCTCTCCACCTTGGCTTTCTTTTCTTGATTCAAATTTGAATTCTTTCAATAATTTAAGAATGAGACTGCCCTTTGACCATCCAAGCATATGTGCATATGTGTGTGAGGTCCTCATAAAGCCAATCTTCCAAATTTCTTGCATTTATCTTCTTGCACATTCTAAGAAAATCTTCTTGCATCCAAGCATATGTGCATATGTGTGTGGGGTCCACATGATTTGCTTATATCTTCTTGCACATTCTAAGAAAATCTTTAAAACACTGAAGAGCCCATATTGAAATAAGACCCATCCATACAGAGTTTGACTCCAATTAAGACACTTTGAAGAAAAATTGACAATTTCTAAATTAATGTAGAAAGTATGAAAAATATGAAAATACAAGTTTTTAGGTGAAAAATCATGAAATGATGAAATTTGATGAATAGTGATGCAATTCATCTAATTAAACCCTTAATCCAACCTAAAATGATGCATAAATATGCAAATTCGTGAACTTAACACACCCCTAACCAGCATTTTGCTAGTCCCTTAGCAAAAGTTACAAATGAAAAGTTTGAAGTTCTTTGACCTACTTTAAGAAAACAAGTAAAAATGAAAATAAAACCACTTTCCCTAGTATTCTCGGTTGCATTTAGCGTATAGAACAAGCAATTAACCCTTAGCATGAGTCATGCCTCGTAAGGGTTTACAATGAATATACCTACAAATTTTTTTCAAAAATAGCAAAGCTAAAAGAAATTTCTTAAAAGAAAATACACTTCCATCGGATACTTTCGAAATTTGAAATGATCAAAAATTCAAAATTTTTAAAACTCAATCCACTATTCTATTTTCAATAGCTTTCTCAAATTCTTATCAAGATTTTTGTGCACGATGAAAAATGTATACATCACTCTCAATTTCGAATATTCCACACCAAACAAAATTTTCCTTTAAACTATTCGTTCCCCCAGGAATCTAGTTAAAATAAAACTTCTCCTCTTTAGGCTACTATGATGGTTTTATATTGCCATTAAGGGCTGAAAAAAATTCTTCCTCTCCTTTTTCTTTACTCACACACCCACATATGTCACTATACAATGCTAAGGTCCCTTAAGCTCTCAAATTAACCTATGTAACTAGCGTTAGGCTAATGACTCCCAAACTAAATGGGTTTAGGGCACTAGGTATGGAGATACCCCTATGAGCTTGCTAGCTAGAGTTAAAAAGGCTACAAACCCAAAACATTATGCTTCCCAAAACTTCTTACTCGATAATAACACCTTTTTTTTTAAACTCTGGCAAACGAATGATGAGAAGCACTTCGATCCTAGAACAAAAGGTAGCCTTTTCCAATTTGCCTGAATTAATTCACTTTAAGGAACTAGGAGAGAAAAATATTTATAACTAAATCTAGGGTTCTCATTTAATGCTTTAGAGCAATTCAGAAAGCAATCATTTTAGCTTCCTATCCAAACTTCTAAAAATATAAAGTGTGTATTGTGGGGGCAAGTTTAGGTAATCCTCTGATAGGTTTCATCATTCAAAAAAAGCGAACTTTCTTTTTAATTCCTTCTAAAAGTTTTAAAATTCCAGATTCCTTTTATATTTTCAATTTGCTTCAACCTTTGAAGACTTCCTTTCCTAAAAACTCTTTTTTTTAGCAAAAGAAATAAAATAATCTAAGGCATAAAAGAAATTGCAACGTAAACTGGTCTACCCTGCCTGACATGGGGTTCTTTTAATATCAAATCCCCAAATGAGTTGACTATCGTGGCTATGTTTCATCTTGCCTCATCAAGTAATCGTTTAGGTCTCTACTAAAGTAACTCGTCTTAAACTAGATTTCTTTGGTCTTATTCAGTGGTTCCTGAACTAGTAGTCTTCTTTTTCCTTACTTGATGAGGGCCAGACTAATCCATTGTACTTTTTCCCATTTTCCCTTAAAACTGAGTCACAATCCAATCTCGTACAACAGTAGCAACAACTTAGCCTCTTAGCTATACTTAATGGCATAGAGGCTTGATTACTTAACTTTCATTTCTTGTTCAAAGGCCTTCCCTTGTTTCATCACGATGTTGAACTTGATGTCAAAAGGAATTACATTTAGCTCTGAAATGACCTACATGCAATGCACAATACTAGAAACCATTCGGTTTCCTTCCAACAAGTGCTATGTTTAACATCTTTAGCTGGACCAAAGACTCCTAATTTTTTTTATTAAAAAAAAGAAAAAAAAGCTTTATGTTTTGGAAAAACAAGTGACTGAGTCACACACACACCCTTTAACCTAAACCTAACATTGTCTTCAATGTTATGAATACAGAATGTAAAAGGGTGAATATTGTCACGCCCCGATCCCGTGAAATGGGGATTTGAGTGGGCCCCCAGGCGTGGATACGTAATTCCGTAGTAATCCGTGCCCTGAAGAATTATGCACGAATTCCTACAAGGGATATTCCACATGAACGTGTGAAGTATACTAACACACGTAGGAATATAACTCATCATAGGCGAACTCTTGCGAAATACTCAGTAATGATTAAGATCAAGTTAAAAGAACATATCCTCCAACATTCATAGGCAGATATATATATATCAGTACTTAAGTCTTTAATTACATTTCCTGCAATCCAACTACTACTTAAAGAAGTCAGGTACAAAAGGTCCAATTTGTACATTCCCACGAGAAAACCAAATTACAACTGTAACACCTCCAAAACCGACGCACTCCGTAGGATGACTAATAAAAGACGTCATCATCCTTCCATTCATCTATACCCCTAGGTACCGTTGGGGCGCTCTTCGGGGGCACGTCAACGACCGAGTGGGGATCGGGTCTGTAGCTGCAATACTAAGGGTAACTGTCACAACCCGAGCCCAGGGTTCGGGGGTTAGCAAAAGCCAAACCTAATGACACACGTACTCCCGTGCCTATACACGTAGACCGAGTCTAAATGCACACGCACAAGGGAACATTCACACGTGCCAAACAAGTACGCGGAAGCTGTAAATATCAGAAACATCAAACTAACAGTGCAAAAGAAAATACCAAGAATGAACCGACATAATTACATAAGAAAGTCTTACAAAAAGAACAAAAGAATATATACAATAATGACATGTCATGCCAAATACAAGTCTGAAAATCCACAAAACAAGACTCCAATGATGCATGCCAAGAACGCTCTCCCGTGGAGTGATCACATCCACTCCTCTAGGCCTGATGGGGCCTCGGGGGTCTCGTCTGGAGTCTGGCCGACCTGCGAGGGTTCGGCAGGGGGATCTGGGCCTGCAACACCAAAAACAACTGTGAATACGACTATTCGGCAAAGTATAACCCATAGCAAGTTAACACACGTTGTGTCTAATAGAATAAAGAACATCATGTCAAGTAAATAAGGCAATTTCGTATACTAGGCTGTCATGCAAGAAAGAAATATGCTATGCGAATCAATGGATACATGCTGTGTACATACTAGTGGCTACTACATTGCCATATGCTCCCAAAAGAGGGATCTTATAACGTGCAAAGAACACCATTGTCCGGGCCAGGGTACAATGGGTCTCAGTTTCCTGGGGTCCGGTTCCCCAAGACGTATCCTTACTGCAGCAAGTCCATATAACTATACCAAATTCACCCCGTCGGGATCCTAAGGCTGAGGCTAAGCAGTGCCTGACCATACAGAATCAATCATGAAAACCCTGAGTAGATCGTGATAACATATCATACGTGCATATCTGTGAGTGAACATATCATACATGCATACTCAAGGTAAAGAACCACAATGTGAAAGTAACGGAACGCAAGTAATCATGTCAGAGAGTTGAGATCACTGATCGAATGCAGTATGTTATGCAACAAATCATGCGAAATCAGATCATCTTGATTTACAAACCAATTCTAATCTAATTATCCGGTGTTTCTAACCGTGCATGATGATGTAGTTTTAAGTTATTCGATGCACCGTTGTCTAGTGTTGCATTGAATCGGGCGGTGCACGAAGTCCCTTAAACCAACACCCATGGGGAGGTGCTTAACATCCGGATAACGAACATGAATGATTCGCAGCCCTCGAGATCATTCACGCGTTGTATCACATTCCGTTGGGCAAGTCTAGGTACTCCACATTCTATCATGAAGGCCATACCGGTCTTTCCCTTACACCTATCCTTGTTTTTCATTAGTCTAGTGTGAATACGGCTCAGCCGTGTGTGTGCTACGGCTTAGCCGCGTGTGGTCTACGGCTTAGCCGTGGCTGGGCCGTAGAAGGTTTGTCAATTGATGACTCTCAGTTAAATCCAGAAAAGGCACCCTGTACTGTTCTACGGCTGGGCCACGGCTGAGCTTCGACTTAGCCGTAGGGCAATCCACGGCTTAGCCGTGCCCTAGCTGTAGAGGAAAACTGAGTTTTTCTCCTCTCTGGACTTTGAGTCGTAAGTGCCATACGGCTTAGCCGTACGTGCACGAGGTCAAATTTCTGAAACACATACAGAAAGTCTGGGAATTCATCAGAATTTGCAAATTTCCAATAGAAAGGGATAGAATACTAACCAAATGGGCTGGACACACATTTTTCCATACACACTCATGTGAATTAACCAAAATCAAATGCATACCAACATGGGTTCTTACAAGTTATGGTTATACTTGCATTAATTGGAATTCAATTGCACAATTTGTTGTCCTAAAGCCCAAACACAACCTAACACAAATCAAACAACATGCATGCATGAGGATTGGAATCACAGACACACCATGCAATGAGAAACAAGAAGGAGAAGAAATAGAGAAAGGAGATGAGAGGAATGGAAGGAATTCCACTCACCTCACATGCAAAGACCCAACTTCCTCTTGATCGATGGAGGTCGATGGAGGAGAGAATTCAAGAGAGAAGAGAGAGAGAAAGAGAGAGAGAGAGAGCTCCACGTGCACAGTTGAGGAAGAAAATGAGAGAAGGAATGTGAGTTGATCGATGGATGAGTTTATATAAGCTCATGAGGTGGCCAAATTACAAAAGGGTCCAAGTTAGAAGGTTATTTCCAGTTTGAGTCAAATCCAGGTCCAATCGAATCACACGACATCGGTTGCAAATGACGTAGTTACGAAAGTTAACGAGCTCAACGAAAGACACATGTTGACATCAAGATGATGCAAAAATGACCATGTCTTAGAAAAGCTAAAATTACGAAAAAGGGCTTGGTCTGCTTAAGCCAGGTCAAACTCAACCCAACTACTTACCCATGACCCGCAACAAAAAGAAAAACACAACAAAACACGATTAGCAACGAAGACAAGATTAACTAGCGGCTAAACGGGGTCAAGCTGGGTCGGAGTGTTACAGTAACACTGTTAGCACGACGGTTAAACAAGTACTGAGCATATGAAACTAGCATAATATATATATCAAATGAGCTTATTAATATACACTAGATAGGAGAGCAATAGTAGTCTATTAGGTATATTGTGCATGAGTAACAATAAGTGATGAATCAAATTCAAGATGTAGTATACACTAATTGGCAACCACGAGGCTCTTTTCTCCCAAAGGAGAGCATACATATAGGTCGCTAGGGGATCAAGCTAGCTTCAAGAGGAGCGCTGACAACTCCTACATAAACCTACTGCAGTAGTGACATAATAATACCCTAAAAGGGCACAAGCTAAGTGGTGCCGACTTGGATTCACCTCTCTCATACTCCCAATCATACTTACCATAACACACATAAGGAATATCAGTCTGAAAGCATAATCAATCATGAGCACAGGCGAACAATTAAACGAAGCATATTGACATGAGCTACGAAGGCCAAACCTCGGTTATACCCATTTGGTAAGCAAACACGCACTCAGTAGAAGCTCTGGCTTGTCAGATACGCACTCGTTAGAAGCTCCGGTCTGAATCGCCTCAGGGTTTGGCTAGAGGAAGTGAATCCATAAACAAATCATGTTGAGGGTAAGGTATTTTATCAATATGAATGCATTCAGATTGAGTGAGGGTTAAAGGAAATTACTGGCCAACCTTGTATTAGATAACCCATGATCCCTAAGGTCTCTCAACATGATGTATTCATAAACGTCTGGTGTCATTGTGTTACCGCAATTTGGTATTACCTTATGTACACAAAGAACACCCCTTCTTATGCCGACATCCATGGCTTGACGTTGGGAGATCATCCAGAACCAGGGAAGAAATACCAGCTCTATACTCATTCTCCTTAACATTTAATCACCGGTGGGCCAGTGTGGATGTATGGAAGGTGTCAATACTATGGCCCTACAAGACCATTGAGAGTTCCTAATATCTAGGTTTACTAGGTTTTTACGGCTTAGCGGCGTATAACATTACGGCTTAGCCGAGTGATTCGGGTTGCCTTTAGAAATCCAGGCACATTTATGGCTCAGCCGTATGTTAGCCTACGACTTAGCCATGCTAAGCCTACGGCTGGGTTACAGTCATGTTACGGCTTAGCCTTACGGCATTACATAGTATAGCTGTATGCAAGCCGAAGAAGGAAAATAGGTTTCCAAGCTCTCTGAAAAGTCCGCCGTAAGAAAGCTTACGGCTTGGGCACAAGTTGGACACAGCTTCGCCGTAGTTCATTTCACAGTGTAGTGTGGGTAAGCTACAGTACAAAAACCAATTTTGTAGCTCTCGGGACTGTGAGCCGTAAACATTTACAGCTTAGCTGTGGCTTTGCCGTATGCTCCAGAAACTTGAAGTCGGTTCTGTAACTCAGTCTCAATACGGAATCAATCCAAAACTTGAATTGTGGGGAGTTTCTATGGCTTAATTACAGTGTCCTAGGAGGTGTTTAATACTCACACACCCCCCTATTCCATTTTTATCACCCTAACTCAATCCATACCCCATTTATACACAATTAAACAGTGATAGATGACTAAAATTGGAGAATTTAAAGAACTAACTCAATGGTCAATGACTTAATGTCACAACCCGGGCCCAGAAATCGGGGGTTAGCGAAAAGCTAAACCAGTGACACACGTACTCCCGTGCACGTGCATCCAAACCCAGTCCAGATGCACACACACAAGGGATCTAACACGTGCGAAACAGACGAACGCGGAAGCTGTAGATATCATAGCAAGCAACAAAGAAAATAGCGGAAGCCAAAGCAAATACAAATACGGAAGCGACAAGGACAAATACACTGCTAGAAAACCGAATACACACCAAAACCAATATATACAAAATATACAGAATACAAGTCCAAAGTCCAAAGATCCAAAGTCTGAATACAATATCCCCTGAAACCAAAACTCAAAATAAAACCACTGGTATGCATGCACGCACTTGGCAGAAGTGATCAGGCCCACTCTGCCAGACCTGAGGGTGCCTCTACACTCGCCCCTGCAGCCTCCTCGACCGCCGGGGAGCTGGGCAAGGTATCTGTGCCTGCAACACCACAGACAACACAAATGAATACAACGATCCAGCAAATATAAGTAGCAGAGATGAAACACTCATAGTATCAAAGCTGAATAAATGACAGAATAATGATTTCAGAGTTTCATCTTAGTATGCTAAGCAAATCGTGCGTAGAAGTAAAACATGATATGTGAATCAAAGCATAGAAATACTGAACTAAGTGGCTACTACGTTAACCATGTTCTCTCCAATAGAGAGCAGAGCAAAGCAGAGCAGAGGAGAACACCACTGACCGGGCCAGGGTACAAGTGGGTCTCAGGTTCCTGGGTTCCGGGGTCCCAAGACAAAGCGACACTGCAGTGAGTACAGAGATACAGAGATCTAAGCCAGAGGTAACCCCGTCGGGCATCCTAGGGCTGAGGCTGAGTAGAGCCAGACTGATACCAATCAAATCAAATCCATAGAAAGGGAGATTATCCGCTTTGGACTCACCGATGGCAAAGACCGGATCTTATCCTCACGTATTAACCTCTGGGCAGAGCCACCAGGGAATACCCAAAATATACAAAGCCAGAGAATATACAAAGCCTAGCATAGATCAAAGCTTAGTGCAGAACGAAGAATAAAACGGATAGACAGAGCGAAAGCAAAAATGACTGCGGAATGCATAACATAGATTAACAGAACAGAGGGCAAAACCATAAACAATATGCGGTGCATCTCAGATTGATATGGAGTCAAGGTTCATTACAAGCCAGTCCTAAGCTAGTTGTTCACTGTCACTAACCGTGCATGTTGATGTAGTTTTAAGTTAGTCAATGCACCGTTGCCATCACAGTGTTGCAAGATAATCTTTACGTGCACCGACGTCCCTTAACCCAACACCCATGGGGAGGTGCTTAACAGTGATCAACGCTCACATGAATGAGTCACAGCCGAACAGACTTTTCATGCGATCCAAAGAGTCCATTGGGCCGGTTACATGGGTGGTTAACCTGTATTTGAGCCCTACAAGTCTCACCATTATCCTAAGTTAAAATTCAGAATTGCCATGCCTAACGGTTTAGCCATGAGGGACCTATGGTTGAGCCGGAGACATCTTACGCGCTCGACGTATTATGCACTACAGCTTAACCATGGTTCCATTCAAAACACAGCTAAACTGGTCATCTTTCACCTCTGATCTGATGCCTCTTTCGGCTGAGCTACAGTCAGTATACGGCTTAGCCGTAGACCAACTTACGGCTTGGCCGTAGCATTCCACGGCTTAGCCGTAGCCACACCGTAGGCACACTGTCTCTGGAAAGTTTCGACTGATCAGAGATTAAATCCACGGCTGAATTACGGTTGAGTCACGGCTAGCTTACGGCTCAGCCGTAGCACAAGTTACGGCTTAGCCGTAGCCTAGCCGTAGAACAAAACTCAAAATTCGAGTCTCTGGAAATCAAGCCGTAGAAGTTTACGGCTTAGCCGTACAATACAGAACACAAATTCGGGATAGTTACAGAAACTGAAATTCGATACAGAAGCTGAACAAAATGAGTAACAGAGGTTCCAAATTCACAAAATGTGGCTGTAAAACATGCTAGACAAAGAATAGAAGAAATCAAAGCCATCAACCAAAACACCCATATGTGTTATCAAAGCCTGTACTTATACTTGCCTCAAAGCTCTATCAATCCACCAACTCAAGCTCCAAATCCACTAAAAATCAAAGCAAATCAAAGCAATACACCATGCATGAGATGAAGACATAGCCACCAGAGAAAGGGAGAAGCAATTGGAGAAGAAGAAGAAAGAATCGGGAAGAACCCACTTACCAAACAAAGACAGAGATGAGTGAGAAAAGGAAACCCAAATCAAAATGAGTGCAAGATCACCCACACCAACAGAGACCGAGAGGGGGAAGGAGAGAGAGAAAGAACGTGAAGCTCTCCTGGAATTCTTGCATGCAGTCGATCGAGACAAATGAGCAAGAGGAAAGACACCTGGAGCTAACTTACTTATATAGGTTTTGTAATTTAAGTCAAAGTCCGGTAAGTTTCGGTTATTTACAAATCAGGTCACACGAAGGTCCAACTTCTCCAATTGACTCCAAATAGATTTAACACAGTTACAGAAATTGACGAGCTCAATAAAATACACGTGCTGACACCAAGATGATGCAAAGATGATATGAGCAAAACAAAAGCAAAATTACGAAAAAGGGCTTAGAACTACCTATTTGTCACAACCCGAGCCCAGGGACCGGGGGTCAGAGGAAGCCTAACCAATGACACACGTACTCCCGTGCACGCACACCTGGACCCCGTCCAAGCATACACACACAAGGGATCATTCACACGTGCAAACAACTGTACGCGGAAGCTGTACGTATCAAGGCATATAGCAACACACTCAACTCAAAAGATACAATGGATTACACAAAAGATCATGAACTGATAATGAGAATCTATTACAAGAACGTATGACAGTAGAGCGGGCTTACAATAATCAAAATCAAAGACACGTATCACTCAAAGCCCACGCTACAAGTACAGAAAAATCCCCTCAATACAATAGACTCCAACTCAAGGAATGGGGAAACCAAAATGATGCAAACCGTACTCTGGAGAAGGGATCAAGTCCACTCCTCTAGGCCGGAAGGGGCCTCGCGAGCCTCTCCTGCAGTCGGGTCGACCGACGCAGGATCGGGAGAGGGATCTGAGCCTGCAACACACAAGACAAACACATAAGTACAACAACTTAGCAAAGTATAAGCCAACAAGAAGATAACACGAATTGTGTCGAATACTGAATAATACTGAACAATGATCATAATGCAATATCCATAGAACGCATGTTCGTATACTAAACAATTTATGCAAATGAATAAGCATGCTGTAAGAATCATCATAAACAGATAACATTCAAGTGGCTACTACATTGGCCATTTTCTCCCTTACGAGAGCAATCAGGATGAGAACACCAGCGACCGGGCCAGGGCACGCATGGGTCTCTAGTTCCCGGGGTCCGGAGTCCCAGGACAATTCACTCTGCAGAGGTAAACACTTAAACTAAACCAAAGTTAACCCCGTCGGGTATCCTAAGGCTGAGGCTCAGTAGTGCCAATACCAATCACAATCAATCGGATGATGCACCTCAATCAATCACTCAATCATGTCATATCACTTACAGATCTCGCATATCATACATAGCATACTGAACGAACAATAGGAAGTGCATCCCATAAACTGATACGGATACTGAATGCAATAACAAGACCGAATGCCGATAAGGAGTTAACAATCTCAAGCACTAATAACAATTATGCAAGTACTCCGGTGGAGCAATGATAACAATGGTACCAATACAACAATAGAATGGTTCCGCCCGGGCTTCGCTCTGGGGTTGCTGCATTTCCCACAGAATCGAGAGGTCCAGCGCAGAACACATAAGAGGGCATAAACCGAAATCAATATGCTGCACAAATCAGAATGCTTATACGACTCAAGGTCAATTACAAGCCAATCCTACACTAATTATCCAGTGTTTCTAACCGTGCATGTTGATGTAGTTTTAAGTTGTTCGATGCACCATTGTCTAGTGTTGCAGTGTCAGGAGTGTGCACCGAAGTCCCTTAAACCAACACCCATGGGGAGGTGCTAAACAGCTGGATAACAAGCATGAATGATTCACAGCCCTTGAGATCATTCATGTCATTCAAACATTCCATTGGGCATATCCAGGTTAGCTACATTCTAACATGAAAGTCATATACGGTCTTTTGCTTAAACCTAGTCCCTTTTCATTCAATCCTCAGGGTCTCACGGTGTAGCCGTAGGTAACCTTACGGCTTAGCCGTGGCATCATACGGCTTAGCCGTACTATGCACTGCGGCTGAGCTGAGGTTCCCCAAATATCCCTTCGGATTTACGGCTTAACCGTATTTTGCTCTACGGCTCAGCCGTATCCTGGTCCACGGCTTAGCCGTAAGACAATGTACGGCGTAGATCAGGCTGGGCCGTAGAAGAATGTCAAATTGCCAACATCCAGTTATTTTCAGATAACAGTCTGTACTGTTCTACGGTTTGGTTTACGGTTGGGTCTCGGCTTAGCCGTAAGCCATTTTACGGCTTAGCCGTAGCACATTTCACGGCTTAGCCGTGAGTGCGCGGAATCATTTTTCTGAACTTGTTACAGTCACACGGAAACTGAGGGAAACGACTGAAAACAGCAATATAACAGCAAAACAAACTCAATGGGGCTGTCTAACACTGAGAAACACAATGAAGCATAAAAACAAAACAATCAAATCACTATCAATCGGTGTTCACACATCTTGGGCTTATACTTGCCTCACAAATGGAATCACTTCGTGGTTGGGCTCAGTCCGCTGGAATCACACGCACAAACGAGCTCCTTTCTTCCTCCCTCAAGCAATCGAACAGAGAAGGAGAAGGAGAGAAAGAGAGCTGACGAGAGAGAGACGAACTGGAGCGTGAGAGAGAGTGAGCTGAGAGACGATCGAGAGAAATGGGAGTGGTTGGGGGATATTTATACTTAATTTGAGTCGAAATTACATTTAAGGCCAAATAGCTTATGCAAATATCAGTTTGAGTCAAATGCCGGTCCAACGAAAGCAAACGAACTCATTCGAAGCCAAGACAGTTACGAACATTGACAAGCTCAACGAAATACACGCGCTGACGTCAAAATGACGCAAAACTGACAAGGTCAATCAAAAGCCAAAATTACGAAAAAGGGCTCGATCTACTTAGACCAAGTCAAACTCAACCCAAACGATCTCTCTACAACTCAAAGCCAAAAACAAACCAAATCAAAACACACTTAGCGATAAAAACACACGCAATTACCCACTAATCCGGGTCAACTCGGGTCGGAGTGTTACATCCTCCCCCACTTGGACATCATTCCGTCCTCGGAATGAACACGTACCTGAGCAAACAGATAAGGATACTGACGCGCCATCTGATCTTCTAATTCCCACGTGGCTTCATCAGGTCCATGATGTTCCCAAAGTACCTTGACCCATCGAATAGTCCTCGTACGCAAGAGTTGTTCTCTAGTCCCAACAATACGGAGCGGACGCTCAACGTATGACGCATTGGGTTGCATCTGAATATCATCGTAACGAATCACGTGCGTCGGGTCTCGAACATACTTGCGAAGCATAGACACATGAAAAACATCGTGTACTCCAGAAAATTCCACGGGTAGAATCAATCTGTACGCCAAATCACCAATCCGGCTCTTGATCTCAAATGGACCCACATACCTTGGCGCTAACTTGCCTTTTTGACCGAACCGTACTGTACCTTTCATCGGCGAGACTTTCAAGAATACCCAATCTCCAACCTGAAATGCTAATGTTCTTCTTCGCGTATCTGCATAGCTCTTCTGTCTCGATCGGGCAATCTTCAAATTGTCAATCACTTTCTGAACTTTCTCTGTAGTCTCAGCAATGATCGTCGGTCCGTGAAAACTCCTTGTTCCAACTTCTTCCCAGCAAACAGGACTTCTACATTTCCGTCCATACAGAGCTTCATAGGGTGCCATTCCAATACTCTCGTGGAAGCTATTGTTATACGCAAACTCACACAACGAGAGATTCAGATCCCATTCTTTCTCGAAATTCAGTACACTGGCCCGTAACATGTCCTCGAGGGTCTGAATAGTTCGTTCGGACTGTCCATCGGTCTGCGGGTGATACGCCGTACTGAAGCTCAACTTCGTTCCCATGGCTTCCTGAAATGCTCTCCAAAACGAAGAGACAAAGCGGCTATCTCGATCTGACACAATCGATACAGGCGTACCATGTAGTCTCACGATCTCATCAACGAACTTCTTCGCCATCTCGGAAAATGTCATGCCTTTCTTGAATGGAAGAAAATGGGCTGTCTTCGTCAGTCTGTCCACGATCACCCAAATGGCACTGTTCTTCTTGCTCGTCAGGGGTAGTCCCGAAACAAAGTCCATCGTAATGTGCTCCCATTTCCACTGGGGAATATGCAATGGATGTAAGGAACCTGGCGGTCTCTGATGGTCAGCTTTCACCTTTTGGCAAGTCAAACATCTGGCAACAAACCCAGCAATTTCTCTCTTCATGTTGTTCCACCAGAATCTGTCCTTGAGAGCTCGGTACATCTTCGTACTTCCAGGATGCATAGAATAACGTGCATGGTGTGCTTCGGTCATCAAACTTTCCTTCAAAGCATCTACTGCTGGCACACATAATCTGCTCCTGAAATATAAAACATCACCCTCCAAGCAGAAGTCTGGTCGATCTGCAATGCTATCCCGGATTCGCTTCAACATCGCGTCTTCAAACTGCTGGTCTTTAATACGCTGAATGATGTCAGGCTGAAAGCTCACTGTACTGGCAAGTGTCAAACAGTTCTCCACCAATTGCAGTTCCACTGGCTGAGCATGTCTCACGAAATAAAGACTATCCAAGGCCTGAAGAATCTCCGACTTCCTACTCAAAGCATCTGCAACAACGTTGCCTTTCCCTGGATGGTACTTAATGGGGAAGTCAAAATCCTTAATCAACTCAAGCCACCTTCGTTGCCTCATATTCAACTCAGACTGCGTGAAGAGGTACTGTAGACTATGATGATCTGAATGCACTTCAAATGTCACGCCATATAAATAGTGTCTCCACATCTTCAACGCAAAAACGATGGCTGCCAACTCTAAATCATGTGTAGCATAGTTCTTCTCGTGCTCCCGAAGTTGCCTCGAGCCATAGGCAATCACTTTGCCATGTTGCATCAAAACACATCCCAAACCGACTCGAGAAGCATCAGAGTAAATCATAAATCCTTCATGCCCATCTGGTAACGTCAAAACTGGAGCCGAAGTAAGCTTCTCCTTCAACATCTGGAAATGGCGCTCACAGTCGTCCGTCCACAGAAAAGGAACATTCTTCCTGGTCAATCGAGTCAACGGGGCTGAAATCTTGGCAAAATCTTGAATAAAGCGACGATAATATCCAGCTAATCCAAGAAAACTCCGTATCTCCGTCACAGTCTTTGGGCTGGGCCAATTCATCACTGCCTCAACTTTCATCTGATCCACTGCCAACCCATCTCGTGAAATGGTATGACCAAGAAAAGCTACCTGCTCGAGCCAAAAATCACACTTCGACAATTTGGCATATAAGCGATGTTCTTTCAGCAACTGTAAGGCTCGACGTAGGTGTTCCTCATGCTCCTCTGGGGTCTTCGAATACACCAAAATGTCATCAATAAAGACCACCACAAAACGATCCAGAAAAGGAGCGAAGATCCTGTTCATCAAGGCCATGAAGGCAGCAGGTGCATTGGTTAATCCAAATGGCATCACGAGAAACTCAAAATGTCCATACCGTGTCCTGAAAGCAGTCTTCGCAATATCGTCTTCCTTCACCCGGAGTTGATGATACCCCGATCGTAGATCAATCTTGGAAAAATAGGCAGCACCTTGAAGTTGGTCAAACAACTCATTAATACGCGGCAATGGGTATTTGTTCTTGATCGTGACTTTGTTCAACCGCCGGTAATCTATGCACATCCGTAAGGTACCGTTCTTCTTCTTCACAAACAGCACTGGAGCTCCCCACGGTGACACACTCGGCCGTATGAAACCCTTCTCCAAAAGATCTTGCAATTGCGTCTTCAATTCGAGTAACTCAGCAGGGGCCATACGATAAGGAGCTAAACTAATGGGTGCTGTACCGGGCACTAGATCGATCGCGAACTCTGTAACACTCCGACCCGAGTTGACCCGGTTTAGTGGGTAATTGCGTGTGTTTTATCGCTAAGAGTGTTTTGATTTTGTTTCTGTTTGGTTTGAGTTGTAGAGAGATCGTTTGGGTTGAGTTTGACTTGGTCTAGTTAGTTTGAGCCCTTTTTCGTAATTTTGGCTTTTGATTGACCTTGTCAGTTTTGCGTCATTTTGACGTCAGCGCGTGTATTTCGTTGAGCTTGTCGTTTTTCATAATTGTCTTGGATCCGAATGAGTTCGTTTGCTCTCGTTGGACTGTCATTTGACTCAAACTGATAATTGGATAAGCTAATTGGACTTGTTTGCAAATTTGGCTCAACTTAAGTTATAAATATCCTCACCAACTCCATCTCTCTCTCGATCGTCTCTCTCGCTCTCTGTTCGTCTCTCTCTCTCGACAGCTCTCTTTCTCTCCTTCTCCATTTCTGTTTCTGTGCTTGAGGGAGGAAGAAAGAAGCTCGTTAGTGTGTGTGATCCCGGTGGACTGAGCCAATCAGCGTGTGGATTTCGTCCGTGAGGCAACTATAAGCCCAAGTTGTATGAACATCGATTGATAGTGATTTGATTGTTGTGTTCTTGTTCTTTATTGTGTTTCTCAGTATTAGACAGCCCCATTCAGTTCATTTCACTGTTATCTTTCGGTTTCCAGCCATTTCGCACACTTTCTGTATGACTGTAACAAGTTCAGGAAAATGAGTCCGTGCACTCACGGCTAAGCCGTGAAATGTGCTACGGCTAAGCCGTAAAATGGCTTACGGCTAAGCCGAGACCCAACCGTAACCCTAACCGTAGAGCAGTACAGACTGTTAGCTGAAAATAACTGGATGTTGGCAATTTGACATTCTTCTACGGTCCAGCCTGATCTACGCCGTACATTGGCTTACGGCTAAGCCGTGGACCAGGATACGGCTGAGCCGTAGAGCAAAATACGGTTGAGCCGTAAATCCGGATGGATATCTGGGGAACCTCAGCTCAGCCGCAGTGCATATTACGGCTAAGCCGTAAGATGCCACGGCTAAGCCGTAAGGTTACCTACGGCTACACCGTGAGACCCTGAGAATTGAATGAAAAGGGACTAGGTTTAAGCAAACGACCGTATAGGACTTTCATGTTAGAATGTAGCTAACCTGGACATGCCCAATGGAATGTTTGAATGACGTGAATGATCTCATGGGCTGTGAATCATTCATGCTGGTTATTCAGATGTTTAGCACCTCCCCATGGGTGTTGGTTTAAGGGACTTCGGTGCACACTCCAGACACTGCAACACTAGACAATGGTGCATCGAACATCTTAAAACTACATCAACATGCACGGTTAGAAGCACTGGATAATTAGTGTAGGATTGGTTTGTAATTGACCTTGATTCGTATAAGCATTCTGAATTGTACAGCATATTGATTTCGGTTATGCCCTCTTATGTGTTCTGCGCTGGACCTCTCGATTCTGTGGGAAATGCAGCAACCCCAGAGCGAAGCCCGGGCGGAACCATTCTATTATTGTGTATTATGTTTACCGTTGCTCCACTGGAGTACTTGCATCAGTTATGAGTCAGTGATTGTGATTGCTACTTAGTGTCAGCACTTCTTGTACTTGTTTATGTACATTCAGTATCAGTTAGTGTCCTTATGATTTGCATTTCGTATCAGCTTCAGTATCCGTATCAGTATCCGTATTATGTGCATGCAGTATTTGCATTCAGTATCAGTTATGTGATGCACTTCCTATTGTTCGTTCAGTATGATAAGTGATAAGTGATAAGTGATAAGTGATAAGTAATAAGTGATCGAGGTGCATCAGCTATTTGATTGTGATTGGTATTGGCACTACTGAGCCTCAGCCTTAGGATACCCGACGGGGTTGACTTTGGTGTAGTTTATGTGTTTGCCTCTGCAGAGTGTTTCCGTCCTGGGACTCCGGACCCCGGGAACTAGAGACCCATGCGTGCCCTGGCCCGGTCGCTGGTGTTCTCATTCCGTCCGCTCTCGTAAGGGAGAAAATGGCCAATGTAGTTGCCACTTTGAGTGTTATCTGTTTGTGATTCTGATAGCATGCTTATTCATTATGCATTTGCACACTTGCTTAGTATACGATCATGGTTTCTATGGATATTGCATCATGACTATTGTTCAGTATTATTCAGTATTAGACACGATTCGTGTTATCATCTTGTTGGCTTATACTTTGCTAAGTCGTCGTACTTATGTGTTTGTCTTGTGTGTTGCAGGCTCAGATCCCTCTTCCGAACCTGCGTCGGTCGACCCGACTGCAGGAGAGGCTCGCGAGGCCCCCTCCGGCCTAGAGGAGTGGACTTGATCCATCCTCCAGAGTACGTTTTGCATCATTTTGTTTTCCCCATTCCTTGTGTTGGCGTCTATTGAGGGGATTTTCTGTACTTGTGAAGTGGGCCTTGAGTTATACCTGTATTTTGATTTTTGGATTGTTGTAAGCCCGCTCTATTGTCATACGTTCATGTATTTGTTCTTATCATCAGTGTATATCGTTTTGTAATCTCCTATGTCTTTTAGATATTGTAGTATGCCTTGATACGTACAACTTCCGCGTTCAGTCTTTTGCTCGCGTGATTGATCCCTTGTGTGTGCATGTTTGGACGGGGTCTAGGTGTGCATGCACGGGAGTACGTGTGTCACTGGTTAGACCTTCCTCTGACCCCCGGTCCCTGGGCTCGGGTCGTGACATACGTATTGTATGGTATCAGAGCATTGTCTCTCAGAGCTTTGTCTCTCAGGGCATTGTCTCTATCGTGTCAGCATGTAGGCATATAGGACGTGGTGAGATTTCGTAGTCCAGTTTTGGACTGTTGTGTTTGGTCCCCTTGTCTTGTGAGTCTGTGTGCGTTCCCTAGTGTGTTAGCAGATTGACTTTTGTGTTTTGCAGGCTATGGCATCGGGATCTGGAACACACAACAACAATGATCAGGGAGATAACGAGAGTGGGTCAGCCGCTCCACAGCCACTTGTGAATTTCGATGAGCGCTTCTTGACTATGCTACAGGCGATCCATTCTTTGCAAGCGCAGGTCGTTTCGATCGTAGACCGACAGAGTCAAACGCCAGTTCGGCCTGCAGAGCAGCAAGTGGTCTTTCCGCCTAAGGAGAGCGATCCGAATGCGTTATACGACAAATTCAGGAAACGTGGAGCCACAGAATTCTACGGCAATGAAGATGCGTTGAAGGCTGATCAGTGGCTAGAGCATACTGGAGATCTCTTCTCTACCATCGTCTGTGACGACCGGCAGAAGGTTATGCTTACGGCCTCGATGTTTCGAGAGATGGCTAAGACCTGGTGGAAGAGCGTTAGTGCAGCCTATCTGACCATGCCGAGTGAAACAGTGTGGGAGACGTTCCAGAAACAGTTTAGAAGGAAGTTCATTCCTGCTCATGTTCGACGTGTGAAGGAGGTTGAGTTTCTGGCCTTACAGCAGCAGCAGCTTACCGTCTCGGAGTACATTCACCGCTTTACCCAGTTGTCCCATTTTGCTGAGGACATGATCAATACCGAGGAGAAGAAGGTGAATCGTTTTATTTCTGGTCTACATCCGAGATATGCGAATTTTGTGACTGCCTTTCAGAGACCAGCTACTTTCGATGATGCGGTCGACAGAGCACACGCTGCGGAAGCCAACCACCTAGCAGAGAGAGCCATGGACTTTAAGAGGAGTGCACCAGTGAGTTCCAGGGGACAGAGTCAGAAGAAATGGAAAGGGAAGCAAGGCACTTCGAGTTTCTCTGGGAGCAGATGCGAGTTTTGTGGATTGGGACATCCGACGGAGAGATGTTGGAAGAAGTCCGGAGCTTGTTTGAGTTGCGGATCGAGGGAGCATAAGATAGCTCAGTGCCCGACAGCTAGGCCTCTCCAGTCATCTAGATCTATGGGGTCATCCAAGTCTCTCAGTTCAGCAGCTTCGAACAGCCCCCATCCGTCTCGCCAGAGTCAGAAGCCCCAGCGTCAGACTGCTCGTGTGTATGCAGCCTCTCATGATCATGCAGAAGATGCAAAAGTGGTGGAAGGTAAAGTTCTCATTGCCCGAGCTGAAGCACATACACTATTTGATTCGGGATCTACGCGTTCCTATGTTGCCCCTCGTTTTGCGGAACAGTTACCACAACCCCCTCAGCCGCTACCCTATGTGTTAGTAGTGTCCACTCCTGTGGGCAAGAGAGTGGAGTGTAGTGTATACTACTCTCAGTGCGACGTGGTGATTGAAGGTCGCCAGCTGCCAGTTGATTTGATTCTGTTGTCCATGTTGGATTTCGATGTGATCCTTGGAATGGACTGGCTAGCGCGGTATCGTGCCTGTGTTAACTGTTACAACAGGACGATTTACTTCGATTTTGCGAAGGGGTTTCGTTTCGAGGGCAATCAGGAGAGATGCCCGAGGCGTGTCATCTCCGCATGCAAGGCGGATCGTTTGATACGCAGAGGTTGTGCAGGATTTCTTGCTTTTGTCTCGGAGAAGAAGGAGGTGAAGCAGTTGAGTGATATTTCGGTAGTACGTGAGTTCCCGGATGTATTTCCGGAGGAAGTACCCGAGTTACCCCCTGTCCGAGATGTAGAGTTCGCGATCGATCTAGTGCCCGGTACAGCACCCATTAGTTTAGCTCCTTATCGTATGGCCCCTGCTGAGTTACTCGAATTGAAGACGCAATTGCAAGATCTGTTGGAGAAGGGTTTCGTACGGCCGAGTGTGTCACCGTGGGGAGCGCCAGTGCTGTTTGTGAAGAAGAAGGACGGTACCTTACGGATGTGTATAGATTACCGGCGGTTGAACAAAGTCACGATCAAGAATAAATACCCATTGCCGCGTATTGATGAGTTGTTTGATCAACTTCAAGGTGCTGCCTATTTTTCCAAGATTGATCTGAGATCGGGGTATCATCAACTCCGGGTGAAGGAAGAAGACATTGTGAAGACTGCCTTCAGGACACGGTATGGACATTTTGAGTTTCTCGTGATGCCATTTGGATTAACCAATGCGCCTGCTGCCTTTATGGCTTTGATGAACAAGATCTTCGCTCCTTTTCTGGATCGATTTGTGGTGGTCTTTATTGATGATATTTTGGTGTATTTGAAGACCCCAAAGGAGCATGAGGAACATCTACGTCGAGCCTTACTGTTGTTGAAAGAACATCGTTTATATGCCAAATTGTCGAAGTGTGATTTCTGGCTCGAGCAGGTAGCTTTTCTTGGTCATACCATTTCACGAGATGGGTTGGCAGTGGATCAGATGAAAGTTGAAGCAGTGATGAATTGGCCCAGCCCAAGGACTGTGACGGAGATACGGAGTTTTCTTGGATTAGCTGGATATTATCGTCGCTTTATTCAAGATTTTGCCAAGATTTCAGCCCCGTTGACTCGATTGACCAGGAAGAATGTTCCTTTTCTGTGGACGGACGAGTGTGAACGCCATTTCCAGATGTTGAAGGAGAAGCTTACTTCGGCTCCAGTTTTGACGTTACCAGATGGGCATGAAGGATTTATGATCTATTCAGATGCTTCTCGAGTCGGTTTGGGATGCGTTTTGATGCAACATGGCAAAGTGATTGCCTATGGCTCGAGACAACTTCGGGAGCACGAGAAGAACTATGCTACGCACGATTTAGAGTTGGCAGCCATCGTTTTTGCGTTGAAGATGTGGAGACACTATTTGTATGGCGTGACATTTGAAGTGCATTCAGATCACCATAGTCTACAGTATCTCTTCACGCAGTCTGAGTTGAATATGAGACAGCGAAGGTGGCTTGAGTTGATCAAGGATTTTGATTTCCCCATCAAATATCATCCAGGGAAAGGCAATGTTGTTGCAGATGCCTTGAGTAGGAAGTCGGAGATTCTTCAGGCTTTGGACAGCCTTTATTTTGTGAGGCATGCTCAGCCAGTGGAACTGCAATTAGTGGAGAATGGTTTGACACTTGCCAGTACAGTGAGCTTTCAGCCGGACATTATTCAGCTTATTAAAGACCAGCAGTTTGAAGATGCGATGTTGAAGCGAATCCGAGATAGCATTGCAGATCGACCAGACTTTCGTTTGGAGGGTGATGTTTTGTATTTCAGGAGCAGATTATGTGTGCCAGCAGTAGATGCCTTGAAAGAGAGTTTGATGACAGAAGCACACCATGCACGTTATTCTATGCATCCTGGAAGTACGAAGATGTACCGAGCTCTCAAGGATCGATTCTGGTGGAACAACATGAAGAGAGAAATTGCTGGGTTTGTTGCCAGATGTTTGACTTGCCAAAAGGTGAAAGCTGACCATCAGAGACCTCCAGGTTCCTTACATCCTTTGCACATTCCCCAGTGGAAATGGGAGCACATTTCGATGGACTTTGTTTCGGGTTTACCCCTGACGAGCAAGAAGAACAGTGCCATTTGGGTGATCGTGGACAGATTGACGAAGACAGCTCATTTTCTTCCATTCAAGAAATGCATGACATTTTCCGAGATGGCGAAGAAGTTCGTTGATGAGATCGTGAGACTACATGGTACGCCTGTATCGATTGTGTCAGATCGAGATAGCCGCTTTGTTTCTTCATTTTGGAGAGCATTTCAGGAAGCCATGGGAACGAAGTTGAGCTTTAGTACGGCGTATCACCCGCAGACTGATGGACAGTCGGAACGAACTATTCAGACGCTCGAGGACATGTTACGGGCCAGTGTGCTGAATTTCGAGAAAGAATGGGATCTGCATCTTTCGTTGTGCGAGTTTGCGTATAATAATAGTTTCCACGAGAGTATTAGAATGGCACCCTATGAAGCTCTGTATGGACGGAAATGTAGGAGTCCTGTTTGCTGGGAAGAAGTTGGAACAAGGAGTTTCCACGGACCGACAATCATTGCTGAGACTACAGAGAAAGTTCAGAAAGTTATTGACAATTTGAAGATTGCCCGATCGAGACAGAAGAGCTATGCAGATACGCGCAGAAGAACCTTGACATTTCAGGTTGGAGATTGGGTATTCTTGAAGGTCTCACCGATGAAAGGTACGGTACGATTCGGTCAAAAAGGCAAGTTAGCGCCAAGATATGTGGGTCCATTTGAGATCAAGAGTCGGATTGGTGATCTAGCGTACAGATTGATTCTACCCGTGGAGTTTTCTGGAGTACACGATGTTTTTCATGTGTCTATGCTTCGCAAGTATGTTCGAGACCCGACGCACGTGATTCGATACGATGACATTCAGATGCAACCTAATGCGTCATACGTTGAGCGTCCGCTCCGTATTGTTGGGACCAGAGAACAGCTCTTGCGTACGAGGACTATTCGATGGGTTAAGGTACTTTGGGAACATCATGGACCTGATGAAGCCACGTGGGAATTAGAAGATCAGATGGCGCGTCAGTATCCTTCTCTGTTTGCTCAGGTACGCTTTCATTCCGAGGACGGAATGATGTCCAAGTGGGGGAGGATGTAACACTCCGACCCGAGTTGACCCGGTTTAGTGGGTAATTGCGTGTGTTTTATCGCTAAGAGTGTTTTGATTTTGTTTCTGTTTGGTTTGAGTTGTAGAGAGATCGTTTGGGTTGAGTTTGACTTGGTCTAGTTAGTTTGAGCCCTTTTTCGTAATTTTGGCTTTTGATTGACCTTGTCAGTTTTGCGTCATTTTGACGTCAGCGCGTGTATTTCGTTGAGCTTGTCGTTTTTCATAATTGTCTTGGATCCGAATGAGTTCGTTTGCTCTCGTTGGACTGTCATTTGACTCAAACTGATAATTGGATAAGCTAATTGGACTTGTTTGCAAATTTGGCTCAACTTAAGTTATAAATATCCTCACCAACTCCATCTCTCTCTCGATCGTCTCTCTCGCTCTCTGTTCGTCTCTCTCTCTCGACAGCTCTCTTTCTCTCCTTCTCCATTTCTGTTTCTGTGCTTGAGGGAGGAAGAAAGAAGCTCGTTAGTGTGTGTGATCCCGGTGGACTGAGCCAATCAGCGTGTGGATTTCGTCCGTGAGGCAAGTATAAGCCCAAGTTGTATGAACATCGATTGATAGTGATTTGATTGTTGTGTTCTTGTTCTTTATTGTGTTTCTCAGTATTAGACAGCCCCATTCAGTTCATTTCACTGTTATCTTTCGGTTTCCAGCCATTTCGCACACTTTCTGTATGACTGTAACAAGTTCAGGAAAATGAGTCCGTGCACTCACGGCTAAGCCGTGAAATGTGCTACGGCTAAGCCGTAAAATGGCTTACGGCTAAGCCGAGACCCAACCGTAACCCTAACCGTAGAGCAGTACAGACTGTTAGCTGAAAATAACTGGATGTTGGCAATTTGACATTCTTCTACGGTCCAGCCTGATCTACGCCGTACATTGGCTTACGGCTAAGCCGTGGACCAGGATACGGCTGAGCCGTAGAGCAAAATACGGTTGAGCCGTAAATCCGGATGGATATCTGGGGAACCTCAGCTCAGCCGCAGTGCATATTACGGCTAAGCCGTAAGATGCCACGGCTAAGCCGTAAGGTTACCTACGGCTACACCGTGAGACCCTGAGAATTGAATGAAAAGGGACTAGGTTTAAGCAAACGACCGTATAGGACTTTCATGTTAGAATGTAGCTAACCTGGACATGCCCAATGGAATGTTTGAATGACGTGAATGATCTCATGGGCTGTGAATCATTCATGCTGGTTATTCAGATGTTTAGCACCTCCCCATGGGTGTTGGTTTAAGGGACTTCGGTGCACACTCCAGACACTGCAACACTAGACAATGGTGCATCGAACATCTTAAAACTACATCAACATGCACGGTTAGAAGCACTGGATAATTAGTATAGGATTGGTTTGTAATTGACCTTGATTCGTATAAGCATTCTGAATTGTACAGCATATTGATTTCGGTTATGCCCTCTTATGTGTTCTGCGCTGGACCTCTCGATTCTGTGGGAAATGCAGCAACCCCAGAGCGAAGCCCGGGCGGAACCATTCTATTATTGTGTATTATGTTTACCGTTGCTCCACTGGAGTACTTGCATCAGTTATGAGTCAGTGATTGTGATTGCTACTTAGTGTCAGCACTTCTTGTACTTGTTTATGTACATTCAGTATCAGTTAGTGTCCTTATGATTTGCATTTCGTATCAGCTTCAGTATCCGTATCAGTATCCGTATTATGTGCATGCAGTATTTGCATTCAGTATCAGTTATGTGATGCACTTCCTATTGTTCGTTCAGTATGATAAGTGATAAGTGATAAGTGATAAGTGATAAGTAATAAGTGATCGAGGTGCATCAGCTATTTGATTGTGATTGGTATTGGCACTACTGAGCCTCAGCCTTAGGATACCCGACGGGGTTGACTTTGGTGTAGTTTATGTGTTTGCCTCTGCAGAGTGTTTCCATCCTGGGACTCCGGACCCCGGGAACTAGAGACCCATGCGTGCCCTGGCCCGGTCGCTGGTGTTCTCATTCCGTCCGCTCTCGTAAGGGAGAAAATGGCCAATGTAGTTGCCACTTTGAGTGTTATCTGTTTGTGATTCTGATAGCATGCTTATTCATTATGCATTTGCACACTTGCTTAGTATACGATCATGGTTTCTATGGATATTGCATCATGACTATTGTTCAGTATTATTCAGTATTAGACACGATTCGTGTTATCATCTTGTTGGCTTATACTTTGCTAAGTCGTCGTACTTATGTGTTTGTCTTGTGTGTTGCAGGCTCAGATCCCTCTTCCGAACCTGCGTCGGTCGACCCGACTGCAGGAGAGGCTCGCGAGGCCCCCTCCGGCCTAGAGGAGTGGACTTGATCCATCCTCCAGAGTACGTTTTGCATCATTTTGTTTTCCCCATTCCTTGTGTTGGCGTCTATTGAGGGGATTTTCTGTACTTGTGAAGTGGGCCTTGAGTTATACCTGTATTTTGATTTTTGGATTGTTGTAAGCCCGCTCTATTGTCATACGTTCATGTATTTGTTCTTATCATCAGTGTATATCGTTTTGTAATCTCCTATGTCTTTTAGATATTGTAGTATGCCTTGATACGTACAGCTTCCGCGTTCAGTCTTTTGCTCGCGTGATTGATCCCTTGTGTGTGCATGTTTGGACGGGGTCTAGGTGTGCATGCACGGGAGTACGTGTGTCACTGGTTAGACCTTCCTCTGACCCCCGGTCCCTGGGCTCGGGTCGTGACAAACTCTACATCTCGGACAGGGGGTAACTCGGGTACTTCCTCCGGAAATACATCCGGGAACTCACGTACTACCGGAATCTCACTCAACTGCTTCACTTCCTTCTTCTCCGAGACAAAAGCAAGAAATCCTGCACAACCTCTACGTATCAAACGATCCGCCTTGCATGCGGAGATGACACGCCTCGGGCATCTCTCCTGATTGCCCTCGAAACGAAACCCCTTCGCAAAATCGAAGTAAATCGACCTGTTGTAACAGTTAACGCAGGCACGATACCGCGCTAGCCAGTCCATTCCAAGGATCACATCGAAATCCAACATGGACAACAAAATCAAATCAACTGGCAGCTGGCGACCTGCAATCACCACGTCGCACTGAGGGTAGTATACACTACACTCTACTCGCTTGCCCACAGGAGTGGACACCACTAACAAATAGGGTAGCGGCTGAGGGGGTTGCGGTAACTGTTCCGCAAAACGAGGTGCAACATACGAACGCGTAGATCCCGAATCAAATAGGGTATGTGCTTCAGCTCGGGCAATGAGAACTTTACCTTCCACCACTTTCGCATCTTCTGCATGATCATGAGAGGCTGCATACACACGAGCAGTCTGACGCTGGGGCTTCTGGCTCTGGCGAGACGGATGGGGGCTATTCGAAGCTGCTGAACTGAGAGACTTAGATGATCCCATAGATCTGGACGACTGGAAAGTCCTGGTCTTCGGGCACTGAGCTATCTTATGCTCCATGGATCCGCAACTCAAACAAGCTCCAGACTTCTTCCAACACTTCTCCGTCGGATGTCCAAATCCACAAAACTCGCATCTGCTCCCGGAGAAACTCGAAGTGCCTTGCTTCCCTTTCCATTTCTTCTGACTCTGTCCCCTGGAACTCACTGGTGCACTCCTCTTAAAGTCCATGGCTCTCTCTGCTAGGTGGTTGGCTTCCGCAGCGTGTGCTCTGTCGACCGCATCATCGAAAGTAGCTGGTCTCTGAAAGGCAGTCACAAAATTCGCATATCTCGGATGCAGACCAGTAATAAAACGATTCACCTTCTTCTCCTCGGTATTGATCATGTCCTCAGCAAAATGGGACAACTGAGTAAAGCGGTGAATGTACTCCGAGACGGTCAGCTGCTGCTGCTGTAAGGCCAGAAACTCAACCTCCTTCACACGCCGAACATGAGCAGGAATGAACTTCCTTCTGAACTGTTTCTGGAACGTCTCCCACACTGTTTCACTCGGCAAGGTCAGATAGGCTGCACTAACACTCTTCCACCAGGTCTTAGCCATCTCTCGAAACATCGAGGCCGTAAGCATAACCTTCTGCCGGTCGTCACAGACGATGGTAGAGAAGAGATCTCCAGTATGCTCTAGCCACTGATCAGCTTTCAACGCATCTTCATTGCCGTAGAATTCTGTGGCTCCACGCTTTCTGAATTTGTCGTATAACGCATTCGGATCGCTCTCTCTAGGCTGAAAGACCACTTGCTGCTCTGCAGGCCGAACTGGCGTTTGACTCTGTCGGTCTACTAAGGAAACGACCTGCGCTTGCAAAGAATGGATCGCCTGTAGCATAGTCAAGAAGCGCTCGTCGAAATTCACAAGTGGCTGTGGGGCGGCTGACCCACTCTCGTTATCTCCCTGATCATTGTTGTTGTGTGTTCCAGATCCCGATGCCATAGCCTGCAAAACACAAAAGTCAATCTGCTAACACACTAGGGAACGCACACAGACTCACAAGACAAGGGGACCCAACACAACAGTCCAAAACTGGACTACGAAATCTCACCACGTCCTATATGCCTACATGCTTACACACTAAGATAGAGACAATGCCCTGAGAGACAAAGCTCTGAGAGACAATGCTCTGATACCATACAATACGTATGTCACAACCCGAGCCCAGGGACCGGGGGTCAGAGGAAGCCTAACCAATGACACACGTACTCCCGTGCACGCACACCTGGACCCCGTCCAAGCATACACACACAAGGGATCATTCACACGTGCAAACAACTGTACGCGGAAGCTGTACGTATCAAGGCATATAGCAACACACTCAACTCAAAAGATACAATGGATTACACAAAAGATCATGAACTGATAATAAGAATCTATTACAAGAACGTATGACAGTAGAGCGGGCTTACAATAATCAAAATCAAAGACACGTATCACTCAAAGCCCACGCTACAAGTACAGAAAAATCCCCTCAATACAATAGACTCCAACTCAAGGAATGGGGAAACCAAAATGATGCAAACCGTACTCTGGAGAAGGGATCAAGTCCACTCCTCTAGGCCGGAAGGGGCCTCGCGAGCCTCTCCTGCAGTCGGGTCGACCGACGCAGGATCGGGAGAGGGATCTGAGCCTGCAACACACAAGACAAACACATAAGTACAACGACTTAGCAAAGTATAAGCCAACAAGAAGATAACACGAATTGTGTCGAATACTGAATAATACTGAACAATGATCATAATGCAATATCCATAGAACGCATGTTCGTATACTAAACAATTTATGCAAATGAATAAGCATGCTGTAAGAATCATCATAAACAGATAACATTCAAGTGGCTACTACATTGGCCATTTTCTCCCTTACGAGAGCAATCAGGATGAGAACACCAGCGACCGGGCCAGGGCACGCATGGGTCTCTAGTTCCCGGGGTCCGGAGTCCCAGGACAATTCACTCTGCAGAGGTAAACACTTAAACTAAACCAAAGTTAACCCCGTCGGGTATCCTAAGGCTGAGGCTCAGTAGTGCCAATACCAATCACAATCAATCGGATGATGCACCTCAATCAATCACTCAATCATGTCATATCACTTACAGATCTCGCATATCATACATAGCATACTGAACGAACAATAGGAAGTGCATCCCATAAACTGATACGGATACTGAATGCAATAACAAGACCGAATGCCGATAAGGAGTTAACAATCTCAAGCACTAATAACAATTATGCAAGTACTCCGGTGGAGCAATGATAACAATGGTACCAATACAACAATAGAATGGTTCCGCCCGGGCTTCGCTCTGGGGTTGCTGCATTTCCCACAGAATCGAGAGGTCCAGCGCAGAACACATAAGAGGGCATAAACCGAAATCAATATGCTGCACAAATCAGAATGCTTATACGACTCAAGGTCAATTACAAGCCAATCCTACACTAATTATCCAGTGTTTCTAACCGTGCATGTTGATGTAGTTTTAAGTTGTTCGATGCACCATTGTCTAGTGTTGCAGTGTCAGGAGTGTGCACCGAAGTCCCTTAAACCAACACCCATGGGGAGGTGCTAAACAGCTGGATAACAAGCATGAATGATTCACAGCCCTTGAGATCATTCATGTCATTCAAACATTCCATTGGGCATATCCAGGTTAGCTACATTCTAACATGAAAGTCATATACGGTCTTTTGCTTAAACCTAGTCCCTTTTCATTCAATCCTCAGGGTCTCACGGTGTAGCCGTAGGTAACCTTACGGCTTAGCCGTGGCATCATACGGCTTAGCCGTACTATGCACTGCGGCTGAGCTGAGGTTCCCCAAATATCCCTTCGGATTTACGGCTTAACCGTATTTTGCTCTACGGCTCAGCCGTATCCTGGTCCACGGCTTAGCCGTAAGACAATGTACGGCGTAGATCAGGCTGGGCCGTAGAAGAATGTCAAATTGCCAACATCCAGTTATTTTCAGATAACAGTCTGTACTGTTCTACGGTTTGGTTTACGGTTGGGTCTCGGCTTAGCCGTAAGCCATTTTACGGCTTAGCCGTAGCACATTTCACGGCTTAGCCGTGAGTGCGCGGAATCATTTTTCTGAACTTGTTACAGTCACACGGAAACTGAGGGAAACGACTGAAAACAGCAATATAACAGCAAAACAAACTCAATGGGGCTGTCTAACACTGAGAAACACAATGAAGCATAAAAACAAAACAATCAAATCACTATCAATCGGTGTTCACACATCTTGGGCTTATACTTGCCTCACAAATGGAATCACTTCGTGGTTGGGCTCAGTCCGCTGGAATCACACGCACAAACGAGCTCCTTTCTTCCTCCCTCAAGCAATCGAACAGAGAAGGAGAAGGAGAGAAAGAGAGCTGACGAGAGAGAGACGAACTGGAGCGTGAGAGAGAGTGAGCTGAGAGACGATCGAGAGAAATGGGAGTGGTTGGGGGATATTTATACTTAATTTGAGTCGAAATTACATTTAAGGCCAAATAGCTTATGCAAATATCAGTTTGAGTCAAATGCCGGTCCAACGAAAGCAAACGAACTCATTCGAAGCCAAGACAGTTACGAACATTGACAAGCTCAACGAAATACACGCGCTGACGTCAAAATGACGCAAAACTGACAAGGTCAATCAAAAGCCAAAATTACGAAAAAGGGCTCGATCTACTTAGACCAAGTCAAACTCAACCCAAACGATCTCTCTACAACTCAAAGCCAAAAACAAACCAAATCAAAACACACTTAGCGATAAAAACACACGCAATTACCCACTAATCCGGGTCAACTCGGGTCGGAGTGTTACACTATTCCAGGTCAAAGGTCACTCAACTACCTATCCAAGGCCCAAAACCAATCCGAAAGAAATAATCAAAACAAAACACACACAAATGAGCCACTAATCCGGCTCAAAGGGGATCGGAGTGTTACACTTAATCACACATGCAGTACATATGAACTCTAATACTTGCCTCTTAACAGTGTTTATCCTCCCTAAGTGCTTCTTGTTGTGTGGCTAAGGGAAAACCTCTAAATGAAAATGGGTTCTCTACAAGTAGAACATGCAATGAAGAATGGGATTTAGATTTGCATGCATGTCATGTAATTAAATCCTTATGACTCTAATAAACCCACAATGAATGAAATGGAGGTAAGTCTTCACCTTATGTAGCTATAGCTAGGAGGAGAGAATACTCAAGGAGAGAAATGCACAGGGAAGGAGGAGAGGAAGAAGAAGAAAAGTTCCCACCACTACATGCAAGACTTCTCAAGTCTAGTAGCTCTCTAAATCTGGAAGTGAAGATGAAAATTGAGGAGGAGAGAGAGAGAGACCACTCCAGCAGTCAACGTGAGAAGGAAGAAGAAAAGGAGAAGGGACGTTGAGTTCCTTCTCTTTAAAAAGAAAATTCTGACCTTGCATGCAAACCCATTTCTTTGGGATATTTACAATATAGGTCACGTGGCCTAAGTTGGCCCAAAATGCATCCAAATCAAGTTGGGCCCTTCACGAAAGATGGTCTACACGAGAAATCACACGAGAAGTGATTGACGAGGTGCCCATAAGATGCAAGAACAATTTACAAAAAGGTCCTCAACTACTGAAGTAAGGTTCAAACTCCACCTAACTACCTGTCCAAGGCCCAAACCCAATAATTTTTGTATTAGATTAACCTTAATAAGGCTTAAGTAATATAGAACGAGATTAACTAAAGTAGATTAGGATTAGTGGGATTCTGAACCTTACAAATATAATGATGATGATTACTCTGGGTAAATGGGATCCTGAAGAAGTATCTCCTCAGTGTGTTTGTCTTTCAGCTCAAGAAATGGTTTCAACTATTGACCATAGACTTTAAAAACATCCCCGTTTTTAGGGTTTTCAATTTCCACAACACTATGAAAGTAAACATTCCTGACAATGAGTGGACCAGTCCACCGGATTCTTAATTTCATACCTAGTTCAAATGATTTTCTTAAAATGGATTTATAATGGTTCATCTTCATTCTTTTCTTGTAAATCTTGGTATTCTCATAGGCATCATTCCTAAGTTCCTCCAACTCATTGAGTTGCAATTTGCGTAGATTGCCCATTGTTTGTAAATGAAAATTAAACTTTTTAATAACCCAATAAGCCCTGTGTTCTAGTTCAACAAGTAAGTAGCAAGCCTTCCCATAGACCAACCTATATGGGGACATCCCAATAAGTGTCTTGTAAGAGGTTCGATAGGCCCATAGTGCGTCAATCAATCTAAAAAACCAGTCGTTCTGAGTAGGATTAACTACCTTTTCCCAAAAAATTTTAATTTCCCTATTCAAAACTTCCACTTGGCCACTTGCTTGTGGGTGATAATGTGTAGCAACCTTATGGGTAATGGAATATCTCTTAAATAAATTCTCATAAGAATGGTTGCAAAAGTAGATGCCTCCATCACTAATGACTGCCATAGGGGTACCAAGCCAAGAGAAAATATTATCTTTGACAAACTTTGCCGTAGGTGGTCATTTCTCTTAGTTGGTATGCTTCTACGTACTTGGAAACATAGTCTAAAGCCAGCAAAATGTAGAGATTTCCAAAAGAATTTAGAAATGGCCCCACAACATCATTTGCCCCAAACACAAAAAATTTTTACAATAAGAATGGGATTCAGGGGCATCATGTTTCTCCTATTGAGCTTACCAAGGTTTTGGCTCCATTTGCAGTTCAGACAGAAAGTATGACAATCTTTAAATATTGTGAGCCAATAAAATCTACATTGCAAACTTTTTGCAGTTGTCTTTTTTAAACTGAAATGGCCCCCAAAAGCGTGGTCATGGCAAAATGAAATGATCGAATAATGGTCATGATCAAGAATGCATCTCCTCATGATCTAATTCAGACAGTACTTAAAAAAATAGGAGTCATCGAAGAAAAAGTTCTTGACGTCAGCTAGAAATTTTGATCGATCTTATTTTGACCAATGGGAAGGCATCTCCCCGGGAACAAGGTAATTGATTATATATGCAAACCAGGATGTCTGTGAAATACTCATCAATTGTTCATTTGGAAAATTTTCATTCAATGGGCCCTCATCTAATTGTTCTAATGGTAACCTCGAAAGATGATCGACTACAACATTCTCACATCCTTTCTTGTCTCTAATTTCCACATCAAATTCTTATAGAAAAAGGATCCATCGGATTAGCCAAGCTTGAAGAGGTATCTTAGGGCTGCATGATCCATGTAAATGATAACTTTGGACCTTATCAGGTAGGACCAAAATTTCTTCAAGGCAAAAATCACAGCTAATAATTCCCTATCAGTAGTGATATAATTTAGTTGTGCATCATTTAGGGTCCTACTTGCATAGTAAATCATATGAGGCAACTTTTTAACCTGTTGACCTAGAATGACCCCTTTAGCTATATCTGATGCATCACACATAAATTTAAATGGAATGCTCCAATCAGGTGGTTGGATGATAGGGGCTGAGGCTAATTCCTTCTTCAATCTCTCAAAAGTTTTTAAATAATTCTCATCAAATTCAAACAGGGCCTTTTTTTTACAACAATTCGCATAATGATTTAGCAATTTTGTTAAAATTCTTAATAAATCTTCACTGAAACTAGCATGGCCCATGACTAATCTAATTTGCTTAATAGACTTTGTTGGTGGACGTAATTTTGAGATTAAATCAATTTTCAATTTGTCTTCTTTAATTTATTTCTTAGAAATAAGATGACCTAAAACTATGCCTTTGTTTACCATGAAATGACATTTCTCTGAATTCCAAATAAGAGTTTTCTGTCTACAACATTTAAGCACATGTGATAAATGATGTAAGCACTCCTCAAATGAATTTCCAAAGACAAAAAGTCATCCAAAAAAACTTCTATTAATCTTTCCACCATGTCAGAGAATCTGCTTAACATGCTCCTTTGAAAGGTTGCTGGTGCATTGCATAGCCCAAAGGGCATGCGTCTTTAAGCAAATGTGCCAAATGGATAGGTGAAGGTGGTCTTTTCCTATCTTCAAGTGCAATTAGAATTTGATTATAATCGGAATAACCATTAAGAAAACAATAATAAGCATGATCGGCCAGCTTTTCAAACATTTGATCCATGAATGGCAATGGAAAATGATCTTTCCAGATGGTCGAGTTTAGCTTTCTATAATCAATGCATACCCTCCATACAGTCTATGTTCTAGTGGGTACCAGTTTATTTCCCTCAATTTGAACCACTGTAATTTTGGATTTCTTTGGTAGCACTTGTACCAGACTCACCCATGCACTATCAGATATGGGATAGATCACCCCTATATCCAATAATTTCAAGACTTCTGACAATTTCAAGACTTCCGACCTAACTACTTCCTTCATTGTTGGTTTCAGTCTCCACTGTGCTTCACGAGAAGTTTTTACATTATCTTCCAAATGGATTCTTTGTTGGACCACAAATGAGCTTATTCTTTTGATGTCTGCTATGGACCACCCTATAGCTTCTTTATATTCACCAAGAATTGCATGAGTTTTTCCTCTTGGACAGTGTCCAAGTCTAAAGTTATAATCATTGGAAGGGTTTCTAGCTAGCTTGAAAACATACATTTTAATATATCTGGCAGCTGCACTAGTCCTAACTTAGGGGTGCTATAATAGATGGGACAAGTGAGGAAGCAAATGGGGTAAGAATCTCATGCTCCGATTGCCACCTGGTATAGTCCATGACTGGGGTTGAGTTCAATTAGGCATTTACCTCCTCAATGTGTCCATTCATGTCAAAATCAGTTCCAAAATGTGCTAGACTAGCCTCAATGGATCCTCAAAATTTAAATGGGGTAAGTGATTGTCGACTAATTGATGAATATAACTCACTTCAAATACCCAATCATCCTCATCAGGTAGTTATTTACTGACATTAAAAATATTCACTTGAATAGTCATGGTCCAAATGAAATTTCCATCACTCCATTCCTACAATTGTTTAGGGCATTGGCAGTAGCTAAGAATGGTCTTCCTAAGATCATTAGTATCTTGAGTTTAGTCCTTTGGTCTTGCTCTATATCCAAAATAACAAAATCCATGGGGAACACAAAGTCTCCAACATTGATTGGAACGTCTTCAACTACCCCCCTTGGGGTATCTAATTGATACATCAACCAATTATAGGGTTACATTTGTCTTTTTCAGCTCCCCCAAACCTAATTCTTCTTAAACAAAGTATGGAAGAAGGAAGAAGGTTCACACACGCATCCAAGTCTAGCAAGGATTGCTCTATGTAATGGTCCCCTATCTGAGATGAAATGGTAGGACACTCTGGGTCCTTGTATTTGATTGGGGTTGGACATGATATGATTAAGCTCACTTGTTGAGCTAGAAAAGCTTTCTTAGGAACATTAGTAGTCTTTTTGAAGGTCCAAAGGTCTTTAAAAAATTTGGCATAGGTTGGAATATGTTGGATAGCATCAAGAAGTGGAATGTTGATTCTCACTTGTTTAAATATTCTATCATTTTATCCAAGTGCACAATTGACTTAGCTGGGCCTAACCCTGCGGATATGGTGCCTTAGGAATGTAAGTCTTAGGAGTGGGCTTACTAGGGAATGGTTTAGCTATGATTGGATTCTCCTTGACTGGCTTAAGTTTTGTAGTTGGTTCAGCATTCACAATTGGTTCCTCAATTTCCACGTCCTCATTTGATATTTCCTCAGGTTCCTTGGGTGGTTCCTCCTTATTATCAATTTGTGTACCCGACCTAAGATTAATGATGGACTTCACAGTTTCTGAGCCTTTTCCTTTTGTATCATGAACGACTTGGCCCTTGGGATTGGGTTTAGGTTGACTAGGGAAGGTTCCCTTATCTCTAGTATTTAAAGAATTAGCTAGTTGGCACATTTGGAATTCTAATTTTTCAAGGGTTTGAGTGTGGCCATTCAAAAATTGCGTAGTGGTCTATTGAAACTGAGTAGTACTCTGAGACATGAGTTTCAATGGACTGCGATTGAAGTTGGGCCTTTAGAAATTGGGTGGAGCATTGGCCTAAGATTGAATGGGCTGAAATTGATTGGCTTATCATGGGCCACCCTGAGTTGGACCCTTGGTCCGAGAAAAGTCTGGGTTGTCCCTCCAACCCCAGATTGTAGGTGTTGGAATATGGGTCATAAAAAATAGGTGTTTTGATAAAGAGCATTTATTTCCTTAGTAGATTTGGCTTGACCTAAAGTTGTTGGGTCGATCTGTCCACTCACATTCCGACTATACTTCAGTAACTCAAAAGTGCTTGGAGTGGGCTTTTGGCTCATTTTTAAGGCCTCTAATCTCCTCATTAATGTAGCCAACTTGGCCTCGGCCTCAATTTTGGGTTTAACTTTGAACATTCCCCCTTTTCTTGGAATGGTGATTTTAGTGGGCATCCTCTTGATAGGGGCCCATTGCAATGAATTTTCAGTGATATCTTCAAAAAATGTCCACGCTTCTTTTGTTGTTTTCTGTGTAAAATTACCACCACAAAAAGATTTTACCATTTGCTTGGTTGGGTAATCCATGCTTGCATACACCATTTGGATCAACCAGATTTTTTCAAATCCATGATGGGGACATTGGATCAAGAAGTCCTTGAACCGTTCCAAATAATTGGAAAGTGTCTCCCTTTTCATTTGATAGAACCCATTAATGGCCTGCCTAATTAAAAAAGTTTTCTGTTTGGAGTAGAATTTTTTGTAAAATTCTTCAATTAGCTTGGTCCATGGAGTAATAGACCCAGCTTGTAACACATAAAGCCATTCCTAAGCTTTCTCTTTTTGGGAAAAAGGAAATAACCTAAGTTTTAGGGTTTTCTCTATCATTTGATTTTCCTCATGGTCCCGCAGATATCTTCAAATTCCCTAACAAGTTAGTATGGACTCTCTTAGTCTCTCCCATGAAAGACTATGAGCATCCGGATCATGCCAGATTTAAACTCAAAGGTAGCATTGGTTTGAGGCAACTTGATACAAGATGGCTGTGTTGTTGTGGTAGGGTAAATGTAACCCTTCAAAGTCATGGGTGTCTACTTTTGCCATTTTTTGTTCAAATTCTTTAAAAATCAAAGAATTTCCTACAACGGTGAGAGCTAGATTGGTTCAATCCAGACCAACCTCTTTTCTTACGTTCCCATAATATACTTTCTCAGGTAGGTTTTTCTTTGTTCACGTGCACTAAGTTCAAGTCTAAGGAAATGTTAATCTAATCTATATGCAGGGTCCTAACAGTCTTAGTATCATGCACAAACAGTCAAGCACAAATTAAAGATTAAGGACAAGAAAGGTCATAGGGTTCGCCTAGATCACTAAACAACTCCTAATTGGTGAAGAGAACATGTGAGCCTCTAATTTGGTCTTATGAAACCTCTGTTGACTAGTAAGCCCCCAAGGAGTGGTGGGGATGAACCTGCTTAAAAACCAGTACCCTGAACAAACAAGTGGTCGCACTCTTAGGATGAAAGGCTCTTCTTGGACATCAACTTTGGTCAAAGAGTGCAATTGGTACAACTATTAGTGGTCTTTATCCTATTGAGCTCAAATCCTATGGTATTGTTCCTACTTGAGTTTGATTAATGGCTTGGTTCCTATGTGAGAGATGACACTACAAATAAAAATCATTTTTCACAATGAACATTCAGTGACGTTTGAAACTTTGTCACTAAATGTTGTTTTTCGCAACGAAATATTCATGTCATTGCCTAAAAAGAAAATGTGGATTATTTAGCAATGATAATTTTCAATGGTCACTAAATATTGTCGCGAAAAGTTTGGTGCCAAAAAGTCGAGTTGGTGCCAGCAAGAGGGAAATATTTTTTGACAAAACTTGTTATTGAGCGACGTGTTATTTTCACCATTAAATCATTGGCACATTTATTATTAGAAATATTTTCATCATTAAATCATTGGCACCATTTATTATTAGAAATATTTCGTGATAAAAATATATTGTCACAAAATTCATTGACATAATCAGAGGCGAAATTGTTTCATCATGGAATCCATAAAATTTAGGAAATGGCATGATCGGTTTGGTGTTTTAATTTGATCGGAATTGGGCGACGAAATGAAATCATCCCCAATTTTTCATAATTGTTCATATTTTTATGTTGATCAATCCTGAGTCCCAAATCCGCTCTCTAAGATTCAACCATCTTCCCTATAGCACCTCTACCCCCTCTTGACATTCAGATCTATTATTAGTCCCTAATTTGAGGTATGCCTTCTACTCTTACTTCTTCCTTTTCTGTCTCTTTTTCTTTTTCTTCTTTTTCTTCTTTTATTTCTTCTCATTTTTGTTTTTCTCTCTCTCCTTGGTTTAGGGCTAGGGTATGTCAGACAACATCGTGGAATTGGGCCGTGCCTTTTCTCTTTGTCTTCACGAAAAGCCATGCCTTTTCTCTATTTTCACAAAAAGACTGAGCCCCTTTACCTCTATCTTCACAAAAAGCCATGAGAGACCTTTTTTTTTTTCCTTTGTTTTCCTAGAGCCAAAAACAAGTTATAATTTCTAAGCAACATGGATGATGGCTGCAGGACCTTCTAATCTTACAATTTTCGTCTCAATCGTACTTCTGCCGCACCACTGATCTGCAACAATGGCCCACCTGTTGAACAAATCCAATCTTCTTTGCCAAACGCGTTGTCTTTCTCCACAGGCAAGAACACCTTTTTCTGATCATGAACACTGAAACCGATCTCGGTCTCCACTCAGATTTGGACTTGTTAAAAAATGAATGCACCTATGGGCCCACCTCAAGATCATGGAATTGATCTCCTTTTAACTGGAAATGGCAACGGCCTTATTGGATCTTATCATCTGTCTGGTTCTTGGCATTTGATCTATGGCCCCAAGTGTAAAGCCTCAATTGTGGTTTTACCCAGTGAGTCCAAGATCGTATTGACCAGGAGTTAATATTTATAGGGAACCTGTCCTAATTGAAAAACTAATGCTGGCCTAATATAAATCTATAAAAAATACATACTACTAATTCTAAAAATTAAATTTAAAGTACAATCCCAAATCTGAAAATTAACTAACAAATCACAAATTAAACCTAATATAAAAATCCTAAGCTAAAAAGTAACCTAAACTAATTACTGCAAAACAAATGAATACATCAAACCACCAATTGATTGATATTAAAAGTGAATAAAAAATCTGAAAATTAAAATAGAATGCAACAAAATAAAAGAGAAAAAGATGGATTTTAATTTTCTAAATTTGAATTTAAAACTTTATTTGATGGAATCAAAGTAAACTTAGATCCACCATACCAAACATGAACTATCACTACGCATAAACATGCGATGTTGATTCTATAGTGAAAACTATGACATCACTAACTTTGTTTAATAATGAAAAACTCAATCCAAATAAGCAAAAAATTCAGATTTATTAAATTAAAATAAATACATCAAACCTACCTAATGATCATAAACTTCAAGAAAGAATCGTTGGTCGCCTAGCTCTTCAACTAGTCTTCTCTCCAAATCATGCTCCAAGAGTAAGGAAGATGGTGGAAGAAGATTGATGGTGATGAATCTAAAAGGGTTGGCCAAACTCCTTATGGGGTGGAAGAGAAAAAGAGAAAGAGAAAGAATGGTAGTGTGCATAGATTCTGTCTATGGTGAAGGCTAGGAATTAATATATATATATATATATATATCAGAGAAAGATATGATTGGTGGGGTTAAGTGGGACATGGAGATGGCATGGATGCCCTCTCCTTTTACAAACGTATGCGGTGAAATGTCAACTTGCCTGATGAGATTGAAACTCTTTTCAATAGCAATCTTCTTGACCAATCCGATTTGTACACTATCTTTAAAATATTTTCAATTAAAGGATGAGCTGCCATGTTTCATGAATATCCACTTTTCAAATTTATCTTTTTAATCTTTGCCAACCTTAGAATTTTTTCTTCAATATATGCGCTTTTGATGATTTCAATTTCTCTTCATGTGATGAAGTGAGTCCCACCAGATCCTTACATTCACAAGAGCACTTGTAATGAGGACCAGATAAGAGACAACCTCTGCTTGCAAAAAGATCTCCTTGTTTTTCTCCTCACATCTTCCTTTCCCTTTTCTATTCAAATTCTATTCAATTCAAACTCTATCTCCAAGTGATAATTTCCAAAAATAATCTTGAGATTTTTGCAGATAAAATGGAGTCCACCTTGGACATAAGACACAACATGGGATGGCCCAATTTATTCGTGGGTCACATGTCCTCCAATTTATCATTCCTTTTCTTCACTTTTTTTTCTCTTCTTTTCCCTTTGTTGAATTTCTTCAAAAAAAGTTTTCTTTGGCTTCGGGATTTAATCTGGGACCTTTCTTTTCCATTTTCCTACAATGAAAAGTGACTTTTAATTAAATTGACAATTTTTACCACCAGTCACAAATGCACTAATGCAAGCCTTGATAAATACCTTTGTCATTTTTATGTGAAAGTTATGAATTTGAAAAACCTTCTAAAAATGGATATCCAAAAATAGAAACTTTTATGATTTTATGAAAAATTGATGATTTTTGCATGAGAATTGCATAATGATGCTCAAAACTATGAAAGCATGATTTTTAACTAAATGAAGAGATTTGTTATGAATAAGTCTTTAAAATTTCCTAAAGTAACCATGAAGTGATGCATTTCTAAAGACTCATCAGCATTGGGACTGATGCACCTTTTTCTCTGATGAAATTTAGTATGTGGTCCACCCTGATCGATGGCTACTGCTTGACGTGAATAGGGAGTGGGATGGACCATCCATTCAAATGCACCTGTTTTCAACACCTCCTTTCACCCATAAATCCACAGCCACAGAAGACAAGTTCAAAAGACCTAACATATCATTTGAGATACCCACCATCACCTCTATCTTTTTCCTCATCAGAGCCTTGAGTACAATTGCATTGGCGTCAAACATCTTCACCTTTTCTGTTCCGTTCTCTTTCATGAGATCAACCACAACAGATGGAGAGAGCTTGTGGGAAGAGAGTGTATCCCAGTTCACACCAATGGTAGATTCCCTCCCAAAAGCAAGGCTGAGAAGAAGAATAGAAGGAGGATTGCTAAAGCTATGAGATGTGTTTCGTCCATATTTGAAGATGTGCAGTTTGGATCAGAGGATTGGATGGTGTTGCAGGGATTTTGGGGCCATAATTTGGTTGGAAGTTGGAGTAGAAAATAAGACAGTGGTAGTAGAGCTGGAGAACTCTGAAATGGAAAAGGAAAGTCCAACAGTTGTGGGAATGTTGGAATTTGATGCAAATCACCACCTTCCAAGGTTTTTCTGTAGCAAGGTTTTAGGATTTTTTTTTTTTTAGATTAGGGCTGGGGTTCTCAGTGTTTAGGGTTTCTACAAGGGGTTGGTACAGGGTGGCTTTAGTAGGGATGGAATGCTATGGGAATGGGTCAGCGAGATGGGACTGGGTTCATCAAACAGAGATGGGTAAGGGTATTGGTCTCTAGGTGTGGGAATGGACGTATGATGAGGTTGTTAGTATGGATTTTGATTTTATGAAGTTGAGTATTGTTTCTACTTCTGCACTGCCATTTTTCAATCACTTCTCAAAAAAAAAAATTTTTTACCCTTGTTAATGATCACAAACGATGGATTTTGAGTGATATGATGTTGGTTTACTGACTTATCACTAGAAAATGAAAGCATTATGTCTTCCCTGTTGTGTGTTCGATCCATTATTATTGTTCCATGTGTAAATCACAAATCAAAGTAATAATTAGTGTCAGGGTTTGTTTAGTATTGTCGTTCCTATACATTGCCACATTTTTGAGTGGAGGATAGTCAGTGCTATTTACAAGTAGCTGAAGTTTTTAATCAGCCATATTAAATTATGGCTCCAGCATTAAAAAATGATCTCTTGTTCTGGTAGAAATCCAATGTATATATTTGTGATAAAGTATCTATGAAATCTTCTTCTATTTCTTCATTTTAATTGGAATTCTTGTTCTTCTTTTTAAAGTATCTATGAAATCGATGTAGATTTATTTGATTTTGGTAGACATTTTTCCCTAGTTTATGGCTATCTGAGATTACTCATGATTTTTACAAAGTTGCCAAGCTTGTTAAACCTGGAAAGGTAGTTTCTTTATTTTGTATTTTTTCCTTTTTTAATTTTTTGTCACAATCGATTACTGGTAGAACATGAATTAGAAGCATGGTGTTATGCGCTCACTAGCACACACTTGAGAAAATCGGACTCATTGATCAATGGACAGCTTGAAGGATAGGGAAAAACTAGAAGATTAGTGGTCTTAAGTTATGTAAAAATTCCAAGGACAACCTTAAAAGCTAAGATGTTTAGAGCATTTTAGAATGATTTCATAAATAGGGTTCTCCACAATCATTTGTAAGAAGCCATTTTGAATTGAATCAATAGAATCTCATATTTGTGTAACTGTTCTTTCTTCTTGGTGTGTGAGTTTGCTTAGCATTTGGGCTTGTCGAATTTCAAGCTTCGGATAAATCCTAAATATCTCATAAATTTAAATTTTAAATATTTAGACAACATGTATTCTTTTTTCAGTGTACAAAAATCAAATTTATATTTAATTTCTTTTCTTTTTGATGTGAATGGGCCTTTCATTGGGTTTATATCAGTTTGTTTATTACAGTTAATCAATACTTGATTTATTCGTTTTGCACTTGTTTACGTTAAATAAATTTCCTCATTTAAATTTTTGCACAAGATTTGGGCTATTTACTTGGGTATGATCTACCCCAACATTATAGAGTAAGCTTCTATGATTGATAATTTCTTAAGTATTAAAGAGGGTAATCGAACAAATGAAGGCTTTATGGTTTGGGTAAAGAAGATGAGAACTACCAATCCTAATCCCCGACGCACTTGAATGGTTGGGATGGATAGCCCTTTTGTTTGGGACCCATTTATAAGTGATATCAATCGTCCATGTTTGATATAAGTATAAGAATGAATGGGATAAAGATGAGTCCCTTGTCTAATTGTCAATTGTCAAACTTAAGAAGTAAGCAAAAAAAACCAAGCGGGCACATGTATGGGTCCTTTGGCCTATCACTAAAAAAAGAATGCACACTCTGTGATTTCTCTAAACATCGTGTCATGGGATTCGAATATGAAAGGTGGTGGTGGGATTCTATCCTGCTTCAATAGTATTTGTCATCTAGATGAACCTGCCACATGAAATAACTCAAGTTGATGACAATTTGGATTTTATTAGTAGTAATTCGATTTCTTTTACGACTGATGAAGAAATATTTTCATTTTATCGCCTCTTGCTTCTCCTCTTAATAAAAAAAAACCCATGCTACTTATTCTTTATTATGACATGCACTTGAACATCCATTATTCTTTGCACCCTTATAGCCTAGTTCACAGTTCGAAATCTAAACTAAAGAATAATAGAAGAAAAACACATAACCAAATTTTAGTTTTAGTATATGATCTCTTTAGTGAAATCTCACATTTGCAATATGAAAAGAGAAGACAAAGAACAAATAAACATGATATGTAGTTACTTTGGAATGTATAGTGTGGAAGACCTTATCATCCATAATCTCATTCAATTCATTTGAGAAGTTTGTTTTTATGTGTGCAAGGAAAGATTGACATGTGGCTGTATGCTTGATCTCTTCTTCTGTATGTTTTGTTTGGTTGTGGGGATTGGATAACCTAGTGTGGGACATCCCATATGGATGTGTGGGAGCTACATGTGGTGCACAGCTTATTTGTGATCCAATGCATAGACTTTCCTAGTCCTACACTTTCCTACACATTCAAATGAAATGCATCAAATACTAAAGAGCCCACATTAAAGCGGGATTTGTCTGGACAGAGGTGTACTCCAATGGGGACTCTTCAAAGAAAAATTGCAAACATTCTTAATTAATGCAGAAAATGTGTAAAAAAGGTGAAAGTTATGATTTTTATGTGGAAATAGATGAAATGATGAAATTAAATGAATAATGATGCATTGGACGTAATTAAGTTACTAATCCACCCTAAAATGATGCATAAGAAAACTAATGAACTTAACAACGACCTCGGCCCGCCCACCTACTCAAACGGCACGGCCGTCGCCCGCACACATGTGGTTACCACCACTTAATCCACTCAAATAATATAAGCATAAGAGGAATCATAATAACAACTCATAAAGAGTTCCACATAATCGATATGGTTCTCTAAAATGAAAAAGGGGAAAGTAAATGAGGGAAATCAAGTGCATTTGAAGTAGAGACTTTGTGCTTTAATGCACACTAAATCCAACAACAAAACCCATGCCAACATTCCAAAAGATCAGATTAGGTCTAAAGTAATGCAACAATCACAAACCACACTAGCCTTTTCTATGTTTAAAAATATAAACAAATGAAGTAAATCTTATAGAAATAGAAATTATATGCAAATTTGGATCAAACCTAAAGTGACAAAAATGGCTGGATCAAAGCTTCAATCTTGGATTGTAGTTTTTTCTATCAAAGCTTCAATCTAATTCAGAAAATTGAGAAGAAGTAGAAGAATAAGAAAAATGCAGTTAATTGAGATCATCATCATCATATCTATTGAGGCTCTAATTGTTCGAAAATTCAATAAAAATATACAAAAAAACCAAGGCTAGAATCGAACAGAAGCCTACAATCGAGAAGAGGTGAAGAAGTGCAGGAGCAATTGAAAAATAGAGACCATTTTGGGTGAAACCGAGGCTTACATAGAAGAGATTGCAAATTTCTATGGTTTGTGAGGAAGCGGAAGAAAAGGAAGGGTTTTGTACTTACTTGCAGGCAAATCCCTAAAACAAAGGAAATGTGCATTTAGGATTTTGGGCATTGAGAGAGGGAGAAAGAGGGAACAAAGGGAGAAAGAGGGGAGAGTGTTGCTTGTTTGGATTTATGGTGTAGTGAAGTGTGGTGACGTGAAACTTCAAATCAATAAAGAATAACATACAATGGTGTCAAATCACAACATAATGAGTTTTTATTTTTAGTGGCTTAAGAATGAATTTTTTTTACTTTTGTGTTAAAAGCAGATATTTTTTGTCAATTAGTAGGATGAAAAGTAGCTTTTTTCCTTTTAGTGTGAAAAGATACAAGATTTTTTTGGAATGTGGTCTTTTGATTTGACTCCTTTTTGTTTATTGTGTTTTGAAATAACACCTCACTTCAACTTACTAGTGAAGTGATTAGGGTTTTGGGTGTTGGGAGGGCCTTTTTTCTAATTTCATTTAACAACTATTACAAGCAATTGAAATATATAATAAGTAGTCAGCAAATAACGACTGCCCAAAGAAGTCACAAAAAGCCACATGCAAGAGTATTTTTAGAATTTTTGACATACTATACATGAAAGTATCACTACACTCATCCAAATTTTATTCTTCTTTTCACTTTTCACCCTTACCTTTGAGTCATCTTCTCCATTTCAAAAATGAGATAGTCCTCACTAATTTCAATTGACAAAACTTATACTACACAGTGACCAATAATAATAATCCATGAGTTATAGAGAACACTTGTTTGGGTTGTGACAAAATTTTACACTATCTGTCAACTCAAAATAACACAACCTTCCTCCTTTACGTGGGCTTGGGCTCAATAGTAAAAGCTAGTGGAGTTAGCTGTTTCTATTCAAGATGAGATATCTTGATGTATGTTGTTGTAGAGGCATGATCAGGTAGGCCCATTTAGACAAGGTCCAACTTGAACCAGGCCCATCGACATAAATTTCTCATATGCTAAATCTGGATGGATATTATGTGGGATTTGATCAACACTCGCACAATCACTTCTTGTATATTAGACTACATACTTATGGTTTTCCTTTCTTCCTCTCAATTACTGTAATAAATCGTAATCTAGGCCCTTAATTGGGGATTTATACATTATATAATGCAACAGGTGATCCTCTAGTGGGATACGACCAATTTCTCCAAATATCTTCTTATCTTCTAGCTATGTCTCAAAGGATCTTATGATCCTCACATGGTGTCAGAGTGATACTTCAAGAAGTTTACAGTCCAGATCTCTTCCAAAAGATGTCTACTACATATAATGGTCACTCATCAGATCTTCGTGGCCATCGTATTAATCATAGACTCTGCTACCTCATGAGTTAAAGACATATTCAATTCATCCTCTTGAGTTAAAGGCATCCTCATATCATCCTCCAGCCTAGCTATTTTCCAGAATATCACTCATCCAAGCATTCTACAAGAGGCAGATTCCAAGGTGGGCGCCGCTCCTGTGGTCCAAAATAAGGAAGGAGAACATCAACCTGATCGACTATTTATGCTGAGATTTCTCATCATTTTTTCTGAATTTTTGAAGACATCTAAGGTTGTTTCCCATTCCTTTCTTCCAGTTGATAGTTTTGAAGAATAATTACGTTCTTTATGTTCCAACTTTGCATTCAATGGTTTCATTTGCATAAAAATCTGTAAATAGCTAGGTAATTAGGTTCTTCATATAACTTGGAAGTTAGGTTTTCCATTCCCTCTAGAAACTTGGGTGTCAGCCATTAAATAATTACTCCTAATTCATATTGTCATCATGGAAAATGGGGACATTATTCCAATCAAATTAAATGGAAAGAATTATATTAGTTGGTCTTTCCACCTTAGGAATTTTGTAGAAGGAAAAGGTCTAATTGGGGGTGTCAATGGAACTATTGCTCAATCTACAATATACACAACTATGGAAGGCAATAATGGCACTATCTCTAAAACTGTTGATGAAGAAGCAATTGCATCCTAGAATCAAAACAATGCCGAGGTGGTTGCTTGGATTCACAATTCAATAGACCTCTCTGTTTCCATATCACTTCAGGCCTTTAAAAAGGCATTGGACATGTGGGATCACCTTAAGAAACTATATCATTAAACAAATGAAGCAAGAAAATTTCATCTTGACACAAAACTTTCCAAGTACTGTCAAGGTGATAAGTCATTACAAGAATACTACAGTGGATTTACATCCTGAGGACAGAAAGGGACCAAATGCTCATGCATTCTATTTCTTTAGAATTTCTCCCATGAGCACTTAAGCTTTAAGAAGAGTTTCACAGTAGTTAGTTTCTCATGAATCCATACCCTGAGTATCAACCAGTATGCATTGCATTTATGAATCAAGAAAACCCACCCGATCTTGAAACATGTGTCCAGGAGATTTTTTGAGAAAAGGTCCGACTTGTCTCTCAATAGACTCTTTCTGAATAACCAAATGTGTTTCTTACTGCCCCAACACCAGTTAATACTCCAAATGAGGAAACTTCTATGTTAGCATCTTATGGTCAAAAGCTTTAGTGCTTCATATGCAAAGGTGATGGGCATGTGGCACACAACTGCCAAAAGATATTATTCTACAACTACTACAAAGGAACCAATCATGTCATATCTGACTATACAAGGAAGCATCCCAGGAAAAATGATAATTGCTCAAAACCCTCAAATTGCATTTTAAGCTCAGACATTGACAGCTGCCTATGACACAATCTCCATGATCCCTACTCAGATCTGCGAGATGATCAATGCTTTTGTCACTTCCATATTTATCTCTATGTGTATTAATGGTTTGCCTCTTCCCTCAACATCTTTTCTTACTTTTCATTCTTCCACATCACTTACCACATTCAATACACCCTCTACATAGTTTTTAGAGTTGATCAGGAGCCTCAAACTATATGACCTCTGTTGCACACAATCTAAAAGACCATCAACCTTATGTTGGCATGGAAAAGGTAACCATTGCAAATGGTCATTGCCTTCCTACTTCCGGCATAGGTTCTTTAGAACTTACTACACCTCAATCTCAACACCTTCACCTATCTAGTGTTTATTTTGTTTCCAAATTATTTGCAAATCTGATTTCTATGGGATAATTAGTTGATAATGGTTGTTCAATCCAATTTTCTTCTTCTAGTTGTGTTATATAGGAACGACAAACTGAGACAGTGATCGAGACGGAGAGTAAGCATGGCAACTGTTTCTTCTTGACATGGGATTGAGTTTCGTAGGCTCTTGTTCTTTTTTTGCTTCTACTTTTGGGCTTTGAATAATATATAGACCACTTAGCATGATCACCTATGTCATTTGAATCATTCTAGCTTGCTGTCTTTATTTCAAACTAGTTGTTTAGAATCATCTTTCAATAATAGTTCTAATCATGTTAACTCTAAATGTGAAACTTGTTGTTTTAATAAGAGCATTGTGCTTCCCTTCCAATCCACTATTTTCATATGACAGCACCATTTGATATCATCCACACTGATGTCTGGTGAATTGCTCCACATTTTAGTAGAATGGGTTATGAGTACTATGTTACATTCATTGACGATCATTATCGCTATACTTGGATATATTTTTTGCGAATCAAATCTGAAGTTTCTCTACCTTTCAAAAATTTTATAATATGGTTCACACTCAATTCCAAAAATCAATAAAAATTTTGCATTCTGATTCAGGGGGAGAACATAGTTCGACTGCATTTTCTACCTTTTGTCTAACAAAGGAATCATACACTAGAAATCTTGCCCTCGCACACCACAATATAATGGAATAGCAGAAAGAAAGAATCAGCACATTCTTGAGATAGTCAGAGCCCTGCTTTTTGAATCATTGGTTCCTCCTGCATTCTGGTGTGAAGCTACACATACTACAGTTCTTATCATCAATAGGGTCACTAGCTCTGTTCTTGGAAAACTCTCCCCATACATGTGTTTGTTTGGTTATCCACCTACATACTCACATTTAAGAGTATTTGGATGTCTCTTATTTGTTCATTCACCATCTCTTGAGCATAACCAGTTCTATCCTCATGTGGCATGTTGTATGTTTTAATGATACAATGATGAACACAAAGGGTTTTATGTTATGATCCAAATGAAAGGCAAAACCGAATTTCTCATAATGCTATCTTCTTAGATAATATTCCCTTTAATGATCTTCGCCCTACTCACAAAGATGTCCAAGTTTCTTTATCTTCCTTACTTTGCAGCACCAAGTTCTTCTTCTCCCATCACACATATTTATGCTCGTCATCCAAAACCGACACCACCTGGTGCTCTTGTTCTCGCTCAGCTGCCACCGTCATTTTCTGTTATTGAAGGTAATGATCCTCCTAACCCACCTCCCTTACAACGATTCAGTCGTATCTCAATATCCCCAGATAGATATGGTTTTCCTGCCTTATTTACCACTTCAAATCCCATTCCTATCCCAACTTCTTATTCATGGACTACTAATATCCCATGTTTTCAAGATGCAATGAAAGAGGAATTGTTTGCTCTAGAAGCAAATCAAAATTAAGATCTGGTGCCACTTCCACCAAATGTGTCTCTTATGAGTAGCAAATGGGTCTATTCCACCAAGATTATATCTGATGGCAATCTTGATCACTACAAAGCTAGACTCGTTGTGCAATGTTTCAAACAGGAATATGAAATTGACTATAAAGAAACCTTTGCACTGGTTGCTAAAATGACTACTGTTCGATGTCTACTCAGTGTTACAACTGTATGGTAATGGCACCTTTGGCAAATGGATGTAAAGAATGCCTTTTTATATAGTCATTTCAATGAGACTGCCAACACGAGACCCCCACTAGGCTATGAATGTCCCCCTAGGCACATCTGCAAGTTAAAAAAAAATCTTTATACGGTCTAAAACAAGCTCCTCGCGTATGGTTTGAAAATTCTCAATCAGCCATTCTTCAAGTTGGTTTTTTGCAAGCTTGCACAATCTTTCTAATCTATGTTGATGATATGATCATAAGTAGCAATGATACTATCAGCATCTCTACTCTCAAATTTCATCAAATACATACTTTTCAAATGAAAGATCTTGTATTACTTACATACTTTCTTAGTCTAGAGGTTTCTAGAAACTCAAAAGGCATAGAAGTTCATCAAACCAAATATGCTGATGATTTAATTAAATCTACTAGACTTAGCATAGTAAAAACATTTGATACTCCTCTTAAGCTCAATGTTAAACTTAGCAAAGATGATGGAGTTCTCTTGATAATCATGCTATTTTTGGATGATTAGTGAGTAGCTTGCTTTATCTAACTATGACTAAGCCTGACATCTCTCATCTACCCATACTATGGACAGTTTGTAAGTAATCCGCACAAACCCCATCTTCATACAGTATATCGCATCCTTAGGCATATCAAGGATAGTAGAGATCATGGCCTATTTTATCCTTTTATGTCCTCTTTACAGCTACAAGGCTATGTTAATGCTGATTGAGTAGCATGCCCAAATACCCGTCGCTCCGCTATGGGGTGATGTATGTTCCTTGACCTATCAACCATGTCATAGAAGTGTAAGAAATAGGCCACAATGTCTAAATCCTCAGCCAAAGTAGAATATCAATCAATGTCCTATGCTACTAGTGAAATTGTATGGCTTTGGCGACTATTGAGAGAGTTTGGTATCTTCCTCAATAGTCCAACCCTTCTTGACAACATAAGCGTCATTCGAATTGCAAAGAATACTGTATTTCATGAGCATACTAAGCATATTGAGATCGATTGCCATTTCATTCGCCAACAATTTGTCTCTAACACTCTACCTCTACCTTATGTTTCTTCACACAACTAGTTGGAAGACATTTTTACCAAAGCAATGCTCGACGAATGTCATGACTTTCTACTTTCCAAGTTGCTGCGTTGCTCCTCCCACATCAATTTAAGGATGACTGTAGAGACATGATCATGTAGGCCCATCTAGACCAAATCCAACCTAAATCAGGCCCATCGACATAAATTTGTCATATGCTAAATCTAGATGAAAATTATGTGGGATCTAGTCAACACTTGTGCTAACACTTTCCTTGTATATGAGATTACATATTTATGTTTTTCCTTTCTTGCACTCAATATTTATGTTTTTCCTTTCTTGCACTCAATTACTATAATAAACTGTAATCTAGGCCCTTAATTGGAGATTATACATTATAATGCAATAGTCGACCCTCCAATGGGATACGACCAATTTCTGCAAATATCTTCTTATCTTCCAGCTCTATCTCAAAGGATCTTAGGATTCTCACAATTATTTGCAAATAATATAGTATTGGTGAAAAAAATCAAGAGATTGCAAGAAGCTTTAGAATCCAAAGATTTTAAAATAAATCGTACAAAGTAGAATATATGAATTGTAACTTTAGTAGCATTGATAAAAAGTTGAAACTACTATAAGAATTGAAGCCCAAGCAATACAACAAAAAGATTCTTTCCATTTTTTTTTTTTTTTTTGCTCAATACTTAATAAGAATGAAGAGAATGATGAAGATGTCAAACATAGGATAAAAGCAGGATAAATGAAGTGATTACTCTTTTCTGAAGTTCTTTGTAACCAACAAATGCCAATAACATTGAAGGGGAGATTTTATAGGACAATGATTAGACTAACTATAACTTATGAAGCAGAATGTTGACTATTAAAATGCAATGTATAAAATAGAGGTAACAAAGATAAGAATGTTTGGGTGGATGCATGTGATAAAATTAGAAATGAGCGATTTCAACAACATTTTAGGATCACATTAAGAGGGGATCAAATTAGAGAAATTCATTTAAAATGATTTCAGCATGTCCAATGCAGATCGGTAATAGCATCAATAAAAAAAGTTTAGCTATGAAGTTGATAACTCATCAAGGGAAACTGTTAGGCCGAAGAGGACATGGATAGAGGTAGTAAAAATAGATTTAAAGAAGTGCAAAGTTATTTGAAGATTTGGATTAGGTTGGATCACAATGGAGAAATGAAATTCTTGTAGCCGACCCCAATATAGTTAGGACAAGACTTTGATGATGATAGTGATCCAACCTAAAGAGGAGTTCATCGGCTGTGATGAATTAGGCATTCATTGTCCTACTGTCAAATGGGCTCCACCATGACTAGGGCCAAAAGATCTTTATCATTTTTAGATTTAAGCCTCATATAAAATTGTACCAATACCCTAAAAATGGTATTAAAAAAATACTAGAAATAATTGTAAGACAATTTTTATTAAAAAGAACCCAAAGGTGGAATACAAGGCTATAGCGTTTTTTTTTTCCTTTTTCTTTTTTCTTCTTGTTTTTAGGTAAAAGGCAAAGGCACAGCGTTGAAGATAATTACGGTCTTCACCATTCACACAGGACGCAATTTTTGTTAAATATGTGGATCATCAGCCAATGACACCATACAAGCATGCCCAACTGCATCAGCACCCAAGAACCATTTAATATGGGATTAGGTGAGTTGGACCAAGTCACGTCAAGTTTTTAAACTCAAAAAAATCAGAATCATATTAAAATTTTCTTACAATCAATACTCAGTTGTTGGGTCCAGTGATGAAGAGAGGCTCGCGGAGCATTTGAGTAATGGTTCCAGGCTCTCAAAGCCATCCTGTAAGAAGACTACTCTTTTTTTTTTTTTTTTTGACAAATAAATATGAAGACTACTGGAATTTACTAAGCTGAGACCCATTGTTGCTTGAACTTTAGACTCAGAATTTTTGTTAAATATGTGGATCACCAGCCAATGACACCATACAAGCATGCCCAACTGCATCAGCACCCAACAACCATTTAATGTGGGATTAGGTGAGTTGGAGCAAGTCGCGTCAAGTTTTTAAACTTGAAAAAATCATAATCATAATGAATTTTCTTACAATCAATACTCAGTTGTTGGGTCCAGAGATGAAGAGAGGTTCTAATGGGAGCATTTGATTAATGGTTCCAGGCTCTCAAAGTCTCCCTCTAAGAAGACTACTCTTTTGTTTGAAAGATACACATGAAGGCTACTTGAATTTACTAATCTGAAATCCATTGTTACTTGAAGCTTAGATTGAGACTTTTTCATATTATAGTTCGAGTCCGAAAATTATGTTCACCTGCTTAAAAATAAAAAAATTTCCCCCAATAATGCATATCCCATGGTGGGGTATGCCATGTGAAAAGACCAAAATACCTACAATTTTGTAATATTGGAAAAGTTTACGGAACTTGGGATATCGCATGCTTACTTGAGGAAATCTTGGAATATATCACAATTTTCTTGATACAATATAAACAAAGAATTATATGCAGAAAGAAAAGAAGTAAATATGCAATATCACAGAAATTTGGGCATTTTGATCTTATGTGCATAGCACACTGATCGTAGAAAGCACAGATAGGGATACGGTTTTATTTTATTTTTGGCCTAAAAGAATGTGAAGGACAGATTACTTTTTTTTTTAAATACTTATTTAATTTATAGCTTAAGTGTCTCAACATTTTCTAAAAATCAAATATAAAAACCAGCCTTGCGTGCTGCACCTGATTTGGCACCACCCGTTAGGTTGGCCCCTTGACCAACCACACCAATCATTTCGTGGATTACCTCTTTTTTTTTTCAATCGTTGATGACAATTTTGACTTTAGTGCAGAATTATTGGGATTGGGTCACTGGGGTGTGAATCCAGCTGCAAATTTTTTTTTTTTTTTACATCATTTGAATAGTTTCTGTCACCAACTTGTCTCTTAAAATAAGAAGATGAATTGGGAGGGCTGCAAGTGCAAGGAAATAATTGCATACATATTCTCTTCTAACTTGGAATGGAATCAGCGTCTTCTTTCTTGATGATGGCCGGCGTACCGATATGTCCTAGCAGCCCCATCGGGACTATGTGCTCTTCCAAAATTCCGACGAAAAATTTGTATACACGTCCAAAATCCACATGTAAATCTCGGATCTGCTGCCAAAACCCACATCAAAATCCTTCATTTGCACCCCAAACCCACATCAAAGTCCTACCACATGCAGTCGCCCCCATCCAGACTAGGTGCACTTACAAAACTCATTCGAAAATTTTGTGTGCACATCCAAAACACACATGGAAATCTCGGATCTGCCGCCAATACCCACATCAAAATCCTTTATTTTCACCCCAAACCCAACTACATGCTTGGGTCCGTCCCCCTTCAAACAAAAACGGTGTGCCCGCCGATAGTGATGGCGGAACAAACTCCGTTTCTTCTCCTCCTAGGCCGATAAAGTTTGCTATTGATGCTTACGTTGCCATTGCTGAAGGAAAAATTCGTGTCCTTCTTGAGGAAGTAGCACACTTCCTCCATCTGTTATTTCTTGTTGACTTCAAACGGATTAAAGAAGGACTGGAGGGGTTGCAATGCTTTCTGAACAAACGGAGCATAGAAGACGAAAGTGAAGATATCAGAGATCAAGTTTATTTTGAAATCATATATGTCATTGATTATATTGAAACCTTCAGTCAAACTGCTCAAAGGCTGCAGTTAATAATAGCTCGCATCATTGTCGCCTGCCAGGTTTTTGAAATAAGGCTGAAGATCCGTGACATTTTCAGAAGTAAGGAACTCTATGGCATATTTAGGGAGATCAATGAAGGAAGACGAGAGGCAAGCTCTTCCATCCCAAGTTTGCAAGATCTCCGGCAGTTTTCTTCGGAGGTCAAAGAACCAGAAGTAGTTGGTCAGCAAGAAGAAATCAACACTCTGAGGGAGCAGTTGATCAGTGAGGAGCCAAGGCAGCGGCGTGTGATTTCTATAGTAGGCATGCCCGGTTCAGGCAAAACTACGCTGGCTAAAAAGGTTTATGATGAAGTCAAAAAGCAGTTTGAGTGTCATGCATTTATTTGCATTTCGCAACAATATGATATTAAAGACGTCTTGATGCGCATAGCAAAATGCCTGTACTTTTCTGAAGAGGAGACGAAAAATTTGACTCAAAGCCAGTTGGGGGTGAAGCTCCTTGATTACTTTAAAGAGAAGAGATATCTGGTAGTCATTGATGATATATGGTCTACAGAAGCATGGGATGAGATGCTAGAACCAATATTACCAGATGCTGAGAACAAAAGTAGAGTAATGGTTACCACTCGTTTCAAATGGGTAGCTTTAAATGCTGACTCCTCAAGGCGTCCCCACGAGGTGCGCCTTCTTAATGGCGATGAGAGCTGGGAGTTATTCATGAAGAAAATCTTTGGAAAAGTAAACCACTCAGTGCCTTGCTTTTCAGAGTTGATGGAATCAAAATTGAAAGAGAGCCTTGCAAAATGTGGAGGTCTACCACTGGCTATTTTGGTCTTAGGAGGTCTCTTAAAAAGCGAGGATCTGACGTTCTGGTCCCAGGTTCTTGAGAGAGTAAATCAGAATCTGACTGAAAGCTCCAATGAATGTGGGAAAATATTAGCTTTGAGTTACCGGGATTTGCCCAATTACTTGAAACCATGCTTTTTATATTTTGGCCTTCTTCCAGAGGATTCTGAAATCTATTCGATGACACTAATTAGGTTGTGGATTGCAGAAGGTTTCATTCAGCAAAGAGATAACGAGGTTATGGAAGACGTTGCAGAAAACTACTTGAAGGAGCTGGTCGGCAGGAGTATGATTCAAGTGTCACAGTGGACCTCTTATGGATCAGTTAAGATGTGCCGCATCCATGATCTTTTACGTGAACTTTCTATATCTAAAGGCAAACAAAATAATTTCTTCACAATCCACGATGTTGACAGTACTTGTTTATACTCCACCAGTGTGAAGAGATTGGCACTCCATCGCAGTATTAGTAGGTATCACCAAACAACGTGCCTCTGCCTTTTTTCCATATTGAACTTCTGTAAAGTCGATGTTTCTCAATTAGAATTGAGGCGGGCAAACTTACTAAGAGTGGTGAGTGAAGAATTATGGTTGGGTATTCCAATATTGTCATTAACTGAGGAAGTCAGCGAATTTGTTTATTTAAGGCACTTGGAAATTAGTGCAGGCAAATGTTATCAATCATCCATTGGAGATCTCAATAACCTACAAACTCTAATATTACATGGATCATATGGACTCTTACCCAGTGTAATTTCAAATTTGAAGCAACTGAGACATCTAGATGCTTTGGGTAATTATGATTGGGAAGGGAATCTATCAGTCAACAATTTAACAAACCTCCAAACATTATGCTTAATGGCTGGCAGTTGGATAGAAGACGGCTTAGGCAAGCTGACCAATCTTAGAGAATTGAGAATAGTTGGATACACAAGTTCATACCACAAGGCACTGACAGACTCTATGGAGAAATTGAAAAACCTCAGATCGCTGTCATTAAGTAGTCGTCCGCCTGATCGCGTGTCACTACCGCCCTTCATACATCTTTTGCAACTTAATGAATTAAGATTGTGGGGAAGAATACGGCAACTACCGGAATTGCCACCAAACCTTGTGGAGCTGACTTTGCACTATTCTCAATTAGAGCAGGATGCCATTTTTATATTGGAGAAACTGCCACAGCTTAAGGTTCTCAACTTGTATGACATGTCGTTTTGTAGTAAGAAAATGATTTTCTCTTCAAGAGGATTTCCTCGGTTGGAAGTGCTGAAACTTGTTCGATTGCCTTGGGTAAAGGAGTTGATAGTTGAGGAAGAAGCACTGCCATCTCTCAAACGTCTAGATCTCTTCTTTTTGGATTTGAAAACTTTAGATGTTCCCGAGCGAGTTTGGGCTCTCCTCAACATGATGTAATAGCTAAGGAAGAAGCGAAGCAGTGCAATAATGGAATTGGACGAAACTCAGGTAATTTATATTTTCAATTTCACTCTGTAAATTGAGAATTTGTGCTTATAAATTGTTAAGGAGAAGCAGTTAAAACCAGTTTCCATATATGTAGATGATAGAATCAAATAATCCCTATTCTATCTTAACCAATTACATCTTATCTTTATCTCTTGTTACTAGCTTTCCTCTGATATATATATATATATATATCAATAAACACCTATATACATATATATATATCAATAAACACCAACACAGTCCGTGTGTGTGTCGAAAGCATGTTACAGACAGTTCTGATATTTTACTTAAATGTCCAAATCCTGCACTATTTCAACAGTAGATGGCTTTGTCCCTCTTTTTGAAGTTATAGATACATGGAAAAAGTTTTCAAAGCCTACTGACCTGCATGATACAAAAGAGCCTTGGATGTAGCTCACTGGAAAAAAAAAAATCAATCCCACTAAATACTAAAATCAATCCCACTAAATACTATCTTTAGATGTAAGGTCCTATAGTGGCTTTATATCATGGAGCTGGGAATATCAATCAAACGAAGTTGATATATAATTATAGGGAGACCAGCAACAAACCCCATCTTCCCACATCGGAAAAGATCCGTTCCTCGGCATCGTCTCTCTCTCACTCTCTCTCTCTCTCTCGCCCAAATCGGAAGAGCTTTCTGGAGTGGAGCAAAACCAGAAGGAGAACGAACAAGAGAAGATCTTATTCTCCAAACAAGGTATGTCCCTCTCTCAATAGTTCAATGATCTGGTAAAGATGATGGTGAGAACGGTCCATCATCAGCAGCTCCTGTCTCTCTGAGCATCTTCTGTCTCTTAAGTTGCACTGACATTAGTCAGTTTCATATTAATTGTTTTAGCACTTTTTGGTTGTTGTTGTTGCCCTTTTTTTCTTTTTTTGGGTGAAGAGAAATTTTCTTAAAACAAAACAACATAACAGGAAGAGAAGAAGAAAGAAAACAGCATGCCCCCAGCCAATAGAAAATTATTCTGGTTTGTTATATTTGTATGGAAATGCAACTCAAATCAGTTTCTAGATTTTTAGTCATAGCTTTCTCGCTTGTTCCGTGACCAATTGGACTAAAACATTCATATAGAGTTTCTTTCTATCATCTGTTATAAGTACATGGTAATATAGCTGGCATGAGAAAGAACTGTGAAAAAAAAAAAAGTTTTGGAGTGGCTTGTCTGTGATATATAATGGTCTCAACCGCTCCATGATGTTCTCAGCTAATATCATATGAGTATTTTGCATAAATAGGTAATTCTGTTTTTTTTTAATATTGTTATTACGTTTATTTTAGTGTTGGCTAATTCATGCATTGGACAAAACTTGAGGTCCAATCAAATTGTAATTCTTCTTATTTTAGAATTCGACCATAACATGAGTCACCGAAAGAGCTAAAGTAAATAATAAAAAATAAAAATAAAAATTTGTGACGGAAAATAAACCTGGATAGAATGGATGTCCGCTCGAGCGAGTGGAGAGTCTGCTCGAGCACACATGACAAAGTTGGGCCGATAAAATCAAGGCCTGCTCAAGCAAATGACGAAGAAACCCTACCAACCTGTGCTGATCACTTTACTTTTTGCAAGTGGCATTACCTGTTTGAGTTCTTTTGAAGCCCTAACTCTAATGCATGACCCTTGGGCTATTTAAAGCCTTGTCTATGGAACCCTAAGTGATGAATCTCCTTGTTCTAAGTATAAAATATCCATTAGAGATATCATTTCTTCTCTAGAGCATCCATTAGAGAGTAGTAATAAAGTTCTAAATTTCTAGAGAGTTATTACTTCTACTATTGTGGAAGATTCTCGTTGCCTTACGGATTCAAGGTGATTTGATTCAAGCATGGGGAGCGGTGAACCGCGAGGTCGTTTGCAAAACAACTATAGTCCTTAGATTATAGTCAACTGGGTAAGGATCTGTGAGTATATCTTGTAATTGCTCAATTCTCTAATACTTGATTTCTATTGGATTGCGTGATAGGTCTCATGGTATTTTTCGTAATGTAATTTTTCACATAAAAAATCAATGTCTTCTTATTGCGTGGTTGATTGATTTACCATTCTTTTATTTTTTATCATTGTTCATTAGACTCTACTCTAGAAATCATATTGAGACCTTGAATCTTGTTGATTCTAAAACCCTCAATTATTCAATTAAATTCTTGTTAATTGATTTATTACTTATATCATGCATGTTTACATTTCAGGACCATGCTTGTAGAAGCCATGTCTGAATCATCTATTGACAGTACTCCCTCGGATATGTCTAGTTCAAATTGACATGCTTGTTGAAGATTTTATGAGAGAATGAGAGCCAACTCATGATGATGGATGTTGATCTTAAACTTTTTTTTTTTTTTGAACTCGATGTTGAATATTCAAGTTGATGTTTAAACTTGACATAGATGTTGGTTGCTTAATTTGATGTTGAGCATTGACTGTTGAATGATCCTATGTTGTTGTTGATCATGTGTGACATATCAACAAGTGTAAAATGTAATGCAGGAGTTGGTATTAGTAGGTTCTCAAATAAATGATGTTTCGATGCATGAAACATCACTAAATCTAGGTTTAGATGATATATTGACAGGTGTTACTAAATGACCTATCTAGAAACAACATAGATCATCAGATCCCAATAATTTGGGAAGGCTGGTGTGTAGATGTGAGTTATTTACTAGCGCATGAACAGAAGGAAAAAAAATTGAACCATGCCATTGCACTCATTTCAATTGTTCATAAAATTGGAAAAAAGAATAATGTAGCTTGTTCAGATCCCCTTTACATAAAATCAATTAATACAACTATTGATATAATAATTTGCAAAGGGTAATCTATTACCCCCAATGATATCAAGAGATATGAAATGTAAGCAAAGAAAGACTCACTTATCCATTAATTCACAAGGATTGGCACCACTCAGCTTTTACCCTTATGAGGCTCAACAGGGCTAAGTACTAGCATAGTAATGATTTCACGATACCTGCCTATAACAGGTCCAATTATGTTTATGTTGTTATGTTTATGTTGGAGTTGACCAACACGCAGAGATAGTAAAGTGGCCCGGCAACCCCTTGTGATCCCATTACATATAATATGACACCCCTTAAGGATATATGACACTCTCTTCGAGAGTATATAAAGCTCACTTTTTGAGAGTATATGTGCTATGCTCTCTTCAGGGAGAACATTGCCAAATGTGGTTGCCAAATAGTAAGTTACATACTGTTATTTATGATTCTTTTATCATACTTATTCACATGCACAATATGCCTAATATACGTTTTATGCCTTCTTTTAATTAATATGTCTTATAATTCCTTTTGATACAGCATGCTATGTTTTCTACTTGCTTAGTCTTGCTAAACCGTCATGTTTACAATGCTACTCTTGGTGCTAAAAATAGGTTTAGATACCATGTCACCCACCAACGCACCTTCAGCAGATGTTCTAAAGACTTCCCAAGGTACAATAGAGTGGTCTTCCGGCAACATCTTCTAGCCGTCTTCTTCCTTGAGTGCCATGGGTTATTGTGGACATATTTAGGGTTTAGTCATATGGAGTGGCTAGTTATATGCATCATGCCATCATTTTTATTTTGCCATTATGTCATGCCATATTGATGGACTTGTATTCGGTCTTATAGACTGTATGGTTAGTATTTATATCTTATGCACTTGAGCCTGTTATCTTGGGCATTCTTTCATTAAACTTATGCTTGAGATATATAGCTTTTTCATGGGATCATGATTTCTAAAAAGTTTTATTTAAATAGGCTTATTATGAAATGATTAAGTAGGTATCTATTTTTGTTCAGTACTATCACACATTGTGCAATGTGTGATAGTATTGAACAAAAACAAGTACCTGCCCACAGTTTGTTTTAAATGTACATGTGTTTATGAATCTTCTTCACATGTGGAATCCATGAAATTTCCCTTGTAGTAGTTCATGTTTTCCTTAGTGCAACTTCAATTGCTTTGGGATTATGTGTGCCACGTCACGAGCCTTGCATAACTGCCCTAATCTCGAGCCCAGGGCTTGACACTATAATAGCATGAAATATTTTACATAAATACATATTTTACATTGTCCTCTTCAATATATACAAGCAATGCACTTTTTAATATCCACTACCCTTTCCTCCAATTTTCTCTTTTATATGTTGATGAATTAGCTTCCAAAAGCTGCTAATTTGACCCTTCATCTTTCCAAAGGAACCCACCACAACCACTTTCATTGTGCATAATGTTTTATCCAAATAAAAAATTTTACCACTAGAATTAAAATCTTGACAAAATATAAAGGCATGTCTATGAGGATACACCAGAAGAAAATAGTTATTGCAGCTGCTTCATTGTGACACCTCGACCCATAAATTCTGTGATCGGCGCTAATTATGCAAGTGATTATGTTTATAAGTGGGTTTAGTGGGAATTGATTTAATTATGAGTTTTGAATAGATTTTGAATAGCTTTGGAAAATTCAGAGGGCGACTCAACTTAGTTCCTTGCCTTTAGAATCCCCTTTGTGTATGAAAGTTTGAGGGGCTATATGCAAATTTTATAAAATTTTGATCTTGGTTCCGTTAGATGTGAAATAATATTTCCAGCAACTTTCATATTCTATCCGAACCTATTTGGAAACCCAAAACGCTACATTTTTTCAAATTTCATTAGTAAGGGCAAAATCGCCTTTTCACTTAAAATATGAGCCCAAATTTCAAAACTCCAAAATGCATTAAAATTATACTCATTAGAAAGTAGATTTTATTTCATATGCATTTGTCTCCTATTCTGAGTTGATCCAAAGCTCAGAACCTAGTCTTTTAAACCCTGTCAAATTTTATAAGTGGTGGGGCCCACTCCCACCTTATATTTAAATTCCCCTACCAGCCATTGTCCTTTACTTCTCCCCATTTCGGTGTTTTTCTACAACAAACTACTGAAACCCTTTTCCCCCATTTTCTTCTTGCTTCTTCACACCAAAAATCAAGACCAAACTTCACCAAATCATAGATCCGACTCTAGCATTACATTCCTCTCCTCAAAAGCTTCTTCTCCATACCGTTTTTCATGTGATTCGCTACCCACAGCACCATCTTCTACACTTCTTTCCACTGTTGGGCGTTTCCTAGGTGAGCCATCTTCCTATCTTCCAGTCTATTGCTTAGACACCCATCTTCTTCCTCTATTCCAGCATAAATGGGGTTTCTCTTGGTGGTTTGTAATTTGCGTATTTTTTTGATGTTTTTATGTAGGAAAGGGACCTTAAGGTGGGTCTTGGTGCAGCTATAGCGGTATGCTTTGGAGACTATTTGGGAAGTGCTGGAAGTTGCTTTGGTGGCTAGAAATCTCAGGTAAGAAGCCCAACTTAACTAATTATATGCATGATGGATTTTGGTGATTCCCTTATATGAATCTTTATGTTAAAATGACCTTGAGTTTCAGCTCAATCAAACACTGCAATGACTAGTTGTCTTTCAAAAATAAGATGTTATACATTACCTGTATGCCTTTAGTTGCCTCAACAATTTCAACTGCATATAGTTGGGGAACTTCATGGTAAACAGGTTTCTTATTTCAGCTCTATGGTTTATTTATATAGCTGGAAAATGATTAGATAATCCTCGAGTCCCACGTCGACTATAGAGAGGAAAGTGATTGAGATTATATGTAGAGCTCGCATCCTTACCTTGTATAAGACCTTTTAATGGGTTGAAGCCCATTAAAAGAAAAACCGTGAGTCCTGTGTGGTAAAACAGACAATATCATGCATGCCTATGCGGTAGGGCATTACAAATGGTATCAAAGCCGACTCTCAACTCTCTCGAGTGTGGGTTCCTGCCGTGCTCTGGTGTAAATGGGCGGGTTTCTATGTGGGTGAGCCAAGAGAGCTAGCAGGCTACAGGAACTGGTAGGCTACAACATAAGGACGTGCAGCTGTAAGGGGGGGTGATTGTTGCATCCTCAAGTCCTACATCGACTATAGAGACGAAAGTAATTGGAATTATTTGTAGTGCTTTCACCCTTACCTTGCATGAGGCCTTTTGGTAGGTTGAGGCCCACCAGAAGCAAACCGTGAGGCTTATGGGCTAAACAGACAATATCATGCATGCATATAGGGTAGGGCGTTACAAGGCTTCCTTTCCCATGTTTTTCTTCCAAATTCACTTTAGAAAATTGTGCATTTGAAGACCTATTTTATGCTTGACTTTGTCTCAAAATTTTGATGTTAAAACTACTTGCTTTCTCAAGTTGTTTTTAGTAGTTTCAACATCATACAATTTTGTAATTACTCATGTAAAAGCCTATTATTTTCAGCTTAATAGTGCTCTAAATTTGTTGGGAATTGTCATGGAGAAGGACATCATATTCCTATGGTTTTTACTTCAAATTCTTTTCGATTAGTACCAAAGAACCTTCACTTTTTCCATGCCTTTTCCTAGCCAAATGCATTTCAATTATCATGCTTTAGAGCCTTCATAACTGAATTTCCAGTGTTTTAATTCAAAACTCTAGACTTTTCTTTCCCACTAAGTTTTAATTGGAATGAACACTTCACTTTGGGAAATTTACATAGGTTACTTCTAAAACTTTAGATCATTCTCTATCATGGTTTCAAATGATTAAAATACGTTTTCAATTGACTGTTGGATGCCAGAATATGATACTAGTTAGGTAGTCATTATAAAACCAAGTTCCATTCTTGCAAACTTAGAATTAGGTGGAAACTCTTGGACAATTTTAAAGACTCATTTTATTATTGTTTTGTGATCATGTGGTTTTGTTGAATAGCTGGTTTTCCAGCGAATCGAAGAGTTTAGGAGTGTTGTTGGGAGTACTAAAGGCCAAGGATGTTTTAGTAAGATAGAGAATTGGGGATTTTCTCTCTTTGAGTGAGCTAAGGAGTATTTAAGCTTGGATTTTGCTAAAGTTGGACCCCGAGCACTGTAACAAGGCAAATATAAGCATGTTAAATGTGAATACATGTTGGTTATTTTCATGATTCTAAAATATGATGTGTTGCATTGTTTTTAGCCTTATTATTTTAAAAGGTATATGAATGAGAAACAAGTCTCATTTATAATACAAATGTTAAAATGCTGGAATAGAATGAAATGATGATAATTGAAGTGTAAATGGATGTTTAATATTGGATAATTGAATGGGGGGAACTAGAGGTTCCATGCAAGTTCCAGGAGATCAGGAAGCAAGCGTGCTGCAGAATTCTAAATTAAAATTGTGGAGCACTCACTCGAGTGCAAATGAGCGTGCACTTGAGAACACATACAGGATGTCTGACGAAAAATTGTCAATCAAAACTTTTAACCCAGAAGCATGGGCGCCCAAGCACGCCTTGGGCCACGCACGAGCGGACCTTGCTAATTTTAAAAGGTCTATTTACACCACTTTTAGCTAAAGCCCGGGGTTCCATAATTAACTCAATTAATCCCAAATACTTCATAATTAACCCTAAGGTTAAGTAAGATATAAAAATTGAACTATAGGACCTTAGGACACTAAAAGACCAAATAGGGGCTTAGTCGAGAACCTTTAACCTTGATAATTGGCCTAATAGTAATTAAATACACAGGAAGAGTCTTAGGCTCGGAATCATTTTCATGTGATGTCATTCATATGTCAAGCACTCAATCATGGGTGTTGGTTTATGGGACTTTCATACACATTTATATGCAATGTAACACAAAGTAAATATAGCATTGTATTAGATAACCTAAAACTATATCGATATGAGCAATTAGAGACTATGAGTGATTAGTTAAGGATTGGCTAGTCAATTACCTTGATCCCTTAAATCAAATTTCATTGCATATTGATATATTTGATTATTGCTCTCATTTATTGTAACTGAATCATTGTTTACAACGATGTCGTATTTGATTGAATATTTCTACTGTTTAATTGTTACTGAATTCGAATTCAATTGAGTAAGAGTAACTGAACTAGACTGAAATTAACATTGATTGATAAATACTGAATTTTTACCCAATTAATAGATTGACTCGAATTAGTCAGGCTAAACTTAGCTTCAACCTTTTAAAACTCAATGGGGTCAAATTTGGTGTAAAATGATTGTTATTGCTGTAGTAGATATCTAAAACTCTGGACTCCAAAAACTGGGGACCGAGATGTAGCCGGGCATGAGCACTTGGGAGGATTTAGCCAACGTAGTAGCCACTTGATTGTGTATTTCTTTTACTTAATTTATATAGCATGTTCTTATTCAATGCGAAAAATGCCTAGTAGACTTTATTGATCTCTTTTAGTCAACCATCAATTAATTCTGTTAGACACAACTTGTATTATTTTATTCATGCTTATGCTTTGTTGAATAATCTTATTCACAGCTATTTAATTCGTGTTATAGGCTCGAATCTCAATACCAATCTTATAGGGATCGAGTAGACAAAGGAGGAGATAGCAGAGGCTCCTTCCGATCTTGATGAGCGGATAGCAGAGGTCCTCTAACTGACCCCTGTTAACGTAGAACGTTCAAATAATATTTTGGGCATAAATTACAGTAACATAAATCTATACCTCTTTTATATATTGAAATGTTAAGCCGTAGATTATTTTCACAAATTAGATACCATTGAACTATTATGTGAAATGAAAAAAAAAATTATAGGTGATATTGACAGGCTTCCACATGTTTGGTACTCGATCATGTGTCCGTTAAAAGTTCCTCACACATGTTCCAATATGAATATCTCTTGTGGAATTCCGCCTTCACCTTGGTCCTGGTGCTAATTTCACAGGAGTACGTGTTTTATGCTTAGGGAACTACCCTAATCTAAGGATTCTTATGCTCAAGTTGTGACATCATAGATGAGATTGTGTTCAATTACAAACACCACAAGATGAATGATCTTCACCACTGAGGGCCCATTTGGTACTTTGCATAGTAATCTTTATAGATCAAAATTTCTAAATCTAGAGAGTTGATAGATTCTACTTTAACAACAAAGTTGAAAAAAGTTATAAATTCAAAGAGAATCACAATATCCATGCAGATGAAAGAACAAAGGAACCCCACATGTTATGATTGTTTCCAGATTATAATACTGTTGGGGCCATCTTTTGTGGCAACCAAATTTTTTTACAAAGTCATGCACTCAAATGTATTTCTCCCTTTTGTGAAAGGTATGGGGAAAATCGTTCCCAAATTTTTTGGTTCTAAATTTGTTTTCCATACAAATCACTGAAATTGACTCTACCAAATAAAATTAAAATCTTCTAAACGTTGTTAATTAACAAGGACTGAGGATATCTAAAAATTCTACATGACAAAATTGTCATCTTTTCAATCAAATAAGTCATATGGAATTTCAGAAAGACACACACCTACATTGTTGCCAAGAATTATAGATAAACAGAAATCATAATGTCAGAAACACTTGAAACTTAATAGGCTCTGAAGAATGAGAATCTAAGTATCAACCATAAAAATAAAAAAAAATAAAAAAAATCAACTCCCTTTCACTTTGTTTTTATTTTCTCTCTCACTGGTTGGCAACCTTGCAAGGAGGTGAAGCTTTTGTCCTTCAAATTGGGGCTAATGAGCAAACATGAAAAATATCATGGACTAATAGGTTTTTTGGTTTTAACAATCTCCTCATTTGTCTTCATAGAACCAAAGTGAGGAGTTGTAATTTCTTTTTTCCTTTCCAAATTCCCCAACTTTTCCCCACTTGTTGTATAGTTTCTAATATTTTGATAAGAAATTACACTGAAATCAAATCATGTAAGCATAATGCCATTTTCAAACCTCAATTAGATGGTCAATAAATCCATTGCAATTTTTGAGATTGCAAACACATTTCCAGGCAATGATATCTCCGAACCACTGCTTTCCAATTAGAGATCACTTTCTATTTTGTTTCTTGTCTATGTATAAAAGGGTGGTTAAAATATAACCTTGAAAGTTTATAATGCCCAAGATTTATTCTAGATTCTAATTTGATTACTACTTCTATGCAGCGGAAAAATAAAACAGTCAATTACACAAAGAAAATAACACACAATTTAACATAGAAACCCAAATGGGTAAAAGCTAGGAGTCCAAAGTGGACAAAATCAATCACTAACTTCCGCAGTACAAGATATACATACAACCCTACAGTTAGTCCTTTGACACAATGTATTGTAGTTGTTCTTAATAGATCTCTATAGCACGCAGTCCCTTGATGCCCTGCTATTAGAACCTTAAACTCCACAATGAACAATTAATGAGTCTTTAAAAATGCATATTATCATATATACTTTGGACCATTTTAAGCACTTATTGACTTGGAAGACCCTCATTTAGTGTGATATCATGGTTTTAAGCATTTTGAATTCATTGTAGTGCATTCTTGCATAATTTGCTTAAAAATCACACTTTTTGCATAAATTCATGAAACCTGCTATTTTTAGAAAGTTTTGTGAAAATTTATATTCTCATGAATTAAATTCAATTTTAATCATCATTAGTTCATTCACATATAATCATGAAAAATTATGTGCATTTTCATTATCATTTCATGAGTTATGGGCCCACAGTTATACATTTGTGATCTTAGGGCTAAAATTATCTTTTCACATAAATTTACATTTGTTTTGTAGGAAATTGATTATATGGGTTCCATTTTCAAAGAACTGAGGCAAAGAAATCATTTTCAAAAGAAAAGAGAGAAGAATTAAAGAAAAGAAAGAAGAAAGAGGAAAAATGCAAAAGTTGGCTTCATGATCCTACGCACATATTCACATGTGTGGGGACACACTGTGGAATATTCAAGAAAGGGGTCCCACTCTTTAATTGATGCAAGAAATCAAAATTAATGTAAGAGAAGAAAGCGAAAGTGGAGAGAATTCAAGAAAAGAAAAGTCAAAGAAGGAGAATTCAAAAATAGAAAGTCAATCCCATTTTTATTTGAATAGCATATATTAAAATAGTCATAACTCTCAAATTGAGTGTCGGATTTGGACATTCTACTTACCATTAGAAAGTTCTTTTCGAGTAGATATCCTTAAGATCCAAGATTGCACCAATTGGAGTTAAAACGACAAAGATATAACCTTGGGGATTTTACTATACATTTTTAGGTGAGATTGAGATTGTCTCATCAAAGAATGGCCCTATCCTTTGGCAAGTGTTAGCTAAGAAAGATGGATACACTTGAAATTCCAGAAAGAGAAGAAATCTTATCTCATCTTAAACTTGGAGGACTTGTTGGCCAAGAAGAAGACTTATCTAAAGAAAGAAAGCCACATATGAGACCTTTTTTGAAAAGGAGTAGAAGAAAAAGGTATAAATAGGGAACCCCTCTCCCATATTTTTCATAGAAGAATTACCCACCTCCCACCTCTAAAAGTTCTACACTCCACCTCTCCCTTTTTTGTTCTCTACATCTCAAGTCATCAAGGAGGCTTAGCCCTAAAGCCACACCACTAACCTTGAAAATCAACTAGAATGAAGAATTCTTTTCCATCCTAGTATGTGTAATCTTTTGTTTTAATTTTTTCACCTTATATAAAGGATTCTCATACTAGTTTAATAATATTCATCTTGATATTCTTCTTATTCTTGTGGTTGCATAATTGCCTGATTTGTATTTTTCTTGTTTGGATTAGGGACCCAAATAAAGAGCAGATTTGAAGAAATTGTTAAGCCTAGATTAAGGGAGAATTTTAAGTGAATATACAGCCTTTGACTTCTTGTTATTACCACTTTTGACTTCATGTTATTACCGCCTTTGACTTCCTGCACTTTTATTTTATTTTATGCACTTTTGTTATTTTTCTTGTTATGTTCATGTTGATTTTAAATTTTGTTTTTGTATAGTTTGATGGTTGGATTAGAATCCATTGCATGTAACTTTACATCATAAGATTTTGTGCATATTTAAGTTACTGAAAATTATGCTTTCAAATCTAAATTGAATAAAGAAATTCGGACTCAATATACAAACAGTATAACTTAACATTTTCAGCAAACTACAGAAATAGTTTTTGACAAAAAGTTCGAAGTGGGTAGACCAGTCAAATCATAATATTTTTCTTTGAAACTTGAGAAAATTAAAGTTTAGGATGTGGTATTTCATTACCCAGAATTTCAGTTAAGAATAATTTTGGAAGGCTTGTGAACTAAAGGGTTAAACTTTGTCAATCAGTCAACTCAAATCAGAATTTCTGCACAGAATTTTGCAAAATTGTCATATTCATGCTTTCATAACTTTTTCATTTTAAATCCTTTTTTACTTCTATTTTCTTTCTTTTTTTAATAGTTTCTTGCATCAGTAAAGCATGATTTCCAGCCATTAAACTTAGATTTAGGATGCATTAGAATACTTCAAATCATGCCTAAAATTTGCATCAGCATACTAGTTTTTTAGACTTAGAATTTTTCAGCATCTTATTTAGAATTTTTCAGCATCTTATGGCATGTATTGCATTACTAATTTTACTAACTTTTTAATTTTAAATTTTGATTCTAGTTTTATGTTTTTGATTGTTTTAGATAATTTTCAGAATTAAAATATCTTTCTAAACTTGTTTTAATTAAAGATTTTAAATTGGAAAGTTTTCTAGTTTTGAAAATTCTAACTTAGGAAAGTTTTTATTTTTGTTTATTTTGTTTCAAACATTATTTATCTTAGTTAGTTTCTAATTTTACCTTTTATTTTTGGAAGTTCTAACTTGTATTTTAGTTTTACAGTAACTTTAGTTTTGTTTAGAAAATTTAGATTTAAGTTTTCTAAATTTAAGAAAGTTTATTTTCATTAGTTTGCTATTAATTTAATTTTGGTAAGTAAGATGCTTATATTTGTTAGATTTTAAATTAGGCTAATTTTAGATTTTCATTTAGGGCTGGTACAAGTTGAAAAAGAACCTTAAAACACATTGCTGCCTGTGAATCTATCTGGTCTCACCAGTTTATTACTATATCACGGTTCTGCACTTGAAACTCACGATCAACAATCAACAAGAGAACAATCTTCTATAAGAAAGTAGAAGTAACAAATCTCCTACTATATAGATGAAACATTAATTCTAGAACTTGAAACCTTTAGTCCAATCTCTCATAGAAGATCTCTCTAATAGCAATCCCAATTCAGAATAAGGAGAGCTCTATATATTATGTTATAGTTAAGGTTGAGAAAAGCCCTGGTTTTATAGCCCATAACTCGTGCCTTAGAGTTTGAAAGCAAATCTAAAAAACTCAAGCAATTCTGGTACAAATAGAAAAGGTTTTTATGCAAGACGGTGGGCTTCTACTATCAGTATGCTAGAGCTTTAATTTGGCGCTCAAGCATGCTAGCCACAGTCTTGGGCACTCAAGCCTGATTAGATGGGCACTCGAGCACACTTAAATTTCCTGCACACATCAGCAAACTTCTCGAGGCTATAACTTTATCATTTTAGCTCCGATTTATACAATTTTGGGCTCTACAGATATTTACTCTAAACAAGCTTTCCAATGGTAGGTAGCTTGCCCATATCCGATGCCTAGTTTTTGAGATATGAACTTTTGAATCCATGTTATCATCAGAAAAACACTTCAATTTGTGTTATCTTTAATTCAACTTATTTTCAATTTACATTATCTTTAATTCAGCTTATTTGGCTCGCAACTACAATCCATTTTAAATATAAAATACAACTCAATGGACCCAAGTTTTGTCCAACTAATGAATTAGCCAATACAAAAATAGTGACAAGCCTTGTACCTGATCAGCTAAAGGATTCAACAAAAAAAAAAAGAACAAAACAAAACAAAACAATTTGGTATGGACCGCTTTTCATAATTAGTTTATGGAAGTTCATGGAAGGAACTACATTTACACAGGAACTTGGATATGGATATTGGATGGAGTCGGCTTAGGCTATGTGGTGTAAGCAACTGGCCTAGTGATCTTGTCTCATTGGTTCCACTATTCTCTAGAAAGCACATCCATCAACATCTTTCCAGAAATTATACCACTCTTAGAATAGACTCTCCATCACCAACCTTGATATGTGGAATTAGGTGTGGACCACTCCATAGCCATAGCTAGCCATCTCTCCACCGACCTTTACTTGGGCCTATAAATAGAGGTGTGATGCCTCACATGCAAGTGCAAGCAAAGAGTGTCAAGTGTTGTAAAACCAAGTTGTGTGGTGAAGTGTTGTCTAAAAGGTTCATAGGTCTAATGCCAATTGGGTACGAGTGTAAGAAGTGCTATTGTAATAACCGAGTGCCCTATTGTATGTGGTAGTGTGAAATCTATTGGAATGTTGTGTAGTCCAACGTCTATACTAGTGAAGAGTGAGTAATGTCATGTGCCTTATGTATAAATTGTATTAAATAAATTTTAAGTTGTATGGGTCCAGTTGGTGTGTCTTCCCTACATATGGCTGATCATGGCTAATTAGCTTCTGGTATACCTAGAAAAGAAAAAACTATATTATCTTTTCTATGCCAACTGATAATGTTGTTGGTTGCACCATGGCTTACATAACAAGAAGGCCAATCATCCACAGCCAGGATTCCATCAGATGGCCCTCCTACATGCAATGAAAAAAAAAAGCATTCAAAAATGCCATAAACATCAAAATGGAAGCATCAAGCTATAAATAAGAAATAAAAATTCTATAAATAAAAAAATCACCATTAGAACAAAAACCAAAAATTCCCCAAATTTCTGGCACTCAGGAGACAAAATAGAGGGAGGTAGAAAGAAAGAGATGGGAGGAGTGAGAGAGAGTGAGAGATGGAATGAGTGAGAGAAAGAGACGCGATGAGGGAGAGAGCTCTACCATGACGATGACATAGAGAGAGAGAGAGAGAGACAGTGTGACGATTCTCCTTGGAGAGACGCTGACCTACAGTGATGAGAGATGGAGATGAGATATGAGAGAGAGCTTGAAGAAAGTACTGCATTTTTTTTAATTTTTCATCAAACGATGAGAGAGGAAGTAACGAAGGGCTCCTGCATTATTTTATCCTTTTTGTCATTTCCCTCCACTTCTCGGCCTGGATTTTCATCGTTTCCCAACATGACTTTCATATTAATCACAAGAACTGTCGGATGATGAACTTAAATGCACGGCCCAGATGCATCCGTATTTGGATTGTTTCGCATAATATATATGTGAATATTAGTATGCTTTCATCCTCATGGCAGGGTTAGGGACACTTCCATATTTGAATATATTAATGTGCAAAAGCATATCACGTATATAAAAAAAGTCAAATGTTCAAATATAAATAGAAAAAATCATGTAAGCATCCCTTACTAAGATATAGAGAAATGCATTTTAACATTTTATATATATATATATGAATAATGATTATGTATGTACAAACTTCCTTTATGGTAGTATGGTACAAACTACAACATGAGGCATATCATCTGACCTAATCGAAACAGAGTCAATGCAGAGCTCGCCTTTTCCCTCATTCGCAAACCCTTCTTCTACAGAGTCAAGAACCTCCCTTTGCTATGCTATAAACCATCAACATAGAGAGCGAGACTCTTCCCTTCATTCGCAGAAACCTAAACACAGATTTGCGCCATCGACACCTTCCCTCTCCCTATGCTCTACTCTCTCCCTTCGCATGATTAACACCATCTGTTGTGCTCTCTTCCTCTGTGTCTTTGCGCAACAACATCACCATCGCTGATATCCTCTCACTTGGCTCTTCCCTCTCTGTCGCAGGCTACCCTCTCCTCTTGTCCAACCTACCCTCTATAAATGGCAACTTCCCCGTCCTCTCTGTAGCAAGATGCCCTTTCCGTTTGTCCAACTTTTTCTCTATGAATGACCAGACCCCTCCTGTCTGTGGCAAGGCTCCCCAATCTACCTTCACTTGGTGCAAACAGCAAGATGAACCCACCGCCCCAACACCACCACGCCGCGCCCCCCCCCCCCCCAAACAACCTCTTCCCCACCTCTAATGCAACGACTGGGCAATGGCTTCCCTCTACTCTGCATTCTCCCTTGCTCCGATAAACAGTAAGATGCCTAGCACCCTCCTCCTCCTCCCCATTTGATTTCAGCTTTGTTTTTCTTTTTTTAATGAGTTTTTGGATCATGGTTATGGGAGACTCTTATGAGAAATGGAAGTGTGCTATATGTATGCATTATACATCATGCAAAGTAGGAAAAGCAAGTAACTGATGATGATAAAGGGTAGGGCACTGCTTTTTTTTTAATTCCAGAGGTTTTTCTTTAAATAATTTCAATTATCTAACTATTAGTTCTGTTTTTTTTTCTTTTGTATGGGTGTAGTTCCTACTACTGTTGCTGAAGTTTCGTATGGACTATTGACATTGTTTTCAGATTAATTTTCTTGTCATAGGCTATTGGTTCTCCTTCTTTACAAAATTTAATTGTACGTTTGTTTTCATATGCGAACATTTCAATTAGGGAAGATTTGGGATAAGAGAAGATATGAGCTAGGAAGATACTCGATAATGTGACTAAAAGAGTGTATGACTGGAATAGCTTTCTAAGCTCTAGTCCTGTGAATGAGTTTGAAAGCGATAAGAAGAAATGCCTAAGTACAGTTGTTCTTGTAGTAGATTTTTTTTCCTTTGGATTTTCTACATCAGATCATTTGGTTTAGTTTGGTTGGAAGATCTCACTTGTAATGTCTTGATTCTACATAATTAAATGTTCAACATCTGACTAGCATCATTTCTGTGCATTCTCAGAATTCTCTTTCATTCTTTTGGAGGAAAGATGCATTTATAATGGACTAACCATTGATCAAAAAACAATAGAGTCCTTGATCTCTCATGAATTAGCTTTGTTTTCATATAGTTAAACTACTTTTTAGCTCGATCACTAGTTGCCTTGTGGTAGGCCAGTCGATTTTTTTTGGCATAGACCCATCTATAATATTGGGCTAGGGAGAGAAATTAAGGTTAAGCATTTCATCAACAACAGCAAATGGTCAATCCCAGCTCCCAACTTCTACTCAGTTATTTGACATCTTTCATATTATTGTGATTACTAAGCAACTAAATATTGAGTTCACATATGAGATAGTGTGGGAAGCTTCTGAGGATGGAAACTTCAGTATCATATCTATTCTAACTAATGCACCTCGTGATAACAATTTCGTTCACAGGCAGAATCAATAAGCATTCAATGAATGGCTTTTCTTATTGGGCCCAAAACAAGATCTCTTCTGGATTAAAAAACCATTATTGCTGTCAATTTTTTTATTTTTTTATTTGTAGAAATAGTTGAGAGACTTACATCCACCTCTTCACTGACTACTTTTTCAGCCATTAAATTTAGAGCTCCATCACCTCTTTATTTAAAGCAACTCCAAGTCAGAGTTCCAATTCTCTTGACGACCAACTCCAAGCCATTAGCTGCTATGATCTAAGCAAAATAGACAACCAAACTCTGGCAAAGCTCTTATTCAGCAGTTTTGTTTGGACGACTTGGAGAGAGAAATGAAGGAGTCTTCAGTAATTCGAAAGGACATTGGCATTCAACTAGTGGATTATTATTATAGTAATTAGAATGGAAATGGGGCATGTATTTTGGTCTTTAATCAGATGTTGTGTTGTGGAGTGGAATGTTTTTGTTGGGAGTCTTAATTGGGGCTGGTAATTTGATGAATAGATAATTTCTAATTGGATGTTGTAGTTTTATTTTTTATTTTAGAATGGAATGGAATGGAATGGAATTTATATTGGATGTTGATATAATTGCATGATACAGATCCTTTGTTAGGTGTTACAAGATATGAGTTTTCTATTACACATTGTAATCCATTTGGATCCTTCTAAATGAGTGCAATAATGAGATGCATTTGGGGCCTTTCAATTTCATTTAAAGCTATATAGTTGCACATTACGCTCCAAATATAGGGATTCCAACTATTGTTTCCAGCAAGCCATCCGTGGGGTTGATTGCATAATTACAGTCATTTACACAAGTGTTTCAAATAGGATTACATGAAGCTCATGCTCATGTATGCTTGGATAAGTTGTAACAATTGAATACCATGTTCATCTATTTGAATTGAAACCAATTATGTGTCGCGACCCAAGCTCGAGAATCCTTCGGTTAGGGTTAATCTCGAGGCGTGATACACGTACTCCAATGTAATCTACACCTGGATCAAAGTCTAAGTGGAATTACACAATAGATATTCACATATTTTCACATATGAGGTGCCATTAACAGACATCTGTCCAAGTATTTAATACATGAAAGCCTGTCAATATCACTTGCAAATTTTTCTTTTTCTCCAAAAGTTAAACATTTCCAATGTATCAATTCATGAAAACAGCATACACTAAGATACCAATAAAAAAAGGGAAACATATCTACATGATACGTACTATATGAATTTGTACAAGGGTGTTATAACATGTCTATACAATAGAGAATAAAGTTGATGGGCAACAACAAATAAAGATTATCCCAAAAATATGAAGGATCATGAATTATACATGGAAAAACTAATGTAAAATGTCATGAAAACCTAATGCATCCAAAATCCCAAAACAAGAAAGCCAAAAGGTGATCTTATCACACTCCATAGAGGAGATCAATCAAATCGCTTCTGCTATCCACTCATCAAGGACTAAAGAGACCTTGTAGTCCTTGTCCTTAGCCTCCTCAATCTTCGCAAATCGAAACTAAGATTTGAGCCTGTAATACCAATAGACAACTTACGAATAAGACTATTCAATAAAGTATAAGCATAATTAAAGTAATACTCATTGTATCTAAAAGAATCATTGACGACAAGTGATCATAGAGATCAATTTACCATACTAAGCATATTGTGCATTGCATAAAGTATGATATAAGAACCAATCAAGAGAAATGCCTTACTATTTCGCTACTACATTTGTTATATCCTACCAATAAGGATCTTTGCATTGGGAGCACGAACGCCTGGGCCAAAGGTACAATTGGATCCCTACATTCATGGAGTCCAGAAGCTCTAAAGATATACTGTAGCGACACTATTTCAATCTACAACATCAAAGTCAACCCCACCTAGTATAATAAGACTAAAGCTGAGTATATCCAGACCATTTTGAATTATATAATTGAAATTGAGTAATTCGTGCAATTCGTTTCATTATAAACAATTCGTTATACGTTCAATTCGTTTTTACTCAATTCATTGTTAACAACAAGATTTCTAATATAACAAAACATTTGAACTATAAACAATTCATATCAAGACGATTTCATAACATTTCAATAGGAGAGGACAATCGTAAGGGTTTTAATATCCATGCAACTTAAATTAGTAGAATCAAGGTAATTTACAAGCCAATCTTAATCTAGTCATTTGTTGTTTCTAACAATGTATGATGACATAGTTTTAAGTTATTTGATACACAATTGTCTCTATTTAATATCACATTGTGTAAGGAAAGTGTATCAAAGTCCCTTAAACCAACACCTATTGGGGGTTGTTTAACAAATGAATAACATTACATGAATAAATCTCAGCCCTCAAGACACTTCATGTTAAGTAATTTTTTTTCTAGTGGGCCAAATGATTGGGTTAAAGGATCCAAGGAATAAGGCCCTACAAGGTCTTTTGAGATGTCCCTAATTTTCTCTAAGTTTCAAGGTTTTACGGCTTAGCTGTGAATAACCTATGGCTTAGCCGTGGCTTCTTTGAAAAATTGAATCAACATCTACGACTTAGCCGTGGTAAGCCTACGGCTTAGCCATAGATGGCATACGGCTTAACTATAGATGGCCTATGGCTTGGCCGTAGTGTATTTCATGGTTTAGCTGTAAGGTTAGTCGTAAAAGAAAAGTTCCAATTCTGGGTCTTCGTCAAACTTTTGTTGTCTAAATGGCTTAGCCGTAGTACACTTACAACTTAGCCATAAGCTTCAGAATTCCTAAAGCTGTTTCAATATAGAATTCTCTCCTTCACTCATAATACTGGGGTTCTGTCTGCATGTTTACATTTCAATCTACTACGGTAGTTCTCACTCAATTCAATATCTAGCACTTGCAATTCACATTTCACCATGTATTTAATTCATTCCATTGTGCATTTGAAACAATAATGAAAAGGGACAGAAAATCAAATTATGAGTTCAATAGATTTACAGGAATCACAAATTACCAACATGCATTCAACAATAATTAGCTTATTCTTGTAATAGGTTATGGATTCAAGTCACTATCCTTCTCTTAGCTCAACTTCAGAAGAAGAGTTCATTGTTTCTAGTCCTAAAATACCATGCATGAAGAAAAAATGAAGAGCATGAGTGCATGTATCAAATAAGAGTCTCTGTGACTTCATTAACCCATGAAATCTATCAATGGGAAGAGATCTTACCTTAGACAATAACTAGAGAGCTGATGGGAGAGAAGTAGACTACTATCTTGACTCTAATAGGAAAAGAAGGTAAAGAAGAGATGGAATGAGGGAATGAGAGTCTTAGAACATACATGCATGATGATCCTTGCTCATGGTGATTAGGAGGAAGAAGAATGGGAGAGGAAAGTAGGGTTGCAATAGTTGTAAGAGAGGAAAAGGACAAAGAACCAACTGGGAGGGTTCTTGGTTCTTTTAAAACAAAATTTTACAGAATTACATGGAAATCCTAATTTCCAATGATATTTCCACTTTAAGTCATTTGGAAGTGTACTTGGCTGAATTAAAGTCAAATGAATTTGAGCTCAACATGGAAGTTGTTGGGCTCAACAAGACGAATGCAATGACGTCAATATGATCGTGTATGATGTAAAACTATAAAGTCTAAAATTATGAAAAAAAAAAAAAGTCTTTCATCTACCTAATTAAGGTCAAACCTGACCCAAACTATTTATCTATGACCCAACTTGAGCCAATAGACTCAATAAGATAAAAGTAAACTAAATCTAACCTAATTAGAGATTAAACATTATCATTAAGATTAATTATATATTAATTAATTAATATCTTACTTAATTAATTGCTAAACATACTTAATTAGGTTTCGGTGTGTTACATTATGACAGCAGTTTTTTATTTGAATGCCACGTAAATGTGAGGTCCAATGTGTTGTGCACATATGAAATCACTAATACCAATTGTTGTGACTATGATGCCACTTGTTGGATCGAAGTAGGGCAAACACATCGACATCCACTACCCATATAAAAAATATAAACATGCAACCATGACACAGATTTTACGTGATTCACATGAAGGTTACATCCACGGGCTATAAGCATCCACTTGATTTCACTATGAATCACAAGTCTCAATATTGCTCTTATAGCCTCCTGCCAAACGTAGTGGGTCATACTCCAAACACCATGGGGAAATGAGCTTTCACATCTCACACACCCTAGATGGCTATATGTGGTTGACATCACGGGGAAGAGTTCTGCCACATCTCCTTTACAAGATTCTAAGGTTAGATTATATAGATATATAATCCCTACTTTCTTAGCCACCAAGAAAGCCCTGGTATAATGACCAAAATACCCATGACTCTAAATATATTAAATGGCTATGACAATAAACCAATCCAGCTAAACTAGAATACAAGACATAAACCTAATACAGTATTGATACTCTACATCATCCAATCATTGATGTTTTCATTTAGTATGGAACTTCCGTCAAGCTCTTCAATTTTTATATAAGTTCAAGCCATATTCATTGATGACCATGTTGCTATGTATTATGTTCCATTTCATGTCATTATTAAGAAATTGACATCTCAGCTTGAATATTTTTCAATGTAGAAGCAATCAAAGCTTCTCTGTTAATGGGATTGGTTCGACAATCATGTTAATGTGCTGAATCAATAATACAAAGAGTGGCAAGAGAGGTAAGAGATCGTAATTGCCCTATGATATAAAATTGGGTAACTGGTCACTGATACCAATTGAGCGAGTCTCAACTTCCAATTAACAATCATAGAAATTTCAATTGATCAGTTGTTCCTTTCATGCATTGTTTCAGGTGCACTTTTTAAGTTTTGGCCTCAAGACTTCTTTAAAAAAAATCCATATTTCAAGCATAAACCCCTTATTCCCATACCCATAATCATCCACAACACATTAAATGAAGCCCACAATACACTTTTATCAACAATTTTAATAAGAATTTGGCCTCAATACTTTTAACAACTTTATGTTTATAAACCATATTCCAAATTATAAATGTATCATTTTGATTAGTATGGATGAATTACACAGGCTTTCGCAATAAGCTTTAAATGGACATGTGTTTACATGTTGGCCCTCACGCGTGGAACTTGTGAAGATTCCTTATAGTGGTTTGTTCATGCCTCGGCATAGGACGAATTGCCACGGGATATGTGTATGCTGCCCTGGGGTCAATCCCAATTATGGAATCTGAAGCTCAAGGCACAATGGTTGTATGTTTTGATCTCAACGTGAATGGATTGTGGGAATTTAGGAAAATTTTCTTAAAAATGATTTGAGGCTTTACATAATTTCTCATGATTACTTTGGTTGATATCTGCATTAGAGTCTTTGATTTTTAAGCCCTCATTGTTCTCGATACCACTGAGACATGAATTTCTTATGAATGATGGCAAGGACATGACTCTTAGTTAAACTACAGACTCTTTCTCACATGTGGAATCTCATTCTAGGATGGCATCCCAAAGGCATTGTCAGATCATAACCGAGGCTAACAATATGAATTCTATTGCATCTAGTAGAAAACTTAGTGATGCTCATATGGAAGCCACCATGCAGCTTGAATAGGACCCGCTGAATTGGATTTTGCGCTTCTATGCTCGGATTAGTGTCCAGAAGAGCTATGGAATTTGAGCTTCAAAGCCTTAAATGGTTGGCTTTTGAAGTGTATTCACTATGGATTGGTGCTCCTCTTGTGTTTGTTATCTATAATCACCGGTTTCAAGTGATGGATAGGATTAAAGATTATGAGAATGAAGAATGTGCTTCAACTTTGGACATGTGTACCATTCGGGGCAGCGTCAGATGATGATGTCTAATAAAGATATGGACAGAAGGCTTAGCGGTCTTTTGTTTACTCTCATTTAAATATGTAAATGGTGGAATGCATAATGGTTCCGCATATTCATATTTGTTTCAACTAATTAACACATGCGGTGCGTAAAGTACATGTGAAAATGGAGTGAAAGGTACCCCTTTTTGTGCCTAAATTTTTCAAACCTCAAGAAGAGTAAAACATTTTCGCACCGCACTATTACCAAGTGATGCTATAGTGCCATATATGAGCAATCCACCTTTTATTGTTTTTTATTTTTTTTAGGGCGCACTTGTAAAATTTGAACCAATCATCCTCTTCAAAAGCTCAAACACGGCCATGTATCCAATTTCATCTGTCGATGTTACCTGGATGTTGAGATATCACTAAAACATTACAATTGTTGGATTAATCTATTGTAAATGACATTCCCATTCTACCTTTTCTGATTTTTTTTTTAATTTTTTGAGCCTCATTTGTACAATCAAGACCGATCATCTTGTTACAAAGATCAAACACGGCCACATATCCAATTTCAACCGTTGATGTTGCTTAAATGTTGCTATATCATCAAAACATTACAGCCATTAGATTAATATATTGTAAATAACATTCCAAGTACGCCTTTTATGATTTTTTATTTTGATGGGACCCATTTGTAAAATCAAGACTGATCATCCCCTTGGGAACCCCAAACATGACTACATGTCCAATTTTCAACCGTTGATGTTGCCAGGATGTGGAGATATCTTCAAAAAAAATATACAAACTATCCATAGATTTACATGTGAAATGTTGTGATAACAACAAATGGTGGATTCTAACCCACATGTGAGTCATTTACATATGCAAGTGACTCACATGTGGGTCATTTACACATGTGAATCACTTTCAGTACAAACAAATGGCCCCTTAAGTTCTTAGAGAGAGAGGAGCAAATTAGCTAAATGGGTTTAAATTTGATGAGTCGGGTTTCAAATCTTTTGAGCATATTAGTGAAGTTGCTAAGTCATATTTGTTGGCAAATATGCTGTTAAGATTAGTGAAGTTGCTGAGTCATTTTTATCAGCAACAAATGCATGAAAGACAGTTCGGTTGTTGCATGCTCTCTCTATTTCCACGATGTCCTATAAAAATTTTCCTGTGCCAATAAATGCATCTTAAATCCCTGAAGCAACACAAATTATTCACAATACAAATGACTATTTAACATCATTTGCAATCACAAAACATAGTGTATCACAAAAAACACAACTTGGAATCATTTGTGGACATCAAGCATCCATAATACATTCCAAATCTAATACATTCCAACATCCATAAATCCAATACATTAGAATTCCAACATACTAGTTAAAAAATAGAGGTCAATCATTCTTATCCTCTGCCTGTTGACAAGGGTTCATGTCTTTCACAGATCCCATTCGGTATCTCTTCTAGTTGATATATGAAATCCTAAAACCTTTTCCCGTTGGGTTTATGCAAGATCAAGCTTGTTAAGAACACCCACCTGATTCACTGTCTAACAAGCAAGGTCCAGATAACACAACCAGCAATCAACAACCTAGAACCTGCAACTGTGCAATCCATTCCATATGATCAGTTATGGGCCAAATGACGTAATAATCTTTACGTAATTGATGATTAAAAAAATATATTCATACTTTTAAATTTCTATCAATATCTCGTCATCAGAAGTCGATCTTCCTAATGCCTGTCTCGTCATCAGTATCGTGTTCAATACTTGTCTCGGAGTTGTTTTCTAAATTATTGTAAATAGTAAATGCAATCATTAGTTAAAAAAATATATAGAATATTAAAAAAAACAAAAATATTTCTTTTGATGTATTAGTATCTCTTGACAATTGCAAGACAATTTCTCCTGTCATGTGAAACACCACGCTTTCCACATCCACGATTTCCAGAATATGCCATACTTCAAATTAGAAATGGATAGAAAGATTACCACTTTTGTCACACAATCACAATGTTCACTGAATGGATCAAATTTTCAAGAATAGAACAAACCTTTTTCAACATTTAGAAGAAAGGAAACTAAAAAGAGCTAGGAAACAGAGTGCCATTCTCCCAAAAGGACCCAATTTTATGCATTTTTTGTTCATGATTATCAACACTTCAAAATGCATGGCAATGTATGCTTGGTATATGACAATTTTGAATATTATTCCAAGTGGCAGGAAGTACAAACTAATAAAACTTGAGGAGAAACACAAAAAAGAAAATATAAACATAAATACATTCAACATGATGTGCTAATAAAATGGCAACACAATTGATCAAGACAAGAAAAAAGGAAAAACATGTGATGCAAGATAAAATTATTTCATTAGTTATATATTGCATCTGAAACATTTACTGATTTCATAAGGTGAGCAAATCTGCTATCTCTAACTTCATCTAATAAACTTTCACTCATTCAACAAAATGACATAAAATAAATTCAACATCATCTAGGAAAACAGTTATTAATGCCTAATCATCAACAGTCATTTTAGACCCATTCCTCTCAATCGTTAATATCTGTCAAATGCATATAAATCATCAAAACTAAATTTGGGGAAAGAGGGACCAACTAAAAGAAGGAGCTGGGGATGGACCCTCTAAATTGCGACGAGCTTAAAAACTGAGAGGGGGCCATGAGCAGTGAATCTCCTGGATGCAATAGTTGCAAATCTAGATGTATATTGTCATATGGGTCTTCACCATCCATCAAGAGCTTCAATGGATCTGAGATATATTTTTTTTAACCCACGTGTGTGGAGGAGAGATGGTCAAGAGAGGGAGAGACACAAAGACGATAGTAAAGAGAGCTTTTCCTCAAAGGAGAAGCAGGAAGCAGAACAGGGAAAATGCACTATACTCTGCCTCCGCGATGATGGCAAGCAAGGACGATAGCGCTTAATGAGGGAGTGCGACGATGGAGTAGGGAGAACGCAGGAAGCTATGCCTCTTTGACGACGGCAAGCAGGGAGGATAGCCCTTACGAGGGAGGGCAAAGACGGAGAAAGCAAAGGGAGGGAAGCGTTTCTCCTATCACAGAGGCCGGGCGACGAGCAGCTAGGGTGAGATTTGGGGATTTTTTTTCTTGAAGGGAAACGTTGGCCAGGCCTTTTCTCATCTAGACGGGATTTGGATTTTATTATAAACTCACTGGCTGTTGATCATTCAGAACCGGACTTTTCACCCAAAATGGTGAGAACAATTCCACCATAATATTACCCCATATATATATATATATATATATATTTATAAAAATATTCATATGCATCTCATCACAGGGCGAGGGCCACTTTCATAATCAAAACTATTTATGTGCAAAAGACGGAAAGTCATATATGATTATATGCAGAAGAGAGATTTTCATGCGTGATGAAGGAATATCTATAATATATGTATGAGTGTGTATATATATATGTATGTATTCAAATTTAGTGGTGATCATCTTATATATTTGAATAATAATTTATAGACCGGCTTGTATTTTAAAATGGTGGGCCCCACCATACATTGAAGATTGGGTGCTCCATTGTAGCCCTACCCCTTTAGGGAACAATAAACATTTGTGACTATCCATTGATCCATTAGTTTTTCATGAAATTTAAATTTCTCCTTTATTATTTCATTTCTATGAAATGAATGAAAGCTAGAAACTTTGCAGGGATAGACAATGGTGGAGCTAGGATTTTATTTCAATGTGGGCAAGCAATAGTTGACTAACAATTGCATAATCAAATTTATTTTAGGGGGATCAATAGTATTTTACATTTATAATTTTTATGCTTATCATTTTAAAATATGCATTTATTTCCATAGCTTTTTAGTAATATCCAAAGAAGTAAGATCCTATTTGATAATACCAAAATGCTTAGAAACATAATTTTTAAGAAATTTTAAGGATAGTTAAAATATAAAAATAATAGGACTCATCATAACAAATCCAAACTACTCAAAGTAATCATTTACTCAGTTAAAATTAAGAATTATATCTCACTCAAATTAAAATAGGGACCATTTAAAATTGATCACTTGTAAGCAAATTTATCCATAATTTATTAATAAATTAATTAGTTAGTTATGTTATATTATTGTCTTATATTCCAGTTTGGTTGGATTGATTGTTTGGCTTAGTCAAAACCAAAAGTAGAAGTATTTTAATCATTATATATAATTGTCTTGGTATTGAACACATCAAGGACAAAAGGAATTAAATAAACTTTCTTTGTGAAGGTAGGTAATTTAGTTAAATTATGTAAGTGCTTGTGTGTCATCTTCTTATTTGTCACTTAATTATTGTTTGTATTAGTGTTGATTTGTGCTTGGGCATATTTCACATCAAGTGGCATCAAACCTAAGGTTGTTGTGCCACGACAGATTAAATTTTTCTTGGAGGGGTTCAGATCGCTGATTTCTGAATCAGAGGAAGAGATCGGTTGTGATCCCTTGTGGGCCAAAGTTCAGAGAAGTAGACCAGGATCAAGGGGATCTGGTCTTCTCTGGTTTGCTGATCAAGAGGTGGGCTACGGTTGCCATCGCCAGTGTGCAGGGTACAGGCGCTGGTGTGGGCGAATTTCAGATCGCCATCATTGAAGGAAGGCACCACCGCCCCTGCTGTTGTCATCACGCCGTGCATCATCGGCGGAGAAGAAGGGTAGTTTGGGTTCTGGCTGGACTTTTTACAGGAAAACCAGAGACCAGTCTCTGGCTTTGGTCACGTGCACATGGATCGGACCAGGGTTTCTGGTTTTGGCCGGACTTTGCGGCCGCGGGCAGCCGCTCCCTCACCGTCGATGAAGGGCGCTGCCGTTTGTCGCTGCTGTCGTCGTAGTTCCTGAGGCGCCGCCTCGCCGTCGCCGCTCACCCACTCTTCGCCGTCTGCATGCACCATCGCCGGACTATATCTCGCCAGTGCCGCACCTCTGCCAGCCGCTGCAGAGGAAGAAGAAGGTGAGGGGCTAGGAGCTTGCGCCCTGTTGCAGAACACGGACGAAGGGGAAGAATAGGAGACCTGGATATTCAGGTCAGGTCAGTCCTGACCTGTTTACTTTCAGCAGCCCAGTTGAGGCTCACTTGGGTTTTTTCTGAAGCCAGGTGCAGGTCAGGTCCGAGTCAGGTCGGACTTTTCAGCAGTGCCTAATCTGCCAGCAGCAGGGCTAACATCGGCAGTGACACAAGGTCAAACAAAAGGTTTGACCAAATCGACACACCACAATTGTTTCATGAATTTTGGGGTCATCGGAAATCAAATTCATGCCCTTTTTTTACTTTTGAACTCATTTCAACCAAATCTTTACATCTGCGAGAGAAGATTGGCAGTTTGATAGTCAACGAAAAAGTTTGACCAATCAGAATATAAAAATTTGTTTCTAGGATATCGAAGCCATATGGAGTTAGATTTTAAATCCATTTCTTGTAACGTACTCAAGATAACGAGATTTACCAGATGATTGGAGGAGATTGACCATTTGATAGATAGAAAAAGGGGTAATTCAGGAGGTACAAATCAAGATATACAATGGCATCAAGCAATGACTATAAGATTGAGATATTTATTGAGAAGAGCAATTTCAGTCTTTGGCAACGAAGGATAAAGGATATCTTATTAAAAAAGGTCTAAAGAAGGCTTTAAATGGTAAGTCCAAAAAAAGCGAGCAAAGATGTCCCCAATAATGATTGGGAGGATTTGGACGAAAGGGCTGTGAGCGCAATTCGTCTTACCATCCACGATGATGTTCTCTACAACGCCTCTACATGTCCATGTCCTTGACAAACGAACTATTTCTGAAAAAAAGGGTTGTATTCCCTAAAGATAGCAGAGGAATCACAGTTGTCGAAGCATCTCAATGAGTTAATAAGCTCATTACACAACTATTGAGCATTAATGTTAAGTTCGAAGAAGAAGATAAAGCACTATTGTTTTCATCCTCACTGCCCCCGTCATACGAGCACTTGACGACAACATTGAAGTATGGTAAAGATACTTTATGATTGAATCATATCACCACAGCTCCTATATCGAGTGAAATTATGAAGAGTGACGATGAAAAGTTTCGTGGAGGAAGTGTTAATGTTGCACCAGGTTCAAACCAGAGAAAGAGAAGATCTAGATCTAAGAATAGAGGATAAGAATAATGGAATCGCTCAAAGTTGAAAGGGAAAGGCAAGGTCATCATTTGCTATTACTGTGATAAAGAAGGTCATATCAAGAGGGATTTGTCCGAAGCAGAGGAAGGACTTGGAAAAGGAAGAAAAATCTTATTTAAACAGTACGAGTGTGACAAAAAGCTCGGACAGTGAGGAAGCATGTTTGATGGAATTAGCTTCAGTCATCAAAGGCATAGATCACAGTTAGAGTTCTTGTATTTTAAATTTTGGTTTGTCACTATCATATGTGCTATAGTAGAGACATGTTTGACACCTATACATCTTATAAAGGAAAATCTATTTTTATGACAACCAATGTTCAATCCAAGTACATTGGGGTTGGAACAGTGAAAGTCAAGATGTTTGATAGGATGATATTGAATATGACAAATGTGATGCATGTTTCCGATTTATAAAAGAAATTTTATTTCTTTGGGGACCGTAGACTCTAAGGGCTGCAAGTGCACTGTAGCAAGTGGAGTTATAAAGGTGATTAGGGAAGCAATGGTCGTCATGAATGGTGAGTTGGTCAAATGTCTCTACAGGTTAGCATGAGGTACAGTTACAAATAAAGGTGGAGCAGCTCCAAGGAATATGGAAAAGTCAGTTGGGATGGCATTAAATGGTAAGTTAGAAAATGATACAACAGACATTTCCAAAAAGGTCATTAACAGACGACTACAACTGCGGAAGGAAAAGTCAGTTGAAGTGGAGTTAGATAATAAGTTGGAAGATGGTGCAACGGACATTTCCAAGAAGGCCATTAATAGAGGACTAAAACTGTGGAAGAAAAAGTTAGTTAAGGTGGAGTTAGATGTAAATCAGAAAATGGTGCAAGAGACATTTCTAAAGAGGCATTTAACAGAGGACCAAAACTGCAAGAAAGACGAAAAGAACACCAGGTTAAAAGCAAAGTATGGAGGATGCTTAATGCTTAATGCTGTGAGACCAGGGAGATGCATAGTCAAAAGGAGGGTTACTTTTACCTTACCAAATGAAGGTGAGAAGTCATCATGTTGCAAAGATGCTAGTAAGGATAATAACAGATGAACTGGATCACTTCGTAAAACCAAGATGAAGATGTTTAGAAATTCTATGAAGGAGAAGTTCAAGCGATGCTTGGACTTGATCGTAGCACCACATTGTTATGAATGTGGGTGCACCCCCAGCTAAGGGTGTGCAGCAAATGCGCTCGATTGTAACGGGTGTATAGGCGTACCTTTCAATGAGGTACAAAAAATCTCAAATCGATTTGGACTTGATCAATATCAAACAATGGTAAGATTGTTGGTGCATCCAAGCTAAAGGGTGTAAGAGCCATACTTGGTTGTAGCGTGTGCAAATGCATACCTCTCAGCGAGATACAGGAAGGTGAAGACACTATTGGGTATCTCAAGGCGACTCTAGGGATTCACGGAATCCAAGCCAATAGATTGTTGGGTTATTGTCATGTATTTTGGTAAATCTAAATTGGTTGTCTGGGTTGGCCAGAACAGAAGTTCAAGAGTAGGAGTATTTTAGTCATTACGTATGAGTTTTCTCGAGAAAATAAAAACTATATATTAATGTGATGTGTAACCCTAAATCCTATGGAGTTATGTTGAACACAGCAGGGATAAAAAAGAATTGAGTGAGCCTTCTCCGTGGACGTAAGCAGTTTGGCCGAACCACGTAATTACTTATGTGTCATCTACTTTATGGTTTCTTGCTTAATTGCTTGTGATTACGCTAATTTTTGTGTGCCGTGGTTGATCGCAGATCTTTAACATATTTCCTGGCAAGTTATGATCATTTAATATGCCACAATGCCTGTTATAGATGTTAATGGTTAAAAATCCATTAATTGATTGCTTTTAATCTTTTGATGAGCCACGATGCTTGCAATAGTATAAGTGATTGAGAGCATACTATTGATAGTCATTTATTAATGTTATAAAAAAAGATGAATAATCGAGATGTAATATCCATTCCATTCAGAATAAGCACTGTCCCTTTGAGTGGTTTCCCCAAAATTTCCTCCGATAATAGTTAGCCTGGCCCACTATAAGATTGGGCACATAATAGTTTTAGTCATATGCTCAATAAGGCGGGACCAATTCCTATTTGAATAAAATTTGAAGACAAAAAAACTAAGGAGAGTGACTGATTGAATTTTGATTGAGATTATCTCACTAGCCCATGATTTAAGAGCCATACAAAATAATGGTTCTTTAACCATAAATTTCTTTGTGATTCAATTGTGGATAATGGTTTGGAATTGAATCCAAAGAAGAAACCAAAATGGCTAGATCTATTTTCAATGGGAGACTTATCTAAAATTGCCACGAAGGAAAAATGTTTGAGAGAAAAAAAGGGAGGAAAAGATTTAAAGTTGATTGACTGCAAGTTGCAATCACTCCTTAAAATTTAGATAATGATTTACTTATTCTTTTGCAACCAAGTGAAAGACAAAAGTATCTCCAAGCCCTTTTTAAATTCTCTTATTGTATAGAAGAAAAAATAAAAAAGTGGAGGGAAAATTGTAAGGGACATAAAGCTCTTAAAAAATATTCCCATGACTTAAAATGATCACCCAAAATTGAGTGGGGCAATGCGCCTCCCTTTCCCTCTTTCTTATATTTTCTTGGCACTTTTTGTCACTCACACATGAATGATAGTGTGATGGCTCTGTGATCTACCCCGTCATGTTAAGCAATCCAAGTTTATTGGATCCTAGTCATCAAGAATAACTGAATAAGGGACGTTGCCTCAGCACAGAAAGAACACTCCAATTCTGAGAAGATCTCAGATCCTCTTACCTATGGCTTGCTTAACAAGTTAGTATAATAGCCAAGACATTTTTGGGCAAGGGAATGTTTTCAGTGGGCCCAACCTCTAAAGAAGAAGAACAAATAAACTATCCAATCTCACTGGGCCGTGTCTGGTCCACCGACTAAGAGTTATCACCGGATCCGTTCCCTTTCACAAGTAAGGGATGATGTTCATTTCTCATTTAATAGTCTTTCAAATGTCTTTCAAATGAGAAACAATAATTTGAGAGAGAAACATGAAGTATGTTAAAAAATAAGGGAACGTGAGGTTGCTGAATGTGGGATTCTAAAATCAGGCAGTATGTTGCCATCCCAATGCTTATTGATTTGTTTCCATGATTTACATTATTTCACCAATGTTATAAAAAGGAACAAAGAATCCTCTCACACAAGGCTTCCATGTTGGATTTCTTTTACTCCGCATTAATTTAGGGGGTTTTGCTTTTTCGAAGGGATTTAAGATCCTCACCATCCAATGAGACACCCATAGGTGGGAAAAGCATTTTTTTTTCAATGTATTCATTTCAACTTGCAAAAATCCCCCACACATTTAAAACGAGTCTCGTTTGGTTACTTGTATTAATTCAGAACTCTAGATTACTTGTACTAACAAAGATTACTTGCGCTCTCATGTCTTACAGGATGTGTTAAAATAAAACGTGTTGACAACCAGTGGTTTGGAGTCGAACTAATTTCTTTTTTTATTTTTATGCATCTTCTCATTCTATAAATTGTTCTTGAAATATGCGAAAAATTGTTAGGCGTGTGATTCTAGAAATTGGTTTGTGCTGGCTGTTATCTATGCATTCATAAATGTGTTGTTAACTTGTTATGCTCCTTGCTTGATTTTTTCTGTATAGTGCTATGTTGTCCTTTACTTTCTTCTTTTTGGTGTTGTTAATGAGCTTTGCCTGCTCCTCTCAATTAGGCTAAGGCTGAAGCTAAGCTCATCATGTAATAGTCAATCTGAGCTCAAATGGGCTCAATTAGCTCATCAGTTAAACTTGACTTGGTGCATGTGTTGCTTCGCTCAGCTTAGACTTGGTCATTTAGGTAATTGGTTCGGTTATTTATATGTTTAGAATTTATATTATAGAAGATAAAATAAGGAAATTTTAATGGAAAAAAGGTTGAATTAAAACAGGGAAAGAATTCCCCAAAAGAATACAGACACCTCAAAGGGTGCAGCATAATCAAAACAGAACCCGGGGCCAAAGAAAAAAGCAGCTAGCCTACATAAGCGTACAAATGGTTCTCCAACCCGACCAATTGCAACCAATAGTTGCAGTTAGTTGGGTTAGTTACGCTGTGTGAGTGGAATAGCAAAAATGGGCCAAAATCAAACCCAATACATTTTTTAGTCAGATGAGAGACAGAATTGAGGAGAAAAAACCTGACAGACACCCGTGGGGTTTTTTGATCTGGACTCCGAGAAATGTTAATATGGGGCCAGTAAGGTACCGGGTCACATTGATTGTAGGGACAGAAACTTCCACCTCTAGTCAAGTCAATCGCAATAGTAACATCTCAGAAAGAGTGGGCCCAATGCTCTTGCTATCCTTTTTTTTTTTTCCTTCCCCAGCTTTATTATCTGGAGTCCGGATCCTTAAAAGCCCTAAAGTGACAGCGGCCGGCCGTTGGGTTTTCCCTAATTGAAAACTGAATCTAAATTCTATAATCTGACATAAGGTGGGCACGGAGGGAAGGGGATCAGGTTTTGGAGATAGAGAGAGAAAGAGAGAGCTGTTTAAGCGGCAGCACTGGGGCTCCCCACTGTGCCTCCTCCCATCTCAATGCCATTGGAATTGGTGAGTACGAAGTAATCTACTCGTCATTGATGCTTATTTTTATGCCAATCCTCTGATGTCAAGTGTCATATAATTCTGTTATAAGATAACGAAAGTGTCACACAGCTTTTCAAAATATGTTTCTTCCCTTGTTTATTAGTATTGAACAAAATTTTAGTACCATCAAATGAATCAGTTAAAAACATACTCCTAATTTACCTTTCTAGGTTGTGTTGTAATCACATGTTTGGAGCTACTAAGTGCTAGAGAAGGAAATGAGTTTGCTTTGGATGGCTTGAACTTTAGAAGATAGACCCGCTGTGTGATTTGTTTTTTTACCGTGCTTAGGAAATGGGGATTGGCATATTCCCTTTGGGTAATTTCTTTTCTTGCAGCTCTTTATTTATTTATTTTTCCTCAAGTAAAAGTTCAAAAATTGGAAAGTTCCAAGTCATCGGATATTTTGGTTCCTGGATTTTCAGCTCTTTGAGATGTATTGAATTAGTCACTAGAACCTGTAGATCTTTTGGTCAAAATAAGTGTAACAAATGATCCTAGTATATCTATAGAATAATTATGAAGAAAACAAAAAGAAGCTTTCTTGCCTTCCCGCGAGCAGCTAGAGGAAGGAAAAAGTAGCCTGATGTAAAAGAAGGGGAATGAGAATAGGGGTTTTGAAATTGGGATATAAGGAGTCCAAACTCACAACATTAGGAAATGGAATGGGACTTATTTTGATGCATGATAATGATTGAAAGTCGCTGGATGGAAAGATATCAATGAAACCTACCTTTATTTTATAAAATTTCAACTCTTTTGGATCATCCAAGCCCCTTGATCAATGACCCTGGAATTCAATGCTTTTAGAGATCTCTTTTTCGTGGGATTTCAATCCAAGTGGATGAGTGTCAAAATTGGTCCAATGCCAATTCATGCGTCACCCAAGCAAAATAGAAGACTGACCGGTCGGCTGAGGTGCTCGACCGGTCAGACATCCCATTCGATCAGTTGGGTGGGTCGGTGGGGGCACGAGTTTACACCTGAAATTTTGGATATACTTTCCTATATGCTCAAATCATCCTTTATCCTCTTGGAAACCAGATCTAAGAGGACACCACGGATTTGGGGTAGATATTGTTCAACCCTCTCTACTCAAAGTACCTCTCTCTATATTCAAAACTCTAGAAATCCTTTTGAGAGATCCCTTCTTCTTTGGAGCTTTTCTTCCATTGCTGTCCTGCATAGTAAGTTCCTGAAATTCTTCTTCTTCTTCTTCTGTGGAGATCTGTTTTGAGAGGCATCAAGGCGTGAAGATCAAGTGTAAAGAAGGTGAATAGCGTATGCGTCAACAAGAAGAGCTTTTAATCCTTTAGGTTGTATTTAACTGGGAAAAGGTTAGTAAGTAGTTCTTGTAACTTTTCTTACATAGTATTTGTTCTTGGTGGACCGGTGGTTGGTCTGTAGTTTTTCTTGTTTGGGTTTTCCACGTAAAAATCGTATGTCTATCTTTCTTGTGGTGATTGATAGTTTACTCAAATTTAATTTTGGGAATTTACCCATTCAAGATATAAAAGACTCAGTTTTTCTCAAAATGGTGTTGACCAAAACTTTATACCAAGCGTGGATATTTCACATCTGTCATTAATTTTTTTTTCTAAGTATACCCTTTTGTGCAATATCGCACAATGGGCAATATTGTACAGACTGAAACACAAGCGTGAATTGCAGACCGGAAGAGACAAAGAACTTTTAATTCCGAATTCGAACTGGTTCTCTATTCATAAATCTTACGGCTTAGCTGTGTATAGGTCACGGCTTAGTCGTGGAGCATAAGTTGTGCTTAAATTCACTAGCATTTACGGCTCAGCCATATGCTGGTCTCCGGCTTAGCGGTATGAAGCCTACGGCTAGTCCATGGCTGAGTTATGGCTTAGCCGTAGTACAATTGACGGCTTAGCTGTGGGTCAGCCATAGAGGAAATACAAATAGTTTGTCCTTCAGTCTATGCGACATCACCCACTGTGCGATATCGCATAAAAGGATATACTTGAAAAAAAAAATTAATGACAGATGTGAAATACTCATATTTGGTATAAAGTTTTGGTTAACACCATTTTGGAAAAAAAGTTTTGGTCAACACCATTTTGGAAAAAACTAAGTCTTTTTTATCCTAAATGGACAAATCCCCTTTAATTTTTGTTTATATTCATAGCAAGGTCTTGTTAGGACCTTAACCTATGTCAAGGTTTAAAGAGTTTTAAGTGTATCAAAGCAAGGCTCATACAAGTTCTAAGTATGAGATCTAATCAGAAGTTTGCTATGGAGATACCCAGAGATGGTACTTCAACTAATAAACATTCTTATTTGGATGAAACAAACTATGCCAACTGGAAAGTCAGAATGGTTGCCTTTTTACAGTCCATTGATATGGATGTTTGGCAATCCATTCAGACTGCTTATATTTCACGAACTGTTGTTTCTGACGGGAATATTGAGATTCCAAAGCCTATCGCACAATGGACCAAAGAAGAGAAATCTGCATTTCTTGCTAACAGTAAGGCCATGAATGCAATCTTTAATGGTGTTTCACCTACAAAGTTCAGAAGAATCTCTAAGTGTAATATTGCTAAAGAAGCTTGGAGTATATTGAAAAAAGTCTATGAAGGAACTGGAAGGGTCAAACAGTCTAAACTTGAGAAACTAACCACTATTTTTGAAACTTTGATCATGGAAGACAAGTAAACTTTTGATGAGTTTTATGCTAAACTTAATGACATTGTTAATTCAATCTTTAACTTAAGAGAGATCATTCTTGAAAATAAGATAGTTAAAAAAATCCTACAATCTCTTCTTGAAAAGTTTGACTTCAAAGTTGTGGCAATTAAGGAAACTAGTGACTTTGATACTCTACAGGTTGATGAGCTTGTTGGTAACTTACAAACTTTTAAAACTAATCTCAAGTCAACTAGAAAATCTAAGGGCATGACACTAGTCTCTTCAAAGGTAAACAATAATAGTGATGTTTCCGAACCAAACTCTGATAATCCTAAGTTTGATCCTTTTTTAGTAAAGAAGTTTAAAAAGGCTATGAAAAGTCCTGACAAAAAGGATTGGAAAAAGGCTTATAAGAAGAATAAAGCTAAGAATAGATCCAATTTCACATCGAATGTTAAGCCAAACTCTAATCCCTTGTCAAAGCCTGAAAAGAATTCTTCTAAGATTTCTCCCAAGAATACTTAATGTTTCGAATGTAAAGGTTTTGGTCATTATGCATCCCAATGTATCAATAAGACTTTTAGAAATCAAGGGAATCAAGGTAAATTGTTAAATGTCACTTGGGATGATGATTCAGAGAAAGAAGAACATAATACAGAACCTGAATTTTTTAAAAATAGTAAATTCATTGCTTTTATGGTTAAGTCTAACAGTTTTATTGTCAAGGAAACTAATGGTGTAGGTTCAAATTCAGATTATGATAGTGATGATTCCTTGGATGAGATACCTTAATCTGAAAAAGAATAGTTGGAAACTCATGATAAACTGTTGAAAGACTCTAAAAGAGTCGCACTGATTAATGATGCTATCGAGTTGAAACTAGAGTCTTCTAAAAAAGTGATCTCATCACTCAAGAAAGAACTGGAAGAAGCTTATGATAAGATATCTTCCTCAGACTCACCTCTTGACTAACAAGTTGTCTGATGCAAGTAATAACTGGACCGCATTGCATGACTAATCTATTAAAACATTCGAAAAATTGGAAATCCTCAGAGAATAGCTCAGATCTAGCAAAGAAAAAAAATGCATCATTGAGCCACAAATTACACTTAACTGTTTTTAGAACTTGCAGATGCTAAAGCTGATCTAAAAAGGATGAACATGGGTTCAAAGAAATTAGATGAAATACTAGGTGTTCAAAAGTCCACTGCTGCTAGACATGACCTTGGATTCTAACATGGTTCGACATCCTAGAGTAAAGGTAAGTTTGTAAAAGGGACTTCCTTGATCTCCATGATACCTACCATTCATGCACCTTCTCAAGTGAATCTTGTATGTAAATCAAAACGGAATATGACACGTCCCATATTTATACGAGTATGTCATTTCTGTGGGATTCAAGGACATATAAGACTACACTATAATAAACTATGAAACATGTATAAGAATCGGTAGAGGATGAGATCCTACTCTCCTCAAAAGGTCAAAACTAAGCAAATTTGGATTTGTAAATCTGATCTTTGCTATAATGTGGTTCTTACATCTCTGCCAGCACAAAATTCACATGTGTGGTACTTAGATAGTGGGTGTTCTAGACACATGTCTGAAGACAGATCATTGTTTACTTCTCTTGAAAGTTGTAACAGTAGTAGTGTTCAATTTGGTGATGGTAATAAATGCTGATAGATTCAAATCTGAAGAACGTGCCTCTTAGTAGGACAACATTGTCCTGAAAAGGGCGGTGCTCTTTGAACAACCAGCAAATCCTATGGAACTCGAAACTTATCTGTTTGGTGGATGACTTGCTCGGCGATGCTAGACTTCTCTTTACTCCTTTGATAATGAAGTGTTTCCCAACTTGGTCCACAAATTTTATAATAACATGTATGACATGTCTAGTGGGCTCATCAAATCCTATATTTGAGGCAAAGATTTGACCATCACTCCCACTTCTCTCAGCCGTTTTTTAAGGATTAACCAGACTGCGGATCCTAAATTTCCTATTCCTGATCATGACTCGTCCACTATGGAAGATGTGCTTCTACCATCGACTATGATGAGGTCAGTTCAGTGCTTTGTGGTCAGCCTCGCGTTTGACCAACTGGTTCTTTGTTAAAGCAAAGTGAATTGAATGACTCTTATCGGTTGCTCAACATTTTTGTCAAGAACAACATTGAGCATTGGGGTCATCACTCAGAGATCTACCATGAAGCCGGCTATCTTCTGTATGTCATTGGCAGTGGTCTTCCCATTGATCTTCCCCGGGTCATCTTTAACACGATCTTTTGAGCTCATTCCGCTGCTAAGAATGCTTCGCTGCGTTTTGGAGTGTTTCTCTCCCAATTTCTCATTTATCATGGTGTGTTACCCGATTTACACAATGTTATGGTTCCTATTGTAACATTCCGATCCCCTTTGAGCCGGATTAGTGGCTCATTAATGTGTGTTTCTGTTGTTTTATTCTTTTGGACTTGGTTTTCGGTTTTGGATAGGTAGTTGAGTAACATTTGACCTGAGATAGGTAGTTCTAAGCCCTTTTTCGTAATTTTGCTTTTGCTTTGCTTGCATCATATTTGCATCATCTTGGTGTCAGCACGTGTATTTTGTTGAGCTCGTTATATTCCATAACAGTGTCAGACCCATTTGGAGTCAATTGGAGAAGTTGGACCCCCGTGTGACTCGATTTGTAAATAACCGAAACTTACCGGACTTTGACTTAAACTCCAAAACCTTTATATATAAATGAGTCAGCTCCCAGGTGTCTCTCTCCCTGCTCATTTGGCTTCAACGTGCATGCAAGGAGAGCTCCACGTTTTCTCTTCCACTCCTTCTCCCCTCTTCATTCTCTTCTTCGGTCTTGGTTGGTGTTGGGAGCTTGCACCCATCTTGATTTGGGTTTCCTCTTCTCTCTCATCTCTGTCTATTGCTTGAGGTAAGTGGGTTTTGAATTCTTCCTCTCCAATTGGATTCCTTCTCCAAGCTCTGTGTGTTTCCTACAGCTCATGCATGGTTTATTTCTTTGATTTGTTTTGATTTTAGCTGATTTGGAGCTTGATTCGGTGGATTGACAGAGTTTGAGGCAAGTACAAGTACAGGATTTGATAACACATATGGGTGTTTTGTTTGATTGCTTTGATTCCTTCTTATTCTCTGTATACAAATGTTTTACAGCCAATTTTTGTGAATTTGGAACCTCTGTAACTCGTTTTGTTCAGCTTCTGTACCAAATTTCAGTTTCTGTACTCAGCCCGAATTCGTTTTCTGTATTGTACGGCTAAGCCGTAACTTTCTACGGCTCACAATCCAGAGACTTGAAATTTCACTTTTGTTCTACGGCTAGGCTACGGCTGAGCCGTAACTTGTCCTACGGCTGAGCCGTAAGCTAGCCGTGACCTAACCGTGACCCAGCCGTGAATTAAATCTCTGATCAGTCGAAACTTTCCCGATACAGTACTCCTACGGTGTGGCTACGGCTAAGCCGTGAAGTGCTACGGCTAAGCCGTGGATTGGTCTACGGCTAAGCCGTATACTGACCGTAGCTCAGCCGAAAAAGGTATCAGATCGGAGTGTGCAGATGGCCAGTTTAACTGTGCTTTCAATGGAACCACGGTTAAGCCGTAGTGCATATTACGACGAGCGCGTAAGATGTCTCCGGCTCAACCATAGGTCACTCATGGCTAAACTGTTAGGCGTGGCAAATCAGAAATATAACTTAGGATAATGGTGTGACTTTGTAGGGCTTATATATAAGGAACCATACACGTAAACCGGCCCAATGGATTATTGGATCGCATGAATAGTCTGTTAGGCTGTGACTCATTCATGTGAGCGTTGATTCACTGTTAAGCACCTCCCCATGGGTGTTGGGTTAAGGGACTTCGGTGCACGCAAAGATTTCATTGCAACACTTTGATGGCAACGGTGCATTGAATAACTTAAACGCCATCAACATGCACGGTTAGTGACAGTGAGTAACTATATTAGTATTGGCTTGTAATTAACCTTGACTCCGTATTAATCTGAGATGCATTGCATATTATTTACAGCTTTGGCCTCTGTTCTGCCAATCTATGTCTATGCATTCCGCAGTCATTTTGCTTTCGTCCTATATGTCTGTTTATTCTTCGATCTGCACTACGCTTTGATCTATGCTGTGCTTTGACTTAATCTATGTTCTGATCTGTATTTTGACTATGCTTTGTATATTTCTAGCTTTGTATATTTTGGGTATTCCCTGGTGGCTCTGCCCAGAGATTAACACGTGAGGATAAGATCCGGTCTTTGCCATCGGTGAGTCCAAAACGGATAATCTCCCTTCTTTTAGATTTGATTTGATTGGTATTAGTCTGGCTCTACTCAGCCTCAGCACTAGGATGCCCGACGGGGTTACCTCTAGCTTAAATCTCTGTATCTCTGTATCACTGCAGTGTCGCTTTGTCTTGGGACCCCGGAACCCAGGAAACTGAGACCCACTTGTACCCTTGGCCCGGTCAGTGGTGTTCTCATCTGCTCTGCTTTGCTCTCTATTGGAGAGAATATGGTTAACGTAGTAGCCACTTAGTTCAGTCTTTCTATGTTCTGATTCACTTATCATGCTTTACTTCTATGCACAATTTGCTTAGCATACTAAGATGAAACTCTGAAATTACTATTCTATCCTTATTCTACTTGATACTATGAGTGTTTCAGCCTTGTTACTTGTATTTGCTGGATCGTTGTATTCATTTGTGTTGTCTGTGGTGTTGCAGGCACAGATCCCTTGCCCAGCTCCCCGGCGGTCGAGGAGGCTGCAGGGCCGAGTGTTGAGGCACCCTCCGGTTTGGCAGAGTGGGCCTGATCATCTCTGCCGAGTGCGTACATGCATATCAATGGCCTTCTGTTTGGAGTTTTGGTCTTTTGAGATTTTGTATTTGGGCACTTTGGACTTTGGACTTTGTACTCTGTATATTTTGTACATCATGTGTTTGGGTGCATTCGGATTTTATATCATCGTATTTATCTTTGTCCTTTGCTTTATCTTTCCGCTCCGCATTTGTTTTTGGCTTCCGCTATTTTCCTTTGTTGCTTGCTATGAGATATACAGCTTTCGCGTACGCTTAGTTCGCACGTGTTAGATCCCTTGTGTGTGTGCATCTGGACTGGGTTTGGATGCACGTGCACGGGAGTACGTGTGTCACCGGTTTAGCTTTTCGCTAACCCCCGACTTCTGGGCTCGGGTCGTGACACCTATTCCCAATCCTATTACACTGAGTACATTGATGCAGTCGCATTCACAAGTCCATCCGCCTGTTCCTCGAGGGCCTATTCATGCACCCGTCGCTGAGGAGGATGAGCCTGATTCTTCATCCATACATGCCAGGTTGTCAGCGTTTGAGGACACCCTTTCTGACTAGGCTGCTTATCTTAACAACATCCATGGCGAAGTTCAGTCTTTGTCGTTTTGATCAGCTCAACATGAAGCTTGACTCCATTATGGAGTATCTTCGTCGGCAATGATTGGCATGTGCTTGTCATTTCTTTTTGGCGCTTCTGATCTATTGTTCTATATCCCTTATGTTTTCCTGTGGTTCTCTTATCAATTAATGAACAAAAAGGGGAGAACATACTTTACATTGCACTTCTATTTTTCATTTTAGTTTTTCTTTCTTTTATGCTTCATTAACTTGATTTTGTGTCTATAATGATGTTATTTTTCATGGTCCAAATGTACTGAATTGAAGAAACAAAGTGTCACAAAGTTTGTTTTGGGTACGTCTAGGTAGATTATTCAGTCTAAGAAGTTTTGTCCATGAATTGCCAAGGGGGGAGATTGTAAAGAATGTAATATTGGCAAGTTCATTAGCTGGATAAAACTTGGGTATAAATGCATTGTAATTTTATTTTCTAGAAGAACTGAAATATCTACCAGAGTTACAGATCAAGGTCTACTATTTAAAGGTGGAGAGCACGCCTTTTCTCTCTGTCGGATCAGTCGGATTATTAACAGATTAGTAGAATTAACTCGATCCTGCGTCACCCAGGCAAAATAGAAGACCAACTGGTTGGCTAAGGCGCCCGACTGGTCGGACATCCCATCCGATCGATCGGCTAGGTCGGCTGGGGCACGAGTTTACATCTGAAAATTTGGATCTACTTTCCTATGCGCTTAAATCATCCTTCATCCTCTTAGAAACCAGATCTAAAAGGACGCCATAGATTTGGGGTATATATTGTTCAACCCTCTTTACTCCAAGTACCTCCTCTGCATTCAAAACCCTAAAAATCCTTTTGAGAGATCCCTTCTTCTCTAGAGCTTCTCTTCTATTGTTGTGCTACATAATAAGTTCCTGAGATTCATCTTCTTCTTCCTTTGTGGAGATCCGTCTCGAGAGGCATCAAGGTGGGTCGACAAGAAGAGCTTCTAGTCCTTTAGGTTTTGTTCAACTAGAAAAAAAGGCAGTAAGTAGTTCTTGTAACCTTTCTTGCATAGTGCTTGTTCTTGGTGGACCGGTGGTTGGTCCCGTGGTTTTTCCCGTTTGGATTTTCCACATAAAAATCGTATATCTATCTTTCTTGTTGTGACTGACAGTTTACTCAGATTTAATTTTTGCTTATCTTCATAGCAAAATCTTGTTGGGACCTTAACCTATGTCAAGGTTTAAAGAATTTTAGCAGTTGTGAGCCTGTATTATATTCCTAATTTCTTATGATAGTGGGACCACATCAAGGTGGGCCCCGTGTTCTAATTTCTAAAAGGTAGTTTATATGGTCACAACCTCAAAAGCTAGAGCCATATTCTAATTCTTATGAATGTGGGCCCACATTGTGAATCCTATGAATGTGGCCCCATATTTTAATTTTTAAAGGTAGGTACTATATAATTTTAAAGAAGGATCCTCTGTTCAAAATCAACAAACATGATAGCCTTGCAATATAATTTATTCTAATTTCTAAAGTGGGCACCATATTGTAATTTCTAAATGTGGGTCTTATGTACAAAATCACAAAATGTGTAATTCAACTTTGTAATTCTTAAATGTGGATCACATAGTCATGAGTACAAAGGTGGACCAACATTATAAATCTTATGAATGTGGGCCCATATTCTAATTTCTAAAGGTATATACCACGTTATAATTTCTAACGATGGGTCCCATATTTACATTCGCAAAAAGGTAGGCCTACATTATAATTCCTATAAAGGTATGCCCACCTTATAAATTTTATGAATATGGACTCCATGCTCTAATTTTTAAAGGTGGGTTTCATGTTCTGACTCCTGCAAGTAGGTCATATGTACAACAATCATAAAGTGTCGCAAATATTTAAAGGTGGATCCCACATGTTAAAACATATGATTCTCTTGCTTCCATTTATTGGAGCAAAACTTTTATAATGTTATCAAACAAGTTCTATATGACATAGTCTCAACAGAGCATTTTAATATAATATCACAAAACAAGTTGTGTATAGTATAGTCTCAGCAACATGATCTCAACATAATTTTATATGAGCATAAAATTGGAAACAAAACAAGAACATTGCCAAACATGGCCTAAATTACTTTGAATAGATCCAAGCTAAGGATGACTCCTGCTACCACCAGGATGATCTGCACCAGAAATATGAGAATCAAGTAAAGTTCCTCACCAATTGCATTAATAAAGGTAACCTTATGTCAAAGAGTGAAAGCAGGAAATGAGGTATTCAAAATATATGTGACATGTAAAGCAGGGAATCCAACAAAGGTAATCATTTGAGGGGAAAATTAGTTTACCTTTGATGCAGATCTATTTCTATTAACCAGTAGATGTTAAGAAGTATGGAAGCCTGTGATCACGCCTATTGGACATGGCCATACTTGTAACGGGGCCTCAAACAAGCCCATGCATTAGAAAATATGATTACAGGGTTGTTTAGAAGAAAAGGGAAAATACGGGGGCACTTTTGGAATTTCAAGAAGTCTCAAAGCCCATGAAAGAGTCGTACGTGCAGCAACTTTGGAGGCTTGATTGGTGGGCCATACCTGACACACTCCACTCAATTCTAGAACTAACAGTGTCGCCTAAGAGTGGTCTTCCAGACTAGGGGCATGGATTCATCAGCAAATGCCCCATGCGCATATTGGGTTTTGTCTTGTATTTTGTTTAGATGGATCGGTCTTCTGGATTAGCCAGAACCAAGATTCAATGTTAGAGGTATTTTAGTCATTATATATAAATTTTACTGTTAGTCAAGAAAGTAATAACTATATATTGATGTACTATAACCATAGATCCCAAAGGCATTGAAATGGGCATGATAGATGAGTTTTCTCCTTTGTGGACGTAAACAAGTTGCCGTAAAGTTACTGTCTTAATGTGTGTGATTGCTTGATGATATGAATGCATGGATGTGTTTATCGTGGTTGATATGTTGATCGCAGGGTTATCGTGGTTGATACGTTGATCGCGGGGTTATTCTATTGCGCCACTTTTCCCAACAATTGGTATCAAGGAGATAGGTATCGCTCGGGCTATGATTGACGGATAGAGGAGGATCGATGGTCTTCCTCAAATCCATCTTCCATTAGGCTAGAAGAGATTAGAGTTCGAGAAGGCTACAGACACAAAAAATTCAAACTCCCTCACAATTCTTTAGTTGTAGATCAAAATAGAAGCAGAAGAACGGTTGCGCAGAGGGCAAGGGATTTTGTGCTTGTTCTATTGCTTAAGAGTTCTCTGTTGGGCATACATTGCAGAAGAGAAGAAACAGAGGGTTTTTCTATTTTAGTTTTTTGCCTAAGAAAAGAGGGGTTCACCGATCTGAGTGCTGTTTCATCGGAGAAGGACGAAGGAGAGGTAGCTTTCATTGCGGTCTTCGTTGCTTGAAGAAGTGGCTGCGCGATCCCTCACCTTCGCTGCCGGTCGCCATCCCCCATCCCTCCCATCTAACGCTCGCCATCGATGGCGAAGAAGAATAGTAGAAGGGGGGCCGTGGGGGCCTGACGTTGTACGCACAAACAGAACCAGAAAAGACAAAGGAGAAAGGGAGGCCTAGGGTCTTCTGGTTCTCCGTCGTACAAAGAACAAAGAGGGAATAAGAGACCTGGGTTCAAATCTAGTCCAAGTCGGTTTAGACCTGACCCGTGGAGCAGCAGCCCAGTGCAGCCAAGTCTAGGTCAGGTAGGACCTAACTTATTGCACAGAGTCCAACCCAACGTCAACAGTGCTGATGTCAGCAGAGTTGGTAAAAGCAGTTTGACCAAAGATGGGCTGAAGTCTGTTTCTGCGATATCTCAATCATTCAATGTCCGATTGGAGATCCGTTTGCATCTACGGACTCATTATGAGAAGATCTATACGAATATGGAAAAAGATGAGTAGGTCAATGGTCAACAAGCATGTTTGACCAATCAGAGTAGAAAATTGTTTCTATGATATCAAAGCCGCCTGGAGTTGAATTTCAGATCCGTTTCTTCCAGCATGCTTGCGGTGACGAGATCTACGAGGCAAACAGAAAATATTGGCAGTTTAATGGGCAAAAATTTATGGGACTGAAGAAACTGACTGATTCACAATGATAGCAATGGATTCAAGCATCATAAGCCAAATTGAAGATTTGATGAAGAAACGACTTTAAGGATTAGAAGGAAACAGTCATAGACTCCGTGACATAGTAAGAGTTAAAAAAAATTACTTGATGTCATGAATGGGTGACTACTCTGAGACTTTGTGGAAAGTTCAGATCCGCATCAAGGGATCGGAAATGAACAACATGCCAAAGTAAATAGAAAAGCAAAGAATCAGAATAAAAAAGAGATAGTGTGCAAAAAAGCTAAAATTCGAATGACAAGGAATCACTTTTGGTCACTACAAGTATGGATCGGGTTGATGATTCATGGTATCGGGATTCAGATTCTTCCTATCATATGTTTGAGTAGAGATTGTTTTGATGCAAATAATTCTCATTGTTGGTGGATCTATTCTTATGGGAGACAATGCAAAATTGATAAGCATTGGAATAAGAAAGGTAAAGATCTGGTTATCTGATGAGATTGTTTAGACCCTAACGGATGTGATGAATGTTCTGAATTTTGTAAAGAAATTGGATTTCTTTGGTTGCCTTAGACTTCAAGGATTGTAAGTGCACTATAGCAGGTGGAGTTACGAAAGAGAAAAATGGAACATTGGTCATCATGGAGGGTGAGATGGTCAAAAATCTCTACAAGTTGACATGGGATGCTTTTTAGGTGAGGCAATGAAAGAGAAATCAAATAACAAAGGGAGGAAATATATGGTTCAAGTGGAGTTGGATGAGACGAGATCATTGGATAATGGATTGATAGGTCTTCAATGATATCATCTAGTAAAAATCCAGAGAGACTTGAATGAAGTTGACTTCCTCGAAAAAGACAATCTTGTTTAGGTTTGTATAAGCCAGGTTAGCATCGAGTCATGCCTAACCAGCATGTGCAGTGCCCAACCTGCTAGAACAGGCTAAAATAGGACAGTTGCACGTTTGATGAGAGAAACATCAAAATAGAAATAAAAGGAAGGATTCACAAGGTACCAGTGAAATTTAGATTCGAGGAGATCTTCAGTTTTTTGTCTTGATGGATGGAAGTTAGGTTCATTGTGTTGCAAGAATACATGTGGCAACAAATGGAGAGAACTTCAGAGGTTCAAGACAGGGGGTTTTAAGCTTAAAAGGGGCAACTGTGGGAAGTCTTAAGTCAGTTTGGACTTAATCGACATCTGACTTGGTTGATACAAGGAAGGGGCAATTGTGGGAAGTCTCAAGTTAAGTTAAAAGGAAGCTCGCTATGGGGTTTTTCTGGCCTGTTTTGTTGGGCCCCTTCCAATGCCATTTGAGGACTTCTAATGGGATGGAAGTGAGGGGTGTTGGGAGCAAACAGTTTCCCCTCACTAATGGTATGGTTCGTGTACATCTTACCCGCACACAACTGATACAGGGATTGGGCTTATGCGCTAAGGGGGTTTTGGCAATGAACAACCCAACGTTATATCACCTGTAATTCACGTAGGGATGATGGGTATGCAAATTATGCTCATAACCTAGGAGTTTGGCTGGTAAACTCTCCTTGGCCTTTGGGCTTGCATTATTGCATTGTTTATACTTTTAAGAGATGTACCCTTGCATTGTCCTGGACCGTGTTGAGGTTTGGCTTGTGTGTTAATCTTCAAGAGGGCCACTTGTATTGTTTTGTGTTGTAAACATCAAATCAAAGTAGCCTTTCAATGTATTGGTAATGTTTATGCCTTATTGGCCAGCCCTTCACAATTAGCTAGAGTGTTTCTATCGAACAAAAACTAAGCCATGTTGTTTAGGTCTCGATATAGGAAAGGGCAAGGCTGTATGAGATTGTTTATAGAATCTAGTCATCGAACAACTGCAGTCGATTTACACAAATGTACACTGTGATGCATCGAACTAAATGCGTGGCATCCTAAGGTAAGTTAACCACTTGTATCAGTCAGGGCTTTGGCTCTTTGAATTGGACAAGATGCTAGGCATCCAAAGACAAATTTGATCCACCATAGTTGGATAGGATGCGCAGCATCTGAAGGCGATATAAATCCTGTATGGGTATCGATTCACTTGATACTCGGCTATTGTGGATGTTGTTCATTTGGATATGACTAGTTTAGGAATTCCGTTCTTTCTCTATTGTCTTCACTGATTTCCTCACATGATCACAATGTCTTTACTCTCCTTGATATTGCATATTTATTATGGATTAGATTTATTTGCCTGCCAACTACATTTGTAGTTTGATGTTGCTGTACTTGGTGCATAGGTACCGAACCCCACTTTGCTGAGGGGGAGACATAGGGCAAAGCGCTTTAAGCACTTGAGCCACCTGATGAAGCCGAGTGGGGGTGCTGATAATGGCTTCGATGTCGTTTAGACCTGTGCAAGAGTGACTTATCACATTTATCTTTTGTTTTATCTTACAACTTGAAATGATAAATCCAATATCTTTTGATGTGCAATTGTGATTAGTTGAATGATAATACCAATTGCTTGAATGAGCTTCCATAGGTAGTGGTGTTTGTGAATAGTTACAGACTCACTGCGAACCTAAGATCCTGTGTGGGATTTGATTAGGAGCCACGTGTTGCTTTAAACACAAAAAAAATTTTAATTGGCCCCTAAGTTTCACTTGGGGGGACATGACATGAATCATTGATTTATGAGTGTTAAGAAATCCTACTCCATAAATGCATATGCAGTTACTTGAAGAATTTTTAGGAAATCATATGCCACATCCATGATAATGCTCTAAATATCAATCCAGTGAAAATGAAATGCATCAAATATAAATTGACCGAAAACTTAAATTGCATGGGAAACATCTAGTTTAGTTATTGAGAAATTGATGAGACCATTAACTAATTTCCTTTAGAGGGATAGTGTCACGACTCGAGCCCAGAATTCGGGGGTTAGCGAAAAGCTAAACCGGTGACACACGTACTCCCGTGCACTTGCATCCAAACCCAGTCCAGATGCACGCACACAAGGGATCTAACACGTGCGAACTAAGCGTACGCGGAAGCTGTACATATCATAGCAAGCAACAAAGAAAATAGCGGAAGCCAAAGCAAATACGAAACAGGAAAGACAAGGACAAATACACTGATATAAACCCAAATACACACCAAAACAATATACACAAAATATACAGAATACAAGTCCCAAGTCCAAAGATACAAAGTCCAAATACAAGTCCCCTGAAACCAAAACTCAAAATCCCAAAACGAAAAACCACTGGAAGTATGCATGAACGCACTCGGCAGAGATGATCAGGCCCACTCTGCCAAACCTGAGGGTGCCTCTACACTCGCCCCTGCAGCCTCCTCGACCGCCGGGGAGCTGGGCAAGGTATCTGTGCCTGCAACACCACAGACAACACAAATGAATACAACGATCCAGCAAATATAAGTAACAGGGGTGTAACACTCATAGTATCAAAGTGAATATAATAATGACAGAAGATTAAATACAGAGTTCCATATTAGGAAACTAAGCAAATCGTGCATAGAAGTAAAACATGATATGTGAATCAAAACATAGAATACTGAACTAGTTGGCTACTACGTTAACCATGTTCTCTCCAATAGATAACAGAGCAGAGCAGAGCAGAGGAGAACACCGCTGTCCAGGCCAAAGGTACAAGCGGGTCTCGGTTTCCTGGGTTCCGGGGTCCCAAGACAAAGCAACACTGCAGTTATACAGAGATACAGAGATCTAAGCCGGAGGTAACCCCGTCGGGCATCCTAGGGCTGAGGCTGAGTAGAGCCAGACCAATATCAATCAAATCAAATCCATAAAAAGGGAGATTATCCGCTTTGGACTCACCGATGACAAAGACCGGATCTTATCCTCACGTATTAACCTCTGGGCAGAGCCACCAGGGAATACCCAAAAAATCAGAGATAAACAAAGCCAGTAGAGCATAGATTAAGTCAAAGCATAGCATCGATCAAAGCATAGTGTAGGTCGAAGAATAAACAGACATACAGGACGAAAGCAAAATGACTGCGGAATGCATAAACATAGATTAACAGAACAGAGGGCAAAACCATAAACAATATGCAATGCATCTCAGATTAATACGGAATCAAGGTTCATTACAAGCCAACCCTAATCTAATTGTTCACTGTCACTAACCGTGCATGTTGATGTAGTTTTAAGTTATTCGATGCACCGTTGCCATCCTAGTGTTGCAATGAAATCTGCATGTGCACCGAAGTCCCTTAAACCAACACCCATGGGGAGGTGCTTAACAGTGATCAACGCTCACATGAATAAGTCACAGCCTAACAGACTCTTCATGCGATCCAACGAATCCATTGGTCCGGTTTAAACGGGTGGTTAACCTGTATTTGAGCCCTACAAGTCTCACCATTATCCTAGATTGTAATTCAGAATTGCCATGCCTAACGGTTTAGCCATGAGGGACCTATGGTTAAGCCGAAGACATCTTACGCGCTCGTCGTAATATGCACTACGGCTTCACCTTGGTTCCATTAATAACACAGCTAAACTGGTCTTCTTCCACCTCTGATCTGATAGCTTTTTCGGCTGAGCTACAGTCAGTATACGGCTTAGCCGTAGACCAATCCACGGCTTAGCCGTAGCATTCCACGGCTTAGCCGTAGCCTCACCGTAGGAGTACTGATATCAGAAAAGTTTCGACTGATCAGAGATTTAATTCACGGCTGGGGTACGGTTGGGTCACGGCTAGCTTACGGCTCAGCCGTAGGACAAATTACGGCTTAGCCGTAGCCTAGCCGTAGAACAAAACTCAAATTTCGAGTCTCTGGAAATCAAGCCGTAGAAGTTCACGGCTTAGCCGTACAATACAGAGATGAATTCGGGCTGAGTACAGAAACTGAAATTTGACACCGAAACATCTCCAAACAAGCTACAGAGGTTCCAAATTCACAAGCATTGGCTGTAAACATCAGATACACTAAAGAAGATGGAAATCAAAGCATTCAAACAGAGCACCCATATGTGTTAAACAAGCCTGTACTTATACTTGCCTCAAAGCTCTATCAATCCACAAACTCAAGCTCCAAATCCACTAGAATCAAGACAAATCAAAGAGATACACCATGCATGAGATGAAGACATAGCAATCAGAGAATGAGAGGTGCAATTGGGAGAAGAAACACAAAGAGCCCACTTACCTCAAGCAATAGACAAAGATGAGAGAATGAAGAAGAACCCAATCCACGAAGTGTAGCAAAACCCAAATCCAACAAGGGATCCAAACCACAATCGAGCAAGAGAAGGAAAGAAGAGAGAGAGAGAAAACGTGGAGCTCTGGAGATTTCTCTTGCATGCACGTTGAGGAATGAAATGAACATGAGAGAGAGCCACCTGGAGGATGACTCAATATAAATAGGTTTTGAAAGTTAAGTCAAAGTCCGGAGAGTTTATACTAATTACAGTTCAAGTCACACGAAGGTCTAACTTCTCCAATTGACTCCAAACGGATCTGACACAGTTACGGAAAATTACGAGCTCAACAAAATACACGTGCTGACACCAAGATGATGCAAATATGATATGAGCAAAACAAAAGCAAAATTACGAAAAAGGGCTTAGAACTACCTATCTCAGGTCAAAGGTTACTCAACTACCTATCCAAGGCCCAAAACCAAATCCGAAAGAAATAAACAACGAAAACACACACTAATGAGCCACTAATCCGGCTCAAAGGGGATCGGAGTATTACAGATAGCTTCTGGGTCTCCACTATATTTGCTCTATTTAACATTGAGTTCAATTGGCATATCAAATATCATCACATTTGATAAACCAGCTAACTTAGTGAGAGCTAGGGTATATTTATTGCTAAGATAAAAACAGGCCCAAAGAGCATGCATGAGAAATTAGAAATGGTAAAAGCTGGAGGAGTCATAAAAATTCCTTAGAATCACCATGCAAGAATGAATTTTAAAAGGCCATTTGAAAAATGGACCATGATTAGAAAGAAACAATTGTCAGAAGTCAAAAACTACTGTTGTCTTTGCGATGGGAACAAATGTTTCATCATAACTTGTGACATGCTGTTGTGGATACCCCAAAGAAACTAGATCTGCTTTATATCCGTCAAGACTCCAATCTGATTTTAAATATGACTAAATATTTGTACCACACTCTAGACAGATAGTCGATTTCCAAAATCTGTATGAACTAAATAATAAATGGTGATGATGTATGGATGATAGTCGGAAATGGAAGAGTTTTTTCCATTTTCAATGTGACAACTAGAGTAGGAGATTCTGTGTAAGTATAATTTTCTAATATTGGTTTTCCTAATTTCCTATGCCACAAAGATAATTGTTATTATTAGAAGAACCAAATGAAGAAACAACAAAGAATGAACGGCACACAATCAAATTCAAACTAATTATAATTCGCTACCATGGCATTTCCCAACAAGCTTCAAACTTGCATGGTGTAAATTTGTGTTGATTTAATGTGGTTTAATGTGAGATAGATTTGTTGGATATCATGGGTGGTGGCCCACATGACCACCACTCACTTTGATATGTTCAAAGTATACGTCTTCCACTAAAGCCACGTCCCTGGAAACTCTCCAGTCGTGCGATAATGGAAGGCTTTCCGTTGATGGGGAGGAAAGCATTAGCGGAGTCTATAAAAGGCATTGGGAACTCTCTCATCTTCATACATACCATTACTGCTTGGCTTTCCCATCGATCAGCAGGCATTACGAGAAGACTGAGAGAGTTAAAGTTACGGATCTCCTCTTCGTTTCGCGATGGATTCAGGTATGCCCAATATTGGTTGTTTTTCATAATGCAAATCAATCCGTCAATATGCAAATCCAATCCGTTAAGTTTTTCCCTAAGGGCCATTTATGCTTACAATTGGTATTAGAGCCATGGATTTCCATTGATATGGTTGGATTTGCATCAAAGGTGTTTACTGTTTACAGAAATAATAAAAATAAAAAATAAAAATAAATTCGGCGGCAGCAGTCTCAGGCAAGCCCAAACTACAGGGCCGGACTGGGTTGCGCGGCGGGCCGCGCAGCTGCGCGCGGCGCAGTGGGGCGCTGCTCTGCAGTCGGGCGCTGTTCCAGTTTCTGGCAGAACAGAAACAACGGAATTAGCAGCAGCGAAGCAGCAGCCCCAGGATTACATAAAAAAAAAAAAAAAAATTTTGGGCAAAGCAGCACCCAGCAGCGCAGCAGGGCGCTGCTGCTGTTCCAGCGGCAGCGCCCCAGATTATTATAAAAAAAAAAAAATCTCTGTTTGCCGCCGGGAACCAGCCGGCGACATTCACGGCCGGCGCCGTGGGAGCGCCGGCAGTCCGCGGGGCCGGGGCTGTCGGCGTCGGAGGTGGAAGGACCGGGTAAAAGGGCAATCGGTTTTAACCGATTGCCCCTGTTTTCGGGAAGAAGGAGAAGTGGCTCGGGTCGGGTCTCAGGTCGTTTGGACCTGACCCGACCCGACCCGGTCAGTTTTATTTAAGGAAATGGAACTGGGTTAACGGATCGGGTCGTTTGGACCTGACCCGACCCGACCCGGTTAGGTTTATTAAAGAATAAAGACTGGGTTAACGGGTTTGACCCGGCCTGACCCGAACTGACCCGATCCTGACCCGAACGGACCCGGGTCATTTATATATAACGTCAGGTCAGTCTGACCTGACCCGATCCGACCCGGATTGACCCGGTTCATTTATATAACGTCAGGTCAGTTTGACCTGACCCGATCCGACCCGAACCAACCCGGTTCATTTCTATAACGTCAGGTCAGTTTGACCTGACCCGATCCGACCCAACTAACCCGGTTCAACTGGAATTAAAGTAATTGGGCCTCGGATTCGGGTTTTGACTGACCCGGGTCGACTGACCTGGCCCAGACCAACATTACAGAATATATAAATGGCAGGTCAGGTCCGACCTGGCCCGACCTGTCAAGCCCGACTGGACTGAACAGGTTATTTTATGACCTGGGTTTGACCTGACCCACTGGCCTGGCCTGGTTTGAATAAATTATTATATTTATGTGTTTTTTGAATAATTGGGTCATTATAAAATTGATCCGTTCCGATCAGAACCGTCCATTTGATATATTTAAATGCTGTAATCATTCTGATGGGACTGGATCATTTGAATGTGATCAGATCAAGGCCAGATCAAGGAAAAATGAACGATCAAAATCTTATTTTGATCATTACGGACACATATGATATCGGATTTTCGATCCGTTTCTTTCGTTGTGTCCCTTATAATGAGATCTATCATATTACTGAATTTAATTTCTAATTGAATGTTTCAATATTGATATCATGCATGTTTTACTCATTCAAATTCATGTTTCCGCTTATCGTTTACATGATTCATGTTATTTTTGAGTTATATTTGTTACATGCATGCATGCTTGATGACTAAATTAGTATAAAATTCAAACTTATGATAGATTGATCAAAGGAAAATTATTATTGTGATATCAATGGTCCGATTAATGTTCATCTGGACAACTGACTTTAGGGAATCTCATTTTCACAATGATATAATAATTGTTAAAGTTAGGTTTTCCCTAAATGTTTAGATTTAACAATATTAAATGCTCAATTAAATTAGAAATAGAGCATCAGAATTGTTTAAATCATATGAAGACTAAAAATTAGTGTCATAGGTTTCAATTATGAGTTAACTTGGCAGTCACCAAAGTGGCCCAGTTATGATGAAACTCATGTTTCAATTATTGAATTAGAAATACCATAAATGACACTAAAAATTGCAACTTCACTTAAGAGATAAATAATCAACCCAAAGGAGTTTATCTTTCGATTATTTGGAGATTGGGATAAAACACATTAAAAGATGTTTTGTGAATTCGTGTTGATCTATGCCCAAAGGTGGGATCTCACTTATTCACTTAATAAATTGTGGTTTTATCAAATAAACGAGAATAATAAATTTAACGTGTTACATTTGACCCAAAGGTTACTTGTAATGATGTAAAACTATTATTTCTGTTGTAAGTGTCCCTTTAAAATTCAAAACATTATAGAATTGTGAGAATAATAGTTTATCTCTTCTTTTACAGCATCTTCCTCCAGATCCTTGTCTCTTCCCTCATGCTTAGGAACTATTCCTTCATTAGACGGATCAAACTACCCTGACTGGTTAGACATGCTGTCATTAACCATAACCTTTCTAGACTTAGAGATGGCTTTAGATGAACCCATGCCTCCTACGCCTACCGAACAGAGCTCTGAATATGAAAGGGCAAAATATGATCAGTGGCACAAATGTGATAAAAAATGCCAAAAGATTATTATGACTTCAGTCTCTAAGAGTATTAGGGGATCGCTTGATCAAGGAAAACATGCCAAGAAACTCTTAGATGAAATTAAGTCACAATTCGAAGTGACAGACAAGGCATTAGGTGCCACCTTAATGAATAAATTGACTAACATGCAGTATGATGGGATAAAAGGAGTTAGGGAACATATCCTACTCATGTCCAACCTAGCATCAAAATTAAAGGATGTTGACATGAGTATTTCCGATGGATATTTGATCCAATTCATTCTGGACTCCCTCCCCTCTGCATTTGGCCCATTTAAAGTAACATACAATCAGAGCTCTAGTCGGTGGACCATTACTGAGTTGATCGCACGATGTGATCAAGAAGAGAGGAGACTTAAAGCCGAGGGGCAACTTCAGGTAAACCTTGTCTCCCATGTTAAGGGCAAGAAAGGTCCTAGAAAATTCAAAACTAATGCCAACATGCCCAAGGTAGATCCGAAAAGTAAGAAACCGGTGAAGAGTAAGGGAAAGAAGGGATCCGAAAAATGTCATTTTTGTGGCAAGAAAGGACATTTCAAAAAGGACTGCCTCAAAAGGAAGAATTGGTTTGAGAAAAGAGGTAAGCAAAGAAAATTATCTCTTGTATGTGAAACCAATATTATTGATGTCCCATCCAATACATGGTGGGTCGACTCTGGTGCAACCGTTCACATTTCTGGTTGTATGCAGGGATTCCTTTCAACCCGGAGGCCAAGTGATGGAGAAAGAGCCATCGTTATGGGAAACCGGAAGGAGTCAAGAGTCGAGGCAGTAGGCACGTATAGGCTGGTGCTAGATACAGGATTTGTTCTGGATCTGCCGAACACCTTTTATGTTCCGGATATTTCCCGAAATCTGGTTTCTATTTCAAAGTTGGATATAAAGGGATTTGTGTTTAACTTTAATCAAGGATCTTTGAAACTTTTCCACAATAATATAATGATTGGTAGTGGTTTTTTATGTGATGGCTTGTATAAGTTAAGGTTAGATACTTTATACACACAATCACTAACTGCACACCATGTTACTTGTGGGATGAATGTTGGCATGAAGAGAGGACTAATAAAAGAGAACTCCCCTAAGTTGTGGCATAAACGGTTAGGACACATCTCGAAAGAGAGGATATTGAGATTGGTGAAAGACGGGTTATTACCAACCCTTGATTTCCCTAATTTCGATGTCTGTGTTGACTGTATTAAAGGAAAACAGACACAAACAGTCAAGAAAACTGCCACACGAAGTTCTGAACTCCTGCAGTTAATTCATACGGATGTTTGTGGAAAAATTGATATACCTTGTTTCACAGGAGAACAATATTTCATCACATTTATAGATGATTACTCACGTTTTGGTTTTGTCTATCTTATTAAAGAAAAGTCTGATTCTTTAACTATGTTCAAAATATTCAAAGCAGAAGTGGAAAAACAATTAGATAGAAAGATCAAAATCGTGAGATCAGATCGAGGTGGTGAATATTATGGTAAGTACACTGAAACAGGTCGTAACCCAGGCCCGTTTGCTAGATTCCTAGAATCCGAAGGTATTGTTGCCCAATATACAATGCCTGGAACACCTCAGCAGAATGGAGTGGCTGAAAGAAGGAATAAGACTCTTTTAGATATGGTTAGGAGTATGGTTAGTAATACATCGTTACCTGCATTTATGTGGGGTGACGCACTAAAGATGGCCATGTACATTTTAAACAGAGTTCCTACTAAAGCAGTTCCTAAAACTACTTTTGAGTTATGGACTGGGAGGAAACCCAGCTTAAACCATTTTCGAGTTTGGGGATGCCCATCTGAAGTGCAGGTTTATAACCCACAAGAAAAGAAGTTAGACCCTAGAACAATAAGCGGATATTTTATTGGATATCCAGAGAGGTCTAAAGGGTATCGATTTTACTGTCCTAATCATTCAATAAGAATAGTTGAGTCCAATAATGCTAAGTTTTTGGAGAATCTTGAAAACAGTGGGAGTTCTGAGGCTAGAAATATTGAATATAAGGAGATTAGAAATGAGCCTCAATCCTCTTCTCAAGGTGGATTAATGATTCCACTTGATATAAGGGTTTTCCCAGAACGATCTGTTATTCCGATTCCTCAAGATACACAACCAACTTTTGAAATACAGTCACCTGTTATTGAAGAACATCCAGAGGAATTGAGAAGGTCAACTCGTACGAGAAGACTAGCTATTTCAGATGATTATGTTGTGTATCTCGAAGAATCAGATATTGGAATTAAAGAAGATCCAAAGACTTTTACAGAGGCAGTAGAAAGTAAAGATTCTGATAAGTGGTTAGACGCTATGAATGAAGAGTTAGAATCCATGTTTATAAACGAAGTTTGGGATCTCGTTGAACTACCTGAAGGGTCCAAAACAGTTGGTTGTAAATGGGTCTTTAAGACCAAAAGGGACTCTAAAGGGAAAGTTGAACGATTTAAGGCCCGACTTGTAGCTAAAGGATTCACTCAGAAAGAAGGTATCGATTATCATGAAACCTACTCTCCGGTGTCTAAGAAAGATTCATTTAGAATTGTTATGGCACTTGTAGCTCATTATGACCTAGAGCTATATCAGATGGATGTAAAAACTGCTTTCTTAAATGGGAATCTAGATGAAGAAGTATATATGGAACAACCGGAAGGGTTTGTTCAACAAGGTAATGAAAGGAAACTGGTTTGTAAATTAAAGAAATCGATATACGGACTAAAACAAGCTTCCAGACAATGGTACTTAAAATTTAATCATGTTATAACATCTTTCGGTTTTACCGAAAATCCAGTAGACCATTGTATATATCTCAAGGTCAGTGGGAGCAAATTTCTTATTTTAGTCTTGTATGTAGATGATATTTTACTAGCCAGTAATGACCTAAGTATGATTCGAGAAACTAAAATATATCTTGAGAATAACTTTGATATGAAAGATATGGGTGAAGCAACCTTTGTATTAGGAATCGAGATATTTAGAGATCGATCTCGAGGATTACTTGGGTTGTATCAAGAAGCCTATGTCAAAACTATTCTTAAACGTTTCCGAATGGAAAGTAGCAGACCACAAAATGCACCCATTACTAAGGGAGACAAGTTTAGTAAGGATCAATGACCCATGACTGACTTAGAAAAGTTAGAAATGAATAAATATCCCTATGCAGAAGCAGTAGGATGTCTAATGTACCTACAGACTTGCACGAGGCCGACATTAGCTTTGCAGTCGGAATGCTCAGTAGATATCAAAGTAATCCCGGTTTGCCTCATTGGGTAGCTGTCAAGAAAGTGATGCGTTACATCAATGGAACAAGAAGATATATGCTCACATATCAAAGATCCAATCAACTGGAGGTCATTGGATATTCAGATTCAGACTTTGCTGGATGTCTCGATACAAGGAGGTCAACATCAGGTTACATTTTTCTGTTGGCCGGCGGGGCAGTATCGTGGAGGAGTGCAAAGCAGACGCTAATCACTCTATCTACATTTGATGCAGAGTATGTGGCATGTTTTGAAGCCACAGGTCACGCATTATGGATGCGTAACTACATCATGGGACTTGAAATTATGGGCAGTATGTCTGAACCGATAAAGATTTACTGCGACAACGACGCTGCTAGGCGTTTCGCTCAAAATGACAAGTGTTCCAGTAAATCAAAGTATCTGGAAGTAAAGTATCTTGTACTCAAAGAGAAAGTGCGAGATCGTTTAGTGTCAGTTGTTGGAGCTCCATCGAAGCTCATGATTGCTGATCCATTGACAAAGGCATTGGCGCCAAAGGATTTTAAAGACCATGTAATAAATATGGGCTTGAATGAAATGCCTTGTAAAGGTCAATGATGTATGACACTTAATGTATTGATCAAATAAAGAAACGATTTTGCAATTCTTACTTTGTTATGGGCTCACATGTGGTAATTGTAAAATAAAGTAGGAATATAAAAGCATTATGACATTACAGTTCCCATTAAAGTAAGTCATATTAAAGATACTTATTAAGTGCTGGATTAGGCGAGAATATTAATGTTGTGATTGTGGAAGGAAGCATATCACTTAAGATGTGTAACCGCTACAGTTCGCATTAATAAACTAACCTTATCACAGATTAAAGGATCTTAACATTAAAGTTAAATGAAAACCGGTATTTTCAAATGATGCGCATCAGTTAGAGTTATTTCTTTCAAAGTTTTTCTTATATTTGCAACAGTTTTATAAAATAAACAGGAATTAATGGTGGTCATATGGACCAAATGGGAGATTGTTGGATATCATGGGTGGTGGCCCACATGACCACCACTCACTTTGATATGTTCAAAGTATACGTCTTCCACTAAAGCCACGTCCCTGGAAACTCTCCAGTCGTGCGATAATGGAAGGCTTTCCGTTGATGGGGAGGAAAGCATTAGCGGAGTCTATAAAAGGCATTGGGAACTCTCTCATCTTCATACATACCATTACTGCTTGGCTTTCCCATCGATCAGCAGGCATTACGAGAAGACTGAGAGAGTTAAAGTTACGGATCTCCTCTTCGTTTCGCGATGGATTCAGGTATGCCCAATATTGGTTGTTTTTCATAATGCAAATCAATCCGTCAATATGCAAATCCAATCCGTTAAGTTTTTCCCTAAGGGCCATTTATGCTTACAAGATTATGCTACACTCAGTCGTGTTGATGCACGAGAATTGAGGTACCACATGGATGAGAAGGGAGAAATGTCATTGAAGAATCCCACGGAAGATAAAGCATCTGTGATCTGATGTAAGGCTTTAGGATTAAGATGAGCATTGGGAAACATTAGCGGTTTCAAACTGGCCTGTAATGGGTTGATGTATTTAGAAGAAGCATTAGAAGCTTGACAAGCATGAGTAGTTCAATTATGGGGATGCCTATGACAATTAGCTATAAGATGCTCAGTCTTTTACTCTTTGTATAGTAAGATTGAAAACTATTTCTTCTTACATCTGCTGCCAAAGTGATAGAATTCCTTGTAATTGTAGGATTGTACTCATATCACGTTCCACCTATTTCCTAGTATCAGGTGTGTAGAAGGCTGTATTAGGAACTCCAGAAGAGCTAACAAATGATGAGTGCTTTTGTTCATCCATTTAAACTTGTGACCAACACCTTTATTCCTTAACGAAGTTCTTAAAGACAATTATCCAATGCAGGAGTGGAAACCTGGTTCCTTAAACTATCACAAACACGTTTATGTTACTTCCTTAATTTTATAAGAATTAGTGTTTCTATGTTTGCCTGAACTTTTGGATAATAGAGAGAGAAATGGCCGGAACCATGGCCTGAACTGAAGAGCTTTATAAAATTTAACTAATAAAGGATTTTCTGGAGAGCAATATTTTCATCATTGCAAATCTCTGGCTGCAATGTACAAGACAGAAGGGTGGGAGTATTTTAGGTTCTAATTTTTGTTGTCAAATATTAAAGTAACAAAACTTTCAACCGTGCAGAAAAGCCTTTTAAGGCCTAAACAAAGAAATAAGAATTGAAACTCACCAGGACCGCGTAGGACATAATGCAATGCCCAAATTCACTGCAGAAACCAGTAAGCAATGTCAGACTAAGAAAGCCATATACGAAAGGTATTATACAAACAATTTGAAGATGTTCTCTAGTGCACAAGGAAACTGGCGCATGAGTGCAAGCTTTGGAGCATGCATCAAGTGCATCCTGCTGTGACATATCTCGACGCAAAAATTCAGGCCAGTGCACCTATCAGCTGGCCATGTATGTATGAAAAAATTGATTGTTAGATAAATAGTTCAGATATGTTGTAAATGAACAAATTGCTAGGTGAAACCAGACCCTTGTTTGGGCTACAGCGTGTGTTCACAGTGGGCCCACATGATGAATGAGAAAAATCTTGTAATTAAGTGCCTTAACGGTATATTATGTTGCAAAGATTCCACGAAGATTGCTCTTGCACATACCAAGCATGGTTCAAATGAAATCAAGGTTAGAAAGAACATCAATATAATGGGTGACTAACCTTTCATTGCAAGGCTCAGAATTGCTGGAAGAACTTTGTGCTTCTACTCCTTGCATTTTTGGCGAATCTGGCTCAACCTGCAACAGCAGCAGCATATGCTGTCATTTTTTTCTTTTTTCTAAAGCATTTGCATTGAGACAGAATGATTACAATGCAGACTGTAAGGACTTGTTTGTTTGAATGGAATCATGGTTTCTATGGAGTATGGATTCCAAAGGATTGCTACCTGTTTATGAAGACATAGACCCTTGTTGGAAATTCGGATTTCAAGGCTCAATCAATTGTATGAAAACTTGGATCCTTGTGCATCAGAAGGTGGATTCCATGAAAACAAAAACAACTTTTAATTCCCTGTTTGGATTGCTCACTTGCCCTTCACTCAACATAAATCTATTTACCTGTAACTTGGTATGGCAAAGAACAAAACAACTCTCACTTACTTTTAGGTATCTAAGTATTCTAAAGGCATGAACTATCCTGTTCAAGTTACGTGCATTCAGTTTATGAAGATACGAACAGGCTATAATGGTACGGTAGGATTCAAACACAACCTCAGGGATTCTTGATTTCTACCTGAATCCGAAGCGCAACAAGTGGCTTTTGACAGAAATTACGGACGTTTATATTATACTTTGGGGCAAAACTCGACCCACAATTTGATAAAGCTTTTTGTTTACGGTTTATTTCGATATGGCCCCACAAGTGGAGAAGATATATTATTCTAGCAGAAACTGTTCCATTGTCTTGAGTTCACACATTTTGAGAGCCTATTGTCTCAAATTCAAATTAATGTGCAAACATTTGAAGTTGGAATGGACAGCATTCAGTTGGCTGGAGTACAACAGACAGTGATTGCATCGAAATTATAAATATATATATATATGAAAAATAATTATATGAGAATTCCTTCTCACCATTTTTTTGTGATAAGTCTAAGTGGGGCCCATCTATTACCCAATCTAAATTTTTCAATGCATAGGGACCCCTTAGTGGTCACATACCCTAAGTTTCGGTCAAATCCAAATTTACTGAACCGTTGGATCGACTATGCACTAATCCAAATGAAATAGGTTTGTGGGACACGGATGAAAGGATTAAGGATATGTAATTGGGGCTAAACTTGATATTTAAGGTAGTTCCATAGAAATCTTTTCATCTTCCCTTGTCCCATCTCCAAATAAGATCTACAAGTAGTTCTCATAAAAAGTTCTTACAATAGTTGTGTGAAAACACTTTTCATAGGATTATATATATATGAGTCACACTATAAATCCCCTGGGCATTTTTCACAAAAAAAATGCCCAATTTTTAGCCAATGAAATTTTTAACACTTGTCATCAACATTGTTTTAAAATTAGCTATTTTTTATTTTTTGCTTAGCACTTGTAAGGTGGCAAATTTTTATTGAATATGTCAAGGACATAAACTCCTCTGTTTTTAAATGGGGAGTTTTGAAAATTTCCTCTCTCTCTATATATTGCTAGGTATAAGAGCAAGATTGTCTTGCAAAAGAATGTTTACCTGGATTGTCACATTTTTCTCGTCTTTCCTCCCCAGATTATTATTCTGAAACTGCAGTGTCCCTTCTTCTGCCTGTGAAAAATGAATCACATTTAATGAAAATCAACAAAGGCCACTGTCAAAATAGTGGTCAATTCCATTTTGTGGGCAGTTCATTTTTCCTATTGGGAAAGAACTTTTCGTATTCTGGTTGTACATCATTTAGATATTAGCCTTTTAGAGGACACTTGTTTTTGTTTTCAATTTACCAAGGTGCAATTGTACACTCGTTCCACAGTCGGAGCGCATCGAATGTGTTGCATTTCCAAACAAAATGAAGGGTTCTCGTTTGAAGAATTTTTCGAATTATGGGGGTGCGGTCCATTTTCTTAGTGAGTTGGTTTGTTAGTCACACATAGAGCAAGTGACTTGTTGGGCTGTAAAAGGCAATGTTTAGAATAATTCCTATCCTATTCAATCCTATATCAAATATAGCTATGAGAGTATACCCAAAAAAACAAAAAACAAAAAAACAACAATCCCATGAAATAATCAACCACGAAGCTAAACATGGAAACCCCAACAAATCCAAGTAAACACAGTCCAAACCACTGGTAACCCAGTGGCAAGGCTCCTCCCCTTCACGAAAACAACAGCCAGCAATCAATTTACAGAGAAGGGGTAAAAAAAATTCAAACAACCAACATCTCTTTTACTCTCCGATCCCTTTATCCTTTCTCTCTCTCTCTACACAGACATCGACACCTGATTGCAAAACGGAATCACTCGTATCCGGATCCGATTCGGCTTCGCATCCGAGTCACTTCAGACACGGCGCCAGTTCTGATTCGGATTCCAGAATCCGACCCGAAAAATTAACCCAGATGTGAGAGGGGTTGCAGATCGTTGATCAAGTGGGCCCCACAGGAGAACCAGAACCGATCCGACGGATGTTTCCATGTCCGGATTCGGATCACTTCAGGACACTGTTCCGAATCAAACCAAATGTGAGGAGGCCAGGGCTTGCAGATCATTGATCGGGTAGGTCCCACCAGAGAATCAGAACCTGTTTGATGGTTGCTGGTTCCAGTTCTGGTTCCAGTTCCGGACCGCTAAGGACACCCAAAAAAAAAAAAAAAAAAAAACTCGGTAGCAGAGCATTGATCAAGTGGGCCCCACCACAGAAATCATTGACCAAGTGAGCCCCACCACATCAGGGAGAGAGAGAGAGGTGTATCGCAAATTCGTTGTATAGGTTAATCCAAAGGGTAGCTTAATTAGCCTAAAAACTACGATTTGCTCTTAAATGTTGCGGGTTCCAACTGCACAACTACACTGGGGCTATATAGGATTTACCCCTTCTGTCAAAGGGATAAGGGGTGATTGATAGGGTCCAAGGGAATGCAATCACCGTATAAAAATGTACCGGGACTATGTGTAAAAGTGATAGCCTTGTGTGACCTGACTCACATACATTTTTACCCTTCATAGGCGGAATAAATAAATAAATAAAGGGAATAAAAAGTATAACCATTACATATGTAAATAGCAGCAAACAAATCACCCCTAATGCTAAATGATAGTTAGTAGATTTATAGGGCAATTTGGCCCTATGATATACAAATAATTTATTTTCTACTTAATCAAAATCTTCCTACCCAGTCTGTGAAAAAAAAAAAGGATTTTTAGCAAGAAAGCGAATGCCATAGTATTAAAAATTTTCAAATAAGGCCTAAAATTTTTTACCTTATTTCAAAAAAAATATAAGCTTCAAAAATTTTTCAAATTTATCCCCAAAATTTTTAAAAAGCTTTAAATTTAGGACATTCATCCATTTAAGTCTACTTTTCGGTAAATTTTCTGTCGGTAATTTTAGTATTTTAAAACAAATTGAGGAAAAAGTCTTTAAGAATACCATTAAATTATTAGATGTCCTTATTTGAAAATTTACTAAAAAAACCTTATGGTCTAATTTGAAAAGTTTTTAATTTTATATTATTATTTTTAAAATAAGGTAAAAAATTAATATCTTATTTTAAAATTTCCTTAAAATAATCCAGGAAGAGAACTGAGACTATTAAAAAATAATAATAGTCGTCGCCAAAATCTCGATCGTGACCTTCTTCGGTGGGATCGGGAAGGTATCGTCCTCTTCCTCCATTATCTTTCCGAAGCTTTCATCCTGCTCCTCATCTCTCCGGCGCCTGTAAGGCAACGACGACGAGGCGCCGTCCCCGTGCTTCGACGATGGGTTCATCGCTGCTTTCTCTCAATCGGCAGGAGAGATGAAACCGGCCGATATATCGGATCCAAACAAACCGATACAGATTGTGTCGTAACGGATCGGAGATGGATGGGAGCGGATCTTGATGAGATGAGTGGTTTTGTATATATACGTTTCGGTAGCATCGAGGGAACTTCACTTTTCAACGAAGGAGAAGAGGATTCCCTCAGTATTCTACTCTAAACAATCAACAAACCTCTCTATCATTGGAGGGAACTTCACTTTTCAACGAAGGAGAAGAGGATTCCCTCAGTCTTCTACTCTGAACAATCAACAAACCTCTCTATCATTGGCGAGAATCACGGCCGGTGAGAGACGAACCTTCGAGGATGCGTCCTATTTTGACCATGTAATGTCAGGATGTAACTGACCAGAGACGAAGCTTCGAGGATGCTTCCTCGTTTGAAAATGACCACGTAGTTTTTTCTTTATGGTAAAAGAAGTCACCGACGAAAGGGAGAGTACCAAAAGGGCAGAAAATTATTATTAAAAGGAACGTACAGAGCTGGATAAGATGACATTTCCAGATGACAACAAAACTGGAAATGAGTTGTACAAGCAGAACAGTGGATAGCCATATAGGCCCTTACAGAAATATACAGAGAAGGGGAATGAAGTGGAACAGCAGAACTGATGACATGTAGACTTGTCCCAACCAATGGCATTGGATAAAAGCATCTCCCTACGATTGTGGCCACCAAAAGAGAGGACCAGAAAACCAAAGAAAGAAGCCAGAAACCAGAGAAGCAGGAAGAGAGCAGAAGAGAAAGAAAGGCCCCCTCATGATCGGTTCTGGGAGGTGCAGCCTGTCTCTATGTGTTCCGCTCCGCCAGCTAGAGGGCCGTCCTGCAAGGAGGAGCTACAAGCTACCGAGCCAGTGGTTACCGTGGAAGAAGTGGCTGGTGTACAGAGAAGCTCGACCCTGTTCTTCCACGAGGATGTTGTGGATGGGAACTGGGAGCTGGTTGTTGAAGGTCTGGAATGTGGGCGATCGTCATTTGGCCAATTTAGATGCGATGACATTGGCTGACTGTTTACAGAAGCTGATCCGCCATTCCTGAAGACCTACCAAAAGATCTGAGGTCTACTTCCACAAAGGGATCATATCCCAAGCCATGGTATCAGCACTTTTAAATGTAGAAACAAGGATGAGGCTATCACTTTCAACGTGCACAAAGTCCGGATGGAGATTCCAACAAAGCTGAATCCCTTTATGCAGAGCAAGGAGATCAGCCTTAGGAGCACAGGTTACTGCTGGAGGGTTCCCTGCGTAAGCATGAAGCAGCTTGCCATGACAATCCCTAATAATACCATCGATTCCTACTTCACCTGTGTTGGCATTGAGTGAACCATCAAAGTTGAGCTTGGCCTATCCCGGGGGAGGTGGCATCCAGAAGTCAGAGATGGAACCTACCGAGGTGACTGGACCTGCAAAGGAGTGAATCAAGGTCCATTCAAGCAGATGATTTATAGATTTGGAGAAAACGGATCGTGGGTTAGGTGGAGCATTTTCAAAAACCAAACTGTTCCTCGTTTTCCAAATGTACCATGACACAATGATACCCAGCACCAACTGTTCACTGATATCTGCAGCAACGAACCAAGTAGTAAGAGATGTAAAAGAGGTGAGTTTGTGAGTTGCCATAAGGAAGGAGGTGTTGGCCAAGTGGGTCCAGACCAAGTGGGTTCAGGATCTAGGGTGGTTTCTATAATTACATTAAGAATTTCCTATTTAATTAAACAGTAGTTTCTTAATAGGTTAGAACTTTCTTTTTTTCTAAGATAGAGTTCTTAGGGAATAAGGAAGTGTTGATCATATATATAATGTAATCTCTAATCCTAGAAAGAGACTGAGATTCCAAGGCTGTGGTTTCACAGATTGAAGGAGAACCTAATGGAAATTGGTTTTCCGTTGACGTAGGCATTTTTGCCGAACCATGTAAATCTCTTGTCTTCTTCTGTGGTGATTGTTAATTTTGGTTGTTTATGTACATATGCACACAACAAGTGGTATCAGAGCATGGAAGCTGTGTGCGGAAGATCAACGGGAATAGGAGATCAACATGTTGATCTTTACTGGGTCACAGGAGAAAATCGTGTTCTCTGTTACTGTAACAGAGAAATCGGTTTTGCAGTCCACGGTAAGAAGAAGAAAGAGTTGGGGTTCTCGCTTGGCTGACGATCTCCGTCGGAGAAGAAAACAGGGCTGCCAGATTTCTGTGAGGAAGAAGACCGGAGAAGAAAATCGTCTGCGAAGAAAAAAAAATCTCGCCGATCATTTTGCTGTCGTCGCCGCCATCCCAACCACCGGTCGTTGCCTTCACTGTCGCTGCAAGCTGCTGCCAGTTGCCGATTCATCAGCTTCTCGTCGGAGCCAAAGCAGACGGGCCCTGCAACCATCTCTATTCGTTTGCAGGACACAAAGACGAACAGTGAGGTTGAAGACGACCTTTCAAGTTTCTGGTTTCGGGTCGGGTCAATTTACCTAACCTGTGGAGAATAAGCCCAGCAGAGTAGTGCAGGTTCGGGTTTTGGGTTGGGTCAGACCTAACCCGTGGTACATGCCTAGCCCAACAGCAGAGGTTGCATGTCGGTTCGGGTCGGGTTGACCTAAACCTAGTTGCAGTCCGCCCAGTCCGTCAGCCGCTGACGGCGTCAGCAAAGTGACGTCACTAGGCTGACGTTAGCCCACGTCATCGGACACACAGTCAAAGGCCAGAGTTGACCAGATTGACGGCAGAATTTTGTTTATGCGATATTTTGATCATCCGACATCCAATCGAAGATCCGTTTGCTCCTATGGACTCGTTTCGAGCAAATCTATATGTTTATGGAAGAAGATTGGCTATTTGACGGCCAATGAGGAGTTTGACAAATTAGAGCGCAGAAAACTATTTTTGCGATATCGGAGCCATCCAGAGTTAGATTTCAGATCCGTTTCTTCCAGTGTACTTGTGTTGACGAGATCTACAGCTAGGTGTAGGAGTTGAGGTCAGTGTTCATTGTTTGTTTTTTCCTGTTGCTTAATTTAATTAAGATGGAGAGGCCAGTTAATAGGGTAAAGGAATTTAAAAACTAAGGTCCTACAAGGTCTTGTAATAGCTTTTACTTAACCCTAATTTTCAATGGCGTTACGGCTTAGCTGTGGGTGACCTACGGCTTAGCCGTGGGCAACTTACGGCTTAGCTGTAAAATGCATTACGGCTTAGCTGTGTTTACTCAAAATTTTCCTTCATATTTACAGTTTAGCTATATTTTGTTTTACGGCTTATCCATACTTGATCTATAGCTGAGCCACAGTGTGGATACGACTTAGCCATAACACATTATATGGCTTAGCCGTAGAAAAGTTCTTAAACTTTGGCTCTCTAGATTCCAAGCCGTAGCATACTTATGGCTTAGCTGTAAGCTTCTTCTAAAGCTAACTTAGTTACTGAATACTCCTCTTCTATCCATAATGCTGAGGTTCTAATTGCATGTCTACTACCTATTTGAGGCATTCATTTCTATTTTCCTTTAACCATTTAACATTTTCAATTTCACTTCGTGAATCACTTAAACAATCAAGTCATGCATTTAAACAATGATAAGGGCTAAAATTTAAATTTGGATTCCAATAGAGTCACAAGAATCACAAGACTATCAATATGCATTCAATAATAATTAGCATAGACTTGCCTTAGATTAAGCTTTTAGCTCACTAATCCTTCTCTTGGCTCAATAGAGAAGAAACACCTAGTTCTTGAACCTAAATGCCATGCACGTAAAGAATGATAAAGAAGATGAGTACATGCTTGGTAAGAAGTCTCCCAGACCTTATTCTTAACCTAAGAGAACTGTAATCGGAAGAGATCTTACCTTAGAGATTGATTAGAAAGAAAATGTGCCTAAGTCTTTTACTTCAAAGGAATGAAGAGAGCTAAAAGACAATGGAAATGGGAGGTGAGAACCTCAGATCATACATGCAAGCTATAAGACCTTCAGTTGTTGAGGGAATTGGTGATGAAGAGATAGAAGGAAAAAGAGTGCTGGAGCAGGGATAATACAGGGAGGAAAGAAAATATCGAACAAAGTGGGTTTTGGCTCCCTTTAAATCCCAGTTTTCTGGGTTTATAAGAAAACCCATGTTTTTCGAATACTCCAATTAATTCAAACGAAGTCAAACGGATTCAAGTTAAGTATGAAAGCTGACAAGCTCAATGAAACGAATACGACGATATCAATATGATGCATAAATGACATAAAACCATGTAATATAAATTTACAAAAAAGGGCTTTCATCTACGTAGTTAAGGTTAAACTCGACCCAACTACCTATCCATGACCTGAACTTAACCTGTTAGTCTGACTGAAGTAAAAGTAAACTAAATATAATCTAATTAGATACCAAACATCATTGGTTATTAATAACTTACTTAATTAGTCACTAAACATGCTTAATTATGAGTAGAGTGTCACAACCTTTACACTCATAGCACTAAACACCTTTAGAAGACTTCTTTAAAAAAGATTTTAGCACTTTAAAGTCAGTATTCTTCCCCTTCATAGATCGCATGAATTGTGTTAAAAACTGAATAGCCACTTGGGGATCAATTTTTTCAGAATCTAAATCTGAATCACTATCAATAGCTTTGACTAATTCTTTCATAGCTTTCAAGGCAAGTCCTTTTGACTTTGAATGCTGATTAGTAATTAAATTTGGCTTAAAAGTCTATAGATTTCCTACCAAATCATCAACCTTGATAGATTTAACCATATAGTTTTCAGCTATTGGCACCACCTTAGAATAAAAGCTATCTGGGAGTGATCGAAGAATTTTTCTAATGATCCTATCTTTAGGAATTGGTTCCCCTAAATTGAAGTATGAATTCACAATATCACTTAACTTTGCATAAAAGCCATCAAACTTTTCATTATCAACTATTGTATGGGTTTCAAAGGTAGTAATAAGGATTTACAACTTAGTCTCTTTAACCAATTCAGTTCCTTCATGAACTATTTACAAGATGTCCCAAGCCTCTTTTGCAGTTGAACAAGTGGTGGTTCTACTAAATTCAGATGGGGATACTCCATTCTACAATGCATTAATTGCCTTATTATTGTAATTATAGGCATGTTTTCCTCTTTGGTTTACTCCTCGATCTGTTTTTCACTAGATCTCCATTAGTAACAATCGTTGGTAAAGAATGGTCTTTAAGAACAATACGCCAGACATCTTCATCAATGGATCCAAGAAACACAATGATTCTAACCTTCCAGTATGCATAATTACTGGCTCCATCCAAATAAGGAGGCTCGTTAGTAAATTTGTCTTTCCGGTTAAATTCCATTCTAGAAATCTCAAAGGATCTAACAAAGTAGGTTTGTGTAACCCTCTCTAACACCAATTGAAAGTTTTATGAGGCCCGGGATTTTTAGATTGCAAGTCAAACAATATGAAGCGAAATAAATAAAATAGTTTTGCAAACAAAAAGCAATCAACCACACAAGAAAAAGAGACGCAGATTTTTACGTGGAAACCCCTATGAGAAAAAACCACAAGCCACACAGGTTAAAATCCAAATACTAATTTCAAGTAGTTACAAGATATAATCACAACCTTACACGGTCAGTCCCTCGACCGCAAGATGTAGTTCTTCTTGCAAGAACCCACAACATGACTTGACTTTGTGTACCCTACTCTTCGCACTTGATCCACAATACCTTGCCTTCATAAGATAAATAATCTCCTACTAGAAAGTAGAAACAGCAACTCTAAAACTAGAAGCCTTCAGCAAACTCTCCAATGGAAATTCTAGAGGAAAAAATGATCTCCAATGAGTATTCTCAATTTAGAATATGAGATCTGTGTTTAGGGTTGAGAGAGAACCCCTTTTATAGCCTTAAATTTGTGCCTCAGAAGTGTATTTCAATCAGGAAAGGAGCTGGCACAAAATAAGTAAGTTTCCGTTCAAATCGAACTGAAAAATCGCAAGTTAGCGGATTTTTCTGTACATGTCCGATCGGTCAAATAGTGGTCTGATCAGTCGAATTATACTTCTACCTCACCTAATTGCTGCCCAACTGGTCGGATGAAATTTAGTACTTTTGTCTGCAAACTTTCCAAGGCTATAACTTTGTCATTTTAGCTCTAATTGACGTAATCTTAGGCTCTACAGTATTTACTCAATATGAGCTTTCTAACGGTAAATCACTTGCCCATATCTGACTCTTAGTTTGTGAGATATGACCTTTTTAAACTATGCTATCCTTATAAAAATATTTCAATTTGTCGCTCATTCTTTGATTTCTTTACTTCAATGTATCTGGCGACTCATACCACTATTCCCACTAAAAGATATATAAAATATAACACCAATGGACTCAAGTTTTATCCTACCCATGAATTAGCCAATACAAAAATCCTTACATATATGCTTGATAAAAAAATATTAATATAAAGATGAATGTCATTAAAAGTGGATTTTAGGACTTTCTCATATTTTAAAATGAAGGTATAATGCCTGGAGAGTTCTTTCATAGATCTCGAAAAATTCACATGGAAATGTAAACCATTTGATATAATTTTCTCGGCTTTGTGGGCCCCTCTTTCAAGAGTCAAACCTTTGGTCCTCTTGGAAATATTAAAAATGGCGATGGTGCTAAAAATCAGTCTTTGATTCCCTTTGGATACGAAGAAACTTCTGAAAAGTGTATGCACTGTCAGATTTTAAAAGTCTATTTTAATTTATTCTAATGTATTGCGAAACAGTTTATTCAAAAACATCAATGTCATTTAGAATCATTTGAAATAAATCTATTTCATTCGTATAAGATTTTCCAGACACAGACTACCAATTCATTTGAAGAATTAGGGATCATGTATGGGCATATATGTAATCCTGACATCCCAACAAGTCAATGACAAGTGTATTCGCGGTCGGCCACAATTACTTGATATGGGATTCCAGGAGGACTTTTTAAAAAACAAATGTACTCACATGAATCAAGTGGGTAAAAGCAAGTCAAGTCAAGTCAAGTCAAGATTGTTAACTCAAAATCATTACCATATTTTATCGGGTAACCAAAATCATAGACATGTTGAAATGTTTTGCCAATCAATGTTCAGTTGTGGTCGTGGGTACTCAAATGGGGCGATGTAATACAAGGTTAGGCTCTAAAAAAACTAAAGTCCTCCTGAGTAGTGTATATATGGAGATTACCTGATTCGAAGTATCCGCAGCATCTTGGCTTGAGCTTTCAATTGCATCTCAAATGCCCTTCATGTGCTTAAAAAAATCGCCAATCATGCTTCCAACGATCACATCATATGAAAAAAAAAGGGTAAGAAAAGAGGAAAAGAATCCAACTTTTACGATACCACATTTGCAATATCACATTTGCAATATCATATTTTTTTAAAGCATAGGTTTATCAATATAGGCCCATTTGATTCTATGCCAGACTAAGCCCCGCTCCATCAGCATCTGACTCCCAATTTCATAGAACTCTCCGCTGGTCAAGTGTCGAGGGGTTCTTAGAGGGCTAGAGTTTCACCACTGTCGTGACTCCTTGAAACTAGGGCTGTCAATCCGGCCCTTTAAAGAGGGGGCCCGGCCTGGCCCGGCCCGCAAAAGCCCTCAAAACGAGGGTTTATTTTTTTCATTTAAAGCCCGAGGGTAGGGTAGGGCTTTATTTTTAAAAGCCTGCATCTAGAGGGCTGAGCTTAGGCTTGACTAATTAGGCCCGAGGGGGCCCGGCCCGGCCCGTTGTTTATTAAATTTTAATATAAAATATATAATATTCACAATGACTTTGAAGATGATTTGGTTTATGATGCATCTACCAAAACATTGTCAAATATGGATAAAGTTGATTTGGTAAAGAAATCTAATGAGTTTGAAGATGATTTTTTAGCTTTTGAGGAACAAATGACTCAGATAGTTGTAGAGGAAAAATCGGAATTAGATTGTTATTTGGAGGAGCCAAGGGATAAATTTGAAATTTTCAATATATTGGATTGGTGGAAAGTTAATTCAACAAAATATCCAGTTATCTCTAGAATAGCTTGTGACATTTTAGCAATTCCTATTTCTACAGTTGCTTCTGAATCAACATTTAGTACGGGAGGAAGAGTATTTGATCAATATAGGAGTTGTTTAAAATCTAACACTGTAAAAGTCTTAATTTGCACATAAGATTGGATACGTATGCAGCAACACAATGATGTAATACATTCGATGGTCTTTTAGATATTCAAAAAGTAGATTAAATAATTAAATAAAGAATTATTGTTATTTGTTATATATTTATTATCATTTATAGAATTATTATTATCCACCTTATGTTTTATATTGTAAAAATGATTTTATCCCACCACCAATGCCTTAAAAAAAAGTTTTTAATTCCGCCATGCTGCCTTTTGCATTACATTCCCGATCCCTAGCTCGGGCAAAGGAGGAGGGTTTGTATAAAGTTGGTTAGTGATGGTGGCATAGGTTGTTGCATATAAAAGATTTATTTCCATTAAAGAAAAAGAATTTCCCTTTCTTTTGGCCCTGGCTCGGCCCTGGCCCGGCCCTAGCCCTTGAGGGTTGGGTAAGGGCCTAAAAATTATAGGCCCGCCGTAAAAGTCGAGGGCTTTTGCTCAGTTAGGCCCGGCCCGCACATGTGAGGGTAGGATAAGGGCTTACCTAAGCCCGGCCCGAGCCCAGCCCTTTGACAGCCCTACTTGAAACTACTCAAATATTTTTAAGGGAATTGGAAGCCTTGATTGTCTATCCAGACGAGAGAGCATTGATTGTTCATCCAGAGGAGAGAGAATGAGTTTGCACGATTTACCCCACACTTGAAATTTTTATTTTTTATTTTTTTTAACCCAAGGTGGGACCCAAATATAGATATACAATTCAACAACTCAACTCACATATGTGAAGTAATGGGAAGTCACAAATGTAAAGATATAGACACAACTCACACATCAGATAATGCAGACCCACACATGTCAGGAGATAAGACATAACTCATACACTGCGAGATAATAGGAACCCGTATCTGTAAGAGGAAAAAACATAACTTGTATATATACGATAATAAAAACTCACATATGCAAAGGAGGGGGCACTATAAGGCTAGGTTTGATCCTATGACTTCCCAATAAAAACATGTACTCCTTACTACAAAGGTAAGGAGAAGTTCTGCACATGGATAGGAGAGGTTCTCCACATGAAACTTTTTATAAAGGAATAAGTATATGCAAGTGAAAACCCAAAAAATATATATATTTATATATATAATGAGATTAAGATTGTAGATAACATTGTGCAATAATGGTGAGAAAGAAAAAGAATCTGATACATCCTTGATTTCTAAAAGTTGGATCTCACAGTGGGAGTGGACTAGTGCTTTGATGGGTTCTTTATCCGGTGCAATGATTTCTTTAGGGCCCGTTTGATAATTTTACTTGTAGAGTGAGAGGTGAATGGTCATTTCAAAAGATAAACAAAAGGAGAGATTTAATTAAAAAAATGATTACATTTTGTCATTTAGGGGGAATACAATGTAACTTTTTGAATTTTTTGTTTTTTGTAGAAAGTAGATATTTCTTGTCATTTAGTGGTATGAAAAATTAACTTTTTTACTTTTTACCGTGAAAAATAGAAGAATTTTATAGCATGTGATGTTTTTCATTTGGTTCTTTTTTAATTGATTGTGTCCTGAAATGATATTTTACTTCACTTTACTAATGAAGTGAAATTACTAAATGGTTATGATTGTCCCTGAAAGATGGATGTGGGGAAAGTTTGAATGCAAAATGGGTGTGTTATTCTTTAGCTTAAAAATTTTTTCTTGGATGAGATTGGAATATAGTGCAACGTAGGTAAATGATATAAAAAAAAAGTTTACAAATCACAAAACTACAGAAAAAAAACTATATATTTTGGTATTTTTGGTGCCTGCATTGGGGAATTCTTTTTTATTTTTAAGGGCATTTTAGATCCCCTGTGTCTCCATCAGCCACCTCTGTAAGTTGCAGAGTGGAACTTACAATGCGGCCCACCACTCAAAATGAACTCTGTTCTTATATGCTTTGTGTTCTCAATTCTTTTAAAAATATATATACTGGGTAGAGTCTTTGATTGAACTTCAAAGGACAAAACCTATAATACAGAAAAACAAAGCCCACCCACCAAGCAGACACCAAAAATAAGTCCCACAGAAAAGATTGAACTTGGGATAAAAATATGATTTAGATAACAATCACATTCTTACTCATACACTCGATCTTAAGGAAGGAAGTCCTACTAGGGTAAAACTTGAGGACATTGATATGGCATATAGGGAGGCCATTTGCTTTGAGTGGCTTCCATATTCTATAGGTGGACCCCACGTGAGTTCTTTCCTGCTCACTCACAGGAAGCATGTGGAAGACATGGGATCCAGACTCCTCTTTCTCAAGATCCTCTTAGGATTTGACTTAGAAGACAGTGGAAACCCACATGGAGTCCATCTACTGTAAAACCCATGCAAATCAAAATACAGCCCTCAAAGGTCATGGAATTTTTGTGAATTTTATTGCAATAGAATTGGCCCTACCATATGATTGACCTTTTCATAATAAAAGCTCGTTACAATGAATAATGTATAAGATTTTGCTAATAGCCAATCTTACAGTAGGACCAGAAGAGGGTAAAATTCTAGGAGCGCGGTTTTTGAAAGATGGGGACTTACTTTTGAGTACCACTCCTTTAAATCAGGATTTCTCATCTGCTCTTGTTTTATTAGCATTATTAGGCTAATAATTATGTGCTTGTCCAGTAAATAATGCTTGTTCCGCTGATGCGGTGAGACTGTGAGAGCAGTGAGGCCACTTGGACTGCTGCCAATTCACATTAAAAGATAGGATGTGGATGTCTTTGCTTTTTGGGGTAGAAAGATAGGAAGTGAATGGGTGGGTCCAATGTCGGTTTTCACATAAGAACCACTCGTTTTCTTATCTTTAAAATGAGAAAAGCAAATGAATGTGGGTGGGGAAATAATTGAGAAGGCTTTTAGCTTATAACATGAAAGACAATGCAAGCACAACCCTCAGCCTTGTTTCTTACCAGTCCATGAAAAGTTTTTCTATTCTGCTTCCCCATTGAAGAAGAGACAGATGGCTTCTGAGGCCGTTGTCTCCTTTGTTGTAGGAAAACTGGGAGATCTTCTCGTCCAAGAACTTCAGCTCCTCTATGAAGTGCATGAACAATTCAAATGGATTGAAACAGAATTGGAGTCGATCCTATGCTTTCTGAAAGACGCCGAATTCAAACGGAAGGGAGATGCGAGTGTGAAGAATTGGGTGGGACAAATCAGGGACATTGCTTATGATGCCGAAGACGTAATTGACACCTTCATCCTCAGTCAAACTATACAGAGGAGGAGGCGTGGATTTGAACAGTGCGTCAAAAAGCACGTCTGCATCATTAACGAGCTAAGATCTCGTCACAAAGTCGCCAAGCAGATTGAGCGAATAAAGCTGACGATCGGTGACGTCTCAAGGAGGAAGGAAACTTATGACATAACAAAGGGTATCAACGAAGAAAGACAGGAGGCCAGCTCTTCGACCCCAAGTTTGCAAGAACTTAGGGGGTTTTCTGCCCTGTTCGAAGAAACAGATGTAGTTGGTCTGCAATCAGAAATCAACAGTCTAGAGGAGCAGTTGATGGAGGGCGAGCGAAGTCTCTCTGTGATTTCCATAGTTGGAATGGGCGGTTTAGGTAAAACCACTCTCGCCAAAAAAGTTTATCATAATGTTAAAAAGAGTTTTGATTGTCATGCATTTATTTACCTCTCTCAACAATATGAAATTCGAGACGTCCTTTTACGCATTATGAAATGCGTAATGAGCCTACCTCAAGCGGAGATAGATAAATTGGATAGGTGGGACTTGGGGAGAGAGCTTAGGAAACACTTGAAAGAAAAGAGATACCTAGTGGTTATTGATGATATATGGTCCACGGAACCATGGGACGTGCTAAAACTCATATTACCAGATGGTATGAACAAAAGTAGAATATTGCTCACCACTCGCAAAAAAGAGGTGGCTTTATATGCTAGGCTATCAGAGGTGGCAAGCCCTATCGTGGAGATGTCCAATCTTGATGACAATAACGCCTGGGAATTGTTCTTGAACAAAATCTTTCAAAGAGGGAATCTAGCTTGCCCTTCAGAGTCGGAGGAAACAAGAAGAAAGATCCTTTCAAAATGCGGAGGTCTACCACTAGCTATTGTAGCCTTGGGAGGTCTCTTTGCTAGAAAAAGTAAGACATTGAGCGAATGGTCTGAATTTCTTGAGAGTGAAATTGGGCATCTCAAAGAAGGCCCTGAAAAATGTACTGAAATATTAGCTTTGAGTTACTGGGATTTACCTCATTACCTGAAACCATGTTTTTTATATTTCGGCCTTTTTCCAAAGGATTATGAAATCCATGCAGGGAGACTGATCAGGTTGTGGATCTCGGAGGGCTTTATTCAACAGAGAAAGAATGAGATCATGGAAGACACTGCAGAAAAGTACTTGGAAGAGCTGGTCGACAGGAATATGATTCAAGTGGCAAGCAAGAGGTCTAATGGAACTATTAGGACATGCCGCATCCATGATTTTTTCCATGACTTCTCTATACATGTTGCTGAGCAAAATAATTTCTTCACAATCTTCATGGAAAAATGCATTCGATCATTTTCAACTAGCGTGAGGCGCCTGGCACTCCATCAAAAGATTGAAAGGTATGAAAAAGTAAAACACTCAACTTCGACCGTTCGCTCCATATTGTGCTTCCCGGACTCTGCAGTGTTTTTGTTAGAATTACTTAAGGTATGTGGAAAGTTACTGAGAGTGCTGGATGCAAATTGGGCAGGATTTGCAGGCGTGGATTTAACTGAGGAAGTCGGAGACTTTGTTCATCTTAGGTACTTGGAGCTTAGACATAGTATAATAACTGAATGTCTTCCATCATCCATCGGTGACCTAAGCAAACTACAAACTCTAAGGTTGAGTTACAGTGGCACATTGCCTAGTACAATTTCAAATTTGGACCAATTGAGGCATCTAAAAGTTGATGGTGAACTTATTGATGGGCAGCCAGAACTCAGCACTTTAACAAATCTCCGGACATTAGGCTTACGTGCTGGAAGTTGGATAGGAGATGGCTTAGAAAAGCTGACCAATCTCAAAAAATTGGGAATATCAGGAGATCTAAGCAAAAATCACAATGCACTTCCCAACTCTATTAAGAAATTGTGCAGCCTCCAAGTGCTTAAACTAAGAAGGGGGTCTTCAATCCCACTATTTATGAGCTTTGCAAGTCATTCGCATCTCTACAAAATGCATCTGGACGGAAGAATAGAGAAACTACCAGAGTTGCCACCGAACCTTGCTGAGCTGACTTTACGGGATTCTGAATTAGAGCAAGATGCCATTTCTACATTGGAGAAACTGCAAAACCTTAAGATTCTTAGATTAGATTGCAGATCATATGTTAGTAAGAAAATGACTTGCTCTTCGAAAAGATTTTCTCGGTTGGAATTACTGGTACTTAATGAGTTGTCTTTAGAGGAGTGGATAGTTGAGGAAGGAGCAATGCCATCTATCAAAAGTATCGAACTCTTCAACGTGACATGTCTGAAAACTCTAAGCCTTCCCAAGCAAGTCCATGTCCTCTTGAAGCAATACTAGCTCAAGGAAGAAGAGAAGCCAAAATAAATGGAACTGGGAGGAAACCAGGTAATTTAAATTTCCAATTTCATTCTATAAGTTGAGTATTTATGCTTATACATGATCCATTTTCTCCCCCGTCTCAACTACCTTCATCCTACTGTTCGAAGTTGGACACATGAAAAAAGTTTTCCATGCCTCAAGTGTATCCAAAAACAAAAATGTTCCATTAAATGTAGCCAGCTGCTTCTTCTAAGACCATTAAATGGAAGGTCCATAGTGGCCTTAGATCATTGGGCTAGGAACATCCAATGAAGTTAGACTTTACACACACACACATATAGGAGCTATATCCCAAACACATCATATACTTGGTAGGCCAATGGGCCCAAAAACAAACCCTTCCACATGTTCTCATATAGAGACTTCTGAAGCTTCTTGGCGCAAAAGCGGCAGAGTATCCCAATTCTTTGTTAGAAATGTTTATGGTGTGATGCAACCTTCTGAGTAAGTGGAACCAGGTTGGGCACATTTATGGATGAGGTACACCTAAAACATTTTCTTGATTTATGTATCCTTGCCACGTTATTTTTTCTTATTATTAGTAACATGATTAGAAAAGTTCTATTGAGGACCCTTCTAACCAAGTTACATGCCCTTCTTATTCAATCGGCAACCCATGATATACAACTTGAGTGATTGACTTTTTGGGGATGCACAATCTTTTCGTAGCTACTACAATAATGTGATTATCAGTTGATCCATTAATTTCTCATGAATTTTAAATCACTTCTTTCTTATTTTGTTTCCAAGAGATAAATCAAAGCTAAAAACCTAACAATTCTAATATTTTGTTAGGAAAGAAAGAAAACTTGTTTCTTATTTTTCTTGGCACTATTTGACACTTACATGGATGATATATAGTGTGATGGTCCCTGCTACCACCATGCAACATGGATAAAACTAATTCATTCCAAACAATTCATATGGTAGGGCCCTTTTGAGATTAATGGGCTTGATGCAATCATATTCTACTGAGCCCATGCACTAGCAGTTTTTTAACCATCCATAATTCTAGTGACCATGTCATAGCCAGTGGGTCAACTAGCCAAAGCAGTTTTGTGGCGCAGCATGTTCTCACTGGGCTCAACTTTCAAAGAAAAAAGAAGTTCGCCAATCTAATATATCTGCTAACATTGCACTAGGATTTATTTTTGCATCATATATTCTCCAATCTAAAAATCACTTTGCATACATTTCCATCTAATTATAATTTGTGAAAACCCCAACACAATGTTATCTAAGTATTAATTAAGAACTAGTCTCAAAAGATTACTTGCTTTAATTCAGAACTGTAGGATTTTGTATTAACAAATCTTAATTGTACTCATATCTTTGACAGGAGTATTTCGATACCACATGCGACAACCAGTGCTTTGATGGCTTCGAATGAACAATGGGCTTTTTTTTTTTTTTGTCATCCTCTCAATTAGTAAGTCGTTTGTGAAATATGTGAAAACTGTTTTTTTCGGTGTGATTTGGGAACTGGGTTTGTACTGTTAACTATCAGTTCAATGTGTTGTTATTTTTCTTGCTTGATTTCATATTTATAGTGTAATTGGCTTTCATATAGTGTTATGTTTTCCTTATTTATTGTCTCCCAATTAGGGTGGTCAATGTGCTTACCTACCTCAGCTCCTTTCAATTAGTGTGGCCTAAACTCTGGCCTATGTTGTTAGCTGATCCATCGGCCATTTAGGCAGTTGGCTCGGCCTATGTGAGGAAATCTTCGCTGTCCAAAGGAAACGACAAGGATCTGAATGTTGATGCCTTGGGACAGTTTTAGGTAGAAATACTAGGGGAGGTGTCCTAAAAATGGTAGTTCATGTGGTTTTTTTTTTTTTTTTTTTGGGGAGTTTTTATGCTTCACTTGTAGTTTCTTTTGTTTTTGCGTATGCCAACCAAGGGGAGAGAGCCCACCCACGTGGAAATGAAAGCTCACACTGTGGGAAAAGGTGGTGTGTCTAGGATTCGAACGCTGGACACCCATGTGAAAATTGCCCCTTCTTACCATTTAGATAAGGAGCCAATCTCAAAGTTTTTCTTGTAGTCGGTGCTTAATTCGAATCGTTTCCTAGGGCCTTGAAGTGGCGTTGGATCTTTGTAGTAGCATTTAGCTCAGTTTGGAATGATTTCAAGAGAACTCTTTTAATCGATTTTGGGGTTCTTTACTGCTGGGTTTTGAAATTGGGGTGTTTTGAGGTCATATGTTGCACTTTGGCCTTGAATATGGTGCTGTAATTTTGTCCTGAGATTGGTGGGTGTGAATGGAAGCATTTGGGTGTTTTTGTTTGAGCTTGGTGGGGAAAATTTTTTTTTTTTTACCTAGTACGGGAGCTAGGACCCAGGAAAGCACACGCATAGGCAGTCAGAACACTTGCTTTGCGTGGAGTGCCACATGAAGAGAGCATTCTCAGAAGTTAATTCCTAGGCAGCTTGGTAAGTGGTGGGCTTGCAACCAACTAAGCAATCCCCTGTTTTCTTGAGCTTGGTGTTGGTTAAGGTGGTTTTGGGTTGAGAACTGTCACTTCTAGGAGAATCATTTATCTGGTGAGTCAAGAATCAGGATATCATGGATTGGGAGTGTTGAAAATTCACGATATTGTTATTATTTAAAATTTTGTTGCTCCTGATGTTAAACATATATAATATGTTTTTTTCTTTTTCATATACTGAAAACCTTGTTCCGAATTTCATCTCATTCTTAGAGAAAGGTGGAGTTAGAATCTTTTATCAGTTATCACCAACTACAATAAAAACTGAAATGAAGGGAAAATGAGGAGGGCCTCGTTAGGGTAGCCCAACCTGTTTAGTTGCTTAGACTAAAGAGCCGGGATGAAATGGATGAGCACATATGGAAACTGTCTTCTTGCAGGGCTTTGATGGACACACCGCAATCACGTCCCGCTTGCACTCTTGCTTGGGTTGGCTTAGTTCCTCCCTGGGCGGAGGCTTTTTGTTGGTTGGTGCTTTTTGTTGGTTGGTGATTGCAAGGAGAGTATCTATAATTGATTTCCTTAGAAGGAGAGGTATTCGCTTAGGTTCATCATCAGACACTTGCATTGTGAGCGGTAAAGAAGAGGAAACGGCAAATCACCTCTTTCTGCATTGTGAGGTGGCCTCAGACCTTTGGAGCTTCTTCATTCATAAATGTAGCTTACAGTGGTGCTTGGGCTTGAGATTCTAGTACGATCAAAAAAGCGATTTTCCTTTTAAATATGCCTGGTAGGTTATGCGATCTATTTGGGCCTTTCTATGTGGATCTTTTTCGCTGGCTTGGATCCTCATCATCGGCTTAATGACCAAACAGAAACCACATGGACTTAATGATCAAACAGAAACAAAGTGAACTGGTGTGAATAGCCTACTTGAAATGCTAGTTTAAGCAATGTGAAGCCATCTTGATTTAGCCACTATTGGCTCCACAAAGGGTCGTCAATGGGCCCGAATTCATTTTATTCCTCGAAACAATTTGGGTGTAGCATGCCAACGTGGTCTAACTATAGTGTTAGTCATTTGACTACATGAATGGGTGGACCTAGAACTTGGGCCTAGTGAAATGCTATGTGACGCCGTAGTCAAACTATCAAAGACCACAACTATTGGCTCCACAAAGGGTCGTCCTTAGGTCTGAATTCATCCTAGTACCAAACAGTCTTGGAAAGAATTTGGATGTTGCACGCTAAGGTGGTGTAAGTACAGGAGTTGCCATTTGAGAACATAAACGGGTGGACCTAGAACATTGGCCTATTGAACATCGGGCTCTAACGTATGGGTGTTCACTTATTACTCTCTTTTTTTCAGTATAATGAATTCATTGATTATTATCATTTGTGGAACCTCAAAAGGGCCTTTTTTTAACAGTATTTGAAGTTTTAGGATATTTAGGAAATGCCCTTCAATAAAAGCGTTATAATAAGTTTCAAGAGCTTAAGGAGGGAGCTCCACCAAAGGATGAGTAGCGAAAAGTACTTATGCTTCGTCTATTGACACCAAGATGTTTTGGCATGAATCAGTCAAGGAAAATTAATAATGTGTGACACAGCCAACCGGCACGAGTTAATATGTGCCACTTTTATTCCGTCAATGGTCATAAAAATGATGAAAATGTTGATTCTGATTTGACTTGTCGGGCCATCTGACTAACTTTGAATGCCCACATTTTTGTGTCACTTCACCTGCCCCCGGAAGCAAAGCACACTCTTTTTTTGGCCATTTTATCCCCACCTGGTCGTGCCAAACCTAACATGTAACTTTGGATTCGAGGATCATGAGTCATGCAAACTCATTGGTCTTTGGCCCTGACTCTACATAATTTTTTTAATTTGTATAAGTAATGTAGAAATAAATGTATCAAGTACATAATATAATTTTAAAGGTATATTTGAATGGTAACAAGAGAGCTCTTTCTTCGACTAAAAATGGGCCTTCTACAGGCTCAAGCTTTTTAATGTGCAGGCATGGGCCTCCAACATCATCAGGCACGCTAGAACTGGAAGAGAGATCTACCAGATGAAGATCCTAATGTATAATTCATCAAAAAAGTCCCATGTAAAGGATTAACTCTGAGTGGCCTAATGATGTAACAGTAAAATCATTGGATCTATGGTAAATGGAAGAAGCACTTGTGTAAGCCTATGAGCAAAATAAGAGCCATCTAGGTCAAAAACTCTGATTTGCCTATAAATTGGTACACACTGTGCTGAAAGCTCCAAATTCATAAATGTGGATACATAAGTCAAGCCCTTAATTCAGAAGATCAAGGCCCCCGCCCAATGCTCCCACCCCCAGTGCTGAAAAGAAAATAACATTTTGGAGAAGTCACAATTGAGGGAAAGCTATTGGATCTTAATTGATAGATATAACGTATGCTGACACCATTATCTTTATCAATTATATATACAGGGGGAGACTGGTATAAGCTGAAGGTAAATTTTTTATGCAAATATTCAATATTTTTTTGTATAATATTTCTAAAGTTTAGGGGGTTTTGTCCATAAATTGCCAAAGGGATAGAATGTTAGAATTATGAGTGTTGGCAAATTCATAGGTTGGACAAAACTTAGCATCCAATTAAATTGTAATTTTATATTTTTAAATTGGATTGTTGCGTGCTTCACTGGGTCACTTAAATGAAGTTATTTGAAGAAAATGGTCATATCTCTCAAACCAACTGTTGGATCGAGGCATCCATAGATATCCGTAGGTTCCAAGATTGCATCAAGAGAATCTAAAAAGACAAAATTATGGCTTCAAAAAGTTTTCAAAATAATTACAGAAATGCCATCTAATTGGTCAGGCAGTGTAGAGTCCTGGTCCAAAATTTCGACCGAAGATAGAATTGATACTCAATCAATTGGATGACATACGGAAACCCACCAACCAGCGCATAATTGTTTCATTTTTGCGCTAAGACTACATATTTCTATTCTAAATGGCGTATAACTTTAGGGCACGAATTGTAAGTTATAAATAAAGGTTTTCTCTCAACTCCAAAATACGAATCTCATTGTTCTGAGTCCAAAAGACCTATTAGAGATTCATCTTCTTTTTTTAGAGCATCCATTAAAGAGAGAGTGATGAAGCTTCTTGTTTTAAAGGTTGTTGTTTCTATATCTTATGTAGAAGATCATCTTCTTATGTAGAAGGTTATCATCTCGAGTGTCTTTAAGGTATTGTTGTTCATCTAGAGTGGCTTCAAGGCCTGTTAAATCAAGCATGAATAAAGTGAACGGCGTGTGCATTGACAAGAAGAACCACAGTCCTTTAAGTTGTGTGAAACTGAATAAGGTAGTAAGTAAATCTTGTAACCTTTGATTTTATAGTACTGAATTTCTGTTGGACAAGGTTTAGATCCCATGGTTTTTTTCCGGTTTGGATTTTTCACATAAAAATCACGTGTTCTTCTCTTGTGGTTAATTGTTATTAACCTAGGTTAATTGCTTGCATATAGAAACATGTGTTGGGACTTTAACCTACATAAGGGTTAGAATTCTTCACAGTTGCAACCAAGTTTATCAGTCGTTTGTGCATGTTCATCAATGTTCAAGCGACAAGACCTTAAATCCAACAACCAATGTCATATTTTGGCAAGATCTGACCACTCATCGACAAAGTGAATTGAATAAACAAAATAATGGTTAAGAAATGCAACAAGTACTTAGATATATGAAGCAAGAAATTGGAATCTGAAGGAACAACTAGGATCATTGGTTTTGTGAGAACAATTTCATTTCTTCCCTAGAACGTTGTTTTTTTAATTGGTTTGAGTAAAGTTGATTAGGATGCCTAGAAATGGAAGGTGATCCCACATCTTGAGGATTCAGTTTCTAGCATTATTAGTAGTATTAACTCAATTATAAAGTCTAGAGCTTGTCTTTTTGCAGAAAGGTTGTTAACAACCTTAGGTTGTGATCCATCTAATATTTGATCTAGGCCGGAAAACTAATCTATCTAGGTTATCATCTTTTGTGATATGAGTTATGCAAATGTGACATGCAACTAATTATAATGATATAAACCATGCAAATAACATCTGAATTGCTGAGCTAATTACTTATTTTCTTAACATTGTTGAGCTACAATAAAAGCTACATAGTAGTTAAATGTATCAACTTGCATCAACGCCCTTTTGTTACCGTCTAAAGAACACAAGTCGGTTTCCTTTGTATGCGTTAGGATAATTAGAGAAGTGTGGCATGAAGGATACATGGTAATGAGACACTGGGACTTTGGCTTTCCTAAGATTTAAATTATTAAGGTGACGGCTAGTTATTAGTTTATTTATTTTCTTACCTTCATTTAGTTTTCATCAAATGAAATTTATTTAATGGCCACCTTTTTTATACTGATCACCTTTATTTTTATTTTTTCAATTTTTAACTACTCATAAATATAAATCTTAAAATTTCTAGAAATTCAATTACAAGAAACAAATGGGCCATATCGAAGGTCCTTAGATGGGGTTGATGATTTCTATGTGGTGATCTTTTTTTTTTTTTTTTTTGGTGGTGTGCTAGAGGTGGTGGTTTATGCCATCGATCTAGTATGTGAAACTCATGATGACCCTAATAAACACTAGCACAATATCTGCCCATGCTCAAAACGGATATGCTATAACATTTCAAATTGAACATCCATATGTTTAAGGGCACATGTTTTTCATATCCATAGAGGAGGAAAGTGGCATCCATGCATTTTCTATGGAGAGTAATTTTTTTTTTTTTTTTGGAAAATGTATAGTTTATATTTCCAAAAGGAGAGTGTACAATATACAACTAAAAAAAATTGGAGACAACTAACTCGCTCTCCGAATTAAGAGAATAAAGAAAAGAAATGACAAAGTGCACAAGAACTGCAAAAGAGCAAGAAATCCAACTAATGATTTTTGCTGAAATTTTGAATTTTTAGCTAAGCTGCATCAAGAGTCCACGATTTTAGAGTCTTAACTTGATGGACAACAAAATGCGTACAAGTGAGAAAGCAATAAATCTTCCTTGCTAGAAACATTTTCTTTCATAGAGAACTACTTTGAAAAATCATAGCAAATCTTAAGCAACTATTATAAGATAAAATGACCAGAGGGCAGATGATCTTAGAAGCTTCATTTATCAAATCAAAAGCAACAAAGAAGCAATCAGAGCTATTGATTGATTTAAACTAAATGATCTCTTGCGAACTGTTTCCAAGCAAGCCAATAGAGAACTCTTTGTGAGTTGAAATGAAGAAATTCCATATTCCAAACTCCCTATTGTTGATCCAGGTAGGAGCATTTTGGGAGGCAAGTTCCAGGCACTAGCAAGCTCATTAGAGACTTCCAAGTTTAGATGAATGGATCTAGATCTAACTTGGTTCAGAACATCCATTAAGACCATCTGTCAAGTTCTTTTCTTGCCACAAAAAATTTAATTGTTTCTCTTTTTCCATAAGTTCCACGCAAATGCTAGGAAGCAAAGCTTTGCCAAGGTAATATTGCCTACCTTGCTCTAGTCATAGCTAGAGATAAATGAGCTAATCTCTTCATCAATAATATTGCAATTAAAAGAAGTTAGACTCTTACTTTTGCATAGGTCCGGAAAAATCAACTATTTTTTTTAGCGATTTCCTATGGTAACTTAAGTTACACCAAATAGAGACATGCAACCAAAAGAGGAAATGACATTCCTTCTTTGCTGAAATAATGAGTATGCACAAACGTGTCCTAAAGATTAACTATTCATAACCTGATCCATCCTAAGCCATAACAATAGGGGCACTTCTAAGACTATTTTATAGTCATTGGCTAGATAACTTGGAGTTGCTCAAATGTTAGCAACCCTATCTCTCTGTCCACATGTGCGGGTGCTGTCAGTTGTCTCACCTTCTGAGTAACAAAAAAAAATCATTATAATCATTGATCACTAGTAAAGTGGTTCCATGATTTGAAACTTATATATGAAGTTGCCCGTTGATTGGAAACTTCATATCTACCACACATATGTATAATAATTCATGATCATGATTTCACTAATTATAATATATTAAAGTTAAATGTTTGAAAGATAATTTTGACCGTAGCTTTTAATTTTGACTAGAAATTATATCTACTTCCTTACTTACCCACCTTTTCTCCCCACTTCCTAACATGTAACCACTCATCTCCCCCGCTTTCATTGTGTAGCCACTCAAGTCTTCTTCTCCTCTTCCACAACAACTTCATTTCTATCCCAAGTCTCATATACCATTTCTTTTTACCACATTTCACTTAACTCATTTCAACTTTACAAAGTCTTGAATTGAGAAAAAGTGTTATGGTAATAATCTTCTCTTTCTTTATTCTCTTTTTAAAATTTCATGCACTATACTAAATCATTGTCGGTGAGCATTTGAAGATGATTTGACATGATTTGAACTCATTTTAATGAATTATTAAATATCATTTTGTAGTTATCAGTGAATATGCCCATGCTAATCAGGGCTATTGTGCTAGTAAATCTATTAAATTCATCATAATAAAATAATTAGACTTCAATGAAAAGGAACCCTTTACATTCGAAAAAAAAATGACAAAGAACCCAAAACATTCATAATGATTGTAGAGGGCCACCAATCCAGCAAAAATAATCTAACATAGAAAATTAGAAATGCCTTGATTCCATGATGTCATGGAATGTCGGGTTGTTTTGTCATAAGATGGAATAAAGGGGTTTTTTTTTTTTTTGTATCATCATTATGAAGTGTTTGGTTCTCCATTATTTAATTTTCTCAACTTTGGGTTTCTTTCATAAAAACTTATAAAATAATTTTTTTTATAGAAGAACACAATTGAGTTTATTTTTCATTATAGAGAAAAACATATACATTTTAGATCAAACCTAAAAGGCTTGTAGACAACAATTTGGTTTAAACACAATAGAAAAGCTAATCTATAATTTAACAAATTGTCATTCCATCCAATAAACAATTAAAAAATTAGAAAGAAACTGGAAAAAGGGAAAAGATTATTAAATCACCTCTTTCTGCAAATGAAGAAGAGGTGGAATGAAAAAGGAATAAAAGAGGAATATTAAGTTAAAAAGGTAATAGGATAATACGGAAAAAATAAAGTTAATATATAAATACAGAAAAAAAAAATAGAACGACTTATATGAGTAGTTGTGTTAAAAGTGGAATAGATGGAAGTTACAAGGGATAACATGCAATGATCCAAGATGAAGGGGATAATTGTCAATCAAAATTATATGGTATTGTCAAAATCCAATTGAAAACCCTTGGCTTTAATACAATATAATTGATAACTTCTAATAATCATTTTAGCCCAAGTAAATGTGATAAATATTGGCGATTCGTGTTACAAACTTTTAAAAACTGACTATCAATCTTTGGCATTTGTGTTATACAATGGCAAAGTTAGGATTTTATTGTGGGGTTGGCGGTGGCTAGCTAATAATCTAATTTGACTTGCATATGAAAAATCTATACGACTCAATGAATGGTCGTTCCCTACACCCTTCATCAAATTTCACTTAAATGGACTCAAAATGATTAGCTTTAAGGCACTTAAATAAATGGGTTTTTTTTAATACTTAGATAAATTAATACAAGATTAAATATTATGCAAAGATCGAACTGATAGTAGGCCTAAATCGTGTTAAAGTGCACTTTCTCAATGAAAAAGGAATAACTTTTTTGCGGTCCAATATTAATGATTTCAAGGCCACCAATAATATCTTCATAAAAGAGAGAGGAAAAAACGATGATTTTATCAAAAAAAAAAAAACATCTAAGGGGATCACAAAACCAAAAGGCTCACCCTAAATGTGCATGCACCAAAGTGGTCAACTGGTGACCAATCTGGTGTTTTTTTATATATAAAGGTGAGCATCGAATTCAACTCTTATTAAAATTACGTCGAGGGAATAATCGAAAAGGCAATAATATATTGGGTTTTGGGGTTCTCCTTCTTTTTCATCGATTCGGAAGCAACGACTGATGTTGGGGGAAGATAAACAAATGGAAAGATAGTTGTGGCATGCAACAAAGCTCAATCCTAAAGATAAGATATCTAATGTGATGCACCAACTCATAACAAGTCATAAACAAAATGGAAAAAGAGTAATCATCCATCTAAAACATACCCTAATCAATCGAATACTTGTGTTTATACCAACCCATCATCATTTTTCCCCAAATAAAAATGAAAATAAAAACCCCACTTCTTCCAAATCCATCCAATTGGGCAATAAAAATGTAATCTTTTTTCCTCTTTCATCACCCAAAACAATGATTCGTGATCAAAACAAAACAAGACAACATCATCCAAAACCAATTGGGTGGGGTGAATTTAGACCTGAGAATTGCTCTTCCTCCCATCTCTCCTTCCCTATCCTCCATCAGCAAACTCACAGCCTCCTCCTCTTCCCCTTGTAGCGTGCTTTTCTTCTGCACCTCATTGGCCTTGAGTGCCTGTAACTTGGAATGGTTGTTTTATGCCACAACCAAGAAAGCAATCCCATACCCGATCAAAATGACTAGAGTGACAATATCCTTAATCACTAACAATGAGAAGGCGATCAAAACCCAATCTTTCAACCCCTGCAACATTCATGGTGAGGGCAGACGTCTTCTCAATGAGCAAGAAGACGACGGTCATCTCTTCCGAATAGGTGAAGAAGGAGAACCCAAAACCCAATTTATTATTGACTTTTTGATTGTTCCCAATGTCGAATATTACCCTTATCCATTTTAATTGCTCACCTTTAGATGTTTAAAAAAAAACACTAGAGTGGTTACCAAGTGACCACTCTGACGCACTTACATCTAGGGTGAGCTTTTCGATTTTGTAGTCCCTTTACATGATATTTTTTGATAAAATCCTTAAAAAAAGAAAAAGAAGAGAAACCAATGAATTAAAGAAGAGTTTCACAATAGCTCCCACTTATGAAACACCTAAATTGTTGATAAAATGGCCTTCCCATTTAGTGTATAGCCCCATCAAATTCAACTCAAATGACCCATAAGATGATATATTTTATAAAACCTCAAAAAATGTATTATAAATAACTCAAATCAATTTGATGCTGGGCACAAACCATATTGAGTCAAAATCTTCACAGAAAATGCGACATTTCTTTTGTGAGGTATAAACTCTTTTAAATGAGTTCCACTTCGGAGATAATCACATGAGGATCCACCCTTTAGGTCTACTTGCTAAAAGTCTACTTGAGATCCCTACTTTTTAGAATGTAAGAATCATAAACAAACTTTCGTATAAGGGAAGAGGATATGATAAGTTTGTTCTTTTTGCATCTTTCATAAGGATGTAAAAGAGATGAATACCTATATTATTTACCAAAATTCACCTTTTTTTTAAGAAAAAAAAAAGTTGAAGAGTGGAAAAAAAAAAGTTATACCGTTAAAATGTCCATAAAAGTCCCTCAAACCCGTCATGTTTATCACTGGACACGCTTTTGGAATATTCTTGGAATATTCTTTTGAGAGCGAAACAGGTTGGTAGAGGTGGAGCTACTCAGCAACTCAAGTGTCTGAGTAACCATTTCGTTTCTGCAAGAGGGAGTTTTTGAAGAGAGAGAGAGAGAGAAGAGAGTAGTAAGGGAGGGAAGGGAAAATCGCCAGAGACCATTGTCTTTCGCGGTAGGAAACTGACGCTTGCTGCTGCAAAGCTTTTAAAAGGAATTTAACAACTGCAACAAAAGATGACTCTGACGGGGAAGAAGATGTTCAAGAAATGGAAGGTATTATAATAGAAAGAAAGATATCTCCCCTCACTTCAAACATTTCAATACGTTTTGATTGAACTTTTGATCGCTTTAGCTTTCAAAAATTTTCTTTCTTGATCTTAATTCACAAATCAAGCGAAGTTTTATCTTATACCCAGTTTCACTTTCAGAGATGTTGCACGAAAATTGAGTTCCATTTTCTTTTTCATGTTCTCACTCTGATTTGGGTGGGGGATTGTAGAAAGTATAATGGGTTCTTGTCAGTTTCACAACCCCAACATGAACATGAATTCTGGGCAATTACTTACTGTTCGATGATGATGATGATGATGATGGGTTTTGTCATAGTGTATCAGATGATTGTGAGAATAAAGAGGAAATCTTGGATTTCCATCTGGAAAATCAAATGAAGCGCTTTTGCGTGATATCTTTTTAGGGTAGTTCCTCAAGTGGGGAAGAGGCAAAGATATATGTGATGATGGAAAGTTGATAATATAGTTCATATTGGATTTGTTAATCATTTTTCCCCAATCATGTCTTTACCTTTTCGTTGCAATCAAAAATCCCTTTTAAGATGTGCTCGTGTGGAGCACTTACTGTGGGAAATGAAGGATGGTATTGAAGGGAAAACAATTCCCTGTTTTTCCCATATTAATTTGTCACGGTCTTCATTTCTAGAGTTGAAAGTGTTGTCCACAACTTTCCGTGGAAAGTGGATTTGGACACAGACAAGACGTGAAGACCCGCTTTTCTCTTGTCTTACACAAGACGCGGGAACATATATTACTTCGAAGATGATGTTAGTGCTGCACCAAACAATACAAGCGAATACTGTAGAAGCATGAAGCCTTCAGTTCCCATTTTCTGCAGAAAATGATATCACTGTTGAAACACAATTCTGTAGAAAACTGCTCCACACAAACATGCCCTTAAGACTTGTTTGTGCATTTCCAATATAGAGATAGAGAGAGAGAGAGGGATCTTGCATTACTATGCCACCCATGGGAAATAAAAATCCTCTCTATCGAGTAAAATTCCTTCTTTTTTTCTCCTTTTCGACAAAGAAAGTTTGATGCACCAAACAAAACGTACTGTTGGACGGAAGCAGAACAATTTTCCTTGCTATCAAAAAATCCTTTCACCACACAAATGCACCCCTAGGGGTTGTATCATTTTTTAGCTTGCCTTTTTGAAATAATTCAATGACATAGAGACAGATTACTAATTGTGTGAAGGACAGAAGCAGAGTAATTTTTGTAACTCAACAGAACAGAGAACAGTGCATGAGATTATAATGTATAATGTATATTGTATTGATTGGCTTACTGGTGAGTACACACACACACAGAGAGATACACACACACACAGAACCTTGCAAGTGTAAGTTGTTACAGAGACAAGAAGATACAAGGATAGGACAGAATTAGATAGAGAAAGATGTTTGTTGAGATTTATCCAATGGTGGGCTTGTTTATCATGTAATACTTTTGAGGATATTAGTTCAGTATAAAAATTACTGAAGAATCTGCTGCAGAATCTAATGGTCGTGGGTGCTCCCCAAAGAAGTTCCCAAAGGAGAGTATCAGAATCCTAACCAAAAGTATGAATGCAAGATAATGAACACTCATAATGTTGCTGAAGAAAACAATTAATTATCTGAGGGGAGAACACCTTTATCTCCTTGGTTTTCCCCTTTTACAAGTTATATTGATGTTCATGATTCTTCAATTCCTTTATACTTCTCTCTCATCTTGTATCCTCTTCTTTTTTAAATGAACTGGAAGCACTTCTTTCTATGGTGTGCAAGTTTTTTTCAAGACAAACCATGATTGTTTGGTGGGTTTTTTAGTAGGGTTCACATCATAATATTAGTTGTCTTCTCTTTTTACATATATGAATTCATTAAATTTCTCAAAAAAACCTAACCATTATCTTTTCTTTCCCGCAACAGTCAGACTCTGCTATTCAACTTGAGGAATCATGCTGCCCTGACATTCTCTCCGATATTGAAGGGTTTAAGAAACCAGCGGTATGATAATAATGCATTCATTTATAGTCTTTGACATTTTTTCTCCAACACAATGCAGTCGCCTACTTATATTTATATTTTGCATCAAAGTGAATGCATATGAGTATAAAGTGTTCTGTAAGTTGGAAATTGTATTAAGAAATGAACTAATGTCAAATAGAGAATTTCAGCTTGTTCAAATAAAAATCCTAATCTCAAGTGAGAAATTTTTCGCTCAGGCAACTTGCTACTCTAAATCTGTAAGTTTCACGACCACCAGAAGGAACACTCAACATCCTAAAATAAATGCCCTCAAGCTATGATTCTCAGCAGCACACATCTCATAGTTTTGAGGGACAGTTTCTAAACAAGTCAAACCTGATGCTTCTAATTGTTGTTTTTGAATTTGGGTTAAATCTACAGTGTTCATGCCGGTAGGGGTTATAGCATAGTGTCTGGAGATTGTTTGGTAAATGCTGAAACCGTATTCAAGTCAACTCTGTTAAGTGGTGATCATGCAGACCACTATAAGTTCAATTGTGTTGTATGTAACATTATTTCTTATAGTCCTACAGAGCACTATAACTAATCATTATCTTCTAAATTATTTAGAATAAATTAGATTAATTAGAGGAGTGATTTATGTTTCAATAGATACACCCACATAGTAGAGGAGGGGTTTAAGTTGTAAAGAAAGAAGTTATCCATATTAAACTGAGAAGTTGGTCAACTGATGAGGGTACTAAGTTCTGAAGTATGCAGTCTTGAATCATGTAGAAATATGTGAAAATGTGTAGAGATGTGTATTCTAGAAGCGTGTTCCTCAGTTCACAAATAGTGTAGAGCTGTTACAAGATTCTAGAATAGGGTCTAGGTTCTCTCATCCATTGGATGAGTGTCATGCCCCGGGCCCGAGATTAGATTAATTCATCTAGGCCCGTGACGTGGCGTGTGTAATCCCATAGTAATTTACGTCGCACTAATGCAAACATAGACCACTACAAAGGAAATTCTGCAACTTAGATGTGAGGAAGATCCTTAAATACATGAACATTTAAATCCAACTGTGGAACTTAGTGCTCAATACACCCATTGAACACCCCTGTGATAGTAAAGGAACATAAACAAATACTTGTTTAAACATTCCATAATAAACCTACTTAATAAATTACTGAATTAATCATGCTCCCATGAATGTCTATATGCCCAAATATGACCTCTGTCGCTCTACGCATAGATGACTAGTAGAAGACGTCATCTGGTCCCCACTCATCTAATACTAAAGGTACCACTGAGGTATCCTCCGGGAGCGTGTCGATAATTGGATCTGGATTGGGGTCTACTCCTGCAATACCAAGAGTAACAACCCTAAGCATGATGGCTCAATAAGAAATAGGCAAATTGTACACTAAACATATGGTTTCAATAAAGAAATAAAGACGTGATCAACAGATAAGAGGTCAATAACAGTTCACTAGGCATCTTAGCATTTATAATGAACATGTATAAGAGAATCAAATGTAACAAAAATATAACTTGTATACATTGGGCAACCGCATCACTGGTATCGTCTCCAAAGGAGAGCGTTTAATGAGACGGGTAGCAAACCAGTTAGTTAATCTGATTACCCCAAAGGAGCTTTGACTCACTCCACGGGAAAATGAACTGTAGCGGTAAACATGTCTCAAACTCATACTTAGCCTCACCGAGCCTTATAGAGTTAAGCTTAGTGGTGCCGACTTTATTAATCAATAAGGATAACATAAATAATACAATTGTGTTTTCTTACTTGCTTATCAGAACTTACTTATGTACCATTTGCAAGAACTTAAGGTACCATGATATCAAATAAGGATAACAATAACAACAATAAATGTTAAGAGAGAAGGAATATAACCGAACTAATTTCATAAGAGTCATCATCACCATCATCATTAAAGCCTTCTCCCAACCATGTTGGGGTCGGCTGCATGAACTAATTTCATAAGAGTAAGTGAAGAAATAAGGAAATCATGGCCATATGCATAAGCTTTTAATTATCGAAGATACAAGGATGATTTACAAGCCAAGTTAATTTAAGTTGTCCGTGCCTTTAGCCTTCCACTTTGGTGTGACCATCAATCATCCAATGTCATATGTTACTGAAATTCTTGGTGTCGCATTGTGTATGAATACGGACATTAGACTCCAATACCCACATGCAAACGGTATAACATTAAGAATAGCCAGAACATCTAACAAGGATGAATGACAGCCAACATTTTTCTTGTTTAACCAATTTGATTTCGTTTGGCCGGTATTAAGGTATAGGGGTTCCAAGAGTTAAGGTCCTACACGGTCATAAGGTTCACCAAGTGTTTTAAGGTACTACTTGACCCCATGATCAAGCTTAAGGTTCCCTAAAATATGTTTGACTTAGTCAAGTCAAATTGAGTTGGATGAGAGGGGATTACAAGAATAAGATAAACTAAAATAAATAAAGAAATTGGCTAGACATATTACAAATTGGGTCAAAGGGGCTTTTTTGAGAGAAATGACTTAAGTCTAGTGGGGCCTTTAGTTTAGGTTAATGTTGGGCTTAAGATGAAATGAAAATTAATGGAATGATGCAAAACCATGAACTAAATACAAAAGGTCCATCTAAGCTACCAAAGTGAGGTTAGGGTCCTACCCACCTATCTAACCAAGACCCAATCAACATAAGATCAACAATTTAGGCTAAAATACCATTAATTAATATCAAACGCAATTAATTAGCAAATAGACCCTAATTTGGGGATTGGGACCTTCCAATGAGTAACATGTGGACTAAGCAAAGTTAGGGTCCTACCCACCTATCTAACCAAGACCCAATCAACATAAGATCAACAATTTTGGCTAAAATATCATTAATTAATATCAAACACAATTAATTAGCAAATAGACCCTAATTTGGGGATTGGGACCTTCCAATGAGTAACATGTGGACTAATCTTAGCCTTGATTTTATAGAGTAGGGCTATGAATATGTAGCTTTCATTCAGTTGTATCAAGCAATTTTTAAGAAGCATTAGAGCAATAAAAAGATTGAAGTTCTCATTTCTCAAGTTTTCTCTCTACTTGGGTGTGAGTGTGCATAGTCTTGGGGGGAGTTTTGGTCTAAGGGTTAGATCACTATTAGAGAAAGCTGACTCACTACTGCATAGGGTGTAAATGATTTTGACACGAGTAAGAATCAAGTGGATTTGCTCAGCCTATGATAGTTGGTATGAAAGCCTGGTTTCAGAAACATTGGAAATGCAAAACACAATACAAGAGAGAAGGTCATGACTTTGTTTGATGAACTAACCTCTTTGTCTTCTAGGGATCTCACTCTCTACAACTGTTGTGTCTTTTTTACCAAAAAAAAAATTCTTGTGGCTTATAGGTGAGCTAACTTCCTCTGCACTCACATATTTCATATTTGTCCATAAAAATAGGAGCACGAGAAGTTGCTTGCTCCATAGTCGACTAACGAACCATCTAACCCAAGACAATGGACCATCCTAAGAGGATCGGTCATAAAACCCAACAAAAGGAACCCTCCCATTTTGTTTGGAAGTGAAACATGTTTGAAGCACTCTATTTGTGGAATGAGAAGCACCATTATACCTTATTAAATAAATAAATAAACCTTGTCTTCTAGAAGGCTAGAATGGATAATGAACCAGAAAACCAGGAAGTTGTTTCCCGATAGGTAAAATGAACTGCCCAAGAAAACAGAATTGGTGACTGTGCAACAGTATCTGTTGTTGACTTTTCATTAAATGTGATTTGTTTTCCACAGGAAGAAGGTGCTTCTCTACGGTTTCGTCCTAATTATTTGGGAAGGGAAAAGAAAGAACACATGATACTCCAAGTAAGTATCTTTTGTGAAATGATATTGCTCTCTTGGAGTCATTGTTGTGGCTGCATTTGGATGTCCTCACTTTCTTCTGTGCACCACCCAAATACTACCTGTGTTTCAGTTCCTATTCAAATGTTTGTACATTAGTTTCAATTTGAAAGGATAGGCTCCCAAATTGTGTGACCTCAACACAATGGAACAGTTTCTGCCAGAATATATCATCTACACTTGATAGACCCCTAGCAAGCAGAATTACCACATTGTGAGGTTTGGCCCCAAAGCATTAAATGACACAGAGGTCAGCGATTTCTGTCTGAAGCCACCAAGTGTGCTTGAGATTGAGGTAGAAATCCAGAGTAACTGTATGAGTGGGTGAATTCAAGCATAACCTTGGGTCCTATTTGGATCCTCATGAACTGAGTGAAGGTAACTCAGTTTTACAGGTTCATGAGGGTTCATGCGTTTGGAAACCCTAGTTTGTTTTGTTCTTTGCCAGAACAAAATACAAGTAAATGGATTTACACTGAATGCAGGGTGAGCAAATCTGACAGGGCCTTCAGGCCTATTTGTTTGCTTAGGATCCACCTTTGAATACTTAAGGACCCCAAGGTTTCCTTTCATTTGATGGAACCTTGTCATTTTTTCAGATTTCCTATGCTTCAGGAAAAAAAATGACAGCATATGCTACTGCTATTGCAGATTGAGGCAGATGTTCGACAAATGCAAGGAGTAGCTGCAGAGAATTCTTGCAGCAATACTAGGCCTTCGCATGAAAGGTCAGTTACCAGTTATAGTGATATTCCAGTTTCCCATGTTTTCATTTGAACCCAGCTTGGTATATGTTTTAGCAGTTTTTTTATATGTTGTAGCACTTACTGTAAGATTTGTCTCATTTATCTTGTATTCACGTGGGCCTACTGTGAGCATGCCATGCTCCAAAAAAGGGGCTGGTTTTACGGAGCATTTCGTTCATTTACATCATATTTGGATTATATCTAAACCATCTATTTTCTTGTTAATATATGGCCAGCTGATAATTGCACTTGCCTGAGTTTTTGGGTCAAGACAAGTCACAGTGGGATGCACCTAATACATTTTTCAAACTTTGCAGTCGTGTCAATTGCCTTGTGTACTAGTAAACAAGATAATGTCTTTTGTATTTGGCTGTCTTCTTATGACCTTACTTTCTGCCTTCCCACAGTGAATCTGCCAGCAGTGTTATGCTCTACGCAGTTCCGGTAAGATTCAATCTGACTGTATGCTATATTTTATTCTTATCTGCACAGTTGAATGTTGTAATAATCTATTAAACCAAAATTAGATTGTAAGATACTCCCTCCCTTCTGCATTCGGCGAACTTATGTCAAAGCCATAGTTGCTAGATTGGAAACAATGTGTGTGGGAGATGCCTTTCCATGAAAGTGTGTTTGAAAAATGAAATAATTCACCCTCATGGGTGTTGGCATGCTGGCATCAGGCATCAGTTTTCTCCCCACATTGTGTTCAACATTCCCTAGATTTATCTCAGAGAGAGAGAGAGAGAGAGAGAGAGAGAGAGAGAGAGAGAGGAAAATAAAAAAAATTGATCCAACTGCGTCGTGGGCTCAAAGTCTGCAAAAGAAGGCTCACTAATAGGCCCAGAGTTGGCCATGTAAGAAACAACAAAGAAACCAAGACCATTTCCTTTGTTAATAACTAGTAATACCAAAAGCTCGAGCTGTTAGTGAAAATATCAACACCCTCTTTCGAATGAGAAGCCATTCTTATTCGAAACCTAACAGATAGATGGAACAGACAGACCAGATAAACAGATGGTGGTAATATGGCTCCCAGGGGTTTCGAACTCACAACCTCTGGCTCTAATATAACTGATAACACCAAAAGCTTGGGCTAACAATGAATGGCATAACAATTCATATCAACATCCTCCACAGCGGACTTTGCTGAGAGGGACAAATCAAGGCAAACTGGATTTGTTTACAAGATCAAGAAGGAGACTTTTGTCTAGATTAGTTTAGTGGGGCATGATAGCTACCTTCAAAAGCAATTCCACACAACTAGTATTCGATGGTTCGCTCCAAATGCATCCATCGTGGTTCCCAATTGGAAACATTATCTTGGATACGTTCGTCTCCTCTTCTCCAAGGTGGTATGTGTGTGAAAAAGACACGCCTTGGTTAGTTTATGATTCAATGCCTCTCCTTTCATTTTGGGGTAAAAAAAAGAACTTTCTTCTCTGTGACTCTTGCTTTCTTCTTGGCCTTTTGGCATTCCTCTTCCTAGGCGTGCAGGAGTTTTACTGTCCATGTTTTTTTTTTTTTTCGTGTTTGTGTGTGTGTGTGTGTGTGCTGGACTTCTGGCTACTACCATTCTTGGTGGTGCTGTTCTTTTTCTTTGATTTTGAACCTTTGTCTGGGTTGGTGCTGTTTTTCTCAGACTGCCTGGCCGAAGCTCACTCCTTGGATTTGTGGTTTTTTGGCCTGTGAAGGTTGGTGCAGTGGGTTTCTTTCTTTCTTGCTTCAACCTTTCGGTGGAGTTTCTTTTCATCCTTTGCTTTAGTTAATTCACTAGATTAATTAAATATTATTTTTATAATATTTGGGGTCATGTCCTTCCAATATCAAGCTTCTCATGATGCTACTTCTTGATCCATCAACCTGTTACAACCCACCTTGGGGTTCCACATCAATCATGCTGTCTTCAACTACTAATGTTCCTCAATCTACCAATTTTAATCCTGAAGCCTTAGAATAGACCATTTGGTTCAGGCTTTATCTGCCATATGATATTTCAGTGATATTTCTCCTTTCTCTTCCACAGTGTACCTTAGTTCTGGTTCATCCAACTCCATGACTGGATTGAAGCATAATCTATTTTACAATAATCCATACATTGAATCAAACACAAATTTACACCAAGCAACTGAAAAGCTGGTTGAAAAATGGCATAGGAGCGAAAACTTAATTCGTTTTGAATTTGATTCCATCTCTCTCTCTCTCTCATTTGGTTCTTCTAACAACTAATGATTTATCTGTGGCATAGGAAATTGGGACATGGAAACATTTGCATATTATACTTTTGTTAAATTCTGGTTCATTTGGAAATAAAAGATTTACTTGTTCGCAATTTTCTTTCTCTAGTTGTCACATGAGAAAGGGGAAAAGCTCTTAATTTTCCTATTAGCACAAGTACAATATCACTATGTTTTGATTTAATTCACACAGATTTTCGGACATCACCTATCTATCTAGAGTGGGTGGAAATATTATGTTATATTTGTGGATGATTATATCCCATATTTCAGCAAGCTATTAATATGATTGAAGACTTGGATTCAATGTTGGTCAAAACATTACGTTCAGACTCGGGGGGAGTATATATGTCTAAGGATTTTCAGTCCTTGCTATATAAAGGTATTTTTTCAAAAGTTTCTGTCCTCATACCTTTTAGCAAAATCAGGTCAACATAAACATCGACACATCTTGCAAATTGTTCGCACTATTGATTGATTCAACTATCCCCACATCCTTCTGGGTAGGAGCATGATCAATGTTGTTTACATTCTCAGCGGTCAATTTCATTAGAACTTGTCTAACCAAGCTCCATATACCATTCTTCTTCACCATCATTCCAACTACAGTTACATCGTTCTTTTGGATTTTTATGTCTTGTCCTTCTATCTCCAAATGAGCAGGCTAAGTTTGCTGCACCATCTGTTCGGTGTTCATGTCTTGGTTATGGGGTTAGACAAAAATAATTTGATTTGTTCTAATCCTAACGCAAATCCATCATGGGTGTCTTGAAATGCTGTTGTTCTAGATAGTGTTCCTTTCTTCCCTTCACTTCATCTAAGTTTGTCTTTTCACAATCCTTTGTGCAGTCTTTTTAAACTCTTACAGCTTCTTCTTGATCACCTACTGACCTTCACTCAGTCGCGCTAAAGCTGTGGTTTATCAAAGTGAGGCTAGATGATCAATTAGCTCATGTCCCTTCCTCTTTGGCTTTTCAAGTTATGCCTTTCAATCTTCCATGTTATAATTGTTTCATACATTTTCATTGTTCATCTTGTTTTTTAAACCTAACCCTGAATATTTTTCCAGCTCTCTCTTTGCTTATTTAAATTATGTTTCTATTCCTTGTTCTTTTAAGTAGTCACTTGTGCAACTACTATGAATGAGGATTTACAACTTACAAGCACTTCAAGACAATCACATGTGGGGGATCTTCTTTTCTATCCTCCTTTTGGTCGATGCACTGGTTGTAAATGGGTTTATACCACTAAAGAGCAAAACAGATTAGAGTCTTGACAGATAAAATGACATCTAGTTTCTTTGGTATATTAGCCAAAGTATGGCATTGATTATGACGAAATATTCATTCCCATTGAAAAGACAACAATAGTTTTGAACTATTCTGAACATTGTTGCTTCCAGATGACAGTCCATTTTTCAAATGGACAAATATAATGGGTCCTTGCATGGTGATCTGAAGGAAAAAGTGTATATGAGTTCTCTACATTTTACCATTCCTAACTCCTTACTCATGATTCTTTGGGCTTGTTTTTCTCTTCATTGGACTGATATTTATTGGATAATTTGATATTTGCATGGTTCTCAAGGATGTGGGATTCTAGTTTCTAGAAAAAATTCACTTATGGGGCTGGATGCCCTCGAACATGTCAATCAATAACTGGATGCTACATTTTTAAAGGAGTTCTCTGAGTGTCTGAAGTGAAAGAAATAAGATCGGTGTGGGCATGGCTAAATCTTTTGCAGAAGCCGAATATCTGTGTGTCTTCTGCATGTTCAAAGATTGTCTGGATTGACTTCAGGAGCTTGGTGTTTTCTATTTTAGCTTGTCCTCCTCTCTATTCAAACTACTCTAGTGTCTTCCGAATCAAGGCGAGCCCAAAATATCACAAACCAACCAATCATTTTGAAGTGGGTTGCCTTTCCATAAGCAGATACTTCTAAGACAGAACTATTAGTCTTTACATCTTTTCCAAACTCCCAATTCATCGACATCTTTACCAAAGCAATCTCTCATGACCATCATGATTCCTTGGGTTGTAAATTGGTACTCTTTCATAACCTGTAATGATTTGAGGGGAGAGTGTGGGGTGAGTACCAGATACACACATTTTGGTTCCTCCACAAGATTAGGACCTTATAGAAGGTAAGAACTTATCAATTTATCATTATCTTTTCATGTTGATAATTAGTGTAGACTTTGTTTGCCTGATTTCCCCTGTACTTGCAAGTTGCATGACACTTAAAAAGAAGTACATTTATGGCTTCATGTAAAGATGAAATTCATCACATAAGAAGGTGCTCTCCCACTAAGAGGGAAACTAAATTTCCCTTCTCAAACTGTCACCTTTATTAGATTTCCTGCTTCACTTTTCAAATCTGCTCCATGGTAATTAAGATCTATGCTTACCCTTTATTGATGCTATTGGTGACAAACCTTCTTTGATTTTCCTCAAATTTCTGGTGCAGATCATACTGGTGGTGGCTGAAGTCATCCTTTTCATGCATTTGCTCGAAGTATTTTAATGAAGGGTTCCATATAGGCATCAGGAGTAAAATTAGTATTCTCTCTTCAGAAAGCACCACATTGTGCAATGTATAAATTGCCTCTATAAAAGCATGAAATGGCTGCGCAGGAGAGAGGGAACCCAAAAGCATCAGTGTTTGCAAGAGAACAACCCTGATTTGTATAGCTGATCTCATCAAACTTCCCATGATATAATTTTTTTTATTGAATACATTTTTAATTAGTTGTAAATAATTTTCAGTGGTCCAGACAAACTTTATCGTGGGACCCTGGTGTGATCGGACTATTCCTACTTTTTTTTATTTTCTTTATACCTGTAATACCTAATTGCAGATTTAATTTTTTCATTTGAATCACAGATTCATATTTCAGAGTGAATTGCTGTTTGGATCCGGATGAATAATCAATGGCACAAATTATAATTGAACCCAATTTAATTCTAAGCATTGACAATAATCTAGAATGTGAATGATCTTTCAAATTTATTCCAAAAACAATGGCAATAGCATGAATTGTTCGACCTCAGGTTATTGAGTAGGATCCTGATTGCTTACTGAATCAAATCGACTCAGGAAAGTTGGAAAGGAACCTTTTCCCGTTCCCAGTTGATAACAGGGCCTACGTTTGGGAAAGGGTCCAATATGGTCTTGAGGCCCAAATACACATTTTGAGTATCATGTGAATATTTTATAAAAAAAAAAAACTTTCACCCATTTAGCTGAGAAAACAAGGACAACTTCGTTTGGGGTCCTCCTATGATAATCAATTATGTATATGTACGAGGGTGGACCTACATGCGAGGGCCTTGGTGCTTCAGCCCCCACCTAACCTAAAAATAGCCCATATGGGCTATAAGGCCCTGCTGGCTGATGCCCCACTTATAAAACCTAATAAGTGCCCACCTGTTGTGTATGATGGGACTCATGGTGATTTAGAACATTGATTTAATGTGGCTTAAGGTGTTGGACAATCCCAAGAAAAATGAAAGATCTTGGCCGCTATAGTTGCTGCCATTAGCTTCATATTTTTCTTGTTCCTTAATGTCTAAATTTAGTTGATTTGACATATTAATCCCCCTTAAATTTTGTTTACTCAATTTAATGACTAAAATTTTAATAATATCACCAAAGTCGTGTGACTCTGGTCTTTTTTTTTATTTTCCTAGGATCCCATGTTATCATGGGATTCAAATGTCGAAAGTTAAAAAAAAAAAAAAAAAAACCCTTAGACGTCATTTTCTTGCCCTTTCCTTTTCTTACTTTCCCTTTTCAAGTCTCCTCTTCGTTTTATAACACAAAAAACTGCATGAATAATGAGACATGGACATGATATCATGGGAAATACCAATTTTCCCATGATCGGTTGAGATTTTCTTTGTTTCTGTAACACAGAACTTTTGTAACCAGTAAGCAACAACATTTTTTATATAGGACACAAAAAAGACTGTAGTGAAAAGTATATGTACTTGACCATCATTTCCTCTCCATTTTATTGTTGGAGGGATTGCTTCTTCAAATATGAAGTAAGAAAAGCCATGATATCAAGGGATAGTCCCATCATATCAAGGGACAGTCCCATCATATACAATAGCGGTTTTCATGATAAATTGGGATTTTTCAGTCTCCTATCTGCAACCAACAGTCAAATTCAATCTTTTACAAAATGCAAAATAGCATTTTATGAAAAGAGCACTTTGTTGAAGGGATTTTTCCCGACTATACTGCAGAAAAGCCATGATATTCCATGACAGTCCCATGAAATAATGGGATTCTATTTCCTCCTCCTTTTCTATTTGTATCCTTCTCGTTTTTTATGGTTGGAGTTGTTTCAGATGGTGATATGGGTATCAGAGATGGCGTTCGAAGCATAGGTTCTTGAGGGTTTGTAAAGATGGAAGAGGCTATGAAAGCTTTCAGGGCTACAATGAAATTGCTTTTTGGGTTCGAACTCGAAGTGCCGCTTGGATGAGATGGGGGGTGGGGTGTGGGGTGGGGCGGGAGTGGTTTCATTTGGTGGGGAATGTAGCAAGAGGGTTCTTTTCTACAACCCAAAGAAATGAAGAATTTTCAAAAATCTCTAAGATGTATATGGCTCATGGATGAGGGCTTTTCTTATGATGGATGAGGGCTCTCGGTTTTGCTTTGCTGACTTGCAAGCAAAAAAAAAGAAGAAGAGACTTGGAAAGGGTAAGTAAGCAACAAAAAAAAAAAGCAAAGGGAAAGGAAATGCTGTGTAGTGTTATAAGATGTATTATCATATGTGGATGCCCACATTGGGACCCACATGAGATAAAGGGATTACTAAGAATTAGGGTTTTCCCTATTAGGTTGCTTAGGGAGGAAGCAATCTTATTCTATAAATAAGATCCTCCTCCCCCCATTATGTACACACAGAAATCTCATGAATAAGAGCTCTCTCTCTCCCTCCCTATTCTAACACGTTATCAGCACGATCCTCTTCTCCCTCCCTCCTCTTCTCCTCAACCATACAACGATCCAAGGACTCTTCTCTTGGACGCCACAAGCCGAAATCAAACCGTCGGACCTCAAAAATCATCGCGTTCTTCACCTCCTGATCTTCGCGCGATCAAAGGAGAATGGATGGATCTTGCGAGTCGGGCCTCGCGAAGGTAGGATCGCTGTTTTGGATCTCCGATGCGGATGACTTCAATCTCTCTCGGTTTCTTGATAAGCCGAGATTGAACATTGAACGGCAGAGATCGTTCGATGAGTTGGCCATTGGATTGTCACCTCGATGGGCATCCGAGAACAGAGGCCTGGAGAGTTTGGATGGTGTATCGACGCCTGGAGGATGGTCAGGATTGGGGACGCCAGGATCGTATTCTAGGACCTCGTTTGAGCCTTATCCAATGTTTGCGGAGGCGTGGGAGGCGCTCAGGAGGTCTCTGGTCTTCTTCCGGGGGCAGCCGGTGGGGACGATCGCCGCCTACGATCATGCCTCGGAGGAGGTTCTAAATTATGATCAGGTTCCCCCAAAAGAAAAAAAAGAAGAAGAAATCACTTCTATTCAACTGCAACGACTTCACGGTATTCGATCACTGCCATCATTGCTGCGGCCCCCGCCACTGCTGCGATCACGGGACTAGTCATCGTCACCTCTGATGTCAGTCCGCCGGTGATCACCTTCCGGTTCTTCTAGTTGCAGGAACCAGAGAGGAAGGAGATGCCTGGGTATTTCAAACCCAGGTCAGACTTAGGTCAGGTCGACCCACCTGAACTGATTACAAAATAACCCATCAGGCTAGGTCAGTTCGGGTCGGGTCAGATCGACCTGAACCATTGAACAAAGCACAGTGCCTGATGTCATCCGGATGACGTCAGCCTGCTGATGTCAGCGAATAGTACGGTCAAAGGCAGATTTGATCGGATCGATGGCATAGACTTGTTTCTGCGATATCTTAACGATCCGAAGTCCGATTTGAGATCCGTTTGTACCTACGGAAAGCTCGTGAGCAGATCTACGCATTGGCATCACAAAAAGAGGATGATTTAAAAGTTAAGTAATTTCTCCTTATTTTATGATCTCTTATTAGTTTGCATTTATCTTTATTCTTTTAGATCTACAAATATTTATCATTTGATCCTTGTGATGATTATCCGTTTTCTTTTATCGAAAAGAGATCATGATAAAAATTGAAAATCATGGATCATAAATAGAACCAGAAGTTCTATGCAAGAAATTGGAACCCGAAGTTCCATATGACATTTAGATCTAAAAGTTCTATATGGAATCAACAACTCGGACTCAAGATTCCATAAATTCTTTTAGCCTATGAACCAGAAGTTCATTTGAATCCGGACCAGAAGATCCGTTGGTTATTTTACTCTGAAACCAGAAGTTTTCAGATCTATAATACGTACTCAAAGTTTCATCTAATATTTAGAACCAGAAGTTCTAACTTGGACCTGAAGATCCATGAATTATCCTAATTTAGAACCAGAAGTTCTAACTTGGACCTGAAGATCCATGAATTATCCTAATCTAGAACCAGAAGTTCTAACTTGGACCTGAAGATCCATGAATTATCCTAATTTAGAACCAGAAGTTCTAACCCGGATCTGAAGATCCATAAATTATCCTAATCTAGATCTTGAAGTTCTAATTTGCACTAAAAGATCCATGAACTATTCTAATTTAGAACCAAAGTTCTGATTCTTAAGTTGAGAACCCAATGTTATAAACTTCAATTTCTAAATTCTTCATCACATTTTTATTATTATCTTTGATTGGATGTTAAGAACTTGAAGTTCTACATTTTATTTTTTGTTTCTCATATACATTTATTTTTATATTCTATAACATTATACTGCATGCTTGATATAATTCCTTCGGTATAATTATCACTAATGATTATCTGAAACTTTAGTTTTGATGAATTTATTATTGCCAGAAGCAGTAGTTCCAAATAATAGAACCTGAAGTTCTATATCCAATGAATAATTTGGACCTGAAGATCCATACATTATCTGGAACCAGAAGTTCTAAGATTTAGAATATGAACCTGAAGATTCATATTCATCATCAAACTTGGAGCTTTGATTTCTAAAGATTCAAAGTAGTGTAGATCGATACAACGGCCATGAAATCAAACCTGAAGTTTTGATAGAACCAGAAGTTGTGATTCAAACCTGAAGTTTTGATAGAACCAGTAGTTCTAAGAACCTGAAGTTCTATCACTAGCCTGAAGTATTGACAGAACTAGAAGTTCTGATTCATCAGTTGAGAACCCGAAGTTCTAACTTTCTGATTGGCCAATTCTTCATTATATTTTGTCATCGGATATTGAGAACCCGAAGTTCTATTTTTGTTTGATTGTTATTAGTAAATCGATCTTAACACACTCTAAAAGGCTTGGTGATACTATCAAAGTCGGAAATAAAATATCCCTGAAGGATATGGCATACGCTCTTATTTTCCGCGTCATTATATCCCCATTAGACAGGGATGATCACCAGCAGATGGTCATACACCCAATGCTTGAAATAAATGCCAGATTAGTCAATTAAAATCCCTCCAGAAGAGGTAGATATAATATGTTCTCCCGTAGAGATGAAATAAACCACCCCAGGAAAGGTGATTGAAAAGGCATTTTGTTTGGAAATTGGGCGAACCACCAAGCATGGTCTGGAAGACCTACAACTACTTTTATGAGTTTGAACATTGAGTTCAGTTCTTAGATATTTTGTTGAATGCTAGGACTTATTTTTAATCCCCCGTATATTATGTTATATTTGCTTTGAATGTTGAATTGTTTAGTTGTTCTTACTTTTATTTTTGTAATGCGATTAACTAGTTATGCAAGTTTATTATTACTTGCTATATGGATTATGGAATGCATGATACTGAGGATAATATCTGTCCAGTAGACAGTGCAACAAAACACACTACATTGAAAAAAACCAGAAGTTTTTCTCTGAGTTAGTGTTTCATTCGTGCACGGCATCGATCATAGCTATATCCATACAAATATTTAAATGCTCCTGAAGAGTCTACCTAATGGTATTTGCACATCATTACTAGTATTGACAGCCAGAAGCTGATACTAGAAAAGCTAAGTGCATTCTCCTTATATTTCAAGGCTATATTACAAGACAATCTTTACAAATCGAATCATATTCGATTATGAGCAAAACGACAAAGTTAAGCCAGAAGCTTGTTATTCTAGGGGTCCTATGCTCTGGTAAATTATTGATACTTCTGTTACGTATTCCTTAGAGTACCATCTATTGACCATCCTTTTCGAAAAGGGTATAGTGTGACATTAGTGAACTCATCAAATCCTACCTATTAGTACAAATTATTACACTTAGGGTACACTTCCTTGGGCATATTTTTTTATAATTTTATAAGGCTTGATAGCGTAGGTTTGTGACCTGCATGAACTCAGAACGTAGCCTCTATGTTGGTTATACTTCATCCTAATTAATGGATATCTAGACCCAATGACAGGAGATATATTCATTGTTCGTTTTTGCTGATTGTCATCTTGATGAGACAGTCTTCTCGCCGTTAGGGGGAGATAAGAGAGTTCCTGAAGAACACCTTGTTCCTGAAAAACAATCCATTCCTGAAGAACGGCGAGAATTAATGTGGAATACTTCCAATCTCATCTAGATTTATGTACTTCACAATGTGAGAATGAAGTACGGAGAATTGTGCACTTAATTACAAATGAATTCCCTGATGCTTTTAATGATGCAGCAAAAGTGACTAGGTCACATGTATCAGCTATGAACACACAAGCACGAATTAATGTCCCTGTAGGACAAGTACGAATTAGTGTTCCTGAAGAACAAAGTCCAAATATGGCAACAAATAAATCTACACATGCCAGAAGCATGGTAGACTTATAGGTTTCAAGGACTCAGCTCCCCAGAAGAGGAGAAATGAGCAATCATATCCCAATCATACTCCAGAAGAGGTATACTCCCGAAGAGTTTATGATAAAATCCACTCTCTCCAAATTTCCTGAAGAAATTAATATCTCGGAAGAGACATGAGTCCCAGAAGAGACTCTAAGAAGCCCCTGAAGAGGCAATGGGTACCCAAATAAATAAAGAGATCTCTATACTATATAATTATTCAAGAGAGAGATGGGATAGCAATGAAATTATCATCGATGACGCATTTGTATATGCGGTAGCTACACAACTAATTGAGAATGATGATTGGGATACAAAACCATGTTCTATAAATGAATGTCGACAAAGAACATATTGGCCAAATAAAGAGATACCATTAAGGAATTACAATCTCTAAATAGACGTGGTATATATGAACCTATAGTACAAACCCCAAATGGTGTTAACCCTGTAGGTTACAAATGGGTGTTTGTAAGGCAAATGAACGAAAGGCAAACTTGTTATACAAGCTTTACTGTAGAAACTTGGGATTGAAAACATACACAGTTATATATATGAAAATCCCAGAAGGATTTGCTTTGCCTGAAGCAAAGTAAGAGAGTACGTACTCAATATAAGTAAGACGTTCATTGTACAGCCTGAAGCATTCCAGAAGAATATAGTACAATCGTCTTAATAAATGTTTATATAAGGAAGAGTATGAAAACAATCCCATTTGCCTGTTCCTGTGTATACAATCCTTACATGGATTTATAATAGTAAAAGTTTATGTTATTTACATGAATAACATAAATCTAATCGAGACTCCAGAAGAGCTCAAGAAAACTATTGACTATTTTATCTCGACCCGCAGATCGAGAGAAATTCTAATGAGATTTTTATTCTTTATAAATATGCTTCCCATATATAGTTTTGCACAAAGGCTTTGGATTGGTATTAAACAAGTGCTATGATATCTATGTCTGTTTTATGGCTGAAACCAAATTTTGTAGGATATACAAATTCAGGATATATCCCTGATCCTTATAAGGATCGCTCATAGACATGTTAAATGTTCTTCATGTCAATATCATTATTTTTGATATTCTACTAAATTGACTATTGATAGCTACTTATTCTAACCATGCTGAGATTTTTAAGCCAGTGGGGAATGTGTATGCAAAAAAAAATATTTAACTCAGTATATATGTAGTTCTTGTCAATTACTTCTTAGTACAGGTACTCCGAGCATTATTTGCAAAGACAATGGGGCATGTATTTAACAGATTCAAGAATGATACATTAAAGATGACAAAACGAAACACATTATGCCAAAGTTCTTCTTCACTCATGAGCTTCAAAAGAATAACAAGATTGAAGTCAAGCAAGTTCGTTCAAGCAACAACCTGGCTGATCAGTTTACTAAGTTTTGTCAAAACTCAGTATTTTAGAAATTGTATATGAGATTGACATGCTTAATTATGTACAAAGATGTTATCATCAGGGGGAGTAGTCATCAGGGGGAGGCATCCTGAAGTATGCTACCCAGGACATATGTGCGCTGTACTCTTTTTCCTTCTCTAGGTTTTGTCCCACTGGGTTTTCCTAGTTAAGGTTTTAACGAGGCAGCATTATGCACGTCCAACACCAAGTCAATGATCCTGTAGAACGTTGTACTCTTTTTCCTTCGCTTTGGTTTTTATCCCACTGGGTTTTTCCTTTGCAAGGTTTTAATGAGGCAACTGTCATTGAATGGTGGTCATCCAAGGGGGAGTGTTATAAGATGTATTATCATATGTGGATGCCCACATTGGGACCCACATGAGATAAAGGGATTACTAAGAATTAGGGTTTTCCCTATTAGGTTGCTTAGGGAGGAAGCAATCTTATTCTATAAATAAGATCCTCCTCCCCCCATTATGTACACACAGAAATCTCATGAATAAGAGCTCTCTCTCTCCCTCCCTATTCTAACATGTAGGTCTTTTTTTTCTCTCTCTCTCTTTCTCAACAATCTACATTTGGATCCCATGATATATTATGGGATCTTGGGCAAAAACATAAAAAGAAAATTTTGGCCAAAGTCAAATGTCTCTGATGACATTATTAGAATTTAGTCATTAAATTGGGCAAAAAGGATTTAAAGGGGATTAATACATCAAATTCCCCTATATCAATCATGTGAAGCAACTTGTTCATAAAAATACCTAACACATCATCACCTAATGACATATCAGATGATGATAATTGATGATGGACATAGACATCCAAAATTGGATTATGTGGATGTACTCTATAACATATATAAAGAAATGTTGACCATCGTCAGGCTGCTCAAGTAAAATCATGCGTGTCCACCTTTGTCTATATAACATGCTATATATGGACACTTAATTATCTTTTGCTATGGACATCCCGGAGTTTCTCATGTGGGGCCTACTTATCATTAATCCAATCCCCAACCCAAATTCTCCTTTGTTAGAGAGTAAGTGAGGATTTTGGGATTAGGCTCTTGATATTCGCGCACATTATACCAAGTTAATGCAACCGGAAAAAAACAGAAGAAGGTAGGAATTTGAGATTCAAGTGTTTGATAATCAACAACTCATGATGTAGAAATTCTCTAACAATAAAAATGAGATAATTAGAGGCCGGTCCTTGATTTCATATCGCATGAGGTCTAACTACATTTTGCTTAACCCACCAGTTCAGGTGAATTAATTTAGTATTGCATTAGGTTATTTTAATTAGTATTCAGGATAAAAAGTAATGAAAATACCCTTATTCTATTGTAATTGTATTGACATTATTGATCAGTGACATTACTTGTTATTTTTTTCTTTTTGCAAGCTTTAAAATTCTATAAGTTTCATTACATTTATTAATTTGTAATCAAATCTATATATTTGGAATCCTTTTTTAGAGATCTACAAAACAAGATATATGTTGTTTATTTAATTTCCAAAAAAAAAAGGATTTTATCTGTTTGGTATATTTCTGTTGAAAGCAACAGATAAAATCTATTGAACTCACCATTATAATGTTGAACTTACCATTGTAAACTCAACAGATAAAATACCAATAGATTTTTTATTTGTTTTATAAGATTTTATCTGTTGGAAATAAAGAAAGATGAAGAGATAAAAAGAGAATGAACCCTATAACCAAAAAAAAAAGCCCAAATAAGATCTATATGTTAGAATCAAAAGAGGAGAAACACTAAAAAAAAAAGGATTTTATCTGTTGGCTTCCTCAAATAGATAAAATCTATCTGTTGAAATAGAAATAGTGGGGAATAGATAAAATTAATTTGTTCACTGTGACAAACAAACAAATTTGATCTGTTGGAATAGAAAGAGATGGCCCAACAGATAAAATTGACCCAAGAGATAAATTTGTTGAAATAACGAGAGAGGAGCAAAGAGAGAAAGATTAGAACAAATGAAATTGCAACTGATAAATTACGAACTTTTAAAACTACAATAGATAAAATATATATTTTGAAAAAGAAAGAGAGGGGGGAACCAACAAATATTTTTCAAACTCAACAGATAAAATCTGTTTCGGCCAACGTGGAATACCAAACAGATAAAATTGTTTAACTCAATAGAAAAAATCTTCTGCGGATAAGAAAGGCAAATAAATATATTAAATGCAACAGATAAAATCTTTTAAAGTTAACGAATAAAATCTGTTTGGGCCAACATGGAATACTAAATATATAAAATTTGTTAAACACAGTTGATAAAATTGTTTTTGTGGACAAGAAAGGCAAACAAAATAAATTAAATGCAATAGAAAAAATCTGTTAAACTCGATAGATAAAATCAATAGATAGAACGAGAAGGTGAACCAAAAGATAAAATCTAATGGAGACTTGAGATTAAATTAAGGGATATTTAGAGGGATGGAAGTATAGCTTTGAGAGTTGAGCAGCAGAGTTACAGCTATTTTCAACTCATCTTATCTGCCTGGAAGATTTCCAGCTTAGTATGCAATAGGGACTTCAAAAATGTTAGCATACTAATAATTTCTGATCGATTTATTGAAGTTTATTCCCTTGTAACAAGAACATGCAATTTGCTAGTGAATCAGGACATTTATTGTATTTTGATGTTGCATTCTTGAAGCATTATGGGCCATCCATGTTCAATTATGGGACTGATCAGATAAACACTTCGGATCTCTAATGTGGGTACCAATTACATGGAATGGATATGTCACGACTCACGATCATATGTAAATCTGGGTTCATAAATCTTTGTTTTTGGTTCATCCTATAATCTAATTTTGGCATCCTAGTTCTATCCGTTATATTTTCACTTTTATGTCTTTTTTTCCCTTTTCCCGAAGAAAGAAGTGAATAAAAAGGTGATTACCTCTCCCGAAAAAGGACATCTTGAGGGTGCCCGGATGGGATTTGTTGGCAAGCCTTTAGTTGAGTTTGTTGCTGGGTCACCGTGAACACATCAATTTATTTGTTTTGACCTCATTGATATACCAACAGATAAAAAAATAAATTTGATCTATTTGAAAAAGGAAAAATATTTGATTTGTTTGAAAAAGAAAAGGATCTTATTTGTTGAAAAAAAATCAATTTTATCTGCTCGTCACTGTGAGTTTTGCAATCATTGATGTATCAACAAATAAAAAATAAAAAATAAGTTTGATTTGTTTGAAAAAGAAAAATATTTGATTTATTTGAAAAAGAATAATATTTTATATGTTTGGCCTCACTGACGGACCAACAGATCAGAGAGAGAGAGAGAGAGAGAGAGAGAGAGAGAGCAGATGAAATTATTGGAATAGAAAGAAAGGAGATTCAACAGATGAAATTTGTGGAAATGAAAAGGAGAAGGAGACTAAATAGATAAAATAGAACTTAACCTCATCACCACCATCATCTGCACCACCTTCCTCGTCTTCCTCGCCGCCCTTTACTTGTTGACCTGACCCAGAACGGTCAACCTTCTTTGACCATGCCCTCTACAAGCCCAACAAGGTCCACATGTGCCCTAGAGAGACCTTCATGGAGAGGTCCGGCCTCATAGGCACCGTCACAAAGAAGAACTTGGTGTTCCAAAAGAAGATCTTGGAGAGGTCGAGGTTGTGGCAAGTGACATACTTGTCAGAGGCGGTGCTGAGGTGCTGCCAAACCTGTGCATGGAAGAGGGGAGGCGGAGATGGTGATATTTGTTGTGCGCGTGTGTGCAAACGCAACCAAGATCACCAATCACCACACAAGAAGACAAGAAGATTTACGTTGTTCGGCAAAGATGCCTACGTCTACAGGAAACCAATTTCCACTAGGTTCTCCTCCAATCTGTGAAACCACAGCCTTGGAATCTCAGCCACTCTCAGCCTCTCTGACTGACTGACCAGGGTTACAGATTATATCATATATATAACCATTACATCCTTATCCCCCAAGAACTCTATCTCAAGAAAAAAGGAAAGTCCTAACATATTAGAAAACTACTATTTGAAAAAATAGGAAATTCCTAATATCATTAGGAAACCACCCCAGATATAGAACCCAATCATGGTCTGGACCCACATGGCCAACAATCTCCCCCTCCAGACCATAGGGAAGATGCCCTGAACCCCTTAATGGGAGTTCAGTCCGGCCAACTCTGAACACAGCTCCAGCTTTCCCTTAGATACAACCTTGGTCATCATGTTCGAGGGATTCTTGTCCGAATGAATCTTTTCAGCTTCATGAAGTTCTTCTCGATCACCTCACGAATCCAATGGTACTTGATATCAACGTGCTTCATGCGACCATGATATGTAGCATTCTCACTGAAATCTATAGCACTCTGACTATTACAGTAAACTACATATTCTTCTTGCTTCAAACCTAGTTCTTAAAGGAATCTCTTCAACCAAAGCATCTCTCTCCCTGCTTCATTAGCAGCTATGTATTCCGCTTCAGTTGTAGATTGTGCTGTACACTTCTGTAATTTTGATTGCCAGGAAATAACTCCCCCTACGAAAGTAAACAGATAACCAGAAGTCGACAACCGACGATCAAGATCGCCTGCAAAATCAGCATCAGTATAACCTTCCATGACTGGTTTTGAGCCTCCGAAACATAAGCACACCTTGGAAGTACCTCTCAAATACCTAAAGATCCACTTCACTACTTCCCAATGCTCTTTTCCAGGATTTGCGAGAAATCTACTCACTAAACTCACAGCATGAGCAATGTCTGGCCGTGTACAAACCATGGCATACATGAGACTCTCCACAGCAGAGGAGTAAGGAACACATGCCATCCATTCCTTTTCATCATCTGTAGTAGGACACAAGCGCTTGCTTAGTTTGAAGTGACTGGCTAGAGGTATGCTAGCCCGCTTAGCATTCTTCATGTTGAACCGTTCGAGAACTCGTTCAACATATTTCTCCTGTGACAACCACAGCTGCTTGGAACTCCTATCACGACGTATTTGCATGCCTAATATCGTTCGTGCGGGACCCAAGTCTTTCATGTCAAACGACTTTGACATCTCCTCTTTTAACTTGCCAATCAACTTGCTATCCTGTCTAACTATCAGCATATCATCTACATATAAAAGAAGGATGATGAACCTGCCATCGATAAATCGACGAACATAGACACAATGATCTGCAGCTGTCCTCCGGTACCCATGACTCAACATGAATGAATCAAATTTCTTGTACCACTGTCTCGGTGCTTGCTTCAGCCCGTAGAGACTCTTCTTCAACTTGCAAACCATCTGTTCTTTTCCTTCTACCTCAAACCCCTCGACTGAGTCATGTAGATCTCTTCTTTCAAGTCACCGTGAAGAAACGCGGTCTTCACGTCCATCTGTTCAAGCTCAAGGTCCATGCTGGCGGCTAGACCCAAAACGATTCTAATAGAAGTCATTTTCACAACAGGAGAGAAAACATCACTGAAGTCGATACTCTTCGTTTGCGCGAAGCCTTTTACCACTAACCGTGCTTTGTGCTTCACCAGTTTCCCATTCTCATCCTTTTTCAGCTTGAACACCCATTTGTTTTTTAGAACATTCCTATCTTTAGGAAGTTGCACCAGCTCATAAGTCTTGTTCTTCTTCAAAGAACTCATCTCATCCTGCATAGCCTTCATCCACTCATCTTTATCAACATGAGTCATTGCTTCTCGGAAGCTAGCTGGCTCTCCCTCATCAGTAAGCAACACATATTCGGATGCAGGATACCTAGTTGATGGTTGACGCTCCCGTGTAGACCTCCTAACTTGAGGTTCCGTGGTTTCAGTTCGAGGAGACTGCTCCCCCTGTTCAACAACCTCATCATCTGGCAACCCCTGTGCCTCATCACGATCCGGATCATTTTGTCCACCTTTTCCACCTGTAGTCTGCACCGGAGAAGGAGTCGGTGTGAGATCAAGCAGTCCATTAACTTTCTCAGAAGACTTATCAATCTTCTGAACATCTCCAAAGAACTGGTCTTCATGGAAAACCACATCCCTACTTCTGATAAGTTTCCTCTTCTCTGGATCCCATAATCTGTAGCCAAACTCATCTCCACCGTAACCAAGAAAGATGCAACTCACTGCCTTATCGTCCAACTTGGAACGCTGCTCCTTTGGTACATGTACAAATGCTTTACACCCAAACACCTTCAAGTGCGAATAGGAAACATTTTTACCTGTCCATCTTCTCTCTGGAAGATCATAATTCAAAGGAACTGAGAAAGATCTGTTAATCAGATAAACGGCAGTCAGAACGGCTTCACCCCAGAAGGACTTAGGCAACCGTGCTAATCTTATCATGCATCTCATCTTCTCAAGAATAGTGCGGTTCATTCTCTCTGCCACACCATTGTGCTGTGGAGTACCAGGAACTATCTTTTCATGTCGAATGCCATGCTTCAAGCTATAGCTTTTGAACTGATTGGATGTGTACTCTCCTCCATTATTTGAACGGAGACACTTTAAGAGTTTACCTGTTTCCCTTTCAACCCGGACATGAAACTGTTGAAACATCTAGAATACTTGATTCTTTGATTTCAACGGATAAACCTAGACTTTCCTGGATGCATCATCGATGAACGTGACAAAGTACTTATTGCCACCCAATGATTCTACCTCTATGGGACCACAAACATCAGAATATACCAAATCCAACACATTGGATTTCAATTTTGATGTCAAAGAGAAAGCAACCCTATGCTGTTTACCATATAAACAATAATCACAAGGGTCAAGGGATATACCTTTGGAGCAAGGAATTAAATCCTTCTTTGCCAACATCTGCAAGCCTTTCTCACTCATATGACCAAGCCTCTTATGCCACAGATTCAGAGAGGAATTGTCTTGAACTGCATTCAACGCATCTTTGCACAGCTTTACTTGTGTTTTATAAAGAGTATTACCTGCTATTCCTCTCGCAATAACAAGAGACCCTTTAGTGAGCTTCCATCTGCCATTTCCGAAGTAATTCTCATAACCTGCACGGTCCAATGCAGTCCCGGAAATCAGATTCAACCGCAGATCAGGAACATGTCGCATATCTTTCAGCGTTATTGTGTAACCAATATCGGTTTTAATGCAGACATCACCGATACCAACAATATCTGAATGAATCGTGTTGCCCATCTTCACAATACCAAAGTCACCTGCTTTGTACGTCGTGAACAGCTCCCTGCAGGGAGTACCATGGTAGGATGCTGCTGTGTCAACAACCCACTCCACCTGACCATCTGCAACACTCAAACACTTATCATCATCGCCGGCGAGCACCACTACTTCCTGTTTCAAAGTAGCTGTAGTGTTATCATTGTCATTCTTCTTCTCATTATTGGATCCTTTCTGTTCCTTCATGGCAAAGCAATTTTTCCTGATGTGGCCCATCTTGCCACAGAAAAAGTACTTTATAGACTTTTTCTTGCTCTGTGATTCACTGCTAGACTTAGACTGTGATTCACCTCTAGACTTGCCAAGACCCCCCTTGGTCCTCTACTCTTACTCCTCCCCCTGTTCTCAGTAACAAAGGCCTGTGCATTATCTGTCCCTACAGATTTCCGTCTAGTTTCTTCATTCTGTAGACTACTGGTAACCTGACTCATGGATAACACACCATCTGGAGTAGAATTGCTCAAGGAAACAACCAATGTCTCCCATGAATCTGGCAAAGAACTCAGAAGCAACAAAGCTTGCATCTCATCATCAAGGATCATCTTCATAGTGACTAACTGATTTACCACACTTTGGAACTCATTGATGTGATCTTCGATCTGACCACCATCCTTGAATTTCATGTTCACAAGCTTTCTAATCAAGAAGGTTTTGTTCGCAGTGGTCTTTTTATCATACATTGCTTCTAACTTTTTCCAAAGGGTATTCGCATTGGTTTCATTAGACACGTGGTGAAATATACTGTTATCAACCCACTGTCTGATGTGACCAATCGCTTTTCTATGCAATTTGTTCCAATCAGCATCTTGCATATCTTTCGGTCGGGCACTATCCCCCTCAACGGGATCATGGAGGTCTTTACAATAGAGAATATCCTCCATCTTCGGTTTCCAGATCAACCAATTGGAATGGTTGAACTTAACCATAGTAGTGTTGTTCTCCATCTTAATCAAATTAAGTAACAGGAAAAACAAACAACTAACACTGACCTCAACTCCTGCACCAAGCTGTAGATCTCGTCAACACGAGCACGCTGGAAGAAACGGATCTAAAATCCGACTTCGAATGGCTCTGATATCGCAAAAACGGTTTTCTGCGCTCCCGATTTGGTCAAACTCCTTGTTGACCGTCAAACAGCCAATCTTCTTCCACTAACACGTAGATCTACTCGAAACGAGTCCGTAGGTGCAAACGGATCTCCGAGCGGACGTCGGATGATTAAGATATCGCAGAAACAAATTTCTGCCATCAATCTAGTCAACTCTGGCCGTTGACCGTCTGCCCAATGACGTGGGCTGATGTCAGCCGGATGAAGTCACGCTGCTGACATCTGCGCGGTGGCTGACGGGCTGGACCATCTGTTTCCGGGTTCAGGTCAACCCGACCCGAACCGGCCTGCACTGCCAACTGAACTGGGCTTGCACCGCGGGTTGGTTCGGACCCAACCCGAAACATAACCCAACCTGAAAAGACGCTGGGCTGTACTCCAAGGCGGGTCAGGTTCACTAACCCGACCCGACCCAAGACCCAGAAAAACTGGGTCGTCTTCAACCCAGCGACAGGCGCCGCTGTCTGCAACCAGGGTTGCAGACCGTGATGCAGCGGCCGGCTGCACTTCTTCTCCGGAGGACTGGTCCGGCGACCAGCGGCGACGAGAGGTGGCGGCGACTGCGACTGCGACGGCGACGGCGGCGGGCGGAGGCGATCGGCGATCGGCGACCGAAGTGCAGTCCGTATTTTTTTCTTTTTTTCTCTCGGTCTTCTTTTTCCTTCTCCGGTCTGCTTCCTCAGAACTAGCAGTCAAGGAATGAGTTGCCGACGAAGATGTGTAATCTACACCTGAGAACTCTCTCTCTGTCGTCTTCTTCCAGCAACTGCAGAAAAAACAATTTCTCTGTAACAGAGAAATCGAGATTCGCCCGTGGCCCACAAAGAGATCACGTCTGATCTCTTTCTGTTGATCTTCCACGCACAACTAATCGCTCTGATACCACTTGTTGTGCGCGTGTGTGCAAACGCAACCAAGATCACCAATCACCACACAAGAAAACAAGAAGATTTACATGGTTTGGCAAAGATGCCTACGCCCACGGGAAACCAATTTCCACTAGGTTCTCCCCCAATCTGTGAAACAACAGCCTTGGAATCTCAGCCACTCTCAGCCTCTCTGACTGACTGACCAGGGTTACAGATTACATCATATATATAACCATTACATCCTTATCCCCCAAGAACTCTATCTCAAGAAAAAAGGAAAGTCCTAACATATTAGAAAACTATTATTTGACAAAATAGGAAATTCCTAATATCATTAGGAAACCACCTCAGATATAGAACCCAATCATGGTCTGGACTCACATGGCCAACAATATTTGGGGCTGTGGATGAGGTGTTGGCAAAGTCTTGTGTGAAGGCTTTGGGGTAAATAAGGAAGGAGGGTAATTTCTATCAACGTACAAGTCATTTTTTTTAACTCAAGGACCTAATGTAGCAAATATTTAATCCCTTGACCTATCATAGCGTGTCAAAATATATAGGGATCTATGAACAAAGTCTCCAATGTTTAAGAAATAATTGTTTCAAGTCCTACCATGTCTGATGATTTCAAGTCTTGATCCTATGAAGTTTTCCGCATTGACTGTGAGGAGACCAGTCATGATCCACCATCCATGCGAGAGATCCATCCAAGGCACCCTTTCCCATGCGGACTTGGCAAACATTAATAGGCCCACTCAGGTCAACATGAGGAAAAGCCTCCTATGATCCAGATTGAATGATTTCAGCTTTGTGGAAAAAAATTTCATTAATTGTCTTCTAATTGGCCCACGTACATGCTTGACGGTACAACAGACAGCAAGAATCTGCAAGTGTCATTACTTTCCAGAAGTCTATTTTATCAACCCAGGTAAGTAATTTCCTTTTCTGAAGTGATAGCTGTGAAAGTGATACTAGCTTACAATGGAATACATTCCTCTCACTTCTTCCCAACATAGTAAAAAACGGAGATTTCCATGGAAGTACTTTTTAGGACTTGACAAATGGGCACGGTGAGGATTATGAATACAACTGAAGTGATTCAAGTCAGAAGGAGGGATGGCAGTAAAAGGCATTAGTCTATTGCTTCCTTGGGGGAGTCAAATGTCAAATTGAAAAAGAAATCAAGATGTTCAAATGCACAAATATCACGTTGGAATGCAGCGCATATACGGGATGGAACAACCGCGTCGCTTCTGCAAGTACAACCCGTGGGGATCAGTTTTGAAGGGGACCACATGACCTAAACCGACCTAAATCATGGGGTGAACATGTAGGCCTAGTGCTAAGTGTGGGCTCACTATAAATAAATTATCTTAAGATTTGAATAAGTGAAAAGGATTAAGGCTGAGTTATTAGTCTAATCATAAGGCTATAGCCAATGGAATAAGAGTTATCAATAGGATTTCTTTCTAAAATCATTGGTAATCCTCTTTTGATTGGAGGATCTTTTTTAAAATTTATTTCTATCCATGTAAGCAAGATTAGCTTTTTTGTAGAGGAAGATCAATAAGAAAATCATGAGAAATTTATCACAAATTGTGGTTGCACATGGAGGCCAACCAACTAGAGTTGGTGATTTAACTTTTTGTTCATCTCACTCTACTTTAATCAAAGGGGAATCTGATCAGTCAAAATTGAGAGATGGGCGGAAGTATTGAAGTCAGAGAGAATTCAGTTGTATTTTTCTAACTATATGTGATATTAGATTGTTACTTTATAGTCCTATTTCTTCCCTAGAATCAAATTTGCTGTCATAAATGTGCTTTCTGGTTTACCAACACAGGTGGCTAGACCCACGGCCTAAATCTAGCAAACGTTGGTTGAAAGACCACCCGCACACGTACGTCGAAAGAAAGGACCCATGCCGCTTTGTCTGAGTCGCGTATCTATGTCCCGTCCTCTCCATTCTTCAAAATATTATACATTGGGTAGTTGGCTCAGGAGGAGACAGAGTCTCGACCACTAGCCTTTACCTTTGTTGTCAGCTAGTTGGGTCCGTACATAGCATGGGATTTTATTTGCATAAGTTTTTAATCAATGAACTTTATGTTGTTAATCAATGAACTTGAGATCAATTGGGGTGACCAATTCATATATATGAAAGATTCTAATTCTAGTTGTAGAAATCAACCAGTTGAGTGGCAAACCTTATCCATACAAAATAGATATGCGGGAAATAGAAATATACATGAAGTTGATGTTGTAAAAATAAATCGATCGGTAAAGAAAAAAGGAGGTTTGAAATAGACATTTTTAAAATCCAATAGTTTAAGATTTTTCACAAATTTCTCAAAATCTACCATCAAGCAAGGCATGAACGTTGGTTCCATAGCTATTTTCATCTTTCCAAAGGAGATAAACGGCTTCAATCATAATTTAAGGGCCTAAAGAAGCCCATAAATGCAAATTTAACGTTCAACTTTTTTACAAATTTCTCAATATCTATATTAGATCAACGGTTAAAATTTGACATGATGTTTGTTGTTTATGTTATGCTTATTTACAAATATCTTGAAATATCTATATGATCAACGGTTCAAATTTGATATGGCAACCATGTCGGACCTTGTAAAGATATTTGACAGTTCAAATCATTATGTGATTGCCTATAATTAAAAAACAAAAGGAGAAGAAAATGGACTAGGTGTCCATTCGTCAAAAGAATGGTAGCAACCGCATTTGCGTGTGCTTGAGACCTACACGTCTGTTTCCCACATCCCCCTTTCTCCTCCTTTTTCCCCCACATATAAAATTTCTACTACTCTATTTGAAATAGATATTCAAATGTTGGTTGCCAAATAATCTAAACAGCCCAAATGTCTATTTGAATCCTCTTAAGATATTTAGACCTTAGAAATAGACATGTCAAATGGCACCACTGAAGCCAATACTATAAACCAAGTGGTTAAGATGATCTAAAGGATTTGATATTTGCACATCCCTAGGTTTTGAGGTTTCTCCTATTCCAATTCTCATGAGTTGATTCACATACATTTTAAAAAGAGTGTCTATAATAAAATGAGTTTATTTCTTAAACTCCGATTCACATTCGCTTACAATAAAATGATTCTAATTCTTAGAAGCCCTTGAGGCATTTGATTTTCATCCTCATCCTCACCTTAAATATTTACCCTGTATTCTTCCTTCCTGACCATTGCCGACATGGAAGAAATCTACCATTGGGTTTTGGGCCATCGTGGTGAAGGTTTTCATTCTTACTACATTGGGTTAGTTTTCAAGCAAGTTACTTGATAATTGCTTAAGTCTTAAAAATAAATCATGTATCATCTATCCACTGGGCTCAGGTAAATTTTGTTCCACTAATTATATTGGTATCATTTTAGGTTGATTCTTAAAATGACATAATTAGATAATCATTTGTTTTTCTTTTAAAAGTAACAATCTTGGTTCAATCATATGTAAAATTTTTTAATTTTTTGCTATAAATACCTACTCTAAAAATTAATATTATATTATTATTTGATTCACATGAACGGTTTTACCGGGATTTAATACTAGTCCTCTGCTCAAATCTGCCACTGCGGACATTGAAATCAAGATTGTCCCGCGGATCGCGAGTTTTGCATTTCGCCCAGCAATTTTTCCGAAGACAGTGACCCCCGCGTCTTTTAAATGGTTTCTATTAACGGAAACAGGGCAGAGGGCAAGGAGCGAGGCCAGTTTTTAGGAGCTCGCATAAACCCACCTGCGATTGCTGAAAAAGGGAATTAACGGCGGAGATGATGAAGATTTTCAAGAAATGGAAGGTATGTCAGACTCAATCTAACTTTACTTTACTTTACTTCTTGATCGCTTACCGTTGAATGAAACATTACTTTTCTGGATCGTTTCTGCTCTGATCCATCTCTTAACACACTCTTTTCTTTTCTTATTCACTCTGCTATCTGCTGGTGTGTTTTTCTCTTCTTATTTTGTTCAAAACTCCCCCTTTTTTTCTTTTCTCTGATTTGGTGAATGTATACTGGGTTTTTTTATGGCACATCAGATTTGGTGTTTATTATAGAAGAATCTCGGATACCCATGTGCAAATCATCGAAGATCATCAAATAGAAGTATCGAATTCAAAATATCAATCTTCCCATTGATGTTACCATCAAAAATCTTCTTGATCAAAAGGTGTAAGAATGTATTACCACTTATCCACATGATCAAACCGAAGATCAAAAAAAGACTAGAATAGGCATAGGCATCGGCATCGGCATCGGCATCGGCATCGGCGTGCTCGAGATATCAGTATTCATTCGCGTGGAAGCTCTGTCGAGGAAGAAGAAAGATGGAAGAGGTCGGAGAAGAAGAGTGAGTGGGGCGACACTTAACCAATTTGCCATATCATTCATCATCATGAATGAATGAGACAAACGGTTTTGTTTGGTCCTCCCCAACACTACATACAGAATTTTTACTAGCCCACAAACTCCAACTATCTATTCGTGTCTGCCACTGCATTCTCAGGGTTCTCTTGTTTCCATTCTGTTTCGATTTATAATATGATTTACTATCTTGGTCTTCTTCTTCTTCTTCTTCTTTCTGATTGTCTTAGATAGCACCTGTATTTTGGATGTATGTGGGCAGTCTCTCTTTAAGTGCTTCAAACCAATATCTCTCTGAGTGCTGCTAGATTATAAAGTGATGTAGTTTTACTGTCACTTTAGATAATGAAATTTGGTAATGATGATCTTCATCATATCTCACTTTAGTGGATTTATGGCTTTAGCTTATTGCTAGATTGTAAGAGCTACTAGACTATTATAGAAAATTGTGATTTCCCAGGCAACATTATTACATTACTTTTTTCCCCTCGAAGATATAAAAAAATGCAGCAAAGCATTAGAAAAGTGGCAATAGGACACTAAGAAGAATTAGTAAATTACATCATAGAGTGCTTGCGGTTTTCTTGTCTTCATGCGCTAGCCCTGGTATGGCGCCATCCTGACCCTCAAGAGTGGGATGAAGGCCTGGTGGTGCAGTCCCTCCAAGGGATTACATACGTTCAAAAAACAGGACAGGACAAGCCCACTCTTTGACAACCCTTGTTCGCAGACTCGCATCTAATCAACGGGAAAAGTGACGAGTGCAAATCGCTTTTCTAATTGCACAAGGAGCATGCCAGCATGGTCTTGTCAGAAAAGTGTTCTTAAAAAGAGTTACCTAACTAAGTATACTATATTAAAGCAGCAGGTTTTCAAGCTAATTTAGACCATCACTTCTGATTTTGAGTGGGAGTTATATCCACTTCTACTACAATGTACCCCCGCTGTCCCCCATGTCCTATTGGTTTTAGAAGGTACTCAAAAGAGATGCATCTCATCTAAAAGGCACACAAAAATATTTTAAAAAATATAAAATTTGAAAAATTTTTTTGTTGGCTTTTAGATGACATGCGTCTCCTGGGCTCATTGATGAATGGATGTGTCTTTTGATCATTGATGAATGGATGTACCCATTTTCAAGAGTTATTTCCCCAACACCGCCAACATGTAACCAGTCACATCTTCTTCCCACTTTTCATTCTTTTACAACAACTTTATTTCTATCCCAAATCTTGTACATCTTTTCTTTATCTGTTTTCCTCTCTTTCTAACCTATTTTTACTGGCTCGTTTTTACTTTATGAACTCAAAAAGATGTATTGTCATAATCTTCATTTCTTTTATCAACTTTTAAGGTTTTATACTCCATCTATAAAAAAATCATTGCAGGTAAATGCTTAAGATGTTTTTGCGCGATCTAAATTTCTTTTTAATGTCAAAGGATACAACTGAATCCTTTTCCTGTTGGATAAGAAGCATCATCTTGCTCTAGTCAATCTGAGAAGATATTTGCTTTCTTAAAAGAGTCTGTCTTAAAATTTGAAAAATGTGGAACACTTGTATATTTTATGACTTCAGGGTCTCATTTGTGGGATGCAAATCCATGTCCAAGCCGGCCTATATAGACTTAGATCCAAAGAAAGCCTTTTCAAAATATTATACATATTGGATCTACATTAGAAGTAGTTCAAATTTGATATCTATTTATTAGAAATACTCTTTCATTGGTGACTTCTTTCAAAATAAGAGAAAGGCACATGGTTTCATCAAGAGGCATGTAATGCAAGGAATATCCTCTTTCACCAATCACTAGTGACTCTTTTGAAAATAAGAAAAAAGCGGGGGTGCGTTTAAGAACTAGGCAAGCATCCCAGAACCTTCCCTCCCAAAAATGCGTCAAAATATGTAGAGAGTTATAGCAAGTTACAAATATGCATCTCCTTCTTTTATCTCCTTTTCTGACCTCCTTTGAACCCGCTCTACATTGAGAGAAAGCAGCTATGAGCTAGTCATTGGAGTATCAGCTCAGCACCTCTTAGTCATCGATGCCTTTCTGGTTCAGAGAATTCTCTGACTAAGGAGAATTCTTTGGCATCTTCGCCATTCCGCCAAAGAAGAAGCGCCATTGACAAGCAACAGCAGAAGAAATGGATGGTTTGTGACTGCGTCTTCTTCACATTTACACTGTTTTAGGATTTGGTTGCATTATATTGGCTATTGAATTATCATAATCGCTGGGCCTGGGTATGCATGCAGTCTCCGGCAATGCTTTTTTCTCTCTTCATGATTCTATGGTGGGGCCCACTTGATCAATGGCTCTCAGATTTTACTCATTTTCTCGAGATCTAGACCTAACCAGGGGCTGAGAATTTTATTCATAGCCATTTTCAATATTACAAAGATGATTAATGGTTTGGATCGTGATTAGGGGGCCCACAAAATTTTAGAAAAATAGATCTATGGTTATTCAGTTTTTCACAAAGATCTTGAGACCTGAGATGGATGCTGAAATTTAGCCCATGGGCCGTTTTTTGTCTTATTAATGCTTCCAACAATTCAGATCATCATTTTGGGTTTCAAATTAAAAAAATTATGAAAAAGCTGGTACCTTCAAAAAGCACGTCCGTTTCACTATTCTTGTGCACATCTGCGCTCTTTAGAGGCCTTCCTCTATTTCAATTCCATCTGTTATTGGTGCTATCCAAATTAGATACTATTCCTCTTTTTGTGGATTGAATCTGACATGGTAAAAGTGGTTCCCAAATGCACTAAATGCGTTTTAAATCCATTTTAAGACAATTAGAGGATGGAACTAGACTTGCCAAAAGGGCACTTAGTGTAGGCCATATATGCTTATCTTCACACTGGAATGTTTTATTAATTTAGTATTTGGCTGAGTCCAAAATTTAATTTTAAAATACTCCCTCCCTTCTGTCTAGCACATTCCGGCCAGAGAGTGGAAATTATGAAAATACTGTTCTCCAAAAAATTCTGCATTAGTTAAATCTTATTTAGCTCTTCTGTTCAGTCTATGGTTCTGGCCATTTCTCTCTCTATTATCCAAAGAGTTCAGGCAAATATAGAAACACTAATTCTTATAAAATTAGGAAATAATATAAACGTGTTTTTGCTAGTTTACTGAACCAAGTTTCCACTCCTACGTTGGATATTTATCTTCAAGAACTTCGTAAGGAATAAAGGTGTCGTTCACAAGTTTTAATGGATGAACAAAAGCATTCATCATTTGTTAGCTCTTTTGAAGTTCCTAACACAGCTTTCTACACATCTGATAGTGGGAAATAGGTGGAACACAATATGAGTACAATGCTATAATTACAAGGAATTCAGCCATTTTGCTGACAGATGTAAGAAGAACAAATTTTCAAACTCCTATATGAAGAATGAACCTCTGATAGCTAATTGTCATAGACATCCCCATAATTGAACTACTCAATCCTGTCAAGCTTCTAATGCTTCTTCTAAATCCATCAACCCATTACAGGGCACTTTGGAGTCCCACCTTCATCATCCAGTTTGCAACCTCTAATGTTTCCCAATCTGCTCATCTTAATCCTAAAGCCTTACATCAGATCATACAGGCTTTATCTTCCATGGGATTCCTCAGTAATGTTTCTCCTTCCTCATCCACGTGATACCTCAATTCTGGTGCATCTAAATTCCAACAACACAACTGAGTGTAGCATACATACATTAAACCTTATATTAAATCAGCACAAATTTATTTTTTCCAAAAAAAAAAAGAAATCAACATAAATTTTCTCCATCCAATTTAGAAGCTGGTTGGGAAATGGCATGTGAGCAAATTATTATTTCTTTGAATTTGATTATGCGCCATTCATTCTTTTTTGTTTCTTCATTTGGTTCTTCTAACAATAACGATTATCTTTGTGGCATAGGAAATTAGGGCATTTAAGTATCAGCAAATTATACTTGCACTAAATTCTAGTTCATTGAAAATAAAAGACCTACTCCTTCACAATCTCTTTGATACGGTGATTCTTGCGTCCCCGAGCTATGGTGACAAATTGAAGTCACTGCTCAACAGAGCATGCAAGAAGATAGTTTTAATCTCAAAAGGGAGATTGCACCATAAAGTTTTGTAGAGAAAATTACTAATAATTTTATTAATGGGTTCTCAGCATAAATACATGATACAGAACCAAACGGCTATTTTCCCACGTTCCTAAGAAATAACAATATCCCTGAGGAATAGGGCTACATGGTTTCAACAGAAATACTAGTATTGGACACCTCATTCGAGACCCAATCATAGCCTCATCTCATGCAACATAGAATGACTCAGTCAACACCATGCACATGAAAAGCATGTATCAATCCATCCCCCTCAAATGATCCTTGTCCTCAAGGATGAATTGTGGGAACTTCTGCTCAAGATAACTGTACCGTTCCCATGTTGCATCCAAGTCCAAAGTGCCACGCCAATGAACTAGGACCTCAACCATTACCTTGGGTCCTCTTTTAACTATTCTTCTAGCTAAGATTGCCAAAGGTTGTGGAAGCAACGACCCATCTGGATGGAGAGGTGGCAGAGTAGGCTGTGGACTAACATCTTGACCAATCTTCTTTTTCAATTTTGATACATGGAACACAGGATGTAGTTTGCTATCAGCAGGCAGGTCCAAACGATAAGCAACGGGGCCTATTTTCTCCAAAACTTGAAATGGGCCAAAATAACGTGCAGACAATTTTTGGGACCGACGGGCAGATACGGAGCTCTGTCTATATGGTTGGCGACGTAGATAGACCCAATCTCCAACTGAGAATTCCCTTTCCGTTCTGTGCTTATCTGCATTCTGTTTCATCCTGGCTTGTGCTTTTCGAAGATTTTCTTTTAAGAACTGCAAAGCCTTATCATGATCACGAAGCTCATCATCCACCGCTTGGACGCGGGTCGTTCCTGGAATATAAGAAATGAGAGTGGGTGGGGCCACTCCATAGACTGCTTGATAGGGAGTAATTCCAGTAGCTAAATGGAAGGTCGTATTGTACCACCACTCTGCAAGTGGAATCCATCGCACCCAAGTCTTTGGATGATCACTGGTGTAGCAACGCAAATAATTCTCCAAACATCTGTTGAGCACTTCAGTTTGCCCATCAGATTGGGGATGGTATGATGACGTCATCTGCAATTTCACACCTTGCAATTTAAAAATTTCGCGCCAAAAAGTACTTGTGAACACTGGATCCCGATCTGAAACAACTGAAGCTGGCATCCCATGCAGTTTAAAGATATGTTCAAAAAATAATTTTGCGATGGATTGTGCTGTGTATGGGTGTGAAAGAGGCAAAAATGAGCATACTTGCTGAGGCGGTCAACCGCCACAAAAATCACTGATTTGGTAGATGAAATGGGGAGGCCATTAATAAAATCAATGGAGATGTGACGCCAAATTTCATCTGGAATATGTAATGGCTGCAATAATCCAGGCAAAGGTACATTTTCATTTTTAATTCGCTAGCACACATCACATTCGCGAACCCATTGTTTGATGTCCTTTCTCCAACTTGACCAATAAAAAGAGTCGGCCATACGCCTGGCTGTTTTTTGGAAACCTGAATGCCCAGCAGTAGGGGAACAATGTAATTCTTTGAAAATGGCCACTTTTAGGGGAGAATTGGGTCCCACTATCAACCTATTTTTCCGCTAGAAAATGCCATCCCGAACTACATACTTGGAAGGATCCAGCAGCCCTTTTTGCAAAGGGTCATGTAGAGCTTGATAATATGCATCTTTTTGATTTTCTTCCCTGATTTGATCAATCCATGCAGGTACAGGTGTGGACATAGCTATAAGAGTAAGGTTAGGTGGGGCCCGAGATAAGGCATCAGCAACCGAATTTTCTCTCCCTTTTTTATACTCAATTTTATAATCATAACCCATAAGCTTTGTCAACCATTTCTGTTGCAAAGGATTTACAATTTTCTGTTCCAACAAGAATTTCAAACTCCTGTGATCAGTTCGAATCACAAAAGTTCTGCCTAGAAGATAGGGCCTCCATTTCTCAACTGCTAAGAGTATAGCAAGGAGCTCCTTTTCATAAGTAGAAAGTGACAAATTCCTACCATGTAGAGCTTGGCTGAGGTAGGCTATTGGACGCCTTTGTTGCATGAGAACTGCCCCCACTCCGGTCCCACTAGCATCACACTCCAAAACAAATGGGTAAGAAAAATCGGGCAATGCCAAAACTGGGGCCTGTGTCATAGCTTCCTTTAGAGCATGAAAAGCTTTGTCTGACTCCGCATTCCAACCCCATGCATTTTTTTTTAACAAGGCTGTCATGGGACCTGCAATCTTCCCATAATCTTTGATAAACTTCCTATAATACCCGGTTAAGCCCAAAAATGCTCTAAGGGCTTTGATTGAAGTAGGTGTGGGCCAATTTAGTACCGCTTGGATTTTTTCTTGATCAACAGCCACCCCTTCTCGTGTTATCACATGACCAAGGTACTGGACCTCATTAGTACCAAAACTGCATTTAGACCACTTTGCAAATAACTTGTGGTACCGTAAAATTTCCAGAACAGACCTCAAGTGACCCACATGATCCGCGGAATCTTTTGAATATACTAGTATATCATCAAAAAAAACTAGTACGAATTTCCGCAAATAAGGTTTGAACACATGATTCATGAGTGATTGGAATGTTGATGGGGCATTGGTTAGCCCAAAGGGCATCACCAAAAATTCGTAATGGCCTTCATGGGTTTGGAAAGCTGTTTTTTGTACATCACCTTCCTTCACCCTAATTTGATGGTACCCTGACCTTAAATCCAACTTTGAGAAAATGGTGGACCCCTGTAGCTCATCAAGTAGCTCATCAACAACTGGAATGGGAAATTTATCTTGTATTGTTACCCTGTTAAGTGCTCGGTAGTCAACACACATGCGCCAAGTTCCATCTTTCTTTTTTACTAGGAGCACTGGAGAGGAGAATGGAGATGTTGAGGGCCGTATAATCCCATCTCTAAGCATATCAGTGATGATCTTTTCAATTTCAGATTTTTGGAAAAAAGGATACCTGTATGGTTTTACATTGACAGGCGAAGTTCCTTCAAGTAATGGGATGGCATGGTCATGTGCTCTGTGAGGAGGGAGACTCTTTGGTTCCATAAATACATCTTCAAATTCATTCAAAAGGACCTGAATATGTGGGTCCAAAGGTGCACTTGTGGCAGCAACAGTACTTACTAATTGAATGGCGTAAGCATTTGTAGAATTGGGTAAATTCTTGGCCAACTTGTCTGGGTCCACAAAATTGGAATTGGAGGCTGGAATTCCCTTCAATTGGAATTCTTTCCCATTTTGTGTAAATGTTATTGAGAAGGCAGCAAAGTCCCACATATCTGGGCCCAAAGTTCTTAACCAATGAGCTCCCAACACAGCATCAATCCCTCCCAAGGAGAGAAGATAAAAATCAGCCTAGATAGGAACACCTTGTGATTGGATAACAACACCGTTTGAAATGCCATTACCCTTTAGGCGTTCCCCATTGGCAACCATGACTTCAAAAATAGAATCAGAATGGGTTGGTACATTTGCCTTGCGAATGATAATAGGGTCGATCAAGTTGTGGGTGGACCCACTATCAATTAAGATTGTCAGAGGGCAATGTTTTAACGTACCAGAGATGCGCATAGTCTGAGGGGCCTGAGTTCCAGCAATAGCATGTAACGAGATCTGTGGAGGTGTATCATCTTCCATCATTTCCATGGGTGCAGAACTGCTGGGAACATCCAGGAGGAAACTGTCATCTTCTGTTCCTTCCTGTAACAATCCTTCAACCCAAAACAGTTTTTGGGTTTTACATCGATGAGTGGGGCTATATTTCTCATCACAATGAAAGCAAAGGCCCTTCATTTTTCTGTCTTTAGCTTCTGCCGGTGTGAGTCTTTTGATGACTGGAGCCACCGTCTTTGGGTCAACTGGATTGGGCACCATGAATGGACGCCCCACATCTGTTCGAAACATTCTCCTGCGTAGGTCTGCCTCCTCTTCTTGTAATCGTGCCAAACTAAATGCATCTGGTAGATTGGTTGGGCTCAATTTCTGCACGCCAATTCTAATATCATCTCGTAGGCCACTGAGGTATAAGCTAACGAGATATGGCTCAGCTAGCCCCTTGACTCTGTTTGATAGACGCTGGAACTCTCGCTGGTAATCAAGCACTGCAGATGTTTGGCGAAGCTTAGACAGCTTTCCCGCGAAATCTTCGCTTTTTGTTGGCCCAAAACGTGTATCCATGGCAAGCACAAACTGCCCCCATGTCGCCCCCAGGGGAATAATCATTATACCACTGATACCACTCAATGGCATCACCCTCCATGTTGAGGGAGGCGATAGTTAACCATTGATCCTCGGGTACTTGATGATAAGCGAAGTATTGTTTTGCTTTGAAAAGCCAACTGTTCGGATTCGTTCCATCAAAACGTGGGAATTCGAGTTTCATTGATCGCGTGTGGATGCCGCCATTAGTGCCAAACGAGTTAACATGGTGGGGTCTGGCTTTGCTGGAAAATGGATCCATGTTTTTAGAGCTGTCCTTGAGGTCTTCTAATCACTGTATGATCTCAGCCAAAAGAGCACCATGTTGCTCAGTAGTGCCCTTTAGCGCTTCTTAAGACAGTTGAAGGCTTCGCACTTTCTCCTCCAACTGCGCTGCCCGTGTGCCTTCCGCCATTTCAGGATTGTGCTCTGATACCAAATTGATACGGTGATTCTTACGTCCCCGAGCTATAGTGACAAATTGAAGTCACTGCTCAACAGAGCATGCAAGAAGATAGTTTTAATCTCAAAAGGGAGATTGCACCATAAAGTTTTGCAGAGAAAATTACTAATAATTTTATTAATGGGTTCTCAGCATAAATACATGATACAGTTGAAGGCTTCGCACCTTCTCCTCCAACTGCGCTGCCCGTGTGCCTTCCACCATTTCAGGATTGTGCTATGATACCAAATTGATACGGTGATTCTTGCGTCCCCGAGCTATGGTGACAAATTGAAGTCACTGCTCAACAGAGCATGCAAGAAGATAGTTTTAATCTCAAAAGGGAGATTGCACCATAAAGTTTTGCAGAGAAAATTACTAATAATTTTATTAATGGGTTCTCAGCATAAATACATGATATAGAACCAAACGGCTACTTTCCCACGTTCCTAAGAAATAACAATATCCCTGAGGAATAGGGCTACATGGTTTCAACAGAAATACTAGTATTGGACACCTCATTCGAGACCCAATCATAGCCTCATCTTATGCAACATAGAATGACTCAATCAACACCATGCACATGAAAAGCATGTATCACTCTTACTCTAGTTGTAACACAGGAACTGGAACACTCTTCCATTTCCTCCTATCATCCGTACATCATCACCATTTTTTACTTAGTTCATACAGATTTTGGAAATCAACTATCTGTCTAGACTGGGGTGCAAATATTTTTGTCATATTTATGAAAGATTATAGTCATTATACATAAGTATATTTTCTACATTCAAAATTGGATGCATATCCCACATTTCAACAAGTTATTAATATGGTTGAAAACTAGTTTCCTATATTTGTCACAACATTAAATTTGAACTTCGGGGAGAATATACATGTAAGGATTTTCAGTTGTTCCTTATATTTGAAGTTCTTTCTTCAAAATGCTCACGTCCTCATACCTCTAAACAAAATAGGATAGCTGAGCATAAAAATCTGTGTGTCTTGCAAACTGCTCATATTCTATTGATTGATTCAGTTGTTCCCACATCCCTTCAATAGAAGCAGAAGCAATGTTTTATACATTCAATGTTCCATGATTGAGTTTTCACTAGAATGCAAGCGTGGTATTATTTCCATAGTCACCAATGAATGATGATATTGTTGTATCACTATAGCTGTGTTTTGATTTTTATGACTATTATTTCAGTGAAAATTTCTTCATTCTCTGACTAGGTCTGATAGTCTAGGGACATTGTATCTAATTGATAAATGGATTCAACTGCAGTCATTACTTTGTGAATCAATAGTTTTCTTTCTTGATCAGCTTCTTTGTCTACAAATTGTGAAAAACACAATGAGAGGGAGAACAATAAGCCTTCAATACATTGTAATTGTTTACAAAGGGTACTGATGAACAACAGTTTAATTGGTAGGTTTGGAACAAGTAAAGCTGAAGACAGGGACAGGGATGGTGGAAAGATGAATTCCTTTCCACAGATAGTGATCAGGGATCCATAGATCAGTCTCACATTACTTTACCATGTAGTAAATGGCCCTATTTACTCACTATTTTCGCACCTCATTTGTGTAAATAAGCATAGACAAACATGATGATCCATAATCATTATACGTGTGAATTATTTACATACGTAAATGAATGCAAACAAATAACCCCTAAGTTGTTTCATGGTATCAGAGCAAAGGCTGTTGACCTCGTCTAATCCAAGAGCAACCTTGTCTAATCCAAGTGATCCTGCATTCTGTTTGAGTGGTTGGGCCATCATTTCTGAGTTACATCTTTTGATCTGGTTTCAGTTGTTGTGATCTTTTGATCTGCTTTCAGTTGTTGTGGGGTCCATAGATATGTTTTTATCTGTAGTGTAGTGCACTGATCATTGAGGAGAGATCTAAAGCCTCTGTTTTCCTTCTGTCTTGTTTGCTTTAGGCTCCCAAAATGCTCCACAGTTTGTCCTCAAAGAAAATAGACTTGTTGAGAGAATATACATCGTTGTTTTCTGATGGGGCCCAATCTAGATCCCAAAAGCACCTGATCTCTTCCCATCTTGATCTTCTTCTAAAATTTCCGCTGATTTTGACTCCATTTGGAGCAGTTTCCAGCCATTTTTCAGTTTCCACAGTTTTAGGGTCTATTTTTTGTCTCAACTGTTGCATTTGCTAGACTTTTATCGGATTCACTTCAAATTTGGAGGAGACCTGTGCCACTCATTTACGAAGATAAACTGCAAGGTTGATTGGAGAATATAGTACATATTTTAAGAGTTTTTATCTCCCTCTGTTGGTTGACTGGACTGGATGTATAGGCTAGGCATCCTGTTTCTTGCTGTTCATTTTTGCCATTCTGCACTATTTGATTTGTCTGAATACTTCTCCATTTGTACTGCATATTTTTCTACTCTATTTGCACACCCTTGTCTCGTATGGATTCCAATCATGCTCAAGTCATCTCTTTTTGCTTGATCTGACAAACTTTACCTATTGGGCCTTTGGGCTCATCTAATGACCAATTTTTTTGAAAGAACGAAAACTTTGGCAATTCCACTAGTCTAAAATAGAGAAACCATAGATCCCCCTACTGAAGAAGAATGGAATCTATTCATCATCATCATCATCATCAAAGCCTTATCCCAACTCTGTTGGGATTGGCTACATGAATTATATTTCTCCATTCCGTTCTATTTTGAGCCAAATTCCTCGATAAGTTAAACTTTTTCAAATCTGAATTAATGACTTCCATCAATGTTTTTTTCGGCCTACCCCTACCTCTTGATGGGCTATCCACCTGTATAGCCAAATTTTTTTTTATCGGTGCCAATACTGGCCACGCTCAACATACCCAAACCATCTTAATCGGGTTTCTCTAATCTTACCCTTTATTGGTGTTACCCCTAAATGCTCTCGAAAGCGCTCTTTTTTTATTTTATCTTTCCTAGTTTTACCACACATCTACCTGAGCATTCTCATTTCCACTACATCCATCTTATGAATATGCGTCTTCTTAATTGGCCAACATTCTGCTCCATATGTCATAGCTGGTCTAACCACTGTCCTGTAAAATTTGTCCTTCAATTTCATTGGCATTCGTCTGTCACAAAGCACTCCAGAAGCTAGTCTCCACTTCAGCCATCCAGCTTTTATCCTATACTCCACATCTTCGCCAATCTCCCCATCCTTACTAATACCGAAAAGAATCTCTACGTCGTATCTCATGGGTTTCAATTTTGACAATGGTTTCAACACTTTGCATATGTCCACTGAAGGTGCAATTATATATTCTGTCTTTGTATGATTTATTTTAAAACTTCTAGATTCTAATGGCCCTCGCCATCTCTCTAGCTTTGAATTTACACCAACTCTTGATTCATCGACCAATACTATATCATCTGCAAACAACGTACACCATGGTACTTCTTTTTGAATATGCACAGTTAACTCATCCTTAATTAATGCAAAGAGATAAGGGTTTAAGATTGATCCCTAATGTAAACCTATACTCACAGGGAATTCACTTATTTCTCCATATGTAGTTCTCATATTTGTTACTGCTCCTTCATACACATCCTTAAAATTTTCAATGTAACCTCTGAGGACATTCCTTTTCTTTAAAACCCACCAAATTAAATTCCTCGGTACCCTATCATAGGCTTTTTCCAAATCGATAAAGACCATATGTGGATTTTTCCTCTTTGCTCGATATTTTTTCGTTAATTGCCTAAGTGAAAAGATAGCTTTTAATATTAATCTCCTGGCATAAAACCAAATTGATTTTCAGAGATCTTAGTCTTCTTATCAGTCTTTGCTCCATTATTCTCTCCTATAACTTCATAGTATGACTCATAAGTTTAATTCCTCGATAGTTAGTACAATTTTGTATATCTCATTTATTCTTATATATAGGTACTACAATGCTTCTTCTCCATTCATCCGGCATCTTCTTTGTTACAAGTATCTTATTGAATAGTCTACATAACCAACTCACCCCAACGTCTCTTAAGCATTTCCATACCTCTATTAGAATATCATCTGGGCCTGTTGTTTTTCTTATCTTCATTCGCTTCAATGCTTCCTTCACTTCTACCACTCTAATTTTATGGAGAAAAGTATGCTCTAGTGATGAGGTATCCTCCTTAACTCTTGTATCGCCCAAATGTTCTTCATTTAGAAGTTTGCTAAAATATTCCTTCCACTGTTCTTTAACATCATTGTCCTTCACCAGAATATTTTCCTCATTGTCTTTGATACATTTGACATGATCTAAGTCCTTACTTTTCTTTTCTCTTATTTTTGCGAGCTTAAAAATATCCTTTTCTCCTTCTCTTGTTCCCAACCTATAATAGAGGTCATCGTATGCTTCGAACTTTGCACTACTTACTACTTTTTTAGCTTCTTTCTTTGCCTTCTTATACAGCTCAAAAATTTTCATACTCTTAATCCCCTTGCCAAACTTTGTAGCAATGTCTTTTCTATCGAATAACTTCCTGAACCTCGACACTCCACCACCATAAGAATAGAATTTGTTATTGACAAAATAAACTCTTGTCTAGCCGACTCTATAGATCACACCCTCAGTTTCCAACTTACAAAATTGGTCATCCCAAGGGTGCTTGGGATTATTTAGCTAGATTTTATGTTCAGGTCAACTATACCAAAAGATATTAGTTGGAATGGGAGATTTGGAATGCTCATCAAGGAGATGTCTTGATTCATACCTTTTATGTGACAAGGACAACACCATGGGACCACTTGTGATTTACTGACCTATAGTTCACATGTGCCGCTTACAACCTCAATCCTCTCTCATTTACCTGAGTTACTATCAAAAGAGCAAACTATGCCAAAAGGACCATGGATGTAGATCATGTTCATCTCCTGCTGTCTAGCTGGGACTACTTTCTTCTCCTCATCAAAAAGCCATCTAACATCTATGACCAGTGCAAGCATCAAGGGCATCGGAAATGCAGCGTCTTCTCCGCCTGAATTGACAAGTTGTACACACCTTCTCATCAACAAATGGGTGATTAGTATCAGGGATGTACCCATCATCAACGTTGTTGCTAGACGGGCAATAAACATGCAACTCTCCCTACAGCTACGGATCAATCTTTTTCTACTGATCTCACCCCATAAATTCCTCCCATTATTCTCTCCTCAAGCTCAGTCCTTTACTTCTGCCTCTCCCTAAGTTTTGCCAGCCATTGCCCTTTTTCTACCTCAGGTAACACAACTGGCCCATAGATCTTTAATTCAGGTGCCTTTAGTCATATGACCTCATACTACTCTTTCACCCTTATCTCCATGATTCATTTACATTGCTAGTGGCTTTTATCCATCTGTCACGAAAACAGTCACCATAACTTCTAGTTTGCTTTCTATCTCATTTCTTCTATTTGTTCTAAACTTTTTTTGCAATAACATTTAAGCATAAAGTGATTGAGGTGATGTCTGGAGAATCAAATTTTGAAAGAGAAAAAAGACTATGATATAAAATTAAAAAAAAACACAGTAGTGGATTGTAGAAACTCAAAACGCTCTTAAGAGAAAAGACATTGCTATAAAGTTTGGTAGTGGATAGGAATATACAAAATTATGAAATGTATGAGTCGGCGAAGAAAGAAGTTATGAAAGTAGTAAGTGATATAAAGTCCAAATGATATGATGACCTATATGATAAGTTGGGAATGGGAGAAGGAGAGAGATATTTTTATGTTTGCAGAAGCTATTGAAAAGAAAAGTTGGACCCAGATCACGTCTGATATATAAGAGCAACCAAAAGGTTTTAGTAATGGACAATGATATTAATGAGGAGGTATCTTGGTGTATATTGTTTGTAGATGATATAGTATTAGTAGATGAATCGAGAGATGGTGTGAATGCGAAATGAGATATGATGGGAGGCTTTAGAATCCAAGTGATTTAAAATAAGTCTTTGTGATAGTTTGTATGAATTGCAACTTCAATGGAGATGTGTGAAGAGCTTAAACCACTATGAGAAGTAGATCTTAAGAGATGCCACGAAGAAATTCATTCTTATGGCTTAGCTTGATAGTTTGTAAGGATACAGACATTAATGAAGATATTGAGCACATGAGCGGGATGGATGAGCTGAAGACTTGCTCTTGGAGATTGGAGTGCATTGCGATCATCACACATGACCAAGACTAAAAGGAAAATTTCACAAGACAATGATTAGACAAGCTATTCCAATGGAGCATAATGTTGGCCAATCAAAAACGCAGCACATGCACAAAATGAGTGCATCAAAAATGTGAATGTTGAGATGGATATGTCATGTGTTAAAAATAGGAAAGATAGATAAAAATGAGTGCTTTCAAGAGTAGTTAGGGATAGCATCAATAGTTGATATATTAAGAGAGACTAATTAGAGATAGTTTGGACTTGTCCAACATAGACCAAAAATGACGTCATTGAGGAAAAGCTTTTCAATGCAGGTTGATGGCCCACAAAAGAACAAGGGGTAGGCCGAAGAGGACATGGATGGAAGTAGTACGGATGGACTTGAAGAAGTACAATCTATCCTAGGATTTGGGCCAGGATAGGTTGGAATGGAGAAATAGTATCACATGGCCAACCTCTAGGTCTTCCTCTTCAACTCAGATCGGTGCAAGTAATGACAAATTAGGAACCCAAGAAGTCACTTGCACCAAATTTTTTTTTTTTTTAAACTAACAACCCATCTAAACCCAGTAAAGGGTGCCACCACATGAAGTTAGTCTTTAGAACCCATTAAAAGAAACCATCTCAATGGAAGTCTTTTAGCTAGGGAAAAAAGAAGAAAAAGGAAAAATGACAAATCATATGCTTCTGTGCAGAATGAGCAACAGGATGCCACAGAATTCTTGCAATAATCATGATGCGCCTTTGAATGAAAGGTTAGTCACCAGTTGTAGTTATATTCATCATGCTTTTGAGCCTTCTTGGTATATGTGTGGGATCTATCTTGATGGAATGTTAGCAACCCAATATACCACTGCAGCACTTATTGCAAAATTTGTCTCATTCATCATGTCAGCCCACTTTGAACACACCCTGGCCCAAAAAGGGATCTGGTTACATTCAGCAATTTGTTCGTGTACATCATATCCAGTCCACATGCTAGTCATAAAAAAATAAATAAGTAAATGGACTGTGTGTCTGACAATCAATTTTTCTCATACATATATGGCCAGCTGATAAGTACACAGGCCCGAAATTTTGGGTCAGGACATGTCACAGCAGGATTCACCTGATGCATGCTCCAAAACTTGCACTGATGTGCCAATTGCCTTATGTACTTTCAAACACCTTCAAATTGTTTGTATAATATCTTTGGTATTTGGCTCTTCTTGTATGACATTGTTTACTGTGTTTCCACAGTGAATATGAGACTGAAAGCAGCATCATGGTCTATGCAGTACCGGTGAGACTCAATTACTAGTTTATGCTATATTTTATGCTTATCTGCATATATTTTTTTTTTGGGTAAAAGTATCTGCAGAATTGAATGTTTGATAGTTTAATATTTGGCAGAAACCAACATTAGATCTTAAAATATTCCCAACCTCTTTGTCTTGCACTTTGCAACCAGAGATTGGAAATTGTGAAAATATTGTTCTCTCCCAAAACGTCTGCATTAGTTAAATCTTATATCGAAGCAATAGTTACTGGATCAAAAATGCTATGATGGTGGGAGATGCATTTCTACAAATGTGTGTTACAAAAATGAAATAATTTCAATCATGGATTAAAAAATTGGCCCAATCCGAGTCAACTCAGACTCGGCCCTATCGAGTTGGGTCAAGCCGACTCGGTATCGATTAAATGGGACTCGTCCTAGTCCGCACAGCGATAGATTCGGCCGACTATATAAGTGACGAAATGGGGTTTTCACACTATTTCACTCGTTGCAAAAGGGCGGAGAGGGGATATTTAGGTCCCCATTGTTGATTTCTACCAATAGGGAAGATCAAATCCTCTTTTTTTGAGAGATCGAAGCCTTCCAAAGATCAAAAACCTATTTATTCAAAAGAGGGGTTTTCAAATCTTGGTTTTTGGGGTATGTATGTTGGTTTTTTCATGCTCATATGGTTAAGAAATGATAATAGGATATTTGTTTTGCTTGACGATGAATTTTCCACTCAAAATTTCCTCCAAAAATGCAATTTTGTTTAAAAAGAATTTGGCTTGGATTTTTAAAAAAATAAGAAAATTAAATTTTTTTTCATTATTTGCTTTGTTTTTTTTTTTTTTGTATAAAACTAATATTTTGGGTATGTACTACATAAATCTATGGTTTTAATCCTAGCTCTATGCATGTATCCCCAAAAGTTATAACTTCTACAATATTCTGTATTTGAAATAATTGTAAAAATTATGTTGATTGGTTTTTCCATGCCTAGATGGATTTTTAACAAATATACATGGATGGAGGGCCTCCAAAGGATTTTTTCTATTTTTCCTTTTTTCCCCTATTTAAAAGAAATAATTAAAAATGAGATTGGACCCGACTCAGCCAAGTCGGATGGTGAGTCCGGTTTTTTAATCCATAAATTCAATCCAAGGGCATCATGGGCTTCAAAGTGTACCGGAGTCCTACAAATAGGCCCACAGTTTGCTAGCCAACTAGGCCAAACCTATAGTAGGTCAGCCCATTGGGCTGTCCAATATCTACTTTCCATGTGTAACAGTTTTGAGTAAATTTTCCTAGACCGACATGCCTAGTTTAGCAAATATTCATGAAATTTTAGATGTACTTTTTTAGTTTAAAAAATCCTAAAGATGATCTCCCAATGCTAGCAAGATAACTAATTGGCATTTATTCAATAAGAGAGTGGAAAGGAAGTCCTATTTAGAGAAAAGGGATTGCAGGTAATCATCTCTTGAGAAGGAAAGGAAATTCTCAGTAAATTCTCTTGTATTTCTCTCATTTATGCCTCAAATGAAAATTCTATCTTCTCATAATTGTGAATACATTGAGCTAGTGTTTTCCCTTGTGTGAAGACTCATTGGATTCCCATTGGTTATCACTTATTGGGTTCTGTGGTGAATGTGTGAAGACTTCATCCATGGTTGGATGTCATCATATTTGGTATCAAAGCTAGTTAGATCCTTTGATTGTCTTGTTTTGAATTCTCCATCTTCGAGTTTTTTTCATTTGGTTCTATTCAATTTTTTTATGAGGGCAAAAATCCAAAAAATTTCATCAAAAAATTTAGAAAGAATATTTGGTAATAGATAGATTTTGTTTCCTGCAATTTATTGTACTGCTTTTCATAATTTTTCCACTACATGTGTTGCTGTTGTTATTCTCAAAAGCTTTGGATATGCTATTTCTGAAACCAAAGTAGGCCCATCTCACCTTTATTTACACCTTTATTCATTCACTGTGTATATTCAAGAACCACCAAATTTTACTGGAAAAGGGGATCCAAATATCTTCAATTTGGGCTAATGCAAACGAAGGTTAGTTTGAGGTATATAACACGATACTGTTAATGATCGAGTTTGTTTTGTGATGAAAAAGCTTAATGGAGTTGTTCTAATATGGTGAGACAATGTAGAAGGTCCCTTGGTGACTCTCATGGCCTCCTATGTGAAAATGAGAGGATTTGAAGTCAGTATTGGTTGACAAGTATTTGCAGGATAATTATCTATATTAAAATCCTTACCACTATGGGGGGGGAGCGTGGAGCATGTACTAATTCAGATACATTCATAGATTGTAGTAGCTCTACAAGGTTCAGACCTTATCTTAACAGATAAGAACTTATCATTAGCTTACCATGTGGATAGGTTAGTGTAGATCTTATTTGTTTTCCTAATTCACCTTTTGACTTGCAAAACTCTTTAAAAGAGGTGAATGTATCATAATATAAAGATGAAAATCATCATAGTAGGACGTGATCTCCCACTAAGAGGGAAACTAAAGTTCCCTTCTCAAATTGTCACCTTTAGTACACTGTTCTCTGCTTCACATCTCACATATATTTTCAAGTCACTATCTCATGCTTTACTTCCTGAATCTGTTTCTACCCTAGTCGTTATGATCTAAGCTTACCCTTTACTGATGCTATTGGCGCGGAACCTTATGTAATTTGCTAATTTTTCTGGTGCAGATTATCCTGGGGGTTGCTCAACTCCTCCTTGGCATGCACTTGTTTGGAGTAATTTAATGGGGAGCTCCATTCAATCCATCATGATGCATCTGTTACTAATGTTTATTTAAAGAAATTTAAAGTGAACGTCATAAACATGATCCTAGGAACTCTTTACATTGTCTGGATATGACTTTGCACTGGATTTGCTTTACACTTCTATAAGTACCTGTAGTTTTTTTTTTTTAATCACATATATGGTGAATTTGGATCTGGATGAGTCATCAATGGCACCGTATGGTTGAACCCAATTTAATTATACGGCATTGATAGGAACCTAAAATATGAGCTGTCTTCAAAAGTTATTCCAAAAAACAATGAAAAAAAACAAAGTATGAATTGTGAGACCTTAAGTTAGGAATGGCAACAGTCTGTAAGGCTATATAACCTTTTTAGCAGCATCCTGATTGCCTACACAATGGACTCAACTGAAGAAATTTGAGGATGGTTCCTTTTTGTTGTTCCCCAACTAGGAATAAGGTCAAGAACAACCCCTTACCTTGGTGGTAAGGGGTCCCTGTTCCCGCCATGGGGTTTAGGGTTTAGAGTTTAGGGTTCAAACTTGACCTCTCCTCATTTACATATGAGTTTTTATTACCTTATATGTGTGAGCTGTGTTTTGTGTCTCACATGTGTAAGTCTTATTACATTATGTGTAATCATGTGAGTTAGTGTTTGTGTCATTATATGTGCAAGTTCTCATTACCTTATAAGTATCAGTTGTGCCTGTATTCTCGCATATAAGAGTTTCGATTACTTTATATGTTTGAATAAGTGTCTGTATCCAAGTCCCTGCCACTCGGGGGTAAAAAAAATTAAGAATCAGGCCTACACGTTTGGGCCACGGGCGAATCTGGTCTGAGACCCAAATGCCCGTTTAGCTGAGCATTATGTGTCCCATTCTCTCCTGATTTTGGTGTTTGGAATCTACATTTAATAAATGTAATCATTCCTGTGCATATAACATGCTTATTTGAACAATAATTTTCTGCAAGGGGCGACCTATATGGGATTTTCATCATTTCATGTGCAGTTCGTGTGGATCCCACCTATTATTTGCTCCCCGGAACTCACAGCACCAAACCCGATTTTTCACCCACTGGAGTGGAAACTGAAGAGGCGTCAATATTGGATTCTAGAGCACTATATTGAAATTATTTGAATACTGTCACAATATTCATCTGACATGTTACTCCTAATAATATCAAAAGCCAAATGCAATTTTATTTGAACAAACATTAGAAAAAAGGAAAATATAATATTTTTATCAGTATTTTGTGTTTACTTGAAAATAAAATTATTTTCCACTACATTTTTGAAGTATGTTAAACAAAACCCAAATTTCCAAATATCATAACATTTTTCCTCAGAAATGATTTTTTTTTTTTACATTCTGTGCATGCACACACCTATAAATATTAGTAAATAAAAAAAATGTGTTCCACCCTTTTATTGATTAGGCTCTAGGAGGGTATTGGTTTCTAGACTTTGACCAAAAATCCGATTTGGGGTGGATTCAAGAGTTTTTGTTTACTTGACTCACTTTAACCCCATTTACCCTTAACTTTTCTATTATTTACTAAATTTCTCCATCAAAAGTTACATTAGAATAGGTGGTAATAAGCAATGCATACCAAATCCAATAATGATTAAAAAAATATATATATATGGGTTCAATATAAAACATTTTTTAAAGTTTTAAATGAATAAAAAATCATCAATTTGGAAACCCCACTGGGCCATAGAAATCACGAGGAGGCCTACGCATGGGGCAAAGAAAATATCACTTGGGTCAAATTCGAGTCGGCCTAAATACAAACCCGGACCTGATTCGTTCCTAGTCTCGTGAAAGCTAATTCAAGTCGGTTAAAATTTAAAATCCTAAATCAATCTCTTTTATTAAAACCGTATTCCAAATGCATAAAAATATTTGATAAAATTATAGATTTCCCTTTCTATATTGTATATATTTTTAATACATTCCGATGGGGAACAATCAAAGACTGTGTGACCCACTTGCTCCACCATGATTAATTTATGCCCTTCACAAGACTCCCTTTTGAATTGTCCGACATCAAGTTATGAGTCGATGCTGATTGCTTACGAATTGACCCAACTTGGGGAATTTGGAAATGGATCATTTTTATGGTCGGGGGTCCAATATGATTTTAGAACCATATACACATTTTTTTAGCATAATATATAATATTATGTTTTATTAAAACGTCTTCACCTATTTGGCTAAGGAACAGCTTCAAGCTTCAACTGCATTTGGCACCTACCTATAATTAATCTAATAATGTATGCAATTTTGATCCTATGCGTGTTGGATCACCATGTGCACCTCATTGTTGGGCCCACCTGAGGACGGGACGGGGATAGGAAGACATGGGTGGGCCTTACTAATTTATAGAATTGGGGCCTCACTTGATCATCCTTTCAACGATTCAAACCGATCATCCTCTTTAGACGGTCCAATTGGTTACAGAGTTAAATTCTATATCTTGATTCATTATGGATCTGGAGAAATCTTTGGAGAAAAAAACCATAAATCATTGAATGTGTCTTATGTAAATGATGTTATTCTCCTCCTACGAGCCTCTAAATCATCATCAGAAGTCTTCATCTTCTTTGGAATAAAAAAAAAAAGTTCAGAGATCATGAGGAATTCTGAAGAATGCCCGACTAGAAAAGAGGCGTTTATGCCCTCTTTCACTGATCCAATTAATTGTTGCCACCTCAACTCACATTGATCACTGATAAAAGTAGATATACCATTTTGCATTTAAAGTTTTTTCACTCTCTACGTTAGCTTCCCATAAAAAGGAAATATCACCTGCCAAACAACATAGCAACTTATCTTTAGGAGTGTAATTTTGAAATCTCCTTGTAACATCCAATCCATTAATGGAACCATTCAAATTTCAAAGTCATCGGTTCATGTATTCATCCAAGGCCAAGTTTTACACAAAAGCATGTGGGGCCCACGGTCAAATGGAAAACCCAAATTATTCAAAGTTATTATCCGATGTATTCATTTTGAGTCCAAATTTTAGGCCCAGGTTGGGCCTACAACCCTACAATCAACTTAAATTTACATTAAAGAAATGATTTTACTCAATTAACATCCAATAATTCCATTAATGGAACCATATTCTTCCTAGACCAAATTTTAGACAACAGCAGGGGGGCCATAATCAAATGATTCAAAGTTGTTCTCAAATGTATTCATCTTGAGGCTAAATTTTTCACCTAGGCTGGGCCAACAACCCTGCAAATTCTGCGGAGATTTACATTACATAAATGATTTTACTCTTTTTTATATTTTATTTATTCAAATCTTTTACAGGTGATCAAATTAAAGTGGACCCAACCTTGATTGGACAAAACCATCGCAACCCTAATAAAAGAAGTGATGATGATTTTGAGCAGTTTAATTTGTTTAGTGGTGGGCTGTACCAATGGATTCATTCGGTAAACTATGTCATGCTAACAACCTTATGTGATCATGAGGCCAGTACCATTCCAATCAAACCTTCTAGCGTGTGGGCCACACCCTTTTCATCACAACTGAACTCAATGCAAGAATACATTAGTAGAAGTCATTCAGAGATAAAATAGGAGCCATGAGGAGTAAAAAAAGGAGTCATGGTGGCTTTTATAGAGAGAAAAATTAGGATTGATTGAAGGCATCTCTTCCCTCTTGAAAAAGACAACTACAATAAATGAAAGCACACATCAGATGTTCTTCATTCATGAAATGCATATAGGCGCTATAGAGAGCTCCTCTCTCTCTCTCTTTAAATATATATATATATATTGGAAAATATTTATGTTCATATGTTCCTTACCATTTTTATATGAGAACTCTAGGTGGGACCCACTATATGAAATGAATTTTCATTCATGGATGAAGGGGTTAGGTCCATGTGATTGGGGCCAAACTTGGTATTTAGGGTAGTCCCTCATAGATCTTTCTATCCTCAGGTTTCATCCCTAGGTGGGGTCTACCATAGGCCCCACAGAGGAGTATGCACGGTCCCTTGGTGAGAAACATATGTACATGAATATTATATATATATATATCTTTACATATATATGAGGAATTTTTAAAAACTCTCCATTTAAAAAAGTGGAGGCTAAGCTTCTTTCGACATGTCCAATAAAAATCTACCACCTTACAAGTGTAAAGCAAATAATATGGGATAACTAAATTTAAAGAGATATTAATGACGTGTTAAAATCTCATAGGTTAAAAAAGAAACTTTTTTTCTTTTTTGCAAAATGCCTAGGGAGCCCACCCACTATATGAAATGAATTTCTGTGTCATGGATGAAGGGGTTAGGTATATGTGATTGGGGCTATATTTGGTATTTAGGGTGGTCCCGCATGGATCTTTCCATCCCCCCCGGTCTCATCCCTTGGTGGAGTCCACTATAGGTCCCACAGAAGAGTATGCACGGTCCCTTGATGAGGGACATATGCACATGAATATTATATATATATATATATCTTTACATATATATATGAGGAATTTTCAAAAACTCTCCATTTAAAAAAGGGGAGGCTAAGCTTCTTTCAACATGTCCAATAAAAATCTACCACCTCACAAGTGTAAAGCAAATAATACGGGATAACTAAATTTAAAGAGATATTAATAACATGTGTTAAAATCTCATAGGTTAAAAAAGGAACTTTTTTTTTTTGAAAAATGCCCGGGGAGTTCTGTAACATGACTATATATAGAGAGAGAAAGAATATTAGCATGCATTCATCCCTCACCATAGGGTGAGGGATATTTTCATATTTAGATATATTAATGTGCAAAAGACAAAAAGTTATATGAAAAAAAGAAATGCTCAATTACAAATAGATAAAGTTATGTAAGCATCCCTCATCTTACGTGAGGGATGAAGGCACACTAATATTCTCCTCTATATATATATATGCATGTGTGTATGTGAGCACGCACTTGCGCAAAAGTCAAAAAGCATTTCACTTTTTCATATACTTTTTGTCTTTTGCACATTAATATGTTCAAATATGGAAGTGTCCATCACCATAATGTGAAGGATAGATGCTAGTAATCTCTCTCTCTCTATATATATATATATATATGGAAGCCCTTATCCTAAGCTTAAGCTTAGGATAAGGTAAGCTCAATTGTGTGACTTACACTTGTAGGGCCCACTTAGGGACCCACATGAGGATGGGGATTGGGGGATTTAAAGGACTCCCTCAAACCTTTCTCTCTGAAAAAAATCAGCCACAACTGTAGTTTCTATTATCTCCATATTTGAACATTAATATGTTCAAATATGGAAGTGTTCATCACCATAATGTGAAGGATAGATGCATAGTAATAATCTCCACATATTTATATGGAAGCCCCTCTCCTAAGCTTAAGCTTAAGATATGGTAAGCTCAATTGTGTGAGTCACACTTGTAGGGCCCACTTAGGGACCCACATGAGGATGGGGATTGGGTATTTAAAGGACTCCCTTAGACCATTCTCTTTGAAAAAAAATCAGCCATAACCGTAGTTTCTATCATCTCCATCTGGGCTCCAAAAATTTAATGGTCAATAGTCCATTCGGATTGGTGTATAGTCGATGCAATAGTTCAGTAAATTTAGATTTGACTAAAAATTGGTGCACATATGCAATTCAGGGGGTTCGTATGTTTAGCCCATTTGGATGGACCAAAGATAGGCCCCAAGAGTTCGAGCTTAAAAAATTTCTTATATAAGCTAGAGCTTAGACGATGCTTTTTCTATATTTATTTATATATATGTAGAAGCGCTACATAGCGCCGAATAGCGCCGGGACGTTTTTTTCTTAATTGGGGACCACCGAGATGCATAATGATCATGGAAGTTCATTTGATGTGAAGATCAATATGAAGCCCACCGATATGAAAAATCTGGAGTCCATATAATCATCCTAACCTTTATCCATAACCCCAAAATTTAATAGTTTAGAAGCATTATTTAATTATGATTTCAATTTACCGGTGAAATAAAATTGGATAAATGTCAAATTTGGACATGTAACAAGACATAATAGGATATTGTATATGAAAAGATTAGACTCACTCAACATGGGCCCTATGACCAAAAAATACAGGGGCAAAAAAAAGGAAAATTTTAAAAGTAGGGCATTTTTTAGAATTTTCCATATGTGTGTGTATATGTGTGAGGGACATATGCACATGAATATTTTCCATATATATATGACGCTGTATATATATCATTTTTTTTAGGCGCTAATAAAGACTTTTATTAAAGAAAAAAGGAGATTACAAAAAGAGAAGTAAAAAGTGAGGTGCAAGAGTAATATACCCCACCCCGCCCCACCTACCTTAAGTCATAAAACCCTCCCAAAGATACAACCCTTCGACCTCTTGTTTAGCCAAAGCATTGGCTATAGAATTGGTCGATCTTAGTTCGTGACGAAAAACAACAAAAATTGAGGTCAATAACACCCATATTTCATTAAAGAGGAAATGAGATTTCTATAGATTGATTCCACAATAAGAGTATCTTTGAAATGCCTCGTGAAGCACCGAAGAACATCTAGAATAGCTTGAACCTCTGTTTCATCGGAATCACATACTCCAATATGCTTAGAAAACATAAAAGGAACCTCCCGATTACTATTGCGAAGAACACCTCTTACTCCAACTGGGCCTGGCTTACCTTTTGTTGTACCGTTAACATTGAACTTGAGCATACCATGAGAGAAAGAAGTCCAAAGAAAAGATTGTTTCTCTTTTATTTGGCCACACCCCATACAAGCTTTCCAATTAATAATAATATCATTAGGAGTGAGATTAAAGAATTCCTTTCTAACCAAAGCCCACTTTGCAATCCTAATCGTATTTGTATAAATTCTATAGGAGAGGAAGCAACTTTGAAAATTCTATCATTTCTTTCCTTCAAGATGGACTATAGAATAGCAAACAATAACAACCTCTAAAGAGTATAGCCACACCCAAAGAAACAATCTTCCCTTCATGACTCTACCACATCTGCAACCTTTTCTGGATTGCACCAAGTGACACCACATCTACTGATGAAATAATTCCAAATAAATGTTACAACTTCAAAATGAAGAAAACGATGGTCTACTGATTCCTCCTCTTTGTTGCACATCACACACATATCTAAGATAGCGGTGGACATCAACCCTCTTCTTTTTAAATTGTTCGCTGTGGAGATCTTTGCACCGCCATCAACCCTTTTCTTCTCAAATTGTCTATTGTGGAGATCTTTGCCGTTACGGCTAGCCAATAAAAAGCCTCCACTCAAGGAGGAGCTAAGGGTAACCAATCAAGAGAAGAAGAGACTCTAGAGGTATGACAACCTTCTAAAGCCAAGTAAAAAATTTTTATGAAAAATTCTCCAAAAATGGAGGGTTTTTAAATTCGAGAATCATTAAAGTCCCTGCATAAAAAAAAAATTAGAAAGAAGACTTAACAACTCCACATATTAAAGATGTCAGATTCCTCCTTAAAGATACATCCCACAATATACCCCTACCTAATATATATCATTTATATGCTTAAATGTTTCACTTGCGTGTAAATGCCATTTACACACGGAACATTCATGTGTAAATGCCGAACGCCCAATGTCCAATGAGTCAAAAACCTCATGGATCATTTTCTCATCATTCCCTTCTAATTGGCCCACGTAAGTTTATTGAAGTGACAGCGGATATGCCAAAGGGGAGAACCTCATTTTCTGGTCATGTCCACCCCAAGTTTCGAATCATTAAATTGCTTTCTATCGTGACAGCTATGAAATCTCTGTAAAAGTTACTACAAAGTGCTTTGTTCTTTACCGTGCTAACAATGAAAAGAAACGCAGGACCATCTCTTAAAAAGAAGTTGTTTTTATACTGTTTGCCATCGAACTCTTCTAGGTGGGCATCAAGGGCCCTGCAATTTATCGCCATTACATGGAAAAGTGCTTCCGATGGAAAGTTTGCTTTTCTATTTAGGCTGCTACAAAGTACATTATTTATTCGATTTCTCCCTTCGTAATAGTGAGAAAGTTTATCAATATAATATTTCCACGTTGATATGAAATGTTGATATAAAGTATATATATATATATATTGATTTATCAACTTCATGATTGACTGAAATAAATAACTGAGCATTCATAAAGTAGAACGGTAGCCAATTATTATGTTGACACATCAACATGTAAATATTTTGTGTCAATATTTTATATCATCCTAATATAACTGTTATCTATATTTTGATTCCTTATAGTGCTTGGGAATGGTGTGATGATGGTTTTAATCCCATTATTGGAAGCATCAGATTCACTAGCTCGTATCATGTTGATCATGCCCATGCATGACTCAATTTGTCTTTTCAATGTCAGCTGACATTTATCCATTTAATTATTTACAATTGGAACATTTTAAAGTTTCCAATGTGGTTTACTAAGGTCTTGTTTGTTTACATTAAAATAAATTGAATTGAATACATAGAGTGGTTAAAATGAAAATCAAAGGTGAATTTCTAAAATTGAGTATCAAATGACATCTTCTTTTGATTTATTTTTCTTTAAAAAAAAATCTTATTAGAGGTTTAGTTTTGGAAATTCAAATGTAATCTTCATTTTTAATCATCTCATATATTCAATTCCTATGTATTCTAACATAAAACCAATTGCATTAGCAATGAATTGAAATGGTTCCATGCATCTGTACCAGCTGTGGACCAAATATAATTTCAAACTCATAATCGCAACAGTTGACTTTAGGCTTAACTGAAAGCCCTTCAAATAGTTCAAGCAATGAATTGAAATGGTTCCATGCATGTGTACCAGCTGTGGACCAAATATAATTTCAAACTCATAATCCCAACAGTTGACTTTAGGCTTAACTGAAAGCCCTTCAAATAGTTCAAATTAGAAACGAGTGCCAGTCAAAGGAGGTTATCAGCAACAATTCTAGCAATTTCGGCTCATTACCCTTTGCAACTATCATGTTTTTTTTTTTTAACCTAGCCAAGGGGCCTTGGGCCCAAATGGATAGGCCATACACACTACAAGAAAGCCGACTCAATTGGGAAAAAAAGCCCACATACGTAGGAAGAAAGCCTACAAAAGTGAAAAGAAAGTCCGTACACACAGAAAGATGTTACACACTCAAGGTTCGAATCCTAGAAAGAAAGATAAGGACACACACCTCTTACCAATAGGGTAAGAGGGCAATTCTTTATCATGGTTTTTGTTTACTCTTACAATATGCCGCACAAGTGACAGCTTTTCTCTCCAATCAATAGATTTTTCTGCCACATAATTTATACAACTTCATTCAATTTAGAGATTAAATCTAAGTGCTTAATTTACAATCAAATCAGACATCAAATCTAATAAGACATAAATTCAAGTGAGGGGCACATGTTACTGTAGACAATGAATTTTGAGGTGGAAGAGAGAGCAATTTTTAGCCCTTTGGCCTCACCACAGGATTTTCTTTGGTTTGCTTTGTTAACTTTTATCACTTGCATGAGACATAAAATTTTTATCCCTTGTAGGTAATGAGATGATCTATTTTTAATAAACTTTTTAAATCAATGATTGAAAGTTTTTCACAAAATTCTCGAGATCTACAAGATATCAAGTCTTGAAATTTGACCCCATAACCTTGTCCATCCTTCCAAAGAGATCTAACAGTTTGGATTTTGTGTTTAGGGCCCACAAATTTCAAAAAATAATATCCAATAATTCATTTTTTTTAAATATCTCGATTGGTGATGATCCAACAGTTGGAATTTGGTTTCATAGTGAACATTGACCTTATAAATATTTTTAACGGTTTGAATTATAATTTATTGTCCCACAACTAATAATAATAATAAAGAAAATAAGGGACTGCCTGTGAGCTAATCTAAAATCTAAAATTGAGCATGTTACATTAATGGTTGAAATCTTTTCACAAATTTCTTGAGATCCACAAGGATTTAATCCTTCAAAATTGACTCCATAGCCATGTTCAGCCTTCCAAACATTTCCAACGATTTGGATTTTGTGTTTGGAGTCCACAGAATTTAGAAAATAATATCCAATGTCTCATGTGTTTTTGCACATATCTTGAAATTGGTGATGATCCAACGGCTGAAATTGTGTCATAGCAGTGTTTGCTCTTCTCAACATTTCCAACGGTTTGAATCTTAATTTACCCTCTTTGATTTCAAGAAAAGAAGAAAAATATGGTCTAGGTTTGATGCATTTTATGTTATCGTAGCTCTACCTCCTTTTTTTAGGCTCTACTTTTCATCGGCATCTTAAAGTGGGCTATGGAAAATAAAGGTAAAGCCTCTCCTTGTCTAAACTAAGCAGAGCATAAAAATATATGCCAAACACTCTTGCTTTTCAAAACTCCATCCACTTTAGATATTTAGATAAATAGAGCCTAAAAGTAGTGATTCCAAGCATGGGCTTAGATGCATGCTCTTCATGGAGGGATGGTATGGTCAAAAAATGCAAACAAGCATAATAGGAGACCAAAGAATTTAAGATCTTAGACATTTGTTTGGCAGCTAAGGGTTAACTAGCGGATCACAAAGTCTGAACACGAGATCCAAGGCCAATCCATTGGTCTCATATGAATGTCCATGCTCACATATATAGAACAAATAGAGGCGGTCACATGTATTGAACATCCGAACCACTAAAAATAAAGGGCATCCCCTTCAATGAGCTGACCCAAAGTTTTACACCAATAGTACTTAGACCCCACACAAGATTGAGCATATAACACTTTCAACCATGTGTGCCATTTTATGGAAAACTCCTATTAGGGTAAAATTTAAGAAAACTCCATTAAAAAGGAGGGTACTTATTTTGAGCGGCTTAAATACATGATAGGTATGTTAGCCCTTAGTGTCGAGTTCTACACCCCTCACAGGAGGCATAGGTGAGACACTCAAAGGATTCAAACTCTTACCTTTGAATTACGACAACCTTTGAGTTTTTCTTTTCATGACTCCTTAAATTGCTTAAAATGCTACCTTCTCATGTACAAACATTGTAGGTCATCTAATAATCACAATTCTTAGTGCCAAAGGAGGATAAAATAATTATTTTGAGCAATTCATTATGGGTGTCATCGCTATGAAAGCCTTGTCTCAACTATGTATTTGCCATTTGCTTTAAATTATCAGTCAAAATATTCATGATCATTACAAAAAAAAGAAAAAAAGAAAAAAAAACTTTTTTCTATATATTAATACCAAACCTTAAAATAGACATATATCAGACCCAAAAATAATAATGCTAACATAATGACAAAATATATGAGATTTAGAAAGAGAAAATATTAAAATAATTTATATTTAAAAAACTTAAATTAATTAAACACAATAAATAAACGATTGATTATAGTGGGTCATTTTATTTCCTTAGTTCAACAATTATAACAAAGTTTTGAGAAATTGTATTGAAACGTATTACAATATTTCTTAAATTTAGGGTTTCTTTTTCAATATTCTTAGGAAAGTCTGTAAAAAAATTATTTTAAATAGTCAATAATGAGTTAATCAATATAAAATGTTCTGGGCAAGCTCTTGATTGTCCTACAAAAAGTTCATTGTGGAGCTATAGCTTAAGGCTAACTTTAGGCCCAACATTTATTTTTAGTTTTCTCCACAGTTGAATTCACAGTTCGTTTAAAAATATGCTTTACATAATCTAATGCACGTTCACAATCATATATTTGGTTTTGGAATTCAACAAATGCCCCATGGTGGAATTGTTCCACTACTTCAACCTAGGATTTCTCTGAGTTAAAGCCAAAGAATCCGCATTCGGACCTTGGTTAGCAATAGCGTGCTGCATAGCATACATCACATCACACTGCGGGGACAACTGTTAATCGTTTTATCCATCGCATGGGGTCAAAGGGAGGGAGCATGTCTTGTCTTGTGGGAGATTTCCTTTTCAAGAAAAGTATTCTTAAAATGGCCTCCTTTTATTCAGAAGTAATTCTAAATAAGTCCTTCAACCACCAACCAAACGAGTGGTACACTCTCTTTCATCGGTGGCTTCTTTTAACCAAAAAAAAAAAAAAGTCATTTTATAACAGGAAGCATCCTGGAAACTTCCTGTGGCTGAAAATCTCATCCGTCATAGAATAGTTAGTTACTTAGTTGCACCGGAGAGTCTTCATTCCTCCCCTTCCTTGAAGACTGGAAATGGAGCGTATGTGTCCAGATGATTCTCAACGTGGCTTCCACAATTTACAGTATTTTTTTTGGCGTATGCAATTGCAATTAATAATGGCAATGGGTCAGGTTTAATCGGGACCCGACCGGACCGCTTCTATTAGGGGCGCGTTTGGTACCATGTAGGTAGGATTTAAGTCAGATATGGTTTTCCATAAATTAATCTCAGTCAGGTTCGGGGCAAATTTAGGTTTTAGATGTATGAACCCGACCTGTCTCATATATTTTTACTTCTTATATTTCACTACGGGTTCGGGGTGAATTTAGGTTTTAGATGTATGAATCCGACATGTCCCATATATTTTTACTTTGTATAATTCTTAGTAAATTTCTTTATCATACTAGACTTCAATAGTGTAAGTGGCTACGAGGGTGAGTTGATCTTTTGAAGTCCTGGGTTCGAACCTTTTAAAATATGTATTTTTGATATTTTTTTGGAAATATTAAATAAATCACTAACAAACCCAACCCGACCCATAGGTTGTGTTGGTAGTAGGAATGCAAGTCAGGTCCGATTCAAGTCTAGGCAAATCCGAACCCGCCCTACCCTGTTTCCATCCCGAATTGCAATGTGGGTTTTTTTTTTAACATTGTGGTGTTGGAGTACCAGAGGATCGGGCTCACTTTTGATAAGTCTACTCTTTTCTCACTTTATCACCCCATGATCTTACACGTGGGCCCCTTTCATGTAGGCATAAAAGGTCCTATAATTTTCTGCGCTTGCATGGAAAAGTGCTTCCTAGGAAAAATCTGCTTTTCCACATAGGCTGCTACTTCAACTTCCTTCCTTTTGTAATAGTGAGAGAGTTTATCTATGATTTGCCCTGCTGCTGTGACCTTCTTTGTATATTTTGCTTCCCTGTCAATGTAGACCACTCAACCCCCAACATTTTGGTGCTTGGGAATAGTGTGAGGTTGGTTTTGATCCGGTTGTTGGAAGCATCAGATTCACTAGCTTGTATCATGTTGATCATGCTCATACATGACACAATTTGTCTTTCCAGTATCAGCTGACATTTATTCACTTATTACTTGCATTTAGAACAATTATAGTTCCCAGTGGTTTACTAAGGTCTTATTTGTTTACATCAAAATAAATTGGATTGAATACACTGAGTAATTAAAAATGAAAATCAAAGGTAAATATCTAAAATTGAGTATCAAATAACATCTTCTTTTATTATATTTTATTAAAAAATCTTAGTAGAGGTTTAATTTTGAAAGTTTAAATTTAATCTTTATTTTTAACCACCCTATGTATTTAATTCTTATGTACACTATTTTAAGAATATTTTTTGTTAGGGTATTTTTAAAATTAAAATAAAGATGAATGAGTACTTTTAAGCCCCAAAAAAAAAAAAAAGAAAAAAAAGAAAACAACTCGAGACAATTACCATGTGGATGCTCTTATATCCCACATTTTTTTGAAAGCTATCCATAAAATGCTAATTATCACACAGCTATTTGTATTGGGAAGGATGTTCTAAAAATAATGATTTTACCCTTTAAACTTGCGATATCCTATAGCTGTAGGATACGACCGGTCTAATATCCTATTATTGTAGGATATCAAATGAAACTTAGATTTTTTTCACCTCTTCATTTCTACCGAAGAGATTGAAAAAAATTTTACTTCTTCTTCCGAGACAAATGAAGAAGATAAACGAAATAAATAGCACATACTTCTTGTGATGACTAAAATAAATAATCTTTAGATGATGGAAACCCATATAAGAAAAGCTCCAACTAAGGAATCTAAAAAAGTAAAAATGATGAAGATAAACCATAATTTCATGGTGAATATACACTTTGAACTTGTCTGGAAGGGGTAGAACATGTGATATCTTACATCTACAAGATATCATATTATTCGATGTCATATTTTTGTAAAATATTGCATCGATCGATATCCTATAGGAGTAAAATCGTCATTTGTAGAATATCCTTTCTCCCATGACAACCATGCAGTAATTTTGATTTTGTCGATAAGTTTTTTGATTGGGTATGGGTACAAGGGCATCAGTTGGAAAAGGAAAAAAACCAAAACTTTCTTCTCTTGCACGACATGCTCCCTGCATAGGTGGAGCAAGCGATTCCCAAAATGAAAGCTGCGCATCTATGCATGATGTTGTTCAGGATGTTGTTATTGTTGACCCTTTCAGTAATTAATTCAGTCGTGATGTCCGATTTCCAAAATCAAAGCTGCCCACTTGTGCAAGATATTCAGAAAATAATGCAGTTGTGATGTGGGCCCACCTATGAAAATCAAGACTTTATTAATGGACTCATCCGTGAAAATCGAGACTATTAAAGGACATTTATTGATCCTTTTTTTTAGGTAGCAAAAGGATGTTGATGTCGTTGATCTCGCCCCTTTCAGTAATTCAACGGTGATGTGGGCCCATCTCTAAAAATCAAAACTGCGCATTGATCGAAATAATCGTGCCTCTAATTCAAGATTTCTCTAGGTTCAGTTCTAGAAGGACTCGATTGAGGTTTTGGTGAAAGAACCTTTTGCAGAGCATGAATAAGAAGGTAAAGATTAAATTTGGTTTTAAATCGGTACTTTCTTAAGGTCGATGGCTAATATAAAATAGTTTAAAATTTCAGGAAAGCAGGGTTCTTTCCAAATTTCTGGATCATCTTTGTCCGCAGAGCATTTCATTTATATTAACGCACTTTGTGGAAATCCCCTAACAACAATGCCAACATATGGTAAGAACCGTGTTTAGCTTCCAACACTAAAGCAGGACAACAAAGATGATGGCAGATGCTCTAATTAAACGGTGTTAAGAGGATTTCTCTTTGGGATGATTTTATTTTGTAGTTGTTGTATGAGTAAGATACAATACTCTTGTACCTTTGTGTTCCTTCACACTTTCTTTTTTTTCTCTTTTTTTTCTTTTTTATTGTTTTCTCTTTGTAACCATTTTTTCTTTAATCAAAAGTTATCGTTACTGATATTAAAAAATAGACATTTATTACATTTACATCTGTCGAACATTGATGATATTTGAAAATGCCATAATATGGTCATATCATGATATATTTTTTATAAACATCAGGATAAAAATTGGGTGCGCAAATTAGGAAAGCCCTATAAATTTACTTTTAAGAGAATTTTATATTAATTGCTTGTTTGTTACTTTTCATGACATTTTCTTAGATACCATCCCAAGGAAAACACAAAATTGAAGATGTCTCAACATTTTTTATACAATAATTTCCTGAAAGCCATATTTGTGGCAAAGAAATGGTGTTATCCAGGTCAAAGCCTTGGATAATTCCACGGTGCTTTGTTCTCAAAATAGGGTAAAATGCCCTAGGGCTGAATAAAGACCTATGGTTCTGGACTCATAGAAGAAGAAAGTAGCCTTTGAGCTTGAATTGTTTGAAGGCATGACACTGTCTTTGTCACGGTCATTGGAGGTTAAGCTTTTTTTAACCTAATGAATCAATCCCAAGAGAAACTTCAAATCCTAGTGACTAAATTTTAATTCACGTTCTTTTTTTTTTAAAATCCCAACTAGGGGATTGGGATGCCACCTTCAATAGAGGAAAGCAGACCTTATAGAAGCGGTGGAGCCCTCAAGTAAGGAAAGTGGACAGACCTTAGCAAACAATATATATATATATATCTAATTCAAGTTTCTAGAAAAAACTACAAAACCAAATAGACTAAAAAGGAATATGTAGCATAAAAATTTCCAATATATCTATTGATTGTAAACTTTTTTTTATTTTTGAAGCTTTATAAGATAAAAAAAGGAGCTTATATTTTTAAATTTTTAAATTTTAATTTCCATCACACTATTCCCAAAAAATTCCTTTGTGGGGCATTGCTAAAGATGGCTTAAAATCTTAATTAATCCAAAGAGGGCTTTTGTAAACCACACCCCACACACCCCAACCCTACCCCCAACTGGTTTTTTAGTCATCTAACTGGGTGCTAGTGGGCTTATGTTTTAACTTCACATTTATAAGAGGTACCTCTCATAATTAGAAAGCCATACAAGGGTAATTTGTCACCTTTCAAGTGCATCTCGCAACATGTGTGAGGTAAAAGTCTAAGCCCTTATTGATCCCCTTGGATGCATGCCATCATGGGAGATAGTGTACTAGAAAGGTATCATCATGGAAATAAGAGTTTAGGTTTTTGATATGTCAATTATATCACTACAACCATTGGCTTAGGAGGGCCTTAAAGTTTATCATTTTCTTTATTTAAATTTTTATAAAATAATATATAACAATAAATTTAATTTCAATAATTGTAGGAGAGTGCCAATTCATCAACGTTAGTGACCATGAGTGCTAATTGATATAGTGTTAAGATTGTTGCCTCTCAAGATTTGCATGAGACTAAAAATATCAGCCTTGGTAGGCTGTGGCAGAATCACGAAATTAGCGTTGGGGGCCACTATGTGAAAAATGAAATATAGCGTGCGTGGGAGGGCAGGCTTAAAAAGAGTCCAATGCTAGCTGGAAATTGTAAGCTAGACAGATTGAGAAAATTGTGCTTAATCAGGCAGCATTGTTGCATTAATTTTATTCCTTTTTCTAGAAAGTATAATTTAGAATGCAAATTGAAGGAAGAAACAGGAGCAAAACATATGAAAAATGGCAATGAGAGACCAAGAAAAAAGAGTAAATTACCTTATATATCAAGTTGCTTAACTGGTAAACAAACAACAAAGGCCCGGGCTCAAAACAAAGATTTATTTAATTAATACAATAGTTAAAATTGAAAAAAAAAATCACTATTGTTACTTTTCAAATTTTTGGAAGAAAATAAGATGAAAAAGCGATTAAATAATTTTTAAGCACTTTAAAAATTCCCCTTCAGAACATTTTTATTTCATTTAAACCCATCATCAGAATGGTTTTAGTTGGTAATGGTCGTGTCGACTTTGAGCAAGACCGGGGCAGAAAGAGATTCGTTTTCGAATGATTAGTTAGTCAAAGTGAGAAGATACACATATATTTTTTTTCTTAAAATCCTTTCCCATTTTTATAATTTTAAGAAACACCCTTTAGCGCGTTTCATCTTTGCAATATAAATACAAGTCCAAGCCGCGGACTAAATGGAGACTTTAGATTCATCCTCCATTTCTAAATCTTACATATTTGTCATCTGCATTAGAATTAGTTCAAATTTGAGTTCATCAAATAAGAGAAAAGCACAGGGTCATTAAAAGAAAATTCATCAGACACTATTGTGACTCCTTTTGTAAATAAGAAAATAGGAACCTTCCAAGCCTTCCCCTCCCCGTCCCAAAGGCACAAACTTGGACTCTTTTGCGGCAAATAAGAAACCCAGTCCCAGAAACCAACACCAATCACCTTCTCTACTTGCTCCCTTGAAGCGAACTACAACTACAACTACAGCTACAACTACGTTGAAAGAAGAAAGCAGCGATGAGCCCGTCTTCGGAGTTCCTGCATGGCGCCTCCTCGTCGTCGACGCCCTTCCGGTTCCGGCACGGAAGCTCCGGCGAATTCTCTGACGAAGAAGACACCACCTGGAAGAAGAAGGTGACGTCCGAGCCGCAACACATGAAATGGATGGTATGTGTTGGAATTTCTTATTGTATCTGGGTGTGCATGTTCTACGTCCGAAACCGCTGTGTGTCGTATGTTACCGGGTTGATTTTCCGGCTCCCATTTCACGGGTCCGATACCTTAACATGAGGAATCGGATTCGGAATCGGTTAGGAATCGTATGTGTTTCTATCTTGTTTTTTAAAGACCGTAAACATGAGAAATCGGAAATGGACCCCGAACGTGAACCAGATCTGAATCAGAATCGATCTTAAAGTGATCTGTATCAAAACCATCAAATTGGTTCTGGGTTACCATCAAATTGGTTCTGGATTGATTTTACCGGCCCGAAACCGCAGTAGCATGAGGAATCGGAAACGGAACGTGATCGGAACCATCAAATAGGTTCTGGGTTTTATTTTACGGGTCCAGAGGTGGATCCGACCGGATAAACAACCGTTTCCAAGGCTTATAGATTTCACAACGTGGACACTTGGAAATTGGAATTGCTGATGTTGATGTAAAAGAGCATGGGGAAGGACTCCACGTGCTGATGTAGAGAGAAAGAAGGTACGACGAAAATGCTAAATGACCAACATGCCCCTCTTAAATGCATGTCTCATCTTGGATCCTCAGGTGGAAACTTGTATTGACCGGAACTCATGTTCATGTTGGAATTAAAATCAAGGAAACCGGATCCGATCATATATCGAACAAGAAATGAGTTTCAAGTCAAGGAAACCGGATCCGATCATATATCGAACAAGAAATGAGTTTCAAGCCAGACGATTCCTTTGGGTTGCAAACACCAAAGAATTAGAGGATCGCACCCGCTTGTTTGCTACCCAATTGGTTATTTATTTTTCATTTTCCTTGATTCCCTTGCAATAGAAAAGGGAGACTATTTGATGCTCATTTTTATATTTTTCTTTGGTGCCTTCATTTTTAATCATTTAGGGCATGAATTCCTATTCCATGTAAACAAAAATACTTATGTTTTTCTACTTTTTTCAAAAAAAAAAAAAATTATGCTGGTTGTTAGGAGTTCTTCTCTTTTTTTCTTGGAATTCATGCCTTGTGTTTGGTAAATTCATGTTGAAATGAGGTGTCATTTCAAGACATAATAAATAAAAAGGGGTCAAATCAAAATTACACATTTCAAAAAAATTTTCTACCATTTTCACACTATAAAGTGAAAAAGATACTTCTTCATGCCATAGCTGACCAAAATAATAATATTAATAAAATAAAATAAATCTACTTTTAATACAAACAGCCAAAGAATTCCTTCTTAAGCCACTAAAAACAAAAACTCATTAAATGATCAGTTGACCCATTATATTTTATTCTTCCTGATTTGACACCTTACCACACTTCACTACACCATATATATATATCCAAATAAGGTAGAAGGCAAGTGGCTTACACTAGGTTTCCTATGGTTTGAAGTGTGTGATTTGAATTTTCCTATTTGGGGGTTACATGTTTAGCATCTTTGTTGATTATTTCATGGGATTGTGGTGTTTTTGACTTCTTTATCATATTGAGATTGAATCGGATAGGAATTATTCTAAACAATGCCTTTCCGAGCCCAACAAGTCACTTCACCATTTTTGACTAACCAACCAACCATATGATGGACCACGGAAGCCAACAAAATAAACCCTCCCGATCTGTCTGGAAGTGAAACACATGCAAAGCGCTCCTTTTGTGGAATGTGTGCGCAATTGCACCTTTAGCAAAGAAAAAAAACAAGTGCAAAATAAAAAAAAAGAGTGCAATTGCACCTTGGTAAATTTAAAAAAAAGGTGTACCCTCCAAAAGGCTAGAATGGAATGATGAACAACCAGAATACTGAAAAGTTCTTTCCCAATATGGAAAACGAACTGCCCACCAAATGGCATTGATGGCTGTATTAACAGTGACTGATCTTTCCCAATGTGATTCGTTTTCCACAGGAGGAAGGCACTCCTCTGCAGTTTCAGCATAATAATCTGGGGAGTACAAAGGAGGAATATGTGACAATGGAGGGCAGGAAAGAGGAGGAATATGTAACAATCCAGGTAAACATTCTTTTGCAAAATTTGCAAAACAATCTTGCTCTTACACCTAGCAAAATAAATAAATAAATAAAACAATATTGCTCTTACGGAGTCATTGTTGAGGCTGCATATCAATGTACTCACCCTCTGTTGTATTCCATCCAACTGAATACTGCCTTTGTTCCATTTCAACTACAGATTTCTGCATGTTAAATTCAAGAGGATAGCCTATCAAAAAGTTGAACTCCAGCACAATGGAACAATATCTCCCAGAATAATACATCCGTTGCCTAATATACCCTTTTGAGAACAGCATTATCAAATTTTGGGTCAAGTTTGGCCCTAGAGCACATGTAATATTAATAAAACGGTTGGTGATTTCTGTCCAAAGCCACCTGTTGGACTTTAGATTCAGGTAGAAATCAAGAATCCCTGAGGCTATGGGTAGGATTCACCATGCCCTTGTGGCCTATTTGTATCTTCATAAACTGAGCCCAGGTAACCTAGTTAAGTTTGTGTAGATGAGGCTTCATGTGTTTTGAATAAGTGACTGAGTTTTTCTTTGCCATAACAAGTTACAGGTAAATAGATTTATATTGAGTGAAGGGCAAGTAAGCAATCCAAACAGGGTCTTAGTCTTTTTTGTTTGCATGGAATCCACCTTTGAATGCATGAGGATCCAAATTTTCATACTTTTGATTGAGCCTTAAAATACAGAATTTACAAAATGTGTCTATGGACTATGGAGTATGGAAACCTACTTGATACCATGTTGAGGAATATTCCTGACTTCAAAAAGAGGTGTCAATAACTTTGGATTTCCATTCTCCATAGACAAGATGATTCTATTCAAACAAACAAGTCCTTACTCTCTACTTTGTAGTCATTCTATCTAAATGTAAATGCTTTAGAAAAGAAAAAATGACAGCATAAGCTACTGCTATTGCAGGTTGAGCCAGGTGCTCCACAAATGCAGGGACTAGCTGCACAGATTTCTTGCAGCCATTCCTGGCCTATAGATGAAAGGTTAGCCACCAGTTATATTAATGTTCTAACCATGATTTTCTTTGAACCCTGCTTGGTATATGTGAAGGAACAATTTCAATGGAATGTTAGCAACATAATATACCAATATAGCACCCATTGCAAGATTTGTCTCATCATCATGTGGGCCCACTGAGAACACACCTTGTGGCCCAAACAGGGTCTGGTTTCACTCAGCAATTTGTTCATTGCCATAACATGACTACGAGTCAAATAATCAATTGTTGCATACAAACAGGGCCAGCTGATAAGTGCACTGGCCTGAATTTTTGGGCCGATAAATGTCACAACTGGATGCACTTGCACTCATGTGCCAATTTCCTTGTGTACTAGAGAACACCTTCAAATTGCTAGTATAATATCTTCTGTATTTGGCTCTCTTTGTATGACATTGCTTACTGGGTTTTGCAGTGAATCTGGGAGCAGCATTATGTCCTATGCAGTTCTGGTGAGACTCAGTTCCTAGTGTAGGCCACATATACTTATCTACAGAGTGAATGTTTTAATAGTTTAATATTTTGCTGAAACTAGAGGTGGCAAACATGGCCCGACCAGCTAACCCAAGCCACATTCGACCCGCAAAAGATATGGGGCGGTCACAGATGGGTTGGATTAGGATTAGCCTGTTTACCCCGCAAGACCCGTATTTGACCCGTAAGAAGGTAATTTATTTGTCCTCCACCTCACTCTCCAAAACTTTAAATGAAAATATATGACTACATGATTTTAGGAAATATAAAATTCTGATTTCACAATTTTTAGAGATTTTAGATTAGGTTCTCTCCAATCTCATTCTCCATGACTACAAAAAAATCTATCCAATCTGACAGCCTCTACCTTCCACTGATACTTCTTGCAAACCACCGAGTTCTTAAAACTGCAATTCTGTCAATTATCTATCTTCACCGTTTTTTTGACAATAAACTATCTTACCTACCAAGAGAAAGAACAGAAAACTAGATTGGTTTTACTTTGCAAGCTATATCCACTATATTCTTGCAAGTCCTCTTTCTTTTATTCCATGTATGCGTGTTGTGTGTGCTTTTTTAATGGAAGATGTATTGTGTTAAAAAGAACAAAACATCAAAATATACATCAAGAAAAAGCAAAAGACAAGAAAAAATAATACCCATCACACCCAGTGATATAAAAAGTATCATCGGAGCTTTCCTTGATACTTGCCATTTGAGAAAAGTTATGTTGCAACCCTATTCTTGAACTAGTTAGCAACAAGATTTAGGTCCTCCATAGCCATGGATAGGAAGTGTGGTCACTATCATGAAATAGTCGTATTCTATGCAACTATAGTTCTATTCTATGCATCTATAATTTTTCATCACTACTTGTGTAGCATTGTGATTCCCAGATCCTCAGATCTGCCATTTCTGAAACTAAAACAGGTTCTTCTCACCTTTATTTACAGTAATTCATTCACCGTGTATTGTCGAGAACCACAAAATTTTTTCTGGAAACATCGATTCAAATATCTTGGATTAGATTAATGCAACCGAAGATTCCTTTGAGCCATATAATGTGACAGCTCATGATCGAGCATGCTATGTAAAGGGAAAGCTTAAATGAGTTGCCCTCACATGATGACACAACCTTGAATAGGCAAAGAAATTTTAATTAAGCGTAATGCAGTTGATTGTCCTAATGAATCAACTTGTCTTAGATGCAATGGAAACCTAATTACATAGCTAAATGTCATACTGAATCAACATTGAAAGAAACTTATAAATTCAAATAGGCATATCTAGTGTGTAATGGAAGTGCAAAAGAGGAACATAGATGAGCAATGAAGAAAATTGAAGTCACACAAAAAAGAGAGCTTTAGATCTGATGGATCAAATGGGCTCTGTCATCCTAGAAGTAAAGTGCCTATGAAAGCTTCAAAACATAGATCCTTGATTTTGAGCAATTTTTAAAGGATATCCAACCATTCAAACGCCCTGCATTGACTTTGTGTTTGGCGATCAACAATGGTTCCCATTTATGATAGTTGGATGGGTAAATTGTACAGTCTCAAAAAATCTGACAGATAGATCTAAACCATTTGTGGATCTAATGGTTGGTTTGCACCAATGAAATCTATCTACACCACACATAAAAAAAAAAGACATTGCCCGTCTATTCTTCCAACAAATATCTACTACCACCAAAAAACATTGCCCTTCCGTTCAAATTCTAGATGTCGAATTAGACCATGCGTACCACTAGACCAACAACATATATACAAATGAATTAGTTGACTAACTGAGAGATGATGTGGCCAATCTTTGGTTCAGGAGGACTTCATCTTAAATTGTCGAAATCGAGCTTTCTTCGGCCGAGGAGAACTAATGAGGTCTAAGTGCATTAAAATCTATAGAAGGGGGCTCAAGAATAAGCTGACAGTTAGCTAACCCAATGGCTCAAACATATCTACTTTCTTAGTATAGAAATTTCCAATAAATTTTCTGAGATCTACTTTCTTAATTTAGGAAAATTTCAAGGAGATTTTCTGGAAATGCATTCTTAGTTTAGAAAATCCTAAACAAGATTTTCCAGCATATCCTAGTTAGGAAAAAGGGATTGACATGTAACAATCTCATGAAGAGAAAAGCAGATCATATCTAGGATCCCTAATAGGGTTTGTTGTTACCCTAGACTTTAGAGAGTTCTTGTTTATGCACTTAATTTAAGTGTTTTCCTTATATGAATACTCCTTAGGTTGCCAATGGTGATGATTCCAAATTCCCAAGCATCCATGGTGAATGTATGAAGATATACCATCCATCATTGTGCCCCATCATGATAAGAACATGATTCCTACTTTTTTGTGATCTATTTTGAAATGTGTGAGACACACATGGAAACTATTTTTTTTCCTTTCTTTGAAAGCATATAGCGAACAAGTGAGAGATGCCAAAATCTTGCATTTGAAATGAATTGGTGATGGATTGGAAGCTACACATACATGCACTTGACTAGTGTGGCATTTGCACACAGTGTGCATACTGCATAAGGATAAAACTACATAGAATTCATTTGTTTGTGTCATTCGCTATGATCCTCTGATATAGTAGGGGCATGCCATGGATATGGTAGGGACAGAATTTACACACATAGAAAATGAAGTATTAGATACGATACAACAAAATATCTATGTATTTTGAAGTATCCAAGTAACATAGATCATTTTTCACGTATTGTGTATATAAGGCCAAAACCAATTAAAAAAAAATAACTGCTGTACAGCAAAGCCCACCTTTTGATACAGGTAAAGTGTTCATAGTTTCTCACTTGCCTCTGAAATGCCTCATACATTTAATAACGTGCTTCACCAATCATGTCTCGAAGACCCTTTAGTGAAGCTTCTACCCAAATACACCCATAGAGCGTGGTTCCTCCACAAGATTAAGACCTTATCCGAACATTTTCTGTGTGTGACTGTGGCCAGGATCTTCCCATGACGGCCAATAAAAGTGAGATTTTAATATAAAATTTGATGGCATCAATTATTTTATTTGGGATTTTGGTTTTTTGAAAATTTGTAGAAGGGAAAGTATTATGGGACTTCATTGATGGATCAATTATAGTACCTATTAATTCTAAAAACAGCAAAATGGAAAGCAAATCATACTGAAGTCATCAGTTGTATCCTTAGCTCAGTTGAGCCCAATATTCCATTTGATATGGCTCTTTAGTTTAGTCCATAGTTCCGGCCATTTCTATCTCTGTAGAAACACTAATTCCTCATAAAACATGGGGAATAATATGAACTTGTTTAGGAAATAATATAAATGTGTTTGTGCTAGTTTAATGGACCAGGTTTCTACTCCTACATTGGACATTTGTCTTCAAGAACTTCTCAAGGAATAAACTATAAAGATGTTGTTCACAAGTTTTAATGTATAAACAAAAGCACTCATCATTTCTTAGCTCTTCTGGAGTTCCTAATACAGACTTCTACACATCTGACACTGAGAAATAGGTGGAACATGATATGAGTACAATGCTACAAGTGCAAGGAATTCAGTCACTTTGCCAATAGATGTAAGAAGAGCAAAATTTCAAACTACGGTAAGAAGTATGAATTCTGAAAGCTAATTGTTGTAAACTTCCCCAAAATCAAACTTCATGCATCTAATGTTTTTTCTATATCCATCGACCCATCACAAGCCACTTTGGAGTCCCATCTCCTCCCACCTCAATCATCCAATTTGTCTCAAGTTCCTAACCAATATACTGTAGCATTTAAGGGTGTAGCAAATTAACTACTTAACACCTCCCTCTGGGTGGGACATAGCCCGGATTCAAAGCACACACCTGCACAAGATACGACATGGGGGCATTTTTGGCCTGCGCAGATGTGCCCACACACAAGACATGGCATGGGGCCCTTTTTTGGCGCAGTTTAAATTCAAACCCGGGACGTGTTGGCTCTGATACCATATCAACTTGCTAACCAATACACCAAATGCCTAAGCATTAAAGGAGCGGCAAACTAACTACCTAACAGTTTGCAACCTCCAATGTTCCTCAATCACATCTTTACCTAAAGCCTTACATTAGATCATACGAGCTTTATGTTCCATGGGGAATCTTTAGTAATGTTTCTCCTTTCTCATCCGTGTGGTACCTAAATTCTAGTGAATCCAATGTGACGGGAGTGTAGCATAATCTATCCCAGATTAAGCCATATATCAAAATGAACACAAACATACACCAAGTGATTTAGAAGCTGGTTGGGAAATGGCAGAGGTGCAAATTATTATTTGTTTGAATTTGACTCTTCGCCATTCATTCCTTTTCATTTCTTTGTTTGGTTCTTCTAACAATAACGATGTATCTTTGTAGTGTACGAAATCAGGACATTTAAATATCAGAAAATTGTACTTAAATTAAATTCTAGCTCATTTGAAAATAAAAGACCTACTTCTTCACAATTCTCTTACTCTAGTTATCACATGGGAAATGGAAAAACCCTTCCAGTTCCTACTAGCATCCATACATCATCACCACTTTTTTGTTTAGTTCACACAGATTTTTGGAAATCACCTGTCTATCTAAAATGGGGTACAAATATTTTGTCATATTTGTGAAAACCAATAGTCATTATATATGAGCATGTTTTCTAACTTCAAAATCGAACATTCCTCCCATATTTCAACAAGTTATTAATATGATAGAAAACTAGTTTCCTATGTTTGTCACAACGTTAAATTCAAACTCAGGGGAGAACAGACATGTAAGAATTTTCAGGCATTCCTGATATGTAAAGGAATTTCTTCAAAACACTCATGTCCTCATACCTCTCAACAAGATAGGGTTGCTGAGCATAAACATCAATGCATCTTGCAACTATTCTTATTCTATTGATTGATTCAATTGTTCCCACATCCTTTCGATAGAAGCATAGGCAATGTTCTATACATTCTCAACTGTCAACTTTATTTGAACTTGTCTAACCACCATAAATCCTTCTTTCTCTCTATCATCACTGGTATACTTCATTCTTTTAGATGTATATGTTTGTCTTGTAACCTCCAAAGGAGTGAACCAAATTTATTACACAAAATTTGGTTTAGTGTGTATTTCTTGGTAATGAGGATGGAAAAAAAAAATTTTATTTGTTTTGATTGTAACACAGTCCTTATCTTTCTTACAGCTTCGTTTTCATCGTCTACTTATTCTTCATCTGCTAATTTATCTTCACTCAGCTGGTTTAAGGTTGTGGTTTATCAATGAGAGTCAAGATGATCAACTGGCTCCTCATGGCCCTTCCTTGGAGGTTGCATCCCCCATGTCATAATCCTCTCATACCTTTTTCTACGGATTTTCTTTTCCAACTCTCTTCTTGCTTCCTTAAATTTTGTTTCCATTTCTCACTCTTTTAAGTAAGCAGTTGAGCAATTGCTGTGAATGAGAAGTTGAAAGCTCTCCAAGATAATCACAAGTGGGATCTTGTTTCCTGTCCCCCTAATGTTCAACCAATTGGTTGCAAATGGATTTATACAATCAAAGATCAAAACAGATGGGAGCCTTGATAGATATAAAGCACATCTAGTTTCTTTAGGGTTTCAACAAGGGCATGACACTTTAATTATGATGAAACATTTGTTTCCATCACAAAGAAGACAATATTTTTTGGCTTCTGACTATTGTTTCTTCCTAATCATGGTCCATTTTTCAAATGGACTTTTAAAATACGTTCTTGAATGGTGGTCTTAATGAAAATTTGTACGACTCCTCCAGCTGATACTGTTCCTAATTTCTCATGCATGCTTCTTTGGGCCTGTTTTTATCCTAGCATAAACATCCCTAGTTCTCACTGAGTTAGCTGGTTCATCAAATGTCATGATAATTGATTCGCCAGTTGAACTATACGTTAGATAAAGCAAAAATAGTGGAGACCCTACTTCTGATCTAGCCCTCTAAAGGAAATTAGTTGATAGTGTCATCTATCTCGCAATAACTCAACTAGATGTTTTCTATGCAATTCAACTTGTCGGTCAGTTTATATTTGATGCATGTCATTTTCACTCGGTTGATATTTGCAGTGTTCTAAGGACGTGGGATTCAATTTCCTAAAAATTCAAGTAACTACATATGCATTTATGGTTTAGGATGTCTTAACACTCATAAATCAATAATTCGATGGTGCATTTTTTCTAGGGAATTTTCTAATTTTTTCAAAGTGTAAGAAATAAGACTTAGGGTGTGTTTGGATGTGAGGTAGACTAGAGTAGAGTAAAATAAAAATTTTAAAATTCAAATTTCCCCTCTTTTTAAAAAAAAAACTTAAATTTTCCTCATTCTTTTTCCAAAAAAAGTCTAAAAGTCATCACTAAATTACAAAACAATCTCTACTATTTATACAAGAAGTCAAAAAGATTCTATATCAAGCAACTAAAAACAAAAAGTCATCATAATCTCATCATATATTATTCTTTCTTGATTTTAGATTTACTCTAATCTATTTTACTCTATTCAACATGCAAACACACCCTTAGTCAGTAAAAATCTTTTGCAGAAGTAGAATATCAATCTGTCTTTTTGCATGTTAAAAAATTGTTTGTGTTCAACTGTTACTGTATCAAGGCAAACCCATAATATCACAAATAAACTAATCACTTTGAAGTGGATTGTCATTCCATAAACAGATACCCCGAGACAAAACTATTAGTCTGCAGCCGCTATGCGAATTTCTGAACTCCAACTCAATGCCTTCCTTAACAATGCAATGTCTCATGACCATCATAATTTCTTGGGTTGCAAATTTGTACTCTTTCATAAACAATACCAATAGGGGGGGTGTTAAGCAAGTGCCAATTCAAATGCACTCATAGATCGTGTTCCCTCAACAAGATTAAGACCTTATCTTAAAAGGTAAGAACTTCTCATGCAGATAATTGGAGTTGACTATTTGTTTTTCTTTATTCACCCTTGTACTGGCAAGGCTCTTTGAAGAGGTACAAGTATAATTGATGAAAATCATGGTATAAGGAGGTGCTTCCCACTAAGAGGATGACACAATCTTGATTTGAGTGACACATTCGGATGGTCAAGGGCCCAAATAAACCAAAACCCAGACAATAGTAATAGCAAAGAACCAACTGAAAATTCAGAATAGAAGAAATGCAAAGCACCAATGTAAATCAGCCCAAATAACTGAACTAGAAGCCATCCTCAACTCTAAAACATCACATAGTAAGAGAGGGGAAAAGAGTTTCTCTATCCAAGGCACACACTCGACCAATGGAGAGAACACCTATAACATGCATGAAAAAGCACTACTATACTATTTTATGCCTACTGAACATGAAGTTCCGTGACTGTCAACCTAAGAAGCACAGACACTTCTAAGAAAGTAACGTATCTATGTTAGACATGTGTCGGACACCGACACTCCTCGAATACTCTTAAACACATGTCCGATACTATTTTGGTCGCGCCCATAATTAAAAACTAAAAATCTTAATTTTGGACACCTATTCGATACTTTTTTTGCAACGCGTTCCACAATTTCTAGCCCGTATCTATAACTAAAAAATAAACATATGATTGATATTTCTTAGACACTTTGTTAACATATAGTTACTAAAACTTGTAAACTTAATATATGACAATTTTATATCATGAAAAAATGTATAATTGTTAATATTAATCATATCACAACCAAAAGACAAATAAATCTTCCATTAAAAGGGCCTTGAGATTGGTTTTTTTTGCTTTTTTGTTTTTTTTTTTTTTTTTGAGATAGGGAAAAAGATGATCCTTCATTTTCTTTGTATGGATTTTTTGGAACTATAGATATTTCATTTTTAATGATTATGAATTATATTTTAGTGTTGTATTGATATTTGATAATTTGATATGTTTGTTATATGATACTTAAATTTTTATTTTTTGATTGCTAGATTAATTAAAAAGTTAAAATGATATTATATTTTAGTTTATGATTATATATATAAATTAATATGTATTATTAACGTGTCCCACAATGTGTCTGTGTCATACTTTTTTGAGAAATGCCGTGTCAGTGTATCCGTATTTGTGTCCCATGTCGGTGTTCGTATTTCTTTGCTGTCAACTACTTTTATATATCTGAAGCAAAAAAGAACCTCAAAACCCTAGGAAAACTCTGGCAATTGCTTGCCTACTATCATTAGGGACTTTGGGCTTTTTTCTTTCCAGAATTCCATGAATTCCTTTATTGAGAATTTATGAATTCTCCAACATAGTGGAATTTATGAATCATCCTTTGCACTAGAGCATTCAAAAATTGCACGCACACACACACACACACACACACACACACACACACACACACACACACACAAAAAAACCTAAGGGGTTGAAATTTTAGGAATTCAAAATGTCATTTAACCTTTTAGATGACTAGAATTTTGGAATTTTAACGAAGAAATGTGGCATTTGCAAATGTTAAGGGATAAGTCATCATGTCCAAAAAACACCATCACTAAATTCTTGTCATCCTTTCCTAATCAAAACAGACATTAATTTCTAAGAAAAATCTAAAAAATTAAAAAAAATCCCAAAATATGGATGTCTTGGAGTCATCTTATGAGAATCCGTGTGGGCAAACATGGACCACTTGACAATGACCCCACCCCCACAGATCTAGAAGATCACTCTTGGGACATGGGAGACACTATTGGTGCTAGAATCGAGTGGAGTGGGTCTGGTATGGCCCATCAATCAAGCCTCCAAAGTTGCTGCACGTACAGCTCTTCCTTTGGCCCACTTACAAGTGTAGTAGTGTCCCGTAGGCATGATTACAAGCTTCCAATAATGTATCTTCACAATATTTATCGATTCATGGAAATTGATCCACGTCAAAGGTAAACTAAGTTTTCCCCTCTCAAACCAATCACCTTTAATAGATTCCCTGATTCACATCTCACATAGATTTTGAAGACCCCACTTCCCACTTCACTTCTCAAATATGCTTCCACCATAGCAACTAATGATCTAAGCATAACTTTATTGAAGCAGTGGATGAGGAACCTTATTTGATTTTCTCATGTTTCTGGTGCAGATCATCCTGTTGGTACCAGCAGTTATCCTTGGCTTGGATTTATTTGGAGTAATTTAAGGCCTGTTAAAGTATCATTTCATTTTTCTTAGTGTTTGTTGAGACTGGATTGTGTTGGCAGTGTCATGCTATGAATGTGTTATGCTACAAGAGATTATTATAATTTTCTCATATTTTATTATAAACTCACGGTGAGGTCTAGATCCAATTCTGGAGTGTATTGACATCATTTGAACAGGAAGATTCCAGCTTTCCCAATTTACAGAAGGGTAGATGTTGCTAAAAATATATATACATTATCAATAAAGACAATGAATCTGCTTTGAGGCATTGCTGGTAATTTAAGGACAGGGGGAGCATTTTCAGTACACTTTCTCTAGTGCCCCTCTTAAATATTCTCAAATAAGGGATTTTTATATGGGAAAACACTTATATCCTTGTAAAACTGCGGGGTGAAATAGTGCTTGCCAAGTGCTAAAGTTAATAATGATTGTTTCTACTAAAAAATAAAGTTGATCATGAATTCATGATAGAGTAAGTGGGTCCCATAGTCATGGATTGCTCCCAATTAGAATATTACAAATGCCATATAGAAAGGGATATCTATAATTTTCTCAAATATTTTCAATATGAAAAAACCCATTTTCTGCCTCCATTATTTAGGCCAGTGCACCTTCTATGAGCCAATCTAGTCCTTTCAAAAATACTATAACCCTATGAATTGGCACAGGCCCAATTTTGACACTCATCCAGCTTTTACATACCATTGGCTTAAAATCCTAAGAAAATGAGACCTCTAAAACATTGAATTCTAGGACCATTGATCAAGGGGCTCGGATGATCAACAGAGTCGAAATTTTATACAAATGTAGGTCTCATTGATATCTTTCCATCCAGTGACTTTCCATGATTGCCACGCATCACAATAGGTCCCATTCCATTTTCTATTGTTGTTAGTCTGGCCTCCTTATATCCCAATTTCAGAAACCCCTCTTCTCATTCCCCTTCTTTTTCCTCAGGCTACTTTCTCCATCCTCTAGGTGCTCGCCGTACGGCAAGAAAGCTCCTTTTAGTTTTCTTTACAATATTCTATATAGATATACCAGGATCAATTGTTACACTTATTTTGTCCAAAAGAATTTAGAGCTTCTAGTGACTAATTCAATACATCTCAAAGAGCTACAAGTCCAGGAACCAAAATATCTGATGGCTTCGAAACTTTTCAATTTTTGAACTTTTACTTGAGGAATAAATAAATAAATAAAGAGCTGCAGAAAAAGAAAACCACCCGAAGGAAATAAGCCAATCAACATTTCCCAGACACGGGGGAAAAAAAATCACCGAGCAGGTCCATCTTCTTAAGTTCAAACTATCCAAAGCAAACTCATTCCCTTCTCTAGCACTTAGAAGCTCCAAACATGTGATTACAACACAATATAGAAAGGTAAATTATGTGTTGGTTTTTTAATTGATTCATTTGATGGTACTAAAATTTTGTTCAACACTAATAAACAAAGGAAGAAATATATTTTGAGAAGCTGAGTGAAACTATTGTATCTTGTAACAGAATTATGAAACTTGACATCAGAGGATCGATTGACATAAAAATAAGCATCAATGAGGAGTAGATTACCTCGTACTTACCATTTCCAATGGCATTGAGATGGGAGAAGGCGGAGCCGGGAGCCTCAGCGCTGCTGCTCCAACTGCTCTCTCTCTCTCTCTCTCTCTCTCTCTCTCTCTCTCCTTCTCCCTTTCTCTCTCCAAACATAGCACAGATCCCCTTCACTCCATGGGATCCTCGTGTTGGACTAAAGACAGGGAAGAAAGAAAAGTCGGCATGAGCATTGGGGCCACCTCCCTGTGATGGAAATTTCTTGCCAGACAATCAACCCGACCCGTACATGAGTGGGAAATACGAGCCCGATATTGATATTTCTCATCCGACCAATAAATGTGTTGGGTTTGATTTTAGCTCATTCTTTCTATTCCACTCACACGGGCAGCGAAACTAACCCAACTTATTGCAGGCGTGGCAATTGGTCGGGTTGGAGAACTATGGGGTGTGCGCTTAATCTTAACTAGGGCTAATCCAGCCCTTTGACTAGAAGGGCTGGCCCGATTTGGCCCACAAAAGCCCTCATAAGTTAGGGGTTTTTTTGTCCTAAAGCTAGAAGGTATGGAAGGATTAGGGATGTAAAATAAACTGATTCGAACTATTAAAATAAAATATATCTATTTATTTTTATATTAAAAATTATTAAAGGACAATAATTCCCATTGTAATTTCCTTATTAAAATGGATAAAGTGTGTGAAATAGTGAAGAAAACTACTAACGGATTAAACGATTTAAAATGATTCAAATTGTTGATCTACCGTTCGATTTGGATTGGTTTTAATTGGTAACGGATCGGTGATGGATTACAAGATTACTAATCCGAATGTAACGGTTTGATGACGGATTTAACTCAATCCGAACCGTGTATATCCCTAAGTAGAACCCAATTTTTAAAGTTTGTAATATTGAGAGCTAAGGCAGGACTTGATTTAGCTGGCTCGAGGAGGCCCGGCTTAGCCCTCAACCTCAATTTATTGAATAGGATAAATATTAACTTGATCATAACCCAAGATTGATAACAGTCAAGCCAAACTCTAGATTATTGGATTGGATTCCAAATGGATTGGGAGGCCCAAATGGCACTTAAACACACCAACCCAACCCAAACTTGAGAACTCCATCAATTAATGTATCAGTTCAGGTTGAGCATCTACAGGTTACTAATAGTTTCAACCAAACTTAGACCAATTGGCAACCCTAGTCATCCATGAGAAGAAGACCAATTCTCAATACGGTACCTAGCTTGATAAATTCATCTACAACATGCTCAAAATCATTATCAACTTACGTTCGAGGGCATGGAAAATTTTCACATTTGTTGGAGTTGATCCCATCAGATTGATTTTATGTTGAAAAGCATGATTTCGCTTCATTTGAACTGTACATGTGTTTTTTAATTACGTGTTTTAGTGTCGTACTGGCCATTAATTTGTTAATGGACCCAATTTCATTTGAAGTGACATGAGCCTTCTGTTTTGGGGAGGACCTTCTTCCAAACTTTTGGCTTTTTCCCCTCCTTCAAAGTCTCCTCTGATCTCTTGTCTCCTTCATTATTCAGCATTGAGAGAGAGATCTGAGCCTGAGTATGTCAATTGTAAGTATAAGTGGAGTACCTTGCCCTTAGCGGTCATAAAAGCACTTCCCTTGTTTGGCAGATACAGTAGGGATTCGAGAGGCATTTACCATACACCAACTCAGAAGTCATACCTCCCATCAAACCTCAACCAATAGTCAAAAGAGGACTCCGCGCTCTTCCTCGGAAGGATGTTCTCTCCAAAACATTTTCCACCTACTATCCTTTAGAAAAGGGAATTGCTTGATAAACAATAAAAACATCTCACTTGATACACCATTTAAAAAAAAATTAAAGATTTTCCAAAATAACCCCATCCTCTTTTTTCCCCTACACACCTTCCCTCCTCTCTCCTCCCTTTTCCCACCTCTCCCTCTGACTGGTGTCAAGCTCTGGCGACGGAGGAAGACTCTCCCTCTCTCTTTGCCTCTCCCTCTCCCCCTTTCTCCCACTCCATGCAAGTGGTCTCACTGCAGGGAGAAAGGGGGAGGCAAGATAAAGGGAGGGAGAGGGAAAGGGAGGGAGAATAGAGAGAGGAAGAGGACGAGGGAGAGGAAGGGGAGGGGAGGGAGAGTCTCCTCCGCCGGCTGAAGGGGGACGTAAGGAAGGGGAGGACAAAGAAGCGAGGGAGAGGGAAGGTGTGTGGCCAGAGAAGGGGATGGCGGTATTTTGAAAATCTTTAATTTTTTTTTAAATAGTGTGTCAACAGAGATAATTTTGTTGCTTATTTAGAAGCTCTCTTCAAAAAAAGGTAAATATTGAACTACACCCAGCTTTCTTGCCATTACTATGGCGCGTTCAATTTCCATTGTGACCTCTATCCAAATAGCCGGCTTGCACAAGGGGTGAAAATCTATGCCCTTCAACTCATAGCAAAAAAAAAAAAAAAAAAGAAAAAAAAGAAAAAGAGAAAAAATGTAGGGATATGTAGAGGTCGGTCCTTGTAAATAATTTCATACTAAATTAGGTCCAATCATGGGCAACACAAACTGGAAATAGTCCCTTTGGTTTTCTATCAAAGCTTATATCTATTGAAAAGTTTTATAGGTTTTTTTACATATATGCGTAACCCCCCCCCCCCCCCCCCCCCAACCAACAAGGGATTTTTTTTTGGTTCCGCCCCTAGGTTCAATTACACTTTTCTTAACCCAACCAATCCAATTGAGATATTTTGGTATTGCATTAGGTCCTTTTATTAGCAATAAGGACAAATATTGGATGAAAATACCCATTTTTTGTTATAATTGTATTGACCTTTACGAACTGTGACATCACTTATAATTTGTTTTCACAAACTTTAAAATTCTTTAGCTTTCACTACATTTATCCAGTTGCAATAAAATTTATATATTTTGAATCCTTTTTATGATATCTACAAAACAAGATCCATGATGGTTATTTAATTAAAAAAAGATTTTATCTGTTGATATATTTTTATTGAAAGCAACAGATAAAATCTATTAAATTCAACAAATAAAATCTTCTGTGGACAAGAAAGGCACACAAAATATGTTAAACACAATAAATAAAATCTGTTAAACTTAATAGATGAAATCTGTTTGGTATTTTTCTATTAAATTGAATACATTTTATTTATTTGATATATTTGTACTAAAAGCAACAGATAAATATGTTAGACTCAACATATAAAATCTTCTATGGATAAGAAAAACCAACATGCATGGAATACCAAACAGATAAAATCTGTTAAACTCAACAGATATAATCTTTTGTGGATAAGAAAGGCAAACAAAATCTGTTAAATACATGCTCGTATCCTTTTCCTCAGTGGTAGAGGCTGGCACGTTTCTTCCTAGCATGGCCTTGGCTCCATCAATGAAAGATCTCACGCCAATGATCAGTCTATTACATCACTATCCCTTCCATTTTGGTGGAGGTGGAGGCATCCCTACGTCACTAAGGGGTCATTTGTTAATTTCATATATCATGTGAAAATGCTTTACATAGATAAATGACTCACATGTGAGTCATTTGCATATGCAATTGACTTACATGTGAAATGTATTCAATCGTTTGTCATTTTCACGCCTCTTCATATGTAAATTAAAAGTAATCTAACGATTCACCGTTTATCATAATATTTTTGCCACTTTTCATGATTTATCACAAATATCTTAAAATACATATAAAAAATGACTACATCTCTAATCCAAAAAAGGCATTCTAAAGAGTTTGGACTGTTCAGATCATCAAGATGGGGCCCATAAAATTAAGAATTTCAAATTTTTATTATTAGATCTTTTTGTAAATATCTCAAACTATATTATGATCCAACGGTTGAAAATTGATCTCATGGCTGTTTTTATTCTTCACAAGAGTTTCAACGGTTCTAATTTATATTAGGGGGCCCACAGGAGTCAAAAAATCAAGAAAGGCAGACTAGGTTCAATCACGGGTTCAATCACGTCCAACGGTCTCAATTGTTTTGATCATATCTCAGGTTGTACGATGATCTAACGGTTGAAAATTAGTCTCATGGCCGTTTTTAGTTTTCACAAGAGTTTCAATGGTTCTGATTTACATTAGGGGGCCCACAGGAGTCAAAAAATAAAGAAATGCGGACTGGGTTCAATCACTGGTTCAACACATCCAATGGTCTCAACTCTTTTGATCATATCTCAAGTTGTATGATGATCCAACGGTTGAAAATTGCTCTCTGAGCCGTTTTTTACCTTTAGAAGAGTTTGGACAGTTTAGATTGCTATTTTGGGGCCCACAAAATAAAAAAATGCAAAAAGGCGGATTGTGCTGTATGAGTACTATTCACCCGCCTGGTAACAGTGCCTTGTGTAATGGATTCACACCTGTTGAGGTGTGAAAATTCTAGCTTGATTTTCAAGCCATTTTCACACCATTTTCACATGTACTTTACACACCTCATGCGTAAATGAGTGAAGACAAATGTGATGGTGTGTAACCATTACACATGTGGTTCATTTACCTATGTAAAACACCCAAAACAAACGACCCTTAAATGATGGAAGATCTTGCATTACACTAGTGTCGACAACCCCGATGATTACACCTTTGCCCAAGTTGGAGTTCTTCCAAACATCCACCTCCTGTTTCAACCCAAGGAAAGTGGGTGTGTGAAATTGCAACAGATGGTCATGTTGTGCCTTTCAACTCACCACTGAATGTTGAAGCACATCAGCACTCCATGCTATCCGCGGTGAGGCCCACCCAATGAACGGTGTCCAGATGACGGACACTAGGACCTCGGCTGATGTTAGAATATTTGATGTCAAAGGAATAGCAAGAAAAGTGATGGAAGGGAAGGGAACCATTTCGGGAAAGCTGGAAAGAGTAGAAAGCATTGGAGGGTTTGGGAGTGAGAGAAGGGGGAGAAGGAGAAGAGGAAGACGGTCCTCATTTTTGTCAATGTAAAGTGGTATTTTTAAGTTAGGACCCAATGTAGCAAAAGTTTAATCTCTCAATCTATCCTAGTATGGGAAAATATACAGAGATCTATAACCAAAGTCCCCAAAAATGTATGCTTAGGGATGTAACTAGGTTGGTTTCAACCTGGGTTTACAGCGGACATAGAACCATAATCATTAATGAGAAAATTGAACCAAAACTCAAACCAGGTTTGTATGATGCGTTCGGATCTAGGTCTAGGATCTTGGTAGAGAATGATTTGGACCCAAAAAAAAAAAAAAAAAAACAAACTAGCATTTAATAGAAATTCTCAAAAAATGAGACAATATGACAGGTCCTAATTCCACGGGCTAGAACTAAATTGACCCAAAACCGAACCCAGACCTATTTAGAAAAAATAAACCCAAATCTACACACATTAACTTATTAGGACCTAAATATATAAGGACACAAACACGATTATTAATAGATTAGGACCTTAAGGTAATTAGAGAATCGTGGACCCATTGACACCCTTATGTATGCCAATCTTGGGAGAAGGTGTAATGGAAATGTTTCATCATAGATAAGACACTGGAAAAAATTATTTCATGTTTGCCTATATAGACCAAATAGCGAGGGTCCCCACTAAATATAAAGCCATCCCCTTCAATGAACCGACCTAAAGTTTAACACCAATAGAACTTAGACCCATTGCAAGATTGAGTATATAACACTCTTAATCATATGTTTAATCTTATGGTAAACTCCTATTAGAGTAAAATTTTTAAAAACTCCATATAAGAGGTGGGCATTTATTTTTAATGGCTTGAATATACAATAGGTAACTCTTGTTGTGCCTCATTGTGGCATTCTACACCCTTCATGGGAGGCGTAAGTGAGACACTCAAAGGATCTAGACTCTTACCCTTAAATTACCACAATATCTTTAATTTCATGACTGGTTAAAGTGCTTAAAATACTACCCTCTCAACCACAGACATTGTACGCCATCAAATAATCACAAGTAATATTTTTCTTACTTTGGTGAGAGTAAGGTACAATTCTTAGTGCTAAAAGAGGATAAAATAATTACTTTGAGTAATTTGAATTCATTATGGTCGTCATCGCCATGAAAGCCTTGTTTCAACTATAGAGCTACTTAAATTCTATTTCTTTCTCATTTGGATTGATAAAGTGGGTCATATTCCATTATAACAAAGGTTTGAGAAATTGTATTGAAAAGTTTACAATAATTTAGAAATTTAGGATTTCTCTTTCAATATTATTAGGAAAATGTGTAAAAAAATTATTTTGAATCCTCAATAATGAGTTAATAAATATAAAATGTTATGGTTGATCTCTTAATTGTCCTGTGAAAAATTCATTGTGGAGCTACAGCTTAAGGCTAACTTTAGGCCCAACATTTATTTTTAGTTTTCTCCACAGTTGAATTCACATTTGGATGAAAAATATGCTTAACATAATCTTATGCATGTTCATCATCATATTTTTGGTTTTGGATTTCAATAGATGGACCTGCCCTACTGTGGAATTCTTCCACTACTGGAATATTTGGGTTAAAGCCTGTCGCAGGATTCGCATTCAGACCTCTGTGCCCCACGGCGTACATCACATCACACTGACGGGGGGACAACTGGTAATCGTTTTTATTCCGTTGCGTGGGTCAAAGGGAGGCAGCATGGTCTTGTCGTGTGAAGAGATTTCCTGTTTCCAAGAAAAGTATTCTTAAAATTGTCTGTTTTTATTCAAAATTAATTCTAAATAAGTCCTTCAACCATTTGGTACTAAGTCCTTCAGCCATTAGCAACGAAAGGAGTAGTACTCTTTCTCTTACATCGGTGACTTCTTTAAATATAAGAAAAAGGCACAGGGTGGTCATTTTATAACCGGGAAGCATCCTCGATACTTCCTTTCCGGCTGAAAACCTCGTCAATGATAGAATAGTTAGTTGTATCCCGAATCCTCCTCTTCTTTGTTGAAGACTAGGGAATGGAAGGTATGTGTCCAGATGATTCTGAACGCGACTTCCACAAATTTTTCATTATATTTTTGGCATATGCAATTCCAATGTAGTTTTTCTTTCTATTGTGGTGTTGGGGTATCGGAGGAATGGGCCACATTTGATAAGTCTGCTTTTCTCTCACTCTTATCACCTCCATGATCTAGCACGTAAGCTCCCTTCCAACTTTTATATGGAAACGTTTTTGCTATGAAAAGTTCATTTTTTCACACGGTGCTACAAAGTATATTATTTCTTCAATATCCTTCCTTTATAGTGAGAGAGTTTATCTATGATTTGGCATGTTGTTGTGACCTTCGTATATTTTGCTTCCCCGCTAGCGTCAACCGCTCAACCCCCTACCATTTTGGTGCTTGGGAATAGTGTGAGGATGGCTTTGATGGAAGCATATTGTATCATGTTGATCATGCCCATGCATGACTCAATTTGTCTTTCCAGTGTCAGCTGACATTTGTTCACCTAGATATTTGCATTTAGAACATTTACAGTTTCCAATGTGGTTTACTAAGGCCTTGTTTGTTTACAATAAAATAAATTGGACTGAAAACAGTGCTCGGTTAAAAATAAAAATCAAAGGTGAATTTCTAAAATTGATTATCAAATAATATCTTTAGATTCTATTCTTTTAAAAAAAAAATCTTATTAGTGGTTTGGTTTTGGAAATTCAAATTTAATCTTTATTTTTAACCACTCTATGTATTTAATTCTTATGTATTTTAATGTAAATGAACAATCCCTAAGTGAAAGCCAACTACATTAAAACTTGTTCCCATAATCCCAACACTTGATTTTGGGCCTTAAATTGAAAGTCCTTCAGATAGTTGAAATTAGAAGCAAGATAGTTCAAATTAGAACCCAGTGCCAATCAAAGGAGGTTATTAGAAACAGTTCTGGCAGCTCATTACCCTTTGCAACCATTGTGGGGGGGGGGGGGGGGGGGGGGGGGGGGTGCCATGAATGAATAATCAATATATATGTGCCATTGCCCAAGGAAATAAACTTTTGGTAGAAACTTATAATAAAAAAACAGTTTATTGGATGTTATTGATTTTCTTATTTTAGAATATAAGGTGGACTGTTATTAGCAAATAGATAAAGAAGTTTCTTTCTTCAGTTTTTATTTTATAGCATTAAATAAAAAAGCTTACAACATCTAATGTGTGAATTTTCCTTTAACTAACTTTAAATATATTAAGTTATTGTAGTAAACGGGCACAATAACCACTACATTTTATTTTAAAAAACTTTTTATTATTTTCATAGGTTTTTATTCTGACATTTTTTAATTAAGAAAAACTTTTCACTTGTCTAACCTAACAGTAAGGAAGCATTTTAAATTATTTCTAAATTTAAGTGACTTTTAATAATTGCTCTTTTAGGGCCTTTCTCAAAACTAAGAGAGGAACTATGGTCATTTTTGAAAAATTAATTTTAATTTTGGGCTTAAATTAAAGGCGTTTTAATATTTTATTTTGCCTAACGGCAATAGAAGAATATGAAATTTGAAGACCACTATTTGAAGGTGTTTTTAAAAAAAAAATGTTACATAAATCAAGGAGGTTTAGAAACTCAGAAGGTTGGGCGTATTTTAAAAATAACTCAAATCACAAGGTGGAATTAGAAAAATCTCCCATACATGTATCTTGCAAAAAAAGAACATAATATTGGGCTGAGTAAGGTGCCATCCCCACCTTAAAAGTTTACCTGGGATTTATAAATGATATCTTAAAATAATTGATGGTATTAAACAATAACTCTACTATCATCTGACATGATCATTCTAATTTAAAAGACAAAGAACAAAATTCCATTAAATAATATGATAATACAACGGAGTCAATCATAGATGACTTCCTTGACCTAAAGACTTATTGAGCATTGTTTTAATTGATTGATTGCTTCTTGTGTATTAAGAAAATTATATTTGTTGTTTTGGGAATTTAAAATAAAAAAGATGTTCATTACAATTTCAATATAGTCTATTTTTTTACAAACATATTGTTGGCTTCGGCCCCCTCTCCTATAAAATCTTGGCTTCGCCACTGTTTGCAACTGTCATGGTTTTTGTTTACTCCAACAAAATGCCGCACAATCTCCAATCAACGGATTTTTCTGCCACATAATTTATTCAACTTCATTCAGTTTAGATATTAAATCTAGTGCTTAAGTACAATCAAATGATACATCAAATATAATAATTAAGAAGTAAATTCAAGTGCAGGGCATATGCTACTGTAGACAGTGAATTTTGAGGTGGAAATGGAGAGAGTGTTTTTTAGCCCTTTGGCCTCACCGTAGTATTTTCTTTGGTCTGCTTTCACTGACGAGGATCCATGCTCTCAGAAAGTGTTACACTAGAGAAGAATCGGTATCCTCTGAGGGAAATTAAAGTTTCCTTCTGTCACATATTTTCAAGACCCTATTTCCCACTTCACTTTATGAATATGCTTTCAGCCTTGTAACTAAGGAGGTTGGGACCCAAAACTGAGTCCGTGTGAAGGCAGCCCACTCAAGTAAAAAAGTAGCCCATACACGTGGAAAGATAGATTCCACTGAGACCATTTAAAAATCTAATATATGGTTTACAACAAAAATATCAAGCCCAAGATCTAGACTTATGCATTAAAAAATAAATAATCTCATGGATTAGAAGCATACCTTGCATCATGAACTTAATGATGAGTGGTATTAATTAGATTGCCTTTTGCTAATTGAGTTTTCTTTTATCTCCCTTATCACCCACTCTAATATACGTGAGAGTTGATGGACCATCTTTGTCTACCTAGCATTTCATTTCTCATCTATCTATTAAACATTGATTACATCCAGTGAAATATCGGCAATATTTGAAAATGCCATAGTATGGTCATATCATGATATTTTTTTTAAATATTTCTAAAATTGGAGATATCATGAGAAAATCTTGATGAACATCAGAATACAAATTGGGACCAATTAGGAAAACCCTAAAAATTTACTTTTGAGGGAATTTTATATTAATCACTTGTTTATTATTTTTCATGACATTTTCTTCGATATCATCCCAAGAAAAGCACAAAATTGAATATGTCTCAACACTTATTTAGGCAATAATTTCCCAAGAACCACATTTGTTGCAAAGAACTGGTGCTATCTAGGTCAACGCCCTGGATGAGTCCACGGTGCTTTTTTCCCAAAATAGGGTTAAATGGGCTGAATATAGACCTATGTTTTTGGACCATTTTTTTTTTTGTAAAGCAAAAGATTCATTCAAAAGGGGCAAGGAGGGGACATAGGAACACAAGACACAACATTCTATATTCCACTAGCCCCACAAGTGTACATACTTCTAACAAAATTATGAGCTACAAAATTCAAGTTTCTATGAATATAAGAAAAACTAACCAATTCAAATTGAATTGAAAGAGTTGTAATGTCTTTCAGAAAAAGGTTCAATGGACCAATCAAATGATCCTTTAATGGCTTGCACCACCTTTATGGACTTTACAGAGCCCTCTAGCTTTTGCTTCAATTAAGGTAGTAAGGACTGCCCTTGCCTTAGCTTCTTTGGACAAACATACCTTCAGTCCACCAACCCCACCTGTACCCAACCAACAACCATTATACTAAAAGGCAAAACCGAATCTTGCTTTACCATTTCAGACACTAAAAGCTGCATTAAAGAAAATGTAAACTACATCATGAGAGAAACTCAAGTTGAAGCCTTGGATAGGATCAATCGCCAATAAGTGAAGTTCTTAAACTTTACAGCGAGAACGAATTATTAAATTTAATGCAACTTATAGAAACTTTAGTGGATTAATCACTTTTCCCCTTAATATATAATCATTCCCCCATTCAACAATAGTAATGTTAGTAAACGTGAGTAGCTAAAAATCAAAATTAGAGCTAAACCGACCTGCTCTAGCGTGATTACATTGGAAGAGTGCATGTTCAATAGTCTATTCATTTGTATTGCAACTATGACAAATACTAGTAGAGGAAATTGATTTACTATGAAGAAACTTGTGTATCTAAAAAGCTTTGTACAAACATTTTCATCCAAAAAGTTAACTCTTTGAGTGAAGGAAAGATACCAGAAGGTCTTCCATTGAAGTGAAGGATCACAAATACTATCTCTTTTATTAATCATGGTGATATACGCAGATTTGGTAGTTAACTCACCATTCTTGGTAAATTGCCATATCTTTCTATAATTTGTTTTATGCCGACGAATATAAATTTTCAAATACTTTTTACATCCATGTTGTTGTTAAAAGTGTTTTTAAGGAGGTGGATATTTCATTTATTATTGTAGTAAAAAAGATCCTCAACAACATGATTTTGATTAGTTACAGTTGAAAATGGTTTTCTAAGACCACCTTCACAAGGAATCCAATTACATTTCCAAATTAAAATATTTTCCCTATTCCAAATTGAAATCTTTTGCCCATTCCCAATAATCCACTCGATTCTATCTTTAATAAAATTAGTAGCTTCCACAAACCCCTTCCAAGCTAAGAATTACCCTTTCTAAAATTTGCTTTCCAAAGAGGTTTGTTTGAGCAATATTTAGCTTTAAGAATTTTGGAGCTAAGTGAATTTTCATCAACCATATTTCTCCAACAAGTTCTGGCTAATATGACTAAATTATTAGTTTTGGTATCTCTAATACCAAGACCCCCATCATCAATAGATTTATATATTTCTCCCCATTTAATAGTGTGCACTTTTTTTTATGTAAGGGAGTCCGCCCAAAAGAGTTTTCTAAACATTTTATCCATAGTATTAATGGTTTTAGATGGAAGTTGGAGCACCGACATATTATACATGGGGATAGAGTAATATTCTTTTTTTTTTTAAAGGAGAACATAAGAAAAAAAAATGGAGTGACATTAGTCTTGTAAGCTTTGAGGTACAGTACCAAAGCATGGCAAAATTATGACAGGTTCACTTTAGGACTTTCATCAAGTGGCTGTCAAAGACATTCAAATGGACAACAGACGACCACAACCATCAATAAACATACACACACACACACCGACCTTAGAACTGTGACAAGCTGAGACACTAAGTTAGTTTGGTTTTTTGAAAGTAAATCAGAACCGAGGCACGGGTCGAATCGAACTATTGGTTTTAGAAATAGAAATGAAGACACATATCTTCCGCTTCCCATCATTTACAAACTTAAATATCTAAAAACATAAAATTTTCTCTGCATAACTGGGTGAATTACACAAATAGCTTCTAACTACCTATTCGGCAACAACATTCAAAACAAGAACAAGACTGGCATGAACGACGAATAAGTTGCTAGAACCCACAATAATAAAGACAAATTGATTAATTGCTCAAGAGAGCCTAAGCCCGGGTATTATCTAGAGTCATGTGGGTTCAATAAAATTATATGGCCAATTCCCTTGCCTACACAATAGGAGAATTGATCCAAAGCCTCAATGAATGACATCGACATGATATACCATGCATCAAAAGTGTGTGTTAGTCAAACCACCAAAGACAAGAATCCGTGTTCAGATAAAAAATAATTCATAATCCATTGAGCTCACACACTAGAAAGCATAAATTGACTTTTACCTATGATGCCACCTAATTTTATGACACAAAGATCAACAGGATACAGCTAGATAAATTACAATGATTTGAAAGAAAAGCATCACAGCATGACGACAGAAATTCCAAAATGGTTGCCCTTTACTTTTCTTTTTCTTTTTTGTAGATTGGTAAAAAAAAATATTTTGAGTTGATGTTGTCATGTCAAGCATAAATCTGTAGCTTTTCTAGCAAAATGATCCAAATATACCTATTGGGATGATTTAAAAAAAAAGGATTGGGAAGCATAACAGTCAAAATTTTCAAATGGTGAGCCTTAATTTTTCTATTTGACTTTTTTTTTCTAAATTGAATCAATGATGCAGTACATGTGCATCAATATCCTCACCAGTGATCAAGATAAGACACTTTCTTAATGGTAGGCCTGATAAAGCCAAAAAAAAAAAAAAAACAAAGGATTGAAATCCATTAAGTGACCCAAAGCTGGTAAAATTTGCTTTGGGGCCTTCTTTCCTAATAGTTTTGATTAACCTTCTGGTTTGAGCTTATTATGAATGGCACTTCAGCCCCATTTAGTATGAATACTATTTTCTAAACTTCTTCGGTTGTTCCATTCTGAAAGGGGCTCAAATCAAATAATAGTTAGAACCTATCATCATAAAAGCAACATCGACAACAATCACATTAAAATAATAATCACACACTATATTTACCAGAAAAAAAACAATAAAAACTTATTCAAGTGAAGAATTGTACTCCCATCTGTAATTGTAGTTCAACTGGTTAGGAACACCAACACCAATAAAAACAATACAAACATATACATATTGGTTTTTTTTTTTTATGATTTTATAACACACACTTTATAAAAAATGTTGCAACAACTTAAAAATGAATCAGTACAACAAAGTACAAAGTCCCTGATAGTATCAGGAGCAGAGACCTTTTGGTGTGCCAGATCATTTTCAAGAGGAGCTTATCATAGGCGATGCCACAATTTTTTTCTTCTACCCATCAACAGCATCAGTGGGCACCTCTTTGTTCGACTATTTTAAAATTCTAGATGTTTGCAGGCATTGGTATTTAGTAACAGTTTTTTTGGCACGTTACCGAAAGGTTTGCTAAATTTGATGGTGCTTTCTGCCTGTTTCTTTTACATGAATGCATGGACAACCACTCCTACAAGCATATAGACAAGAACAACATAACTACTATTGCAACAGTCAAATCTTACTTGTTGCATTCTTGGTAGCATGACAACTGCAAATGACATTAAGTAGGATTACATTTTTTTTTTCATACATCTCTGCCCCAAATCTACATTAGCAGTTGGTTCTAGTAATGATTTGGGGTGTAGAAGTATCACACCACATGCAGTGTTGGTGCCAGTGAATGGCAGGTGTCACTATAGCTAGACCAATGCCATTCAAGGCTCTTGACACTGTCACCTATGTAACAGAGACAAGCCAACTTGAACGAATATAAATACGTTGAGGACAATTTTCACTACGGCTAAGTGGTGGAGAACCTTTTGAGATTAGAATGCACAAAACACAGCAAAGAGAAGTTAAGTTTGATAGCATGGACTCTATGGCTGGTTTCCTAGCAAATTCAACTTCATCGACCTATAGGAAGAATTGTGACAATTTGAATTATACAAGATATAAGCCAAATAAATCAATAAAATAGTTCAAACAGTATACCCACAAAGAACCCTTCCAAAAGATTGAAGGTGGATTTGTAATTTGCGTCAGTCTTTATGAAACAAGAGAGGTACTTTGGAGAGAGTAAATAACAGGGAAGCTAACATACTATTCTGGTAGGCATTGCCTTCACTGGATTTATGAAGCAGTCATGAAATTCTTGACAGTCACGAAATTCTCAAATCAATTGCACACTTTCTCTATCGTTTCTATACCTCTCTCACCAATAGCTTATGAAAGTTCCAAATTTATTAGAGTCATTTGCAATTGCATCTGGAATATTGAGAGGGAATCGCAAATAACATAGTACAAATCGAAGCCCAGTAATTGAAAATTCTACATCCTAAAACAAAAAATTGTTTTGCATTACAAACTAAATAAGCCCAAAGTAGAATGTTCACTCTGCACTTACAATTATATTCAAGAGAAAAAAAAGAACTTACCAATAATTGTTTGTTATCTTGAAGGCTAATTCAGCAGCCTGTTTCACCTACAAATAGTAACCAATCAGAATTACATAACCAGATGAAATTGGCAGATGTTGGATGGTGAGATATATAAAACTAGTAGGAATCATCAACCAGAAGAACATGGCAACATATAAAATAAAAGATTATACAGATGAAAATATATATAGACGAGTTTTGCTAATTGTGATTACAAAGCAGAAAAGGCATAAAAGGGGCAAATTTTCAAAATTTTTCTCAATGAAGTATGAACACCAAAACCTCAAATTACCAAATGCCGGCTATCAACGCGACGAACCCCCCCCCCCCCCCCCCCCCCCCCACAACACACACACACCAAAAACCTCCCACCCCCCACAAAAAAAAAAAAAAGACTTAAGCACAACAAAGTTCACAAATTTAAAGCAAAAAGGAATCCAAAACAAAATAAATAAATCAACAAAATTGTGAATCTAAAACTTAAAAAAGAAAATGTAAAACTTTCAAATGATCTTAATTTTGCACTGAGAATCGATAGCAATCTTGGAGGTTGGATTTGAATCAGTAAGCAGCATGAGAAACTGAGATCGAGATGGAGAGAGAGGAAAGTCCATTTTGAAAAAGACCATACTACATTAAAAAAAAGAGAGGTCGGCTGGATTTTCTTAGACAGAAGGAGCATAGACAATTTTAGCTTGTATCCAAGCGTGAAATTTAGGGTGAACTGTTCTTTGATTTATTATTATTATTATTATTTGTTAGTTTGATTTTTATGTTTCATTTTAAAACAGAACAAGAATAGAAATAATTTTTTTATAGAAATTGAATAAAATCTCGAGACGAAGTCGTAAACCTTGGGCTTCCCAAACCATGGCATGGACTTGAACATGGCCAATTGCCTCATGAGATACCCTCAATCCCATGGTCTACACAAGGTCGCCTGAGACCCAGCCTGAACCAGAAAACGCCGTTTTCTTCCCAATTCCACTCCACAACACAACTTTTTCAAAAGAACAAAAATGAGCATTCGGTTAGCACAATAACCAAAATCCAAAACAACAACAAAGTCTGTAAATTTCAATTAGAAAATTAAAACACAAAAAATTCCTACTTCTTAGCTACCTAATATATTGTAAACTAAAACAATAACCTTGCTTTTATAATTAGGAGAAAACCCTAATAAGAATTGAATAGACTATTTAAGGAAGAAACAAAAGAACAAAAAGACACAAATATCATATCATTAGGGCATTAGAATCCATCAAAATCACAAAAATCCATTGCATATTAAGGAACGTCCGGTCGAAAAAACCCTAAAACCCTATTCAATAAGAATCCAAGAAATATTTCCAAAAAGTCTATTTCTTTGTAATAAATGGTAGTTTATGCAAAAATCAATCCATTTCTTGATGATTAATTAGATTTCAGGTAAACCGAATGCAGGGAAACCAGATTCTTAGGATCCAAAGTGTAACAAGATAATCGGAAAATGGAGGAAATGAGAGGAAAGGGTCCTGTAGGAGGGTTTTCCATGATCCATCAAAATCACTTTTCCTTCTCCTTTGTGTTTTCTTCCCTCAACTCTCTTCTAGTCTATAGATGGAAATGTGCAAGCTCGTTTCTATTTTCTTCTTTTTCGTTTCTTTTTCCTTAAATCTTATCGGGTAATATGAACACCATATGTCTCTTACCAGTGGTGATTACCAGTGGAAGTGGAAAAGACAAGGCATCCACCGGGGATTGAACCCCGGTGAGCACTATGGGAGTGGGTGTCCCATCCACCAAGACAATCCGAGATTCCTTAGTGGGCCCTGTTTCTTTGGTGAATTGATGAAATTCATGTTTGGAGAATTTTGAAATTCTCTAATATGATAGAATTTCAACGCTCTCTATTGTACTTGAGTATCAAGAAATTCCACTAAAAAACTAAGGAGTTGCAATTCCTAAATTCCAAAGGTCATTTAAGACCTTGGGGGGTAGGTGAAAATTTGGAATGCTTGTGAAGAAACATGCTATTTGAAAATGACAAAGAATAAGATGTCACATCATGTTTCAAAACCTCCCAACAACCCAGGGTGTATTTGGCATCATGATATTCGAATGTTCTCATATTCCCAAATAAGTCTACAGAAAATATGTTTAATATATACAAATCACTTTTTGAGTTTTGTTCTTACCGGAAAGAATCTCAAAATCTTTAACCCTTTGGTACAAGAAACTTGAAAAACAAAAAAAACCAACGTACTAGTACAGTTATTTTCTACTTATCTTAAGTGACTCTACTACCTAATTCCTAAAGTTGGTAACATGGTAACAATCACAAAAGGTAGGTCTATATTAGAATTCCTAATTTCGTACAAAGGAAGGACCACATTATAAATCTCTTGAGTGTGGTACCATGTTCAAATTTCAAAATGTGGGTTATATGATCAAAAAAATATTATCTTTCAAAAAAATATTTAATCTTTCAAAAAAAAATATTTAATCTTTCAAAAAAAATATTTAATCTTTCAAAAAGATATTTAATCTTTCAAAAGAAAATATTTAATCTTTCGGAAAAAAATTTATTTTTTAAAAAATATTTAATCTTTCAAAAAAATCTTTTAAAATATATAATATTTCAAAAATCTCTCAAAAAAAAAAATTTAATCTTTAAAAACAATCAGAAAAGGCGGAGCCGTATTGTAATTTTTATGAATGTAGGCCTATATTGTAAATTCTATAAATTTGGCTCTATGTTTTAATTTTTAAAGGTGAATACCACTTAACTTTTAAAGTGGGTCTCGTGTTCATAATCAACAAATAGGATAATCTCACATTATAATCTATTATAATTTCCAAAGGTTGGCACCATATTATAATTTTTAAATGTGGGTCCTATATATAAAATCACAAAAAAAGTAGCTTTGCTTTGTAATTTTTAAATGTAGATCACGTAGTCATGGTAACAAAATGTGGACCTAAATTATAAATCCTATGAATGTGGGCGCATATTCTAATTTTTAAAGTTGTGTGCTATGTCGTAATTTATAAAAATAGGTCACATATTTATGTTAAAAAAAAAGTAAGCCCACATTATAATTTGTATATAGGTAGACCCACGTTATAAATCCTATAAGTATGGGCCTCATATTCTAACTTTTAAAGGTAGGTTTTACGTTGTAACTTCTATATGTAGGTCTTATGTACGCCATTAATAAAATGCCGCAAACATTAAAAGGTAGGTCCCATATTTTAGATTCTTTAATCTTTTTTATTTTATTCATTGGATAAATTTTTTTATTTTTTCATACCGTTACTAAATAAGTTTTGTACAGCATATTCCCACCGCGCCATTTTAACTTAATCTTGTCAAATAAGTCGTGTATAGCTTGGAGTCGGTACAATCAGATTTCACGGCACAATAAAAATCTGTGAATAAAATTGAAAACAACACGAAATAATGGCCAACGGCTCCCAAATTCTTGGGAAAGAATATATTAAGAAAAACGTCTTCTTTAAGCAATTGGTAAACGACATTAAGACCACAATCCATCAAAAGTGACACGATTTTCGTTAAAAATATTTTCACAAACACACGGTGACTGACACGTTTCTGTTCGAGCGAGTGTAAAAATGTGTTTGTCGGCGGTGGCGCTTGCTTTGGTTCTCGCGGGGAGGGCAGTATTTGGATCACGCGCGATCAGTCTTACATTTAGGGAGCTTCTAAATATAAACAGTTTTTCTCTCTTCTTACACCAGAATTTTCTTTATTTTTTTTTACAGTTTTGCCCATGCATGAAAGGACTAAAATGCCCTTGTCTCTTCTAACATTAGCCCAAAATTTCTTTTCATACACACTCTTCCATCATCTTCCCTTCCATCCTTCTTCCCTTTTTTCCTCCAAGAGCATCCTTCCTCTTCTTTCTTCCCTCTTCCTTCTTACCTCTTCCATGCAAGAGAGCATCCCTAAGACCCTCTCCTTCCCTCTTCCACCTTCCTTCAAATAGAGTACAAGTTGGCATTATCTTCCTTTCTCATTACTCTCTGTCATAGCAAACATCAATCAACACTTAAATAGTGTAATGGAGGAGGAGATTAACACTCAAATAGTTGTTTTCAATGAGAATGGCAGTGACAAGGTGAGTTTTTTTGAAATTTATACATTCCTTTTCTGTTTCTTTTTTTTAAATTCTCTGCATGCTCGTGCTCTGTTCGGTCCCGGAAATCCGAACACTTTTGATATGTTCGGCCTGCAATGACCGAACATAATAGATATGTTCGGCCTGCAATGACCGAACATAATAGATATGTTCGGCCACAAATGGCCGAACATATCAGGTCTGTTCGGCCATTATTGGCCGAACACATCAAGTGTGTTCGGCCATTAATAACCGAACATGATAGATATGTTCGGCAAAATATGGCTGAACAACACCTATTTGTTCGGCCATGCAGGGCTGAACATAGTATATGTGTTAACATTCCATTTTATTTTCATCTGTAGGATGGTCCGTCTACACAGTGCAGCCGAGTGACTGATGAATGTGTAATGGATTATACAAGTGAATTTACCACTCATGAGGTAAGGCACATAGTTGAATAATTTTGTAATTTAATTGCATCCGTTAATATATAAGAGTAAATGTTTTTTTGTGTAGATATTCAAGAGTCGGGATGCTTTAACCAAGTGGGCTCGTGATGTTGGCAAGAGAAATGATATTGTTGTTGTGATTAGGGCTTCAAATGCAGGTGGGGTTGGTGTAAAACCAAGAATTACCCTTGCATGTGAGAGATTTGGATATTATAATAATGCGTGCGAGTCCAAACAAAGGGACTCCTAAAAAGAAGATCAAGCAAACAGGATCAAAGAAATGTGGATGCCCGTTCACATTAAAGGGCAAGAAGTTGGCTACAGGTGATGATTGGATGTTGGAAGTTGTGTGTGGTGTTCATAATCACTCGGCTGCCCAGTACCTAGAAGGGCACTCATTTGCAGGGAGACTATCAAAGGAAGAGACGGAGTTGTTAATTGATCTGTCAAAGAGTATGGTTAGGCCAAAAGATATTTTGGTTACATTAAAACAAAGAAGTGAACTAAATGTAACAACAATGAAGACTATCTACAATGCACGCTATAGGCAGAAAATCACTGAACATGGTGGGAGAAGTCAAATGCAACAACTCCTATGCAAATTGGCAGAGCATAAGTACATTGAATGGCATAGGAATTGTGATAATATTGACACCCTCAGGGACATTTGTTGGACACACCCAACCAGCTTAGAATTGTTGCGTGCATTTCCACATGTCTTGATAATGGATTGCACGTACAAGACGAACCGGTATCGGCTTCCTCTCTTGGAGATTGTTGGAGTTACGTCCACAGAAATGACATTTTCCGTATGCTTTGCTTATCTCCAAGCTGAATGTGAAGATAATTATGCATGGGTGTTGAGAGTCTTGCGTTCTATCATTGTTGACGCTAATTGTGTTCTTCCTGGAGTCATTGTCACCGACAGAGAGTTGGGACTCATGAAGGCCATCGACAGTGTATTTCCGGAGAGTACTCATTTATTATGTACTTGGCACATTAATAAGAATGTCTTAAGTAAATGTAAAAAGTTGTTTGAAACCAAGAAAATGTGGGACAAGTTTAATATAAGTTGGAATATGGTGATGTCTGCTTCCACAGAAGAAGAGTATAATGAACTTTTTGGTAGGATACGTAAGGATTTTTGTACTTATCCCGAAGCACTGCAGTATGTGAAGAGCACATGGTTAGATCCATACAAGGAAAAATTTGTGTCTGCATGGGCAGATAATTGTTTACATTTGGGGAATACTACATCGAATAGGTAATGTGAATATTTGTTATTGATTGAGTTACATTTATTATGTAATATATCCATATGAATTAATAACGTTTATTTTTCTTACAGGGCCGAGAGTTCACATGCACAATTAAAAAGACAACTTGGATCATGTCAAGGAGATCTTGAATCAAACTGGACAAAAATCCATAATCTGCTCCAACTGCAACATACTAGTATAAAAGCATCATTTGAAAAAAGTAAAACAGTTGTGCAACACAATTTCAAGCCTTCTGATTTCAATGACCTTCGCGGCAACATCTCAAAAAATGCATTGGATAAAATTTTGTCAGAAAGAAAAAGAGCCGAACAAGTTGGAACTGATCCGGTCTCATGCATGTGCATCCTTCGTCGTACACATGGTTTAACTTGTGCCCATGAGATTGGAGAATATGTTTATCAACAACGCCCAATTCCTCTCAGTTGCGTACATCCTCATTGGTGTAAGCTTGATATGTTGCCTAACAGTGCACTGAAGAGGCCTACTTTGGATGTTAAAGCGGAGTTGGTGTTAGTTGAAAGGGCTTTTAATGAGGGTGATCATACAAGGCAATTGCAAATGTTAAGGAAGTTGAGAGAGTTATATGAACCGGATAGTACTTTCTTAATAGAACCAGAAGTGAAATTAAAAGCTCGAGGTCGCCCATCTGTTAAGGCTAATACATCGACCCGGCGTGATCCAAGTGCCTTTGAGATAACGCAATCTGCACATGATAGTTACTCTCCTGTATTTAACGAAGCGAAGGCTGTTCACAGCAAGGCAACTGTACATGGTATAGTTAAAAAGAAAGGAAAGGCGAAGGTGCATCACACAAGATCACAGCCTACTATTTCTTACTGTGAGCGATTTCCAGATGGGATTCAAGACTACATACGCGTCATAAAAGACGTTGCAGCTGATGGCAACTGTGGCTTCAGAGCCATTGCAGGGCTACTTGGGCTAACCGAAGATGATTGGTCACGGGTTAGGAGAGATTTAGTAAATGAATTACTTGTCCATTCAAAAGAGTATCAACAACTTTATGGGATTGAAAACGGAGTTCAGGAATTGATTGAGGCATTGTCATATTATGATAATTATCCCAGTTATTCCCATTGGATGACTATGCCAGACATGGGGCATATTATCGCTTCTCATTATAATGTGGTATTATTCCACTTTAGCATGCAACAATGTCTTACCTTTCTGCCTCTTTGGTCTGTGCCACCGTCCAGAGTATCTCGCAAGGAGATAGCGATTGGTTTTGTAAACAACAATCACTTTGTTCAGGTTATTATTCCACAATCAATTTTTTAAAAAAAACATTTTATTATTTCCATATGAATCTTCTAACTTCTGTTATGTTGCAGCTGTTCTTGGAACCAGGCCATCCAATTCCACCGATTGCGAACAAGTGGCGTGAATTTCATATTCCATGTGCAAGTGAATGGGCAACTGCATACAATGGTCGCATCGAGCATTTCAAAGAGCTTGTCGGTTCAAATATAGCAGCAAGTGAAACGATAGAGATTGGGTGAACTTATTGTAGCACATAACACATTTGGGATGTAATCAATATTGAATGTAACTAAATGTACTCATTTAGAAGATAACATGCAACTTTGATTAGTAGCAGTACAGTTGTTAATTTCATACATGAAATTTGTCAACTGCTTACAGACTTACTTCCATGTACAAAAAATAAAGAACCCCATCTTAAACAAAAAACAACAGCATGGACACATCAACCTCTGTCACTCCTACTCCGGCGTGTGTAAGTACTGGAAGTCATATTGGGATCCCTCACAATTCGTTGCGCCTCTTGAAGTGAAAGTCCCCTTAAGACATGGCGCATGCGATCAACATTAGCATACATCCCCTGCGGGTCACGATAGAAGTCAGCTTCTGTCAGTGGCTCAGCGATACTTAGTGCTTCTTGACAACGTTGTTCGTAACTTGCAGACGTGCTCGCCCCATTTGCCTCATTTCTTTGCCCCCACCTGGATCGATACCTTGGGTTTTGTACTGTCCTCCATGATATCTGTGTGTACCAGCTCATATAATCGGGAACACAATCAGATGGAAATCTGACAGGCCGACTCCGGTTTGCGGGTGACAATACATGGTTCTCCCATCTTTGCCATTGCTGATCGACCCATTGATGTGCAATTTGATATTGCTGAGCACTAAGACCTCGATGTGCCCGGTCTGGAGTCAATGGTGCTGGAGGAACCGATTGCAGTCTTCCAAATTGCCTCAACACTCTCTCTGGGTGGTACGGTTCCACAACCTCCAAACACCTAATACATCCAGAGTAGAATGCAAAATCATATAATGGATGTTGTTGCCTTGAATTACGATATGGATCCCAAGTAACCTGCGTCAATTTACATAGATCTTTAGTAGCACATAAATACAAGAATGCAGATTAATTTGAAATTACTACTAGTGAGAAACGCAATACCTTTTCATTGCCCATTTCGTCAATAATTTCTCGTAATGACTGAAGGCGACCATCTTTATTTGACTCTCTGCTCGGTTGCCACAATAATGCTCTAGGGTCATGTTGAATGTACATGAGATTTGGGTTAGGAGCAAAACATGGAAAATGCTCATATATCCATGCTTCCAGGAGTGATAGATACCCGGCTATTTGTTTCACTTCATACCGAGTAGCTAACCCCAAATGCCGATAAAGATAGACCAAAGTAGCAGCACCCCATGCATATGAAGCCACATCATCAACATCCATGAGGAAGTGAAGATAAATGACCGAAACGCGTGTGCCACTTTTGTCACTAAACAGTGTACACCCAAATATATATAGCAAATAAGCTCTCACTGCCCGATCAATGGCTACTTCTCCATCAGAATCTGTCACTGCATCAAACTTATTCTTTAGCCACTCTAACCTTACTGAATGACCCCGCACCTGTGCAAGCTCATCATGAGCCTCCGAGCGTCGAACTCCTAATGCTCGGTGTAATAGCTCTTTAGCTTCAGAAAATCCAAAATCATCATTATACGAAACAGTTATTCCCGTCACTGGGATCCCAAGAATGGTGGCAACATCATCTAACGTGATGTTCATCTCTCCAAAAGGCATGTGGAACGTATTTGTCTCTGGATGCCACCTTTCTACAAACGCTGACACAAGGCTCTTATCAACAGATTTGTAAGAAGTCCTGATCAACGGTGCTAGACCAGATCTATCAATCTTCTGTCTAAATAAATCAGACTCGTTCAAATACCACATCCTTACTTTTTGCCCATGACTCAAACACTTGAGCGGAAGACGGACCTGAAAATATATATATACATTAAAGATGAAAGAAGAGATCACATTTATATTGAAAATATATAAAACATACCTCTCCATTTCAAATAAATTTTGCAACATGTGTTTGAAAACTCTTCAAGATCGAAGGGTCAGTCGGCCCAACCATTTCTTCTCCATTATCTTCTTCATCCTCTTCCACCTCCTCATATTCATTCTCCGGGACTTCCGGTTGTTCTGGCTCTTCAATAATTGGCTCTTCAACGCGTTGACGACGCCTCCTTTCAGAAGCTGTTGGACGAGCTCTAGAACTACTAGCCATATCTGCAAGTAATTCAATCAGTTGTTAGTTGAGTGGGGGTACAGTGTCCTCATTGTGTTCGGCCCTGTATGATCGAACACACTGAATGTGTTCGGCCATACAGGACCGAACCTTTTTAATGTGGTTCGGCCCTGAGTGGCCGAACAACCTAGATATGTTCGGCCAACCGGGGCCGAACATATGAAATATGTTCGGCCCTGTGTGGCCGAACACTATGTTGTTGTTCGGCCATACCAGGCCGAACAATATGCACTGTGTTTGGCCATGCAGGGCCGAACATGGCGACGGGATGGCGACGGGATGCATGAGCACACAGCGGAATGGAGGGAAAAATGTATTCTACTATCACAATCTAAACATGCAAGAACCCATTGTAATGAATAATATGTAGAGAAGAGAAGAGAATACCTTAAAGAAGATAATTCCTTTGAGAATGGTGGAGAAGAGAATGTAGAACAACTGTGGCAATGGTAGAGAAGAGATGAAAGCTTACCTTCAAGATTGGAGAGGAACCCTTGGGGAAAAAAAGGGAATGGAGGAAGAATAGAGATCCCTTGGGGAAGAAAGGGAAATGGAAAGAGGGATTTTTGGTGTAGAGAAAGAAGAATTTGGGTGGTGGTATAATATGGAAATGTAGTGTGTATAAAGAGAGGAAAACTAAACCCCCTCACTTACTTCATTGTGTATAAAGAGAAGTGGTGTAAGAAGAGATAAATTCAGTGTATGTTTAGCAAGTCCCTACATTTATTTCGAGCTACTCAACTAAACTAAAGACGATCCAAACCAAAAAGCGGAAACACAAAAACGAGGGTTTTGAACAGACGAGAGAGAAAGAGAGGAAACAGAGACCATTGTCTTGCGTGGAAGGAAGCTGACGTTTGTTGCTGCAAATCTTTTAAAAGGAATTTAACAGCTGCCAAAAAAAGATGGCTCTGACGCGGAAGAAGGTGTTCAAGAAATGGAAGGTATTATAATAGAAAGGAACAAATCTCCCCTCATTTGGCGTTTCAATTGAACTTCTTCTGATCGCTTAGCTTTCAAACAGATAAAACAAATCAGAAGAAAGAGACTGAATCTGATTTGGGTGAGGGATTGTAGCAAGTATACTGGGTTCTGTCAATTTCGCAACCCCATCATGACTTCTGCTGGGCCTGGCTAATTACCGTTCGATGATGATGATAAGATGATTTCCATCTGGAAAATCGTGTTCCCTACCTAATATCGTTTAGGGGTGGTTCCCGAAGTGGGGAAGAAAAGGATGGGATGGTGCGAAAATTGATAACATAGTACATCCAGTAGTTGATCATTTTTACCCCAATCACGTCTTTACCTTTCTTCACAGTCAAAAAGCCCTCGTAAGATTTGCTTGTGTGGTGTTTTCCACAACTTTCCGTCGAAAGTGGATTTGGACACAGATTGGACGCAGGAACATATTTTACTGTCGAAGTTGATGTGAGCGCCGCACCAAACAATACAAGCTAATACTGTAGAAGATGAAGACTTCAGATTCCATTTTCTGCACAAAATGATATCACTGGCAAAACAAAATCCTGTAGAAAACTGTTCCACATGAACATGCCCTTAAGACTTATGTGTGCATTTCCAAGATAGGGATAGAGAGGGAGAAGGATCATAAATTACTATTACTCTCACAGAAAATTGAAATCCTCTCTATCGAGTAAAATTGCTTCTTTTTCCCCCTTTTCTACAAGGAAAGTTTGCTGCACCAAACAAAATGCACTGTTGGACGGAAGCAGCACAATTTTCCTCGCTATCAGAAAATCCTCTCACCACACAAAAGCAGCCCTAGGGGTGTGTCGTTTTTTAGCTTGCCTTTTTGAAATAATTCAATGACATAGAGACAGATTACTAATTGTGTAAAGGACAGAAGAAGCAGAGTAATTTTTGTAACTCAACAGAACAGAGAACAGTGTATGAGATTATAATGTATAATGTATATTGTATTGATTGGAACAGTATGAGATTATAATGTATAATGTATATTGTATTGATTGGCTCTCTCTCTCTCTCTCTCTCTCTCTATCTCTCACACACACACACAACCTTGCAATTGTAAGTTGTTACAAAGATACGAGATAAGAAGTTACAAGGATATGATAGAATTAGGTAGAGAAAGATGTTACACACACACACACAGAACCTTGCAAGTGTAAGTTGTTACAGAGATACGAGATAAGAAGTTACAAGGATAGGACAGAATTAGATATAGAAAGATGTTTGTTGAGATATATCTGATGATGGCCCTGATGTTTGTTGAGATATATCCGATGATGGGCCTATGTATCATGTAATACCTTTGAGGATGTTAGTTCAGTAAAAAAATTACTGAAGAATCCTCTCTGCAGAATCTACTGTTCGTGGGCGCTCCCCACAGAAGTTCCCGAAGGAGAGTATCAGAATCCTAACCAAAAGTATGAATGCAAGGTAATGAACACTCGTAATGTTGTTGAAGAAAACAATTAATTATCTGACGGGAGAATGCCTTTATCCCCTTGATTTTCCTCTTTTAGAAGTTATATCGATGTTCATGATTCTTCAATTCCTTTATACTTCTTTCTCATCTTGTATCCTCTTCTTTTTGAAATGAACTGGAAGCACTTCTTACCATGGATGTATGTTTTTTTCAAGACAAACCATGATTGTTTGGTTGGTTTTTTTAGTAGGGTCCACATCATAATATTAGTTGTCTTCTCTTTTTACAAATATGAATTCACTAAATTTCCCAAAATAAAAAAAGAACCTAACCATCATCTTTTCTTTCCCACAACAGTCAGACTCTGCTATTCAACTTGGGGAATCATGCTGCTCTGACATTCTCTCCGATATTGAAGGGTTTAAGAAACCAGCGGTATGATAATAATTCATTTATATATAGCCTTGACATTTTTTTCTCCAACACAATGCAGTCACCCACTAATATTTATATTTTGCATCAAAGCGAATGCTTATCAGTATGAAGTGTTCTGTAAGTTGGAAATTGTATTAAGAAATGAACTAATGTCAAATAGAGAGTTTCATCTTGTTCAAATAAAAATCCTAGTCTCAAGTACTCTAAATCTGTAAGTTTCATGACCACCAGAAGGAACACTCAACATCCTAAAATAAATGCCCTCGAGCTATGATTCTCACCGGCACGTGTCTCATAGTTTTGAGGGACAGGTTCTAAACAATTCAAACCTGATGCTTCTAATACGTGTTTTTGAATTTGGGTTAAATCTACAGTGTTCTTGCCGGTAAGGGTTATAGCATAGTGTTTGGAGATTGTTTGGTACATGCTGAAACCGTATGCAAGTCAACTCTATTAAATGGTGATCATGCAGACCACCATATGTTCAATTGTGTTATATGTAACATTATTTCTTATAGTCCTATAGAGCACTATAACTAATCATTATCTTGTAAATTATTTAGAATAAATTAGATTAATTAGAGGAGTGATTTACGTTTCAATAGACTCACACACATTAGAGGAGTGGTTTAAGTGGTAAAGAAGAAAATTATCCATATTAAACAGAGAAGTTGGTCCACTGATGAGGGTTCCAAGTTATAAAGTATGATGAGGGTTCCAAGTTTTAAAGTATGTAGTCTTGAATCATGTAGAGATATGTGAAAATGTGTAGAGACGTGTATTCTAGAAGTGTGTGCATGAGTCTAGGAATGGGGTAGAGTTGTTACAAGATTCTAGAATAGGGTCTAGGTTCTCCTCCATTGGATGAGCGGCATGTGGACTAACCTTAGCCATTGATTTTATAGAGTAGGGCTATGAATATGTAGCTTCATTCAGTTGTAACAAGCTGTTAGTTTTTGTGGACTCAATCCATCAGTTGATGTAATAAATTGATTAATTTCTTTATTTATCAATAATATCATGCTTTACTTTCATAAGATGAATGTTATTCTACTACTTCATGCACATGACCAATACGTATGACATAATGGTTCATGAGTTGAACCGGGTCCCATTAGTATATTAGATGTGATATATGTGCATGGATGAGATCCACACGCGGGAGATATATGTCACAAATCTTATACTTAAAATAGCTTCACAACCAGTAATGAGATTGGGCATCTCATTTGATAAGGTTGCAGCACTTTGATCACTATGAGATAGTGTGATTTGTCTCAATCATCAGAATGTAAGATTCTGGATCAATGGTGCTGGTACATTGGATGTATTGAAGGACCATGAGATGCACCTTATGGTATTCCGTCTCAATAATAAGGTATGCTCTCATAATTCCCTTGCAATAGGCTCTCAATCCTGAGACATTGACGAACTCAAGTTTCTATCTATTCATTTGCTTTGAGTCACCAATGAGTGAGGCCGACTATAGGTTAACACCTCGGTGTCTTGGGTATGTGGTAGTAGAACTGTGGGAACGTTGAATGATCAAGATGGAATCTATCTCTATTATCCCCTTGTGCCAATTAATGGATTTGTCATTAGTAAGTGCGCACCCATCTCAATTAAGAGTTAATTGGATGGTACTGATGATTACTGTGATTAATTGGGGCTCAAGGATAATAAGATGTGGAACTTAGATTGGAAGAGACGGATTTATTCCAATTGATCCACGGATATTGATAGAGGGGCCTACTTGTGGTAATTGGGAAGTTTAGGATCTTCATTGTAATTTATTCCTAAGACTGGAGTGCAATTGCATTTATATAGTGGTGTTATTTGCAATTAACTGTGGGCCCGGATTGCACATGAGATGTGGGGTCGCGGTGTTCCAGTTGGAGCCAGCTTTCTAAGGAATCCCTAGTGGTCCCCACGCTAGCCCAAGATATTGGAAAACACTAATCCGACTTGGACTCTAAGAATAAGAGTTTGGAAGGGAGAAAGTTGCTAATTGCTTTGGAAGTAAGACTTCTATTTCAATTAGACAAGGGAGAAATTTGGAAGTCTATATAATATCCTTGGACGTCCAAAAGAGTCTCTCTCACGCCAAAAACCCTTTCGTGCAAGAGTTGCGCGAGTTACTCTCCTCTCCTTTCTTCTAGTTCCTTGGAGTCTCGAGTGGAATTTCTCCTGAAGATTCCACCATTCTTCTTGAGAAAGGAAATCCAATTCGGGTCATAGCGTGGAAGGCTAAGAGGTGTTGAAGAAATCCATTAGAGCACTGCGGATCTCCAAAAGGTATGATCTACTTCTTCCATGTCGTAGATTATTTTGGATGCTTAGTGCTGGTAGAATTTTACTGTACATGGTCACGAGATTGAGGGTAACGCATCCTGGATTGGGTTTTGGTCTTATGGATAGTTGATCTCTGTGTCAAGTGGATCAAAAGTTTTGAAAATCTATCCACGAGACCCACCTACTTCCAACAATTGGTATCAGAGCCATACCTCATCTCTAATCATGTTAGATCAGTAATCTTGTTCTAATCTTCGCATGAGATGCGAAGAGGATAGAGCAAGGGCTATGATAGGATCAGTGTTTATTGGGTTTGCATGCTTTTGAAGTAGATACATGTTTGGAAAGTCACAAAAGGTTTTAATCATGATAGGAGGATGATAAGATGCCATTAAAACATACTGAGATCATTAGAGGTGATTGGGTACAGCAGGAGCCGAATCTGAAAAAGAACCCAAATTTCTGGGTTCATCAGGTCGGTTAGCCAAACGGACCACTATGGCTATAGAGGTCTGTTGGCTAACCGTAGGGACCAGATCGGCTAGCCGAACCTAGGCAGAATCATCTTGTTCTTGGTCTGAGCTGTTGTTGTTTTTCAGACCCCCGTTGCGTAGGGGGTCTTGTATCGTGGTGGCAAAATATTTGGTATCTTGTTTTTCCTATTGTGGTTTGGCAACCTGGTTTTGTGAGATGCTTTGTTGTATGAGATACTAACTTGCAGGTGATAATGTCCTCTCCATATGGCCCACATGTTTTTCTTTCCTTTTAATTATTGGTTTATTTGTGGCTAAGTGTAAAGGGCATCATGGTCTCCTTGGTTTCCCGTGAAAGGGCAAGGCATGGTGAATTTCCCTATAGCCCTTTTATTTCCATGTTTAGACTACCATGTAAGTCTCATTATAGAGACATAGGAATTTATGTATTTTTTTTTAAAATTTGTAAATTCTGGAGATGTCCGAAACAAAGAAGGAAAGAGAAGCTGGACTCCTAATCAAAGAGTTTGAAGATTACCAAAAGGTGCTTTGGAGATGCCCAAAGAGTTTGAGGAATCCCAAAGTTTTGGAAAGTCTAGAAGTCCAAGAAGTCTTTTCCGCCTGGGCCATGTGGAGGAGAGGACTAGTCTTTTATTACAGCACTTTCTATTTATGGATGAATGCTTATTTTAGAGTATTTCCATATTTGTTCCAAACATAGCAAATTCCAAAATTGGTCAAATCAAATTAATTTTTGGAAAGAGTTCTAATTAGAGTTGGTAGGCCCATGAGATGGATCTATTGGTAACACTAATTTTAGAAACTGGGCTTTCCTTAAAATAACTTGACTTGGAACCAATCATTGGTCTTATCATGAGATGAATATATACCTATATTTGATGGACCCATATACCTATAAGGAAATCCTCAACTCTAAAATATTAAGTGGGAGCGGGGCTTTTCTAGACATATAAAAATCCCCATGGTTTTCCACCATAGGTCCATTGTAAGGAAAGTATTAGCCTTGCGCCATTTTGCGAATGGCCATTCCCCACGGAGGGCTTGTATTTATCTGGATACTGGATATGGATCTCCTATGGATAGTGTTGATGAGACGGGGTGGGAGCCCACTCCCCAAGGAGGAGCTACCCACAACGGTTGTCATGCAATGCTAGTTGGTGGGTCACACTTAACTAAAATAATGATGTAGTATCCCTAAGGATTTGCCTCATATATTTTAGAAACCGAAGCTAATCGGGAGTCATACATTATTTGGTATGAGATACCTAGATTGTAATGAATGAAGGGGATCATGGATAGTTAGTCTTAATCCAAATCTTAACCAACTTTGATCCGCACCAGTCTAGGAGGTATTTGCACTCCCCAAGGAGGCATACCCCGCAGGATTGGGATTCCGATGTATTCTGAATTTTGTGGTTATGAGGATTCCCACATAAATTTGGTAGAATACTAAACCCTAATGTCATTTAAATTTATTAATTGAATGTATGGTTATGTGCTATAGTATTACAAGCATGAATTCGAATACTTTCAATCCACTTGCCACCATCCTCAACCAGAATAAGTTGGTGGGATCCAACTATGTAGACTGGAAACGGAATCTGGATATTGTCCTGACAGCTTCAGGATATAAATATGTCCTTACCAAAAACCCCCTTGAAGAGCCTGCCCCAGATGCATCAGAAGCAGAAAAGGACCTTTACACCAAATGGGCCAAAGACGATGAGATGGCCCGATGTTACATTCTGGCATCCATGTCTAGTGTGCTGCAACATCAACATCAATCTTATAAGACTGCATATGATATGATATCGAATTTAAAGGAGATGTTTGCAGAACAAGGCAGACCTGCTAGGCAGGCAGCCATGAGGGTGCTCATTAGCACCAAGATGGCTGAAGGTACATCAGTACAGGAACACATGTTGAAGATGATGGACTCATTAAATGAGTTAGATGTACTGGGAGCTGCGATTGATGCAGAATCGCAGATTGACATAATCCTTGAGTCACTACCAGAGTCATTCAACAATTTTAAGGTCAATTATAATATGAATAAAATGAATCTGACTATGGCTGAGCTATCTAGTCAGCTGGTAGCAACTGAAGGGATTATGAAGAAAAAACCAACTGCCTTAATGACAGAAAAGTCAGATGCCAAGTCCAAGCCAAAAGGCAAAGGGCGGAAAGGCAAAAAGAAATCAATTCCAAAAGGTCCTAAGGTGGATAATGGTCCAACTGGTGGCGTGGCTAAAGCTAAGGGTTCAGGGACAAAAGGAAAGTGTTTCCATTGTGGTAAGACAGGACATTGGAAGAGGAATTGTCCAGAATATCTGTCTAAGAAAAAGACCCCAGGTATGATTGAGTCACTTATATCTGAAGTTAGTTTTGCAACTGGTACTTCAGAATCCTGGTGTGTGGATTCCGGGGCAACTAATCACATATGTAATACGTTGCAGGGGTTCAGGGAAACCAGGAGGCTAAGTGATGGAGAAATCATTGTCAACCTAGGATCTGACGCTAAGGCAGAGGCTGTTTCAGTGGGAGTCATTACTTTATGTTTTTCAAATAATAAATTGGTTTTGTCAGAAATATTATATGTACCGTCTTTAAGGCGGAATTTAATTTCAGTTTCTAGTTTGGTGAATAAAGGTTATTCTATTACTTTTGGTACTGAAGTTGTCATAAAGAGGAATGGTACTTTCATATGTTCTGGCAAGGTAACCAATGGACTTTATTTGTTAACTCCCACGATGTATGAGATACATGATACTGAAACAATTAGTAGATCATCATTAAAGAGAAAGTCACCTTCATCTAATCCAACAAAACTTTGGCACCTGAGGCTAGGTCATATAAACCTTAACAGGATTGAGAGGCTAGTGAAAGATGGTATCTTACCTTCATTGGTGGTAGAACCAATGCCTATCTGTGAGTCCTGTTTGAAAGGTAAAATGACCAAAAGACCCTTTTCAGCTAAGGGTAATAGGGCCAAAGATTTATTGGAATTAGTGCATACTGATGTCTGCGGACCCATTAATGTCAGGGCCAGAGGAGGATATGAGTACTTCATCACTTTCACAGATGATTACTCAAGATATGGTTACATATACCTTATGCACCGCAAGTCCGAAGCTTTTGAAAAGTTCAAAGAATTTCGAGCGGAAGCGGAAAAGCAATTAGGTAAGAGTATCAAGACTCTTCGATCAGATCGAGGAGGGGAATATCTCTCTGCTGATTTTATGGGTTACTTATCAGAAAATGGGATTCTATCCCAATTGTCTGCTCCTGGTATGCCTCAACAGAATGGAGTAGCAGAAAGAAGGAACCGGACTCTTTTAGATATGATTAGGTCTATGCTGAGTTTCTCAAGATTACCTATATCCTTTTGGGGATATGCTTTGGATACTGCAATGTACCTACTAAACCTCGTACCATCTAAGTCTATACCTAAGACTCCCAGGGAATTGTGGTCTGGGCGAAAGCCTAGTCTACAACATTTACACATTTGGGGTTGTCCAGCACACGTGCTCAAGGTTAAGACGGATAAGTTGGAAGCGAAGTCGGAAGTATGCACATTTGTAGGATATCCTAAAGGAATTAAAGGTTGGTTATTCTATAATCCCAGAGAGCAGAAAGTGCTGGTTAGCACCAATGCGGTTTTTCTGGAGGAAGATTATATGATGGACCGGAAATTTTTAGAAAAGGTGATCTTGGAAGAGATTCAGGAGCAATCAATTCCAAATCCAAGTATGACCGGACTTGAGGAAGAACCGCCCTTACCAGACCCAGTAATTACACCAGTACCTCGTCGTAGTAAGAGGATTGTCAGACCCCCTGACAGGTTCTCATTCTTGGGAGAGTCTTATGAAGCAATCCCAAAAGAGCCGGAACAAGATCCCTCTAACTATGATGAAGCAATCAATGACTTAGACTCGGGACGCTGGCAAGATGCTATGAAAGCTGAGATGGAGTCTATGTACTCAAATCAGGTCTGGACACTTGTGGACTTGCCTGCCAATATTAAACCTATTGGGTGCAAGTGGGTCTACAAGAGAAAAAGAGGACCAGATGGAAGAGTGGAGACCTATAAGGCTAGGCTTGTTGCGAAAGGATATACTCAGAAAGAGGGGATCGATTATGAGGAAACCTTCTCGCCAGTAGCCATGCTCAAATCCATCCGGATACTCTTATCCATTGCGGCTCATCTCGATTACGAGATTTGGCAAATGGATGTCAAGACGGCTTTTCTCAACGGCCATCTTGAGGAAGACATCTATATGGTGCAACCAGACGGTTTTGTAGCTAAAAACCAGGAGCAAAAAGTTTGCAAGCTGCAGAAGTCTATTTATGGACTGAAGCAGGCATCCCGAAGCTGGAATATCCGTTTTGACCAGGCAATCAAGTCATTTGGTTTTTGTCAAAATCCGGATGAGTCATGTGTGTACATGAAAAGTGAAGGTGACAGGGTAGTTTTTCTTGTTTTATATGTTGATGACATCCTTCTCCTCGGGAAAGACATAGGAATGTTGTCAACGGTAAAAGTTTGGTTAGCCAAGACTTTTGATATGAAGGACTTGGGAGAAGCTAGCTACATCCTAGGGATCAAACTCTATCGTGACCGGAAAAATAGGATGATTGGCTTGTCTCAAGCTGCATACATAGATAAGGTGCTAGTACGGTTTGCAATGCAAGACTCCAAGAAAGGTATCACACCTTTCAGGCATGGAGTGCACCTTTCCAAGGATCAGTGTCCTAAGACACCCGAGGAAAAGGAGCAGATGAGGTCGATACCATACGCTTCGGCTGTTGGTAGCCTCATGTATGCTATGTTATGTACTAGACCAGATATCTGTTATGTAGTGGGCCTAGTCAGCAGATATCAATCTAATCCAGGACCTGAACATTGGACTGCTGTAAAATGTATTCTCAAATACTTGAGAAGGACTAGAGATTACATGTTGATTTATAGCAGTGATGAGTTGATTCCAGTCGGATACACAGATTCTGACTTTATGTCAGATAAGGATTCTAGGAAATCCACCTCTGGTTATGTATTTATGCTTGGAGGCGGAGCTATCAGCTGGAGGAGTATAAAACAAGAATGTACTGCTGATTCAACCTCGGAAGCTGAATATGTAGCCGCTTGTGAAGCAGCTAAGGAAGCAGTATGGCTTAAAAGATTCCTTTTGGAACTTGGGGTGGTACCTTTGGCACGACAGCCACTCACAGTTTACTGTGACAGCAGCGGGGCAGTCGCTCAGTCAAAGGAACCCAGAAGCCATAAAAGCCAAAAGCATGTACAGAGGAAGTATCACTTAGTCAGAGAGATTGTGCAGAGAGGTGATATTGCTATTACCAAGATAACCTCTGCAGACAATTTAGCAGATCCCTTTACTAAGCCTTTGACTACCAAAGTCTTTGAGCAACATGTGGAAGGGATGGGCATGAGATGCAACCCTGACTGGCATTGAGCCCAAGTGGGAGATTGTTAGTTTTTGTGGACTCAATCCATCAGTTGATGTAATAAATTGATTAATTTCTTTATTTATCAATAATATCATGCTTTACTTTCATAAGATGAATGTTATTCTACTACTTCATGCACATGACCAATACGTATGACATAATGGTTCATGAGTTGAACCGGGTCCCATTAGTATATTAGATGTGATATATGTGCATGGATGAGATCCACACGCGGGAGATATATGTCACAAATCTTATACTTAAAATAGCTTCACAACCAGTAATGAGATTGGGCATCTCATTTGATAAGGTTGCAGCACTTTGATCACTATGAGATAGTGTGATTTGTCTCAATCATCAGAATGTAAGATTCTGGATCAATGGTGCTGGTACATTGGATGTATTGAAGGACCATGAGATGCACCTTATGGTATTCCGTCTCAATAATAAGGTATGCTCTCATAATTCCCTTGCAATAGGCTCTCAATCCTGAGACATTGACGAACTCAAGTTTCTATCTATTCATTTGCTTTGAGTCACCAATGAGTGAGGCCGACTATAGGTTAACACCTCGGTGTCTTGGGTATGTGGTAGTAGAACTGTGGGAACGTTGAATGATCAAGATGGAATCTATCTCTATTATCCCCTTGTGCCAATTAATGGATTTGTCATTAGTAAGTGCGCACCCATCTCAATTAAGAGTTAATTGGATGGTACTGATGATTACTGTGATTAATTGGGGCTCAAGGATAATAAGATGTGGAACTTAGATTGGAAGAGACGGATTTATTCCAATTGATCCACGGATATTGATAGAGGGGCCTACTTGTGGTAATTGGGAAGTTTAGGGTCTTCATTGTAATTTATTCCTAAGACTGGAGTGCAATTGCATTTATATAGTGGTGTTATTTGCAATTAACTGTGGGCCCGGATTGCACATGAGATGTGGGGTCGCGGTGTTCCAGTTGGAGCCAGCTTTCTAAGGAATCCCTAGTGGTCCCCACGCTAGCCCAAGATATTGGAAAACACTAATCCGACTTGGACTCTAAGAATAAGAGTTTGGAAGGGAGAAAGTTGCTAATTGCTTTGGAAGTAAGACTTCTATTTCAATTAGACAAGGGAGAAATTTGGAAGTCTATATAATATCCTTGGACGTCCAAAAGAGTCTCTCTCACGCCAAAAACCCTTTCGTGCAAGAGTTGCGCGAGTTACTCTCCTCTCCTTTCTTCTAGTTCCTTGGAGTCTCGAGTGGAATTTCTCCTGAAGATTCCACCATTCTTCTTGAGAAAGGAAATCCAATTCGGGTCATAGCGTGGAAGGCTAAGAGGTGTTGAAGAAATCCATTAGAGCACTGCGGATCTCCAAAAGGTATGATCTACTTCTTCCATGTCGTAGATTATTTTGGATGCTTAGTGCTGGTAGAATTTTACTGTACATGGTCACGAGATTGAGGGTAACGCATCCTGGATTGGGTTTTGGTCTTATGGATAGTTGATCCCTGTGTCAAGTGGATCAAAAGTTTTGAAAATCTATCCACGAGACCCACCTACTTCCAACTTATAAGATGCATTAGATCAATAAAAAGATTGAAGCTCTCATTTCTCAAGTTTGAAGCTCTCATTTCTCAAGTTTTCTCTCTACTTCTGTGTGAGTGTGCAGTCTTGGGGTCAGTCTTGGTCTAAGGGTTAGATCACTATTCGAGAAAGTTGACTCACTAGCCCATAGGGTGTAGACAATTATCATACAATTAAGAATCAAGTGGATATGCTCAGCCTATGATAGTTGGCATGAAAGCATGGTTTCAAAAACTTCGGAAATGCAAAAAACAATACAAGAGAGAGAGTCATGGCTTTGTTAGATGAACTAACCTTTTTGGTCTTCTATGGATCTCAGTCTCCACAACTCTTGTGTCTTTTATACCCAAAAATAAATAAAAAATAAAAACTCTTGTGGCTTAAAGGTGAGCTAACTTCCTCTGCACTCACATATTTTTGCATTAATATAGGAGCTCAAGAAGTCGCTTGCTCCATAGTCAACCAACGAACCATCTGACCCAAGAAAGTGGACCATCATATGAGGATCAGCCATAAAACGCAACAAAAGGAACCCTCCTATTTTGTTTGGAAGTGAAACATGCGTGAAGCACTCTATTTGTGGAATGAGCAGCAACCATTATATACCTTGTTTAAAAAAAAGAAAGACCTTTTCTTCTAGAAGGCTAGAACAGATAGCAAACCAGAAAACCAGAAAGTTGTTTCCTGGTAGTTAAAATGAACTGCCCAAGAAAATGAAATTGACGACTCTGCAACAGTGTCTATTGTTGATTTTCCATTAATTGTGATTTGTTTTCCACAGGAGGAAGGCGCTTCTCTACGGTTTCGTCGTCATAATTTGGGAAGGGAAAAGAAAGAACACGTGATACTCCAAGTAAGTATCTTTTGTGAAACAATATTGCTCTCTTGGAGTCATTGCTGTGGCTGCATTTGGATGTCCTCACTTTCTGCTGTATACCACCCAAATGCTACCTGTGTTCCAGTTCCTATTCAACTGTTTGTACATTAGTTTGAATTCAAAAGGATAGGCAAGCAAAACGTGTGACCTCAACACAATGGAACTGTTTCTGCCAGAATATATCATCTACACTTGATACACCCCTAGCAAGTAGAATTACCAAATTGTGAGGTTTGGCCCCAAAGCATTAAATGACACAGAAGTCAGTGATTTCTGTCTGAAGCCACCAAATGTGCTTGAGATTGAGGTAGAAATCAAAAGTAACTGTATGGGTGGGTGAATTCAAACATAACCTTGGGTCCTATTTGGATCCTCATAAACTGAGTGAAGGTAACTCAGTTTTACAAGTACACGAGAGTTCGTGCATTTGGAAACCCTAGTTTGTTTTGTTCTTTCCCAGAACAAAATACAAGTAAATGGATTTACACTGAGTGCAGGGTGAGCAAATTAGACAAGGCCTTCAGGCTTATTTGTTTGCTCAAGATCCACCTTTGAATACATAAGGACCCCAAGGTTTCCTTTCATTTGATTGAACCTTATCATTCTGTTTGAATTCCTATGCTTCAGGAAAAATTTTTTTTTGACAGCATATGCTACTGCGTTTGCAGATTGAGGCAGATGTTCCACAAATGCAAGGAGTAGCTGCAGAGAATTCTTGCAGCAATTTTAGGCATTTGCATGAAGGGTCAGTTACCAGTTATTGTGATATTCCATTTTTCCATGTTTTCATTTGAACCTCGCTTGGTATATGTTGTAGCACTTAATGCAAGATTTGTCTCATTTATCATGTATACATATGGGCCTACTGTGACCATGCCGTGCTCTAAAAAGGGGTTGGTTTTACTGAGCATTTCATTCATTTACATCATATATGGATTATTTGTCTGAACCATCTATTTTCTTGTTAATATATGGCCAGCTGATAATTGCACTTGCCCGAGTTTTTGGGTCAAGACAAGTCACAGTGGGATGCACCTAATATATTTTTCAAACTTTGCAGTCATGTGTCAATTGCCTTGTGTAGTAAACAAGATAATGTTGTTTGTATTTAGCTGTCTTCTTATGACCTCACTTTCTGCCTTTCCACAGTGAATCTGGGAACGGTGTTATGCTCTACGCAGTTCCGGTAAGATTCAGTCTGACTGTGTGCTATATTTTATGCTCATCTGCAGGGTTGAATGTTTTCATAATCCATTAAACCAACATTAGATCGTAAGATACTCCCACCCTTCTGCATTCGGTGAACTTATATCAAAGCCATAGTTACTAGATTGGAAACATTGAGTGTGGGAGATGCCTTTCCATGAAAGTGTATTTAAAAAATGAATAATTCACCCTCTTGGGTGTTGGCTTGCTGGCATGAGGCATCAATTTTCTTCCCACATCGTGTGTACAGCGTTCCCTAGATTTACCTGGTGCACGTGTTGTGGGGTCGTGCATGCACCTGGGGGATTAGTCATGTCAGGTCAAATACCATGGGAAACCCTCATCAGAGAGAGAGAGAGAGAGAGAGAGAGAGAGAGAGAAGAAGAAGAAGAAGAAGAAGAAGAAAAGAAAAAATTCGATCCAACTGTGTCATGGCCCTCAAAGTCTGCAAAAGAAGGCTTAATAATAGGCCACAATTGGCTATGTAAGAAACAACAAAGAAAAGGGAAGAGAGATTTGATGAGCGCTGTGTGTCAATGAGAGAACAAGGCCGTTTCCTTTGTTAATAACTAGTAATGACAAAAGCTTGAGCTGTTAGGGAAAGACAAAACCATTTATATCAACGCACTCCCTCAAATGAGATGCCATTCAAATTCGAAACCTAACAGACAGATGGATCAGACATACTAGATAGATAGATGGAGGTAACCATGCGTCCCAGGTGTTTCAAACTCAGAACCTCTGGCTCTGATACCATGTTAATAAACTAGTAAAACCAAAAGCTCGAGCTGTTAGTTAATGGTATAACAATTTATATCAACATCCTTCACAGCGGAGTTTGCAGAGAGGTACAAATCAAGGCCAATTGGATTTGTTTAGAAGATCAAGAAGGAGGCTTTCGTCTGGGTTAATTGAGGGGGCATGATAGCTACCTTCAAAAGCGATCCTACATGACCAGTATTCGATGGTTTAACTCCAAATGCATCTATCGTGGTTCCTAATTGGAAACATTATCTTGGTACCTTCATTTCCTCTTCTCCAAGGTGGTTGTGGGTTCTTAGCAGGTTAATATATTTGAGATAACCAAATTTATCCTTAACGTTAATTCTCTCTATCTGTATGTGTTGTGTGCGTGTGTGTGTGTGACAAAGACCAGCCTTGGTTAGTTTATGATTCAATGCCTCTCCTTTCGTGTGTGTGTGTGTGTGTGTGTGTGTGTGTGTGTGTGGTGTGTGTGTGTGTGTGAAAAAGACCAGCCTTGGTTAGATGCCTCTCCTTTCATTTTGGGGAAAACAAAATGAACTTTCTTCTTCTCTGTGGCTCTTGGTTTCTTCTTGGCCTTTTGGCATTTCTCTTCCTATGGGTGCAGGAGTTTTACTTTCCATGTTCTATTATCATCATCATCATCATCATTATTATTATTATTATTATTGTGCGTGCACGTGTTGGACTTCTGGCTTCTACCATTCTTGGTGATGCGGTTCTTTTTCCTTGATTTCGAACTTTTATCTGGGTTGGTATTGTTTTTTTCATAGTACCTGGGCAGAAGCTCACTCCTCGGATTTTTGGTTTGTTGGCCTCTGAAGGTTGGTGCAGTCGGTTTCCTTCTTTCTTGCTTCAAGCTTTCGGTGGAGTTTCTGTTCATCCTTTGATTTATTTAATTCACTAAATTAATTAAATATTCTCTCTCTCTCTCTCTCTCTCTCTCTCTCTCTCTCTCATTCGGTTCTAACAAATAATGATTTATCTGTGGCATAGGAAATTGGGACAAGCAAACATTCGCACATTTTACTTGTGTTAAATTCTGATTCATTTGAAAATAAAAGATTTACTTTGCAATTTTCTTTCTCTAGTTGTCACATGGGAAAGGGGGAAAACTGTTAATTTTCGTATTATCACAAATACAATAACACTATGTTTTGATTTAGTTCACCAGATTTTTGGACATCACCTGTCTATCTAGATTGGGTGGAAATGTTTGTTATATTTGTGGATGATTATATCCCATATTTCAGCAAGCTATTAATGTGATTGAAAACTTGGATTCTATGTTTGTCAAAACGTTACGTTGTGACTCATGGGGAGTTTATGTGTCTAAGTATTTTCAATCATTCTCGGCATCTAAAGGTATTTCTTCAAAAGGTTTATGTCCTCATACCTTTTAGCAAAATCAGGTCAACATAAAACATCAACACATCTTGCAAATTGTTTGCACTGTTGATTGATTCAGCTATCCCCACATCCTTCTGGGTAGGAGCATAAGCAATGTTGTTTACATTCTCAAGTCTCAACAGTCAATTTCATTAGAACTTGTCTAACCAATCTCTGTATACCATTCTTCTTCACCATCATCCCAACTATGGTTTACTGCATTCTTTTGGATTTTTATGTCTTGTCCTTCTGTCTTCAAATGAGCAGGTTAAGCTTGCTGCACCATCCGTTCAGTGTTCATTTCTTGGTTATGGGGTTAGACAGAAAGAATTTGATTTGTTTTAATCCTAACACAAATCAATCATGGGTGTCTTGAAATGCTGTTGTTCTAGATAGTGTTCCTTTCTTCCCTTCACTCCTTCTAAGTTTGTCTTATTACAATCCTTCATGCAGTCTCTTCTAACTCTTACAGCTCTTCTTGATCACCTGCTGATTCTTCATCTCCTAATTCATCTTCACTCACTCACTCTTAGGCTGTGGTTTATCAAAGAGAGAGGCTAGATGATTAATTAGCTCCTCATGTCCCTTCTCTCTGGCTTTTCAAGGTGTGCCTTCCAATCTGCCATGTTTTAATTGTTTCCTACCTTTTCATTGTTCATCTTGTATTTTAAGACCACCTAACTCTGAATTTTTTTTCCCACCTCTCTCTTTGCTTATTTAAATATATGTTTCTATTTCTCTCTCTTTTAAGCAGCCAATTGAGGAGTTTCAACTGACAATCTCTTCAAGACAATCACATGTGGGGGATCTTCTTTTTTATCCTCCTGATGGTTGACCCACTGGTTGTAAATGGGTTTATAACATTAAAGATAAAAACAAATGAGAGTCTTGACAATAAAATGCATGTCTAGTTTCTTTGGGATACTGACCAAAGTATGTAATTGATTATGATGAAATATTCATTCCCATTGAAAAGACGAGAATAGTTTTGAACTATTCTGAAAATTGTTTCTTCCAGATGATAGTCCATTTTTCAAATGGACTAATATAATAGGTTCTTGCATGGTGATCGGAAAAGGTGCATATGAGTTCTCTACATTTTACCAGTCTTAACTCCTCACTCATGCTTCTTTGGGCTTGTTTTTCTCTTCGCATAAATATTCACTAATCTTGTTAAGTTAGATCATTTATCAAATCTCAAGTTAGTTGATATACCAATTAAACTCTCGATGTTATAGCAAAAATGTGGTGACCCTCTTTTCGATCCATCCCTCTTAAGCGAAATTACTTGGTAATCCTATGTATTTCAAACCAGCCCTACTTGATGTTCGCTATCAAATATAATTTTTGGCCAATTTATACTTGATCCATGCCTATTAGATAATTTGATATTTGCACGGTTCTCAAGGATGTGGGATTCTATTTTTTAGAAAGAAATTTCACTTCGGATAGCTAAATATGCATTTATGGGGCTGGATGCCCTTGAACTTCTCAATCAATAACTGGATGCTACATTTTTAAAGGAACTCCCTAATTTTCTGAGTGGAAGAAATGAGATCGGTGTGGCTAAATCTTTTGCAGAAGTCAAATATCAATCTGTCTTCTGCATGTTCAAAGATAGTTTGGGTTCAAAGATAGTTTGGGTTCGACTTCAAGGGCTTGGTGTTTCTATTATGGCTTGTCCTTTCTATGCAAACTATTCTGGCATCTTCCGAGATAAGGCGAGACCAAAATATCACAAACAAGCCAATCATTTTGAAGTGGATTGCATTTCCATATGCAGATAGTTCTAAGACAGAACTCTTAGTCTCTACATCTTTTCCAAGCTCCCAATTCATCATCATCTTTACCAAAGCAGTGTCTCATGACCATCATGATTCCTTGGGTTGTAAATTGGTACTCTTCCATAAACTGTAATGATTTGAAGGGAGAGTGTGGGGCGAGTGCCAAATGCAGATACACGGATTTTGGTACCTCCACAAGTTTTAGACGTTATCTTAGAAGGTAAGAACTTATCATTATCTTTTCATGTTGATAATTGGTGTAGACTGTTTGCCTGATTTCCCTTGTACTTGCAAGTTGCATGACTCTTACAAGAGGTACATGAATAACTTCATATAATGATGAAAATCGTCACATAAGAAGGTGCTCTCACGTAAAGATTTCCTGCTTAGCATCCCGCGTACATTTCAAGACCCTATTTCCTGCTTCACTTTTCAAATCTGCTTCATGGTAACTAAGATCTATGCTTACCCTTTGTTGATGCTATTGGTGAGAAACCTTCGATTTTCCTCAAATTTCTGGTGCAGATCACACTGGTGGTAGCTGAAGTCCTCCTTGTCTTGCATTTGTTTGAAGTATTTTAATGAAGAGTTCCATTTGGTCATCAGGAAGAAGGTTAGTATTCTCTCTTCAGAAAGCACCACATTTTGCGCTGTATAAATTGCTTTTGAGAAAGCATGAAATGGCTGCGCAGGAGAGAAGTAACCCAAAAACATTGGCGTTTGCAAGAGAACCATGACGGGTATATATGATCTCATCGAACTTATCATTATTTTATGCTTTATTATTATATTTTTTTATTTGTTGAATACATTTTTAATTTGTTGTAAATAATCTTAAAGTGGGCCGCACGAACTTGATCCTGGGACCCCTGGTGTGATCGGACTATTGCTATTCTTTTGATTTTCTTTATACCTGTAATACCTAATTGCAGATTTATTTTTCCATTTGAATCATAGATTTATACTTCATGGTGAATTGCTGTTTGGATCAGGATGGCTAAATCAAAGGCGCCAATTATGGTTGAACCCAAATTAATTCTAAGCATTGATAATAATCTAGAACTAGCACAATAATCCGTGCTTATCACATGTATTCTTGCATTACAAATAAAAAAATTCATCTATTGAAAGGGTTATAAAAGTACCTGTTTTTGTATCCAAGAGCAAATGGCTTAGAACGAGAATAGTGAAATCAAGGTAGAAGGGGAACAAAAGAGGTGAGGTAGAGATCATTATTGTGGAAAGACAGACAAATGTAGGGTGAAGATGAGCAGTTTGACGAGATAAAAGAGAAAAGAAAGTAGTTGCAAGAGATGAGTAATGGAGAGAGAAAGTGAACATTTTAAAAATCAAAATATAACTTAAAATCAAAATCATAACGGTCAAAATTGGTTGAAAAACCTTTGAGCTTAATATAGTAAGTATAATTTGAATGATCTTTCAAATTTATTCCAAAAACAAATGGCAAAAGCAAGAATTTGGCGACCTCAAGTTATTGAGGATCCTGATTTCTTACCAACTGACGACTTGGGAAACTTGGGTCCTGATCCCCAGGTAATAAAAGGGCCGACGTAGAGGACGGGGTCCCCAATATGGTCTTTAGACCAAAATGCACATTTTGAGTATCATATGTTAGTACTTGTTTCTTTATATAAAAATCATTGACCCATGCAGCTGAGTATACAACATTTTGTTTGGAACCCACCTATAATAATCAATTGTGTATATATAGACACTTAATAATCTTTTGTTAGGCGTCCAGGAGTTCCTCATGCACCTCTCATGTGGGTCCTACTCATCAAACCGGCTCCCCAGCTCAAGTTGTCTTTTTTTTTTTTTGTTGGGAGAGGGGGTATACCCCAGCTAGGGTTGGGTATCATGAGAGAGCCGGCAGCTCTACACACAAGAAAATAAAAGCTCACACACATAGAAATGAAAGCTTGCACATGCAAGAATGGAAGTTCACATATATGAAAAAGGAAACTCATACCACAGTAAAGGTAGCGTATCCATTGTCTTACTATTTTGGTAAAGAGCCGTTCTCCCAATCCGTAACATGTTAGAGAGAGGGAGAGGGTTTTAAAGTTTCCTGAAAATGTTAGATTTTGGGAGGACGGGAATTTGAAACTCCATGTGTTTGATAATCAAACAACTGATGATAATGTAGAAATTCCCTAGTACATAAAATTTCTATAAAAAATTCCTCCAAACGTATACAAACCCATAAAACTAAATTTTGCGGGCTATTACGAATGAGTTCTATACCATGCAAGCTCTTTTCAGCAGACAACATAATTCTTCATGGATCCTTTGATGTTCTGTTGTGTCTTCATAAAAAACCCGGATGCCACCTTTGTTTCAAGAAATGTTTTAAGAAATAATTGTTTTAGGTCCCACCGTGTCCCATGATTTCAGAGCTTCATGGACCTCTTTCTAATCATTGTTTTCTAATTGGCCCACAAAGCGCGTGAAGCGACAGCAGACAACAAGAATGTGGAAAAGAACAACTCAATAATTTAGTGTCCTAGTCATCATTTTCACATCTTTATATCAGCCCGCGTAACTGCCTTTTCTGAAGTGATAGCTCTTAAATCTCTATAAAGCCGACTGCAACTGCTTTGTTTGGATAATTGCTTTTTTTTTTCTAAAAATGAAAAGAAAAGGTTAGATATTTTCTCAAAAACTAAATTTTCATTGCCGGCACATTTTCATCCGCGATTGGTGTCAGCAACTTTACCAGCACGCAAATGACTCAAGATGGTTCCTGAGTTCTCAAGTTTTAAGTATCACACTTAGTGACCTGATCACCGGTCCACCTTAGCAAAATAAATAAATACGCGAACAAATTCATTTCAATCATTTAGCAGGTGTTTGTGTAGGATCTACTTTTTTCTTCTTAAGCAACAGAATTATGCCTCACTGGTCAAACCACAAAATCCTCTGTGTGCGCGAAAATAGGCCTGGAAGTGACAGAAAATTTGAAAAATCCTCATTTCACTAAGTAGGTGCGCAAGGAAGATATCAAAAAATTCAACTCCTTTTCTATCTTGTGTTTTACGACAGATGAATGTTTTTTTAGGAGCATAAAATACAGCACAATTTTTTGCAATTGTGTAAAACCTGGCAGCCTATGTTTTTATTTCAATTTCCTCCCTTGTAACCAGTGGTGACCTCCTTCATATATTTTGTTTCCCATGAGTCTTGGCCCCCACCATTCTGGTGCTTGAGGATGGTGTCACGCCCCGGGCCGAGATTAGGGCAATTAAGTTAGGCCCGCGACGTGGCACACATAACTCTGTAATAATTCAAGTTGTATTAAGGTAAACATAAACCACTGCGAGGGAAATTTCATAGATTCCACATGTGAGGAAGATTCATAAATACATGTAGACTTAAAACAACTGCGGAGCTTAGTGCTTAACACACACATTGCACAATCTGTGATAGTATTGAACACAAACAAGGATCTGCTTAATCATTTCATAATAAACCTACTTAAAAAAGGTTTTTTTAGAAATCATGATCCCATGCAAAAGCTACTTGTCTCCAGCATAAGTCTAATGAAAGTATGCCAAAGGTATGGGCTCAAGTATATAAGACATAAATACTAACCACATGGTCTACAAGAGTGAATACAAGTCTAACAATATAGCAGGACATAATGACAAAATAAAAAAAGATGGCACAATGCATATATCCAACCACTCCATGTGACTAAATCCTAAGTATGCCCATAGTAACCTATGGAGCTCTACTGTAGAAGACAAGTAGAAGATGTCACCGGAAGAGCACTCCACTATACTCTAGGAAGTCTTTAGAACTGCCGCTGAAGGTGCTTCGATGGGTGATGCGGTACCTGAACCTATTTGTAGCGTTAAGAATAGCACTATCAACAGAATAGTTTAGTAAGACTAAGCAAGTATAGAACATAGTATGATGTATCAAAATAAATTAAAAAAACATGTTAATTAAAAAGAGAGCTTATAACATATTCTAGGCATGTTGTGCATGTTAGCAAACACATTTAGCTATGTTCTCCTCGAAGAAAGCATAACACACATATACTCTAAAAAAAAGAGCATCATATACTCTTGAAGAGAGTGTTGTATAGCCTCAAGGGGTGTCATATCATAAATAATGGGATCACAAGGGGTGGCCAGGCTGCCTTACTACTCGGAGTGCCGGTTAACTCCAACATAAATATAACATGGCCTGTTGCATGCAAGTATCGTAAATACAAAACTATGCAAGTACTTAGCCCCGTCAGGCCTCATAAGGGCAAAAGCTGAGTAGTGTCAACCCTTGCGAATCAATGTCTAAGAGAGATTCATTCTTTACTTACATTTTTAATCTTTTGATATCATTTAGTAGTAATGGATTACCTTGCAAATCATTTATATCAATAACGTATGTACCAACTATATGAAAATGGATTAAGGACAAATATTGTTGTGCAGCATTGAACCATAAATGATACTCATCTAAGGTGCATCCAATAATCAAATTAGGCATCAATCAACGAATAGAGGCTTAAGCATAACTTTTAAGAAACATGACTAAATCATGTTGAGAGCATGGCTTATCTTTGTAATATGAAATGCATTTAAATTTATTAAGACAATCAAAGACATTTACAAGCCAACCTTATTTTATGATGAATCATTGTTTATAACCATTAAACACGGTGAAATCAAAAGGTGTCCCAATGTCAATGTGCTACCGATGTCTTAAAACTACGTTGCGTATGAAGCAGACATCAGAATTCTTATGTCAACACCTATGACATTGCATTACAACTAAACCGGAACATCCGAGGGATGGATGATAGCTCAATATCTCCCTTTTTGTTCATTAATTTCCATTAGACAATTATAAGGATAAGGAATTCTATGTATAAAGGCCTTACATGGTCATATGGGTTTACTTAATGTCCTAAGGTATCACTTGACCCCATGGCCAAGTCCAAAAATGGAGGTCTAATTAATCAATTCGACCAAAGTTGAATTGTGCTTTAAATAGAAGGAAGAAACAGACCCAGCCTTGCGCACTCATGTGGAAGTGGTTGCACCCAACCTAGAGGGGTGTGTGCTTGAATGAACTCGTATGCATGCTCGAGCCTGACAACAATTTTCCATATTTCCTACAAGTAGTGAATACCCGTTTGAGTGTGCCTCATGGTGCACTCACACATGCCTTGCGAACTTGTAAGTGGGTTCTCCATTCCCATTTCACCCATTCATCCATTGCTTTAGTTTCTACTTACAATACTCCATCATACAACACCATAATCTATCGCATTTCATTCCCCAATCATAACACATCCAATAGTTTCACCAACCATCATCTAAATCATGAATCCACCCAATTTAATCCATTTCCATCATCATAAAATTAATTAAATGACCTGTTATGCATATTAATCATGAAATAATTATGGAATAAAAAATAAAACATACACATAAGTCTAAACTTGCTTATACTTGCCTTTTGTAATGCTTAAACCCAAATCCAAAGCCAATGGTGGAAAAACCACCCAAATCACAAGCTCTAGCCAACAACACTATATTGGGAAAAGTGGCACAGCGGAAACTACCCGCGATCAACGGATCAACCACAATGAATACACACAATCACACCATCAAGTAATCACACACATGAATACAACAATTTTACGTGGTTCGTCAACCTTGCCTACATCCATGGAAGAAAGAACTCATCTATCATGATCTCATCTCAATTCCTTGGTTACAGTACATCAGTATATATATAGCTCCCACTTTTTTGGCCAACAAGAAAGCCCATACATAATGACTAAAATACCCATAACCCTGAACTTTAATTCTGGTTAAACTAAACGACCAATTCGACTAATCTGGAATACAAGATAAGACCCAATAATCTCCACCTTGGCTTAGATTCCGTAAATCTTCAGAGCCACATTGAGATGCCTGATAATGAAGTACCTTGCTGAATGGTATGTCGCTACACCGATGGCACAATCTACTCTCTTCAACACTCTTGCATGTTGAACCAACACTTCACATACCTTACTGAAAGGTACGCCTCAACACACGCTACCACCAAACGCTGCTCATGCACCCCTTAGCTCGGATGCATAGATAATTCACTTACTGAAAAGTACACTTCAGCATACGCTACGACCGGGAGCGGCTCATGTACCCCTTAACCCGGATGCAAAGATAATTTCAACATTGTCTGGTATCAATTAAGTCTAAACCAACTTGAGATTTCTCACAATTGCCTCCTTTGCCCTGAACACCTCCGCCGTGAACCTTCAAAGTGCTCTCCATTTGTTACCACATGCATGCATCCTTGCAACACAATGATTCTAACTTCCATCCGTAAAGACAAAACTGAAAACCTCCCTAAATCTGGATCTCACTGGTACCTTATAAATCCTTCCTCCTATATCCATTCCGGTGTTCCTCCTGTCAAACCTGTAGCTTGTCCTGTTTTAGCCTGTTCTGGTGGGTTAGGCACAGTACATGCGAGTTAGGTATGACCCGAAACTAAACTGGCTTATCTCAACCTGAACTGGACTACTTTTTTTAAGAAAATCATCTTCGTTCAGGTCTTCCTGAATTTCCGCTAGATGATATCATCGAAGACCCATTAATCCATCTTTCGATAATCTTGCCGCATCTAACTCCACTTGAATCTCAGATTTCCTCCCCTATTATTTGATGTCTCATTTACTACTCCACTTGAAAAAGCATCTTCTATCAACCTGTAAATATTTCTAACCATCTCACCCTCCAGGATAACTAATGTTTCATTTTCTACCTTTATAACTTCACCTACTACAGTGCACTTGCAGCCTTGGAAGTTTACCGTACCTAAAAAAATCCAATTGCTTCATAAACCCGGCACATATATCTCATCCGTTAGGGTTTGAACAACATTATCATATACATGGATCTCTACTACTCTTATTTCAAATGCTCATCAATTTGTATTCTCCTCTAGAAGAACAGATTCATCAACAATGAAAGTAATTTACATCAAACCAATCTCTACTAAAACACATAATAGGTAGAATCTGAATCCCAAAACCATGAATCATTAAGTTAATCCATACCTGTAGTGACCAAAAGTGATTCCCCGTCATTTGAATCTGAACTTTCTTGCACACTACTTCTTTTCGATTCTAATTCTTTTGCTTTTCCTTCCACTTTGGCATATCTCTCCTTCCTGATCCCTTTGATGCGGATCTAAGCTTTCCGTCGAAGTACTCGGAACAATCTCCTATTCATGACATCAAGTAACACTTTTCAATCATTGTTATGTCACAGAGTCTAACACTCTTTCCTACCAATCCTTGAAGTCATTTCTCCATCAAGCACTTCAATCTAGCCCGTGATGCTTGAATCCATTGCTATCATTATGAATCACTTAGTTTTTTCAGTCCTCAAAAATTTTCCCCATCAAACTATCAATATCTTTTGTTTGCCTCGTAGATCTTATCATCGCAAGCACGCTAGAAGAAATGGATCTGAAATTCGACTTCGGATGGCTTCGATATCGTATAAACAGTGTTCTGCACTCCAATTGGTCAAACCTTCTTGTTGATCATTGAACTGCCATCTTCTTCCACATACATGTAGATCTCCTCACAATGAGTTCATAGGCACAAATGGATCTTTGATCGGATATTGGACAATCAAGATAGTGCAGAAAACAAATTCAGCCGTTAGATCCAATCGATCAAACCTCCCGTTTGACTGTGCTAGCATCAGCCCTGCCTACTGCTGGGCAAGACTCTGCCGAATGGGTCAAGTCCTACCTGACTTGACAGTGACCTGGCTGCACTAGGTTGCTATTACACGGGTCAAATCTGAATTGACTTGGACCAAATCTGAACCCAGGCCTCTTCCTGGTCCCTGCAAATTACATTTGAGACCAAGGCCCTCTGCAACCAGATGAGGGCCCTCTTCCCTCTTCAGTGAACACTGGCCAGTATGACGGAAGCTGCAGCGTCTCACTCCGAAGACGGCGCTGCAATCCTGCGAACCCCTGTTCAACGACGAGGAACAACTTTCTCTTCTGCGGCTGCAGCAAGAAGCACAAATGCCTCTGTCTCCCCCTTCTCCAGTTCCGATTTGCAAATCAAACAGTAGTCAGAACCCCCTATCTGATTTCGATGTTCTTTTCCGATTCAGTAACCAATCCGTAGCCCTTGATCAAATCAGGAACTCTGATCTCCTCTGTTTTCTGCAAACCAAAAGCCACTCTCTCTCTCTCTCTCTCTCTCTCTCTCTTCTACAGAGGATCTCCAAACAGTAATGGCCCTCGAGAGATTAAACTGACTTCTCTGGAATAACCAAGAACTGTGTCCTCAATCTCACCTTGGCTCCCGCAGCGGCCATCTCATCTCCATCTAAGATCTGTCCAGAAGATGGATCCGAGCTATGACCCACCGATACTTTTCTTCCACCCACATCCGATCTTTCAATCGTAATGCCCAAGCGTTCTCAACTCGCTTTGATACCACTTGTTGGGAAAAGTAGCACAACGGAAACTACTCGCGATTAATGGATCAACCACTATGAAAACACACAATCACACAATCAAGCAATCACACATACGAACATAGTAATTTTATGTGGTTCGGCAACTTTGCCTACGTTCACGGAGGAGAGAACTCATCTATCATGACTCCATCTTAATCCTCTGGGATCTAAGATTACAGTACATCAATATATATAACTCCGACATTCTTGGCCAACAAGAAAGCCCATACATAATCACTCATATACCCCTAACCCTGAACCTCTGTTCTGGTTAAATCAAAAGACCGATTCGATTAAATTGGAATACAAGACAAAATCCAACACGCTAGACATGAAGATACATAAAAGAAGAAAGGTATGATGAGATGCATGCTTTGGAAATGATTTTGTCTTCCTCTCATTCAACATAAATGAAATCCAAGGGGAAATGAGGGTTCTTAACATGTAGGGATTTGTAAAGAGAATGAGAAGATGGGTTTCGAAGCAAAGCAAAGGTTGAAGATGAAGAAGAAACTGTTGGGGAAGAAGATGGAGTGTTCCCCTTTGGCATACAAGTCTCTTTTGGCTAATAGTGTTCTAAAGAATGAGACAAGGCAAGGGTTTCCAACCAAACAAACTTGAAGATTGTAAAAGAAAAAAATGGAGAAAAAGAGTATGGTGCTCTCAAATGGCTAGAAGTAATGATTCTCCCTCTTGTTTGGTAGGAGGCATGGGAGATGGAGGCAAGAGGAGGATAGGGTTTGCATTTGGAATGGTTGCTACCTTTTATATTTAGGATTTTCTAGGAATTCCAAGCAAGTCCATTGGTTTGTGTGTTTTACAAATTGGGGCAAGTGGCCGGTTCTACTTGCGCTGAAATGGGCTTACATCAAGTTGGGCTCTTAATGGAAGATAATGATTTTGATGAAATGCATATGATGAAATGAAAATAATAAGAAAATAATGCTCAACCATGAGCTAAAATACGATAGTCCTTTAAGCTACCTAAACAATGTTGAGTTCAAGCCCACTACCTATCCAAGACCCAAACACGACAAACAATCAAATTAGGGCTAAATCACCATTAATTAATAAAAAAATAGAATTATTTAGAAAATAAACCCTAACTTTGGGGCCGAGTCCTTACCGTTGGTGTGTTCACGGTTATGTTCTAGTTGTTGGGAGGCATCAGATTCATTGGTTTGTATCATGTTGATCATGTCCATGCAATGATTGATCATTTTGTTCTTCGAATGTCAGCTGACATTCATTTATTTAATTACTTCCATTGAAGATATTTTACATTTTTCACTGTGGTCTACTATGTGCAAACAAATAACACTAGAAACGAATTGAAATTGTTTTGTGTGTACTAGTTGTGGAACAAAGTTATATATATATTAAAGGAATATGATTCTATTTTGAAATTCTCTAATTGATTTGAGAAATTGAGCCCTTTGAATTTTGCTCAAAAGGGATAGGATTTAATTTGGAATTCTCTAAATTATATATATTAAAGGAACAAGATTCTATTTTGAAATTCTCTAATTGATTTGAGAAATTCAGCCTTAATTTAGATTTTGAATTTTGCTCAAGAGGGATGGGATTTAATTTTGGAATTCTCTAATTGATTTGAGAAATTGAGCCTTAATTGAGATTTTAATTGTGCTCAGATTTTGATTTGGAGAGAAATTTTAAGGATAAGAGAGAAATTTTAGGAAGATAAAAAAAATCATAAACTGCACAACACTAATCTAAAGTCCAAAATCTCTCCATGTGTATTATAAAATTCTATTAATTGGGACTCCCAATGTGCATTTTAGTTCCCTTTTAAGCAAGACTACTTTGTAAGGATTTAAGTTATCTCAAAGTTATTTTTAAACTTTCCTAAATCTCTTATCCTCCTACAAAATCTCCTTCACATAGGGATATTTCCTATTGTCAAAGTATCTCTCCTCCTAAAATCTCTCCCTTTAATCATGAGAAAACCTCTCCTAACTTTTTTAACTCAACATTTACTTTGTTTCAGTCATCAGACAACTCATATACCAAATCTAGTTGAAATCTTAGAACAATCCAGTGGTTTCCGTGGATACCTCTTTTGAGTATCTTACATGTGTTTCTTATCATACTAGGTTTGTATAGATCATAGAACTGCTCCATACCCTGGTGGTAAGGAGTCATTTTCTCATTGGGAGGTCAATGGTTCTTTCCTGTCTAGGAGGAGTTCCTTCCGGGTGTTGAGCTAACCTTGGGTCTCAGCCCCATTTAAGTTGGGCTAAAAAAGTAAAGTCTACATAGATCAAGGTCTCGCTCCCCTTTGCATTCACTATTGAAAAGGTAAAAGGTAAAATGCTATGTAATTTTCTCAAGATTATTTCATGGTTAGCAAGTTCATGTGATTGGGTTTGTATTTTTTCTTAGTTGAACACATTGGTGTGATTTGCACATTCTCACTTATTTGAACTTCCATTCTTATCAGAACACTATTTCTCTAACATGATTTTAATCACCTGATGAATTTGTACTATAGCGATCTCCTTATCTGGCGCTTAACCATATCACCCTATATACTCTTCTTCCACCATTCCAACCACTCCAATCACAACACATGTTTCCTTTCTCCCCGAAAAGACAGCTACATGTACAAGTAAATAAGATTAAAAACCCTACTTTTTCAGTTTCTCTCTTTTTCACCTCTTATTCTTCACTGAAATGGACTCATCCCGTAAGATTGTTATTGGATTTCTTCAAGATATAATATATGTTCATCTTTTTATGTTGTAAAAGAGATATAGCCTTTTTTAGGGAGTGCACATCTTCAAATTTTTATGTTAGTCTTTTTGTTGAAATCTTTCTTTTCAATCTTTTGATAACTTTTTCACAATTGGAGAACCAGTTAGCATGGCTACTTTGGTCTTTGATGGTAGCCATTAAAATTGCAATTAAAATCAATCTTTTCACATTTGGTATTGAGATTTCTATATTTTGTTAGTATTGAAAATATTGATTTTAATTGCAAATTTTAATATCTCAATATAACTCACACAAAAGTTTATTATCTTAATTTTTTTCTAAACTTTAATATAACTCACACAAAGTAGTAAACTATAATTAGATAATTATTAACATATATTTCAAAAATGTCTCAATTGATTTAATTCCAACATGTACTTCTTTCCCACACTAATCTCTTATTGGCCCCTTATTGTTTATTAATTGAGGTCCAGGCTGAGTGGAGGCCTATTTCATGAAATTGGGACTCTTTCTATTCTCACACTAGCAGCATCGAAGGTTCCTTCCATCACATATATCTTCTTTAAGGATTTTTTTTTCTATTGCAACTTGGTAGACAAAAATGATGATATTTCAGTTTAAGATCTTATACATGTGACGACTAATCTGACTTTAAAACAAAATAAGTAGCAAATGTAAGAAGATCATACAATGGGCACATCAAATGATTGTCATGAATTAAGAAAAAACCCATGCATATATATTCTTCCATCTCAATCCCGGGGAGTGAGGGTTACAGTACATTAATATATATATAATTTTTATTTATTTTTTGCTTTAAAGAAAACCCATACATAATGACTAAAATATCCCTAACCCTGAACCTTGTTCTTGACTAATCCAGACGAACTGACCCGGCTAAACTAAAATACAAGACAACAATCCAACATTATTCTCATACTTACCATCTAACTAACTGATTTGGAGTTCATCTTCATTTATCAAGTTTTCAGTGCTTTATTTATTTATTTTTTTGGTGGAAGAGTTTATTATTATTATTATTATTATTATTATGGGACATTAATATACCATCTTGAACTAATTATCCTAATACTACTGGCCTATGCCTCTTTGTTCTTGCTGGTATATGATGATCTACTACCTATGTATTTTCTTTCAAATATCATGCATATATGCCGTTTAAGCTATGAGATTAACAAATGGGCACTGTGTGATAAGGCAGAATTCTTTATGATCACACTAGAGCTTGTGTCAACTAAACGTGTGCTGCAGGAGATGAGGATTTTCAAAGCGATTAATTTATTTATTATTGACCACATAGAGGCATTTGGGTCATCTAAAAGGAAATTTTCTTTCTTGGATAATTTGCTATAGAAAAAGTTAAGGCACATTTGCATGGAATGAGTTTGGACTACTGTTATCACATGTGATTTCCATTTGTAAAAAATTTTAATATTTGCATGGAAGCATAGTGATATAATTTTTAGTTTATCAAATTACTTTATTTTGGAAATCAAAATTCTCTTTTTTGAAAATCAAAATTAGATGTTGGTATGTATATAAGTTGTGAGAGAATTTAGTAAAAAGCAACACTTCTAAGAAGTGTCTTCCTCTATTGACACTAAATTCACAAAAACAATGATTACTTCTAATAGATTTCTTTGATAGGAAAAAATTTATCTAGGTTATCTATAAAAGTAGTTTTTGGATCTTCTCTCTTAACTCACGTCAATTTTAAGGTATTTATCAACTCTCACACATATGAGAATAGGTGATGCGGGAAATAGGAGAAAATCCTATTTGAGAAAAGATACAGGCAATCCAATATCACTTATATCTAGGTCAGTTGCAAAGAGAATAAAGTACATATATATATATATATATTTATATATATTTAGATGTTCACATTACTAAAGTAATTATTTTCTATTTATTTGTTAATTATTTTTCTATTGGATTTGACTTTTATTCTCATTTTTTTTTGTTGCCCGTGACTAGCACGGTACACTCATAGTCCACACCACTAAAACTTGATTTTAGGCTTACCTGATCCATGTCAAACTGTAGTGAGTGCCATCAAAGAAGGTTATAGCGGCAGTTCTAAAAATTCCAGCTCGTCAGCCCTTGCAGCAATCATGGTTTCTTTACGCCTACAATACAATATTTCGCACAAATGACAAAACCTCTCTCATGAGCCGATTTATCTGCCACATAATTTTGATAGATACCCGCGGAACTAACATTTAGTACCTAGATATGCAATATTGAATACCCAATCAACCAGCATTCAATACCCAGCCATGCAACTTTTGTTAGTTTTCTTATTTAGAATAGATATTATTTTAAAGCTTGATTAAGATATATCTTTGCTATATAAAGATGAGTGGAATGAATTTGTAATCATCTTGAGAATCATCAGAAATAAATGTACGAGAAAAGAAGTCTGGTCCTACTCGAAAGGGTCATCTTCCCGTCAGTTCTTATTTTTTTATTTCATTTTGTTAAATATCAACTGACATGATATTGGAGTCATATCATATTTATAGAAGATATTAAATCCAGAACCTAATCTACAGCCAAGTCATATATCAAATCTAATAATTAAGGTGTACATTCATGTGTCTTGTATAAATCTTGAGCCCTGCAAAATCCTTTTCCACCTTGTTTTGTGCAACTCCCAACTGTGTCAATGTTTCTGCTTTTTTGTGGGGTTTATAGCATAGTTCTCAATTCCATTTCAGTCATCTAAGATGAAATATTTCAAAATTTTGGCGAATTTTTTGGGAGTAACTTTTTGAAATAAGAAAATTTTAAATATATAGATACATATATGTAAAATAAACAGAAAACTAAAAATAAAATATAAATTATGCATATTCCTTGATGTGGATATTGAGAAAAAAATAAAAAATTATTGAATATTATGCTGCAAAATGAAATAGGCCGGAAAGGGCGACCGGAATTGGACCGAAACTGGCCAAGATGGACTGGAATTAACCAGAGTTCAATCCAAAATCTTTTGACCCATATTTCATTTCGGCCAAAGGACAAGAATGAAAATTTTCGACCATTTCAGTCAAAACAAAATGAAATTAACTACTATAGCTTACAGAGAAAATCAATTTGATGTAGGTATAAAGTGAAGAATTTGGCTTTGAACTAACAAAAAGTATGTGGGCAAATTTTTTTAAAGCCCTTTGGCTTCACTGTGGAATTTTCTTGTACCTACTCTTGGATCATGATTTGAGAAAGTATCAAGGCAGAGAAAAGGGCTAAAAGGGAGCTAAGATGACACCCTTCTCACACGACCCCACCTTTCTGCGTGTGGGGAGTCTTCTAAAAGAAGGTTAAAATTTGGGAATTTCAAAAAGATTGAAAGTGACATTTCAGCTCGAATTTAAGGACATGTTTGTGTACCACCTCTTTGAGGTCTTCCACCCCCACCCGAGAGGGGTCCTAGTCTCCTATAGCTGAGATAAAAAAAAAAAAAAAAAAGAAGAGCACGTTTGTGTACAGCCACAAGAACTTGTAGAGTTTGAAGATATTTTGAAATAATAAAGGTTATTGATCCTACTGGAGCAACAGTGGAAAAGGCACAATGCCTTTTTTGTAAACAACATTGCAGTTGTAAGTCATTAGGTGGCACTGGTCATCTTATTAGACACGCAAAAACATATTTGTCTAAACATACGGAAAGGAATCCTAGGGCACGGTTTTGGGATTCAAACTCAACTATCTCAAACTTTCCAGTGGTAGTTTAGGGATTTTTTCATACAACCCTTCTAATGCTCAATACCAACTTGCAAAGTTTATTGTAATTAATCAATTACCATTTTTTATTGTTGAGAATGAAACATTACAAGAAATTATAAATGAGGCCTTCAAACCCACCCACCCACCCACCCCCCCTCAAATTAAAATGGTTTCTAGAAATACTACGTACACGAAATTATGCAGTAAAAATGTTTAAAAAAAAAGATAATTTAAAAACTGATCTTCAAAACATAGAAGGAAAAATAGAATTAACTTAGGATTTATAGACCTCTAAACAAAATGCTAGGTATATTTCAATAAATGCATATTATCTCGATGGCGATTGGATTATACAGAAGAGAGTGATTTCATTCTCTTTACTTAAGTAGCCACATACTGGTGTTAGGATAGGGGCCATTATCCAAAAACTATAATATTCAAAATAAAAAAGATTTCTATAACTTTAGATAATGCAAGATCTAATAATGTCACAGTTGACATATTAAAATCAGAGGTTATACTTAATTTAAATGGAATTATATTTCACAATTGATGTGTATGTCACATCTTAAATCTCATAGTATAAGATGGCTTAACATCCTATAATAGATGTTGTTAAGTACATTGTATGTTATATTCTTTTTCATTTTCTTCAAGAAAAAGAAAATGGAAGGAAATTTGTAAAATTCTAATTAAAAACCCAAAAAAGTACAGCTTGATGTAAAACAAAGGTGGAATTTTACTTATCAAATGTTAAGAGAAACTTGTAATTATAAAAGTGTAGTTGATCAATATTGTGCTTCATATTTAGCACACGCAAATATTTTTATAGGCGAAGAAAATAGAGAAAATTTTGAAATAATAAGAGATTTTTCAGAAGGCTTAATGATGCGACCTTATTTTTTTCAGGGGTGTATTTTCTCACAGCTTCTTAAGCTTTGAACCACTTTTATGACATTACTCTTGTTTTTTTTAAATGCAGAAATACAGATAACTTTAGCATTATGTGTATAGCAATGAAAATGAGGTTTTCAAAGTATCGGAGAAATGCTCCAATAGCATTCTGTTTAGCCATTGTAATAGATCGTAGGTTAAAATTAATAGGTTTAGAAAGTTCACTTGAAGCAATAAATGCTAATATGAATACTACTAGTGTAAATAATATTTTTATAATCAAATCTTATTTAGAACAACTTTAATTTTAATATTTTGCTAGAATGGATAGATTGGAAGCATCCTCTACCCCCTTTGGACCCTCCCCAACAACAGAGAGAAAAAAAGAAGTTATATGTAGTCTTCTTAAAAATAAAACTTGGAAGTGAAAGTAGTTTATCTTCTTCCAATCAACTTGTCAATGAATTAACAAAGTGTCTACAAATGCCTTCAGTTGAAGTCCCTGACAAAACCTACTTGGATTTTTTGGCTTAGTGGAAAACAATCGAATGTAAATTTCCCGTGCTTTTCTCCATGGCCTGTGATTTTCTAACACCTCTTGTGTCTACGGTTGCCGTAAAGCAAACTTTTAGTGCAGGTGAAACACTTATACTAACAACAAACGAATGATGCTATTAGAAGAAACGGTGGAGGCATGCATGTGCTTATGAGACTGATATTTAGTGGAAAAGTGGAGGAACACTTAATGGCGGATGAAAAAATAGAAGATGATTTCTCTACATTAGATTTACCATAGTATTCACAAAATTGTCATGCTTTTGTTTTTTTATAAAATTTTATTCAAGTTAGACTGACACGTAGAAATTTTTTATTTTTTATAAAATTTTATTCAAGTTGGTCTGACACTTAGACATTATCACCATAGTTATTGTAACTTACTTTTATACTTGTAATTTTTATTCTTGATAAAATTGGAATTATCAATAATGTGTATTTTTTATTCAAAGTTCTTGTATATTATCATCAAAGTCATCGTAAACTTCATTTGAGGAAATATAATTTAATTCATATTTCTCTCCAGTTAATTGTTGTGAATTTATTATAGTGATTTTAGTTTTATTACTTTAATTTAACGTTTTTTAAAAAAATCGAAAACTAAAAAAAATGGGCGGCCAGTGGGCAGCATGGGCCATCACAGCCCACTAACGCTCTGGCAGCTTGGGCACAGCATGGCATGGCCCATGAAATCACACAAGCCAGTGCAACCATTTTATTAGGGTTTTAAATGGGTTCCTAATTCTCTAATTACCCGAAGATTTTGAACTGTTAATAACTGGGTTTGGATTTGTATTTAGGTTCCGATAAGTAAACAGGTCCAAGTTTGGATCCTAATTATGGCCCCGTGAACTAAACGGTTCTGGGTTTGGTTCCACCTTGTTTCCTGCCCATGGACCCGAGACCTGACATATTATTCTAATTTTTAGAATCTTTTTCTTAAAAGTTAATTTTTCTCTAAAGCATTCTCTATATGGACTCAGACCCAGAATTGGAATTGTAGACTCGAACCCTCGCATACACAGTTTCGATTCTGGTTCCACGTCCATCCTGTTCTTAACAATTCCAATTCCGATTCTAGATCTAGGAAATTTGTTCCGAACCAGTTCTGATTCTAAATCCATCCTCTTACTAACGGTTCTAGTTCCAGGTCCATCATGGACCCAGACCAGAACCGACATGTTTACAAAAAACGAATTTACACACCTATACTATAAATGAAAAATGGCCCATATACAGTGCAGACTGCAAATGACAACATGTCATTCGTATCCGAAGACATTAATTTTTTAATGCCAAGGCACCCTCGTTCCCTTTACCATTAGAAAAAGAAAACGTCCTCTTCCATTATTTTTTGTACGGTAGAGAAAAGTTAGCGTAAAAATAGGTTTGAAAGCATTTTCCAAGTTTTAAAAAATTGATCTAGTTTATCCGTAACGAAGGCTTATGTATCGTTACAAGTTTCTTCATTTTTTAGAGTATCTCTAGCAATGTTCTCTATTTAATATCTAAAATAGCTAGTGAAAAAGTATCTTTATCTCTAACAAAAAAAAAAAAAAGGTGTCTTTATCTATTTTAACTAGTGTCATCCCCAACAATACTCTCTATTTCTTCTCTATTTCTTTTAATATTTATTTTAAATATCCAATCAACTCAATTAAATAATTCAACCATCCAATCAAAAGTAAAGAATTTATTAAAAAAATAATATTTTAAGATTTAACTAGTCAAGAGTGGCTAGCTAAATTTAGCTAGCCTTTTACTTGTAACATATAATGGCTCCATTTAGCTAGCGTGTTGGAGCTAGAAAAGTGAGTTTTTGCTAGCTACTTTAGCTAATCAATGCATTTAGCTAGGTCTATTCGAGATGCTCTCTCAAAGGGACTACAATGTATATAAATCAGTGCCAAAAAGGCACCTCACCATGCAGGGGCTGACTTGGGGCTGGCATAAAGGCCTTGGAGGGTCGTTTTGAAAAAAATGATGGATTTAAATTTCCATTTATCTAAAGGATTTTTTTCAAATTTAGGAGAGGCCATGGCTAGACCAGCCCCCATAGTTCGATGTTTGCAATCTCATGACCTTACAATATGTCACAACCCGAACCTGAGAATCTTTAAATAAAGGTAATTTTCGAGGTGTAACACTCATACTCCCGTGAAATTCAAACCCAAGCAAGGGTCAAGGTGGAATTCCACAAAGCATATTCACACTCTTACACGTGTGAGGTTTAACGGACACATGTCCAAGTACCAAACATGCAAAAGCTTATCAATATCACATATACTTTTCACTTTCAATAAACATTTCTATGGCATCTAATTCATAAAGATAATCCATAAATAAAACATGACACTAGATAAAAGATAGCATTCATTTCTATAAGTGGGAACATAAATCCATATGATCTATATGTCATGAACATGTATAAAGTCTCTATCCAAGAGTACTATAAACAAGTCAACGAAAAATGTACATCATATAAACTGTCAACACACAAGATAAATCATGGCTTATACATCTTATATGGAAATGGAAGATGCTATAAAAGTCCTATCAACCTAAAATCTTAAAATACAGAAATCTATGATGTTCTTAAGGTGCTCTCCGATGATGACATCAATCAGAAAGTTTCTGCTGTCCACTCATCAATACCAAAAGGAACCTCAACAGTCTTGTCAAATGCTTCCACGGCCTCTATAAGACCGGGATCGAGATTTAAGCCTATAACACCAGTTAGACAATTATAAATAAGACTATTCAGCAAAGCATAAGTATGATTAAAGTAATACAAGCTGTGTCTAGTAGAAATAATTGATAATAAGTTATAATAAATCAATAAAGTCTACTAGGCATATTAAGCATTGAATAGAACATGCAATACAAATCAATGAAAAGAAATACACAATCAAGTTGGCTACTATGTTGCTAAATCCTCCCAGTAAGCATACGATTGTTCGGCACTCCAATGTCTCGTGTCCAGGTACATCTGGGTGCCTATTTTCTAGAGTCCGGACTTTCAGATACTTACTATAGTGGTAATTGTCAGTCTATACCAAATTCGACTCTGTCGAGTCTTATAAGGTTGAAGCTAAATACTGCTAGACTAATATGAATCAATCAACATCATTGAGTAAGAATTCAATCTATATCAGTCATTGTCAGTTTCAGTTTGTTCAATCACTCTTACTTAATTAAATTTGGATTTAGTAACAATAAACAGTAAGGAATATTCAATCAAATACAACATCATGTATAAACAATGATTCAGTTACAGTAAAAGAGGACAATTATCAAACTTATCAATATGTAATGTAATTCAATTTAAAGTGTCAATGTATCTTACTAGCTAATCTTGAACTAATCACCCATAGTCTTTAACTATCTATTTCGATGTAGTTTTAGGTTATATGATATACTACAATCTTTGCTTGGTGTTACATTGTATACAAATGCGTATCAAAGTCCCATGAACCAACACCCATAATTAAAAGCTCGACATACAAATGACATTACATAAATGAATCACAGCCTAAGATTCTTCATGTGTAGTTAATTACCATTGGACCAATTGTCAGGTTAAAGGTTCCAGACTAAGGCCCTATTTGGTCTTTAAGTGCCTTAAACTCCTACAGTTCAATTTTCATATTGTAATTAACTTCAGGTTTGATTATGAAGTGTTTGGAAATCAATTGGGGTAGATATAGAAACCCCAGAATAAATTAGAAGTGGTTTAAATAGACCCTTCAAAACTGGCAGGGTCCACTCATCTAAAGACTCTTCTTTTTATATAGTAACAAGAAGAGCTTCTATTAGTTTTTTTTCCCCTATTTACAACTAAGCCATAATATTGCCTTAATTTTTGAAATAGAATGGGTTTGAGTCCTAATTGGGTGACCCATGTTGAATGCAGGTTATGAGGGTCAGGTCAAGTTGACCCCATTACAATGGGAGTTGGGTCATTTTACGTTTTTTTTTTTTTTTGGAAAAAGTGGTGAGTGTATTGAGTCCCTTCTTGGGTTCACTTAGCAAATCCCTTTAAAAAAGATATGGTTATGATAAGGCTTTGTCTGAGGCTTGTTTTAAGACATCACAGTTATTTAAATATGAGAGAAATGAATTTGTAATCATCTTGAGAATTATCAAAAATAAATTCAAGAAAAAAAGGAGTCTAGTCCTACTCAAAAGGGTCATCTTCTCCATCACTTCTTCTTATTTTTTATTTCAATTTGTTAAATATCAATTAATACAATATCATAATCAAATCAAATTTATACAACACATTAAATCTGGTACCTAATCTATAACCAAATCATACCTCAAATCGAATAATTAAGGTGTATATTCACGTGGGCACAAGCTACTGTAGGAAAACATCAAATTTTGAGGAATTGAGGTTATGTGAGTGTTTGGCCCACACCATGGGTGGACCAAGTTGGGAAAAGCGGCACAACAAAATAAACCAGCAATTGACGGATCAACCATGCTGAACACACACAATCACACAATCAAGAAATCACGCACATGAATACATCAATTTTACGTGGTTCGGCAACTTTGTCTTAGGATCTAGGGTTACAGTACATAAATATATATAGTTCTTGTTTTCTTGGCCAATAAGAAAACTCATACATAAGGACTAAAGTACCCATAACCCTGAATCTCGGTTCTGACTAACACAGACGACTGATCTAGCTAAACCAGAATATAAGACAAAGCCCAATAGACCACTTACGGGCCGTCACATTACTGTAGGGTAGCCTGCCTCACAGTCACAGCAGGGGAATCACTTGGAGGATCTGATCTCAATTTTGAGATGTGCAAAATCTTTTTCCATTTCCTCTTTGTTTTGTGGCGCTCATAACTATGTCAATGTTTCTTTTTGTTGTTTGCGTGTGTGGTTGGGGTTGATTTTTTAAGCCCTTTGGCCTCACTGCAGAAAATTTTCTTGTACCTAATCTTGAGGATCATAATTTAAGAAAGGGCCCATAAGAAGATACCCTTGTCACGCGACCACATTTTTCCGCCTACAGGAAGTCTTCTAAAAGAGGGTACATGCTTTTTCTGTATTCACGGTGTAACTCTCCTAAATTTATACCTAGGGTAGAATTTCTAAATCCTCCAACATTGAGAACCGCCTAAAAAGAGTAGAATTTGGGAATCTTAAAAGATGAAAGTGACTCTTCTGGTGATTTAAATTTAGAATTTTAATAAAAGAATTTGTGTGTTTAAAAATCCCCAACATCACAGGTCTATTAGGCTACAAAGTGCGGCATGGTTAGATTAATACGAGGCCTAATTTCACACTAATCTGACTTTACTCATCATCGGGTGGAATTTGCACGCTCGAGTACAGCTACGGAAGCCCGAATCAGTGGAGAAGTTATCCTCCCTCGCCCAAAATGATTTTGGGCAAAGAAACGGAAAAATCAATCACTTTTCCAATGTTTTCAATGTAGTACGAAAAAAAATTTATGCTTTCTACTAGGCCTTTCTCATAGAAAAGTATGTCCACAACATGTCCTAAATAAATATTTGGCCTTTAAACTTTACTCCTTTTTTGGCACAAATGGTATAATGCATGTCAAATTAGGTAAGTGTGAAATGCGGACAATAGGGGACCAAAAGTGGCCCACACACAGCGCGGACCTTAAATGACAACATGTCTGTGGTTTACCTCAAATGACAACATGTATGTGGTTTAGGCAGAGAAAAAGACAACGTCCTCCACTTCCATTATTCTTTGTATGGGAGACCAAAGTTAGCGTAAAATGTCCGCAGGCCTGAGAAAATTAATACAGTTCATCCGTTAACGAAGTCACATGCATCGTTCATTTTTTACACAACGACTAAAATATAAATAAATCAGTGCCAAAGAGGAGTCCGGATCCTCTGATTAAAACCATCAGAGCAACTGATGGGGGGTGGGGGTGGGGGTGGGTATTGAATTCACATCACATTAGGCATGCCATGCACATGGACAGTGTGGGCAGGCTGCCCCAAAGGTAACTTAAGGGACCTGATTGGTCCCCCAATAGTGAGAGTGATGGCTTACATCGCTTGATCTAAATTCTAAAGTCACCTCACCGTAGAGGAGTAGGCCCAAGATAAAGGCCTTGGGGGCCATTTTTAAAAAACAATGGCTTTAAATTTTCATTAATCTAAAAGAATTTTTTTTTAAATTAAAGAGAGGCCATGGCCCTACCTCCGCTTATAGTTTCATATTTCTAATATCGCTTGACCTTAAAATATTACATAATAGGCCATGTAAGAAATATTTATACTTAGACCGTCTATGAGTGAAATCAACTCTAAAGACCCTTTTCATATATAGTACGAAACGAGCTTCTGTTAGTTGTTTTTTTCCTATCTACAACTAAACCCTAATATTGCGTTAATTTTAAAATACAACTAAAAGCATTAAGGCTTAAATGGGTGACCAATGTTGAATGCATCTTATGAGGGTCAGGTCAAGCTGACTCCCATTAGCTTTGGGTTGAGGTTACCTAGAATTAAAAAAAATCAGTTATAGAGAAGGGTTAGCCTTCAACCCATAGAAACTACTTTTGAGTTATGACCCAATTGGACCAGTTTGCTGTAGCCTGTAGCTAAATCATCTGACAAAGTTGATCTTACTACGACCAATGAGAGTAAGATGATCAGTCCATGACGTATCCATTGATGGGACTAATGGTGGGGGATTTCGTCAAAAATATGAACATTATCAAAAGTAAAAAAAAGTTGTTCAACAAGCTTGTAAAAAAAAGTACAACCAAACCATTGGATCTACTGTGAAAGGCATGTAATATTGGCACGTTCATGAGTTGGATAAAATTTGGGTTCTTGATTTATAATTTTATATTTTTAGAAAGACTGAAGTGTGTATGGAGTGGTCTACTGACCGACCGGTCGGATACAGGGTTGGATCGGTCGGATTTCGCGTACACAAAAAGCCTGCAGACAGAACTGAAGATCGACCGGTCGGCTGCATGCTTGATCGGTCGGACCCTCACCCGATCGGTCGGGCAAGTACAGCCGACCGGTCGGCTGGGTCGGTAGACGCGAATCAGAAACTGCGAAAGCTTTGGAGTTACTTACTGTCCATCCTTATCCGGCGAGATTTAGAGGCGGTAAGAACTCTAGGGTTCCTCCCTATTTAAAGAACTTCTCTCCCACGAAATAAAGCACCTCTCTCTAGATCAAAACCCTAATATCCATTGAGAGATCCATCTTCTCAGAAGTTCTTCTGCTGGTTTATGCGCTGCAACTTCATCTTCTGAGTTCCATACTTCTTCTACTCTGTGCCGATTCATCTTGAGTAGCTTCAAGGCGTGGAGAGCAATCCCAAAGAGAGTGTACGACGTGTGCGTCGGCAAGAAGAGGCTTCAGTCCCTTAGGTTGTGTCCAACTGGTGAAAAAGGGTAGTAAGTTGTCTTGTAACTTCTTTTTCATAGTGATTGTTCTTGGTGGACCGGTGTTAGGTCCCGTGGTTTTTTTCCCGTTTGGGTTTTCTACGTAAAAATTCTGTGTCCATCTCTTGTGTGATTGATTGGTATGTTTTAAGTAGTTATTGATTGAATCTACATAGTATACTCTGTTGGGACCTTAACCTGTGTCAAGGTTTAAAGTCTTTCGTACTGTTACCACTTTTGATGATTAATCGACCTGATGGCATTGAAAGCAGTGGAGTTACCTAGTATGGGAAAATAAATATATGTGGATTCACTGGGTAGTGTTTTTGAGTAATTCTCAAAACTCTCAATTTAAAAAGCTCTCCTTTTTGTTCCCTTGCTTTTTTTTTAGGTTGTGAAGGTTGAACTATCCAAACTTAATCAAGATGTAATTGGATCTAATCTAAATAATGAATAATACAACAGCATAACTAATTATGAAAGTAAATTATATCTATGAGATTTTTATCTTTTCTTGAAAAATAGTGGGGTTTACAACTCTCAACTACGTCTTTCTTTCTGCAAATGTGAGTGATGAGAGTCTTTGCGATCTCTGCAAGTGTAGAGAGTTACCCAAGTTGTTCTCCTTTTTTAGGCCATTTCTTGGGATGCAAGCCTTGCATTCCTTAATTGGCAGTGAGAAAGAGAAGCCAAAAGCCAATAAATGCATGTGTTGATTCAATTAAAGATAGGAAGACCATTCAGTGGTCATATGGACCATACTAAATAGTATTGCAACAATGGAGCCCATTTAGCCAATCTAATGTTTTCACACAGTATCTCTTATAAATTGACACAGCTGCAAATTTGACTCTCATCAAGCTTTTACTCACAATTAAATTGAAATCCTAAAAAACCTGATGTCTCTAAAACCATTAAAATTTAGGGCCTAGGACCAACAAGGTTATAATGATCAATGGAGTTGGAATTTTACATAGTTTTCATATATCATAGTGAGCCCCACCGCAAGGAGTTTTCTAGGGCTCTTCTTAATTTGATGAAGAATCTTCTATCATAATTGGACAATGTCTTTCAAAACTCTAAGCTTCCAAAAAAATTTGTTTTCAAAGAAAATAGGTGTAAAATTCATTGGGGATAGAGAGAAATTGCCTACGAATTAAACACACAGATGCCATTGTTTGCCACTCTTGTTTGTTTATAAAGTGCAATAAATAAAATGAGATTTAGCATCAAATCAAAAAGATAAGGAAGTAGAGGGAGTTAGGAGTAAAAGCACATATATTTGTCTTTTTATGCCTTTTATATTACCTTTTTTTTTATAATTATTTTGTGCCTTTTAAGGGCACCTTTCCTTTTATCATTAGTGCAACTAAGAATAGTTTTTGTCATTTCAGGCTTTACAGTTAACTTCCTTCACCTTTTTTATTCCTTGATTTGACACTCTTTATGTAGCATTGGCTTCAGATTATGGTAGATACTGGCTGTAATTTGTATGTGAATGGGTATGGGCTCTCTCTTTGAATGCTACTAGTTTCTTTTGCTTTTTTCCTTTTTAGGGTAAAGATAAGTGCTAGCTACTAGTTAAGTGTGTATCTTTACATTGTTAGTATGATTTTCTTAGATATTATATTTATTTTGTATGTATATGCGCATGCTACTTACCTTTTGGTGCTATAAAATTCAGTGTCTCTCTTGAGTGCTACAAGATGTAAGTGACGCTGTTTTGCTGTTTTATTGGGTTTGCATCTAGAGAGTATAATTTTTTAATGACAGATCTCATCATGTCTTAACTTTGGTGATTGTCTCTCTTTTAGTGCTAAAAGTCATTCTCTTTTAGTACGTTTAGGCAAGCAGTTGTGGACCCAAAATTACTATTTGAATGGGGTGGAGGATGTTAAATTAAAAAGCTCTCTTTCTATTCTCTCCATGAAAAAAAAAAATTGTTAAAGTGCCCCCAAGCGTACAATCGATAATCACTTAAAATCGTGGATGCAAAAGATAATCACTTACTTGTAATATACTACTTAAAATTTTTGCCATACCCATTTACACAGCATTCATCTTATCGAGAGAGAGAGAGAGAGAGGCGCAATTTAGCAGCAAACAAGCACCGTCCGGTGATTCCTCCGCGAGAGTAACATACAGATTAAAGGGATAGCTTGCCAATGGGATTGACATTGGCCCGGTAAATCTCCACCTGTGGGTGCTGCAGCGGATCACCTTGCACTTCATCGGTGCTCGTTAGAGAACCTTGCTCCAACTCTCTTCGCCACCATACATACACCTTCAATAGAGTAATGGGCACCATAGTGGGTGGTATTGTGTATCCTAAATTTTACCATGGATGTCATTAAAAAAAAAAAATCTCTTCATCAACTTGGCCCAGCATGTTCAATGTCCCCACTACACTCGTCTTGTGCTCCCGCAAGCCACCGAATCCATACCAAACTAAAGAAACAAAGAAGAAAAAGAGGAAAACACGGTTTCTTGGTATGTAGTGGGAATTCATGCAAAAGGATATGATGGTCATGAGGGGATTGAACTTGTAGTGAAGGGGAGAAGCGGGACAGCCAAAGGGCGGGATCCAAAAGGATCGGCTCCACCACATGGTGCCGAATTAGTTCGAACCGCAGATTACCGAAACGTTGAGTTTAGAGAACAGGTAGACGTGATGCAAGGCCCCTGGCCCACCCTTTGAAAACTAAAGGAACCATCCCAGAGCCTTCCCTCCCAAAAAAGGAAAAGACATAAAAATATATGTATCTCCTTCTTTCAGTTACCGTCTCCTGCTCCAATCTCCTTCCAATTAAAGCCCACTGAGTGACCCACTCTACATTGAGAGAAAGCAGCAGCAACAGCTATGCCTATGACTATGAGCCAGTCATCATCGGAGTATCAGCTCGGCGCCTCTTTGTCATCGACGCCATGCCCCTTCGGAGAATTCTCTGCCATCCCGCCGCAGGAGAAGAAGGCGCCCATCGACGAGCAACAGCAGCAGAAGACTTGGATGGTTTGTGTCTGAATTTAATTTCTAAATGCGTGTTCGGAGTTGAAAACTAAAGGACGCCAACAGGGTTACTGTATTCCCCACTGTTTTGGGATTGCATCACGATGCTTCTCTCTCTCTCTCTCTCTCTCTCTCTCTCTCTCTCTCTCTCTCTCTCTCTCTCTCTCTCTCTCTCTCTCTTCCAGATTCTATGGTAGGGCCAACTTGATCAATGATCTGCAGCCATGCTGTGTGTCCTGAAACCATCAAACAGGTTCTGATTCTCCGGTGGGACCCACCTGATCAAGCCCTGGCCTGGCCTCTTCACATCTGGTTTGCTTCGGAGCAGTGTCCTGAAGTGATCCGGATCCGGACATGGAAACGTCGGTCAGATAGGCTCTGGTTCTCTGGTGGGGGCCACTCGATCAACGATCTGCAACCCCTCTCCCAGCTGGGTTTATTTTCCGGGTCCTAAACCGTAAATGCATCAGGAATATGGGAACTGGAATTGGCACCGTGTCCTGAACTGAAGTGATTCGGATGCGGAATAGCCATCAAATAGGTTCGGAGTCCGAACCGGATCGGATCCAGATACAGTTTATTCCGCTTTGCAATCAGTGTCGATGTCTGTGGAGAGAGAGGGAAAGGAGGAGAAGGGATCGGAGAAAAAAAGTGATGTTGGTTGTTTGGATTTTTTTTTTTTCTCATCTGGTAACTGATTGCTGGCTGTTCTTTTGTGGAGGGGAAGAGTGTGTTGATCTGGATTTGTTGGGGGTTTCTATGTTTAGCTCTGTGGTTCATTATTTCATATTGGATTGTGGGTTGTTTTTCCTTTTTTTTAAAACTTCCGTAGCTATATAGGATATGGGATTGAATAGGATAGGAATTATTCTAAACATTGCCTTTCTGAGCCCAACAAGTCACTTGTTCCATATGTGACTAAACAAACCATCTCACTGAATACTGAAAGGTTCTTTCCCAATAGGAAAAATGAACTGCCCACAAAATGGAATTGACCATTGTTTTAACAGTGGCTTTTGTTGATTTTAATCAAACGTTATTCATTTTCCGCAGGCGGAAGGCACTCGTCTGCAGTTTCAGAATAATAATCTGGGGAGGAAAGAGGAGGAATATGTGACAATCCAGGTAAACATTCTTTTGCAAAAAAATAAAAATATAATAATGATCTTGCTAGGCTCTCAAAATGTGTGACCTCAAAACAATGGAACAGCTTCTGCCAGAATAATATATCATATCCACTTGTGGGGGCATATCCAAATAAACCCTAAACAAAAAGCATTATCAATACGGTGGTCAAGTTAAAGCATAAGACAAAGGTCAGTGAATTCTGTCAAAAGCCACTTGTTGCACTTCAGATTCAGGTAGAAATCAAGAATCCCTGAGGTTGTGGGTGAATCCTAACACGCCATTATGGCCTGTCCGTATCTTCATAAACTGAACCCACGTAACTTGGTTTGTGTACAGGATGGTTCATGCCTTCAGAATTCATAGATACCTGTAAGTGAGATTTGTTTTGTTCTTCGCCATACCAACTTGCAGGTAAATAGATTTTTATTGAGTAAAGGGCAAGTTAGCAATCCAAACCGGGCCTTTAAAGGTTGCTTTTGTTTTCATGGAAACCCCCTTCTGATGCATAAGGATCCAAGTTTTCATACAATTGATTGTGCCTTCAAAATCCAAATTTCCAAATAGGGTCTATGTCTTCATAAACAAGTGGCAATCCTTTGGAATCCATACTCTATAGAAACCATGATTCCATTCAAACAAACAAGTCCTTACAGTCTGCATTGTAATCATTCTGTCTGAATGCAAATGCTTTAGAAAAGAAAAAAAAAAAATGACAGCTTATGCTGCTGTTATTGCAGGTTGAGCCAGACGCGCCAAAAAAGCAAGGAGTAGAAGCACAGAATTCTTTCAATAATTCTGGGCCTTGCAATGAAAGGTTAGTCACCAATTATATTGATGATCTATCTAACCCTGATTTCATTTGAACCATGCTTGGTATATGTGTAAGAGCTATCTCCGTGGCAGCTTTGCAACATAATATACCGTTATAGCACTTAATTACAAGATTTGTCACATTCATCATGTGAGCCCACTGTGAACACACCCTGTAGCCCAAAAAAGGGTCTGGTTTCACCTAGCAATTTGTTCATTTACAACATATCTGAACTATTTGTATAACAATCAATTTTTTCATAAAACATGGCCAGCTGATAAGTGCACTGGCCTGAATTTTTGGCTCAAGACATGTCATCTGATGCATGCTCCAAAGCTTGCACTCATGCACCGATTTCCTTGTGCACTGGAGAACACCTTCAAATTGTTTGTATAATACCTTTTGTATATGGCTTTCTTTGTATGACATTGCTTACTGGTTTCTGCAGTGAATCTGGGCATGGCATTATGTCCAACGCTGTCCTGGTGAGTTTCAATTCTTAATTATTTCTTTGTTTAGGCCTTACAGTCTTATCTGCACAGTTGAATGTTTTGTTATTTTAATAATTGAAACCAAAATTAGATCCTAAAATACTCCCACCGTTTTGTCTTGCACATTGTAGCCAGAGAATGGAAATTGTGAAAATACTGCTCTCCAGAAAACCTGTATTAGTTAAATTTTATAAAGCTCTTCAGTTCAATCCATGGTCCCAGCCATTTCTCTCTCTACCATCCAAAAGCTCAGGCAAACATAGACACACTAATTCTTATAAAATTAGGGAAATAATATAAATATGTTAGTGCTAGTTTAATGAACCAGGTTTCCACTCCTGCATTGGATATTTGTCTTCAAGAACTTCGTTAAGGAATAAAGGTGTCGGTCACTAGTTTTAATGGATGAACAAAAGCACTGATCATTTGTTAGCTCTTCTAGAGTTCCTAATATAGCCTTCTACACCCCTAATACTGGGGAAATAGGTGGAAAGTGATACGAGTACAATGCTACAACTACAAGGAATTCTATCACTTTGCCAACAGATGTAAGAAGAACAAGCTTTCAATCCTACTATAAGAAGAGTAAAAGACTGAATATCTGATAGCTAATTGTCAAAGACATCCCCATAATTGAACTAGTCATGCCTGTCAAGCATCTAATGCTTCTTCTAAATACATAACCCATTACGGGCCACTTTGGAGTCCCACCTCCATCATCCAGTTTGAAACGGCTAATGGAATTTCCCAACTGCTCATCTTAATCCTAAAGCCTTACATCAGATCACACATGCTCTATCTTCCGGGGCATTCATCAATAACGTTTCTCCTTTCTTATCCATGTGGTACCTCACTTTTGGTGCATCCAACAACCCAACTTAGTATAGCATAATCTATCCCATATTAAACCATATGTTAAATCAACACAAATTTGCACCATACAATTTAGAAGCTGGTTGGGAAATGCCATGGAAGCGAGTTATAATTAGTTTGAATTTGATTGTGTGCCATTCATTCTTTGTCGTTTCTTCGTTTGGTTCTTCTAATAATAACGATTATCTTTGTGGCATAGGAAATTAGGACATTCAAGTAACAGCAAATTATACTTACACCAAATTCTAGTTCTTTTCAACAAGTTATTAATATGGTTGAATGTTAGGATCTATGGATCCTTATGTTAAGTGGTGGAGGAGAAGAAGAAGAAGAGCATACATAGAGAATATGGAAAAACTGTCGTGTCCCTTTCATGGGCATCGACCATACTATTTAACATGTATATTGCCTTTACTGAAAGGATATCAAGAGTATCAATGTTGTCTAATACATTACAGTTATATAGAGTTGACTAGATTCCTCATGTGGGATATTCATGGGCATGATGGGCCTGGTGGACTTGTGTTTTCTATGCTTCTACACTCCCCCTCAGATTGATGTAGGTGTTTAAGAAGCATCAACTTAGAAATGTAATTAAGATGATCTTGGGGCAATCCTTTGGTAAACTCATCGGCCAGTTTTCAGATGATAAGATATATGGTAGATAGATTTTGTTTGTGACAAAATGTTGACGAATGAGAAGGCAGTCAATCTCAATATGCTTGAGATGCTTATGGAAGATAGTATTTTTGGCAATCCGAATGGCACTAGTATTATCTGCATATAGAGTGGTAGGGCCAGTGGGAAAAACTCCAAACTCACAAAGAAGATGCCAGAGCCATATGACCTCGCTATTGGCGGCAAACATGAAATGATATTCTAACTCGGCAGTTGATTTGGAAACTGTGCATTGTTTGTTGCTTTTTCATGAGATGAGAGAGGGCTCTAAGAACAAACACCACGCTATCGTTGATCAACGAATATCAAGATATCCTTCCCAATTTGCATTAGCATAGGCTTACAATTGTCACGAGGATATGGAAGGGTAGAATAATCCACGATTACGAGTACCTTCGACATAATGAAGAATCCAATAGACAGCTTGTAGATGTGGTTTATGAGGATTCCCAATGAATTGACTAACGGTTTACATATCATGTGAGATGTCTGAGCAAGTCATGGTCAAATATAAAAGCTGGCCAACGAGACAACGAAATAGAGTTGGATCTTTAAAAGGAATTCCATCTTCTTTGCTGATTTCAACATTTAGCTCTATTGGAGTAGCAAAGGTTTTGGCGTCACTGACTCGAGCAAAATGAAGTAAGTCATCACCATATTTTGATTGAGTGACTCGAATTCTGTCCTTGTTATGGGCAATTTCCAACCCCAAAAAGTAAGTTAAAGGACCAAGGTCTTTCATTTTAAAAGTACTCATGAGATGAGATTTGAGGTCAGAGATGCTAGCGTGATCATTGCTACTAAGGATCACATCATCAACATAGATCAATAGAATACTATAACAATGAGATGTTAGCTGAATGAAGAGAGAGCTTTCATTTGAACTTTGACAGAAGTTTGCTTGAAGCATGGCAAAGCAAAAATTTTAAAACTAGGCACGTGGAGCCAGTTTAAGGCTGTACAAGTATTTGGCCAACCTATAGACATGCTGTAGTGGACAAGAATATCCTGGTTGAGGATGCATACAAACAGTTTCCTTGAGATCCCCATATAAAAAGGCATTGTTTACATCCATCTGCTAAAGGGGCCAATGAAGAGCTGCCGCAACAACAAGTAGACACCAAACTATAGTCATTTTGGCTACTAGGCCAAAAGTTTCCTCATAATCAATGCCATGCTCCTATTTGTAAGGCACCTATTTGTAACATTGGGTACTAGGTGAGTCTTGTACCTATTAATGCTACCATCATATCGTTGTTTAATAGAGTAGATCCACTTGCTTCCAATGATGGATATATCTACAGGAAGAGGCATCAATTCCCAGGTTTTGTTGGCCTCTAAAGTAAGGACCTCATCTGTCATTGCATCTTACCAACATGGTATATAAGTAGCCTTAGAATAAGATGTTGGTATGGAGACTGGATTAAGTTAGAAATCTATATCTATCAGATGGAACAAAGGTACAACTAGAGCGTCATAGGAGAGATCCAAAAGGCATACCTTCAATGGAAGTATCATTGGCCAGAGGAACTGACTTGGGAAGTGTATCAGGAGACGGAGCCATAGGAGTAGATGTCTCTGACTACAGGAATAAACCTTTGTAATAAGAGGAGGTGAAGGTGAAAATGATGGAAGAGAAAAAATTTGAATATTAGAGGGATTTGGTGACTAAGAATAAAATGGGATGTGTTCTAAGAAAACAACATTCCGAGAGATTCGCAGACATTGCTCTTTAGGATCATAAAACTAGAAACATTTGTATTCATCACTATAGCCAAGAAATATGCAGCGAGCAGCTTGTGGTTATAGCTTATTGTTGACCCATAATAAAAAATCACAACTAATACAATCCACTTAGAAGATTTCAGATGAGCTCGGAATACAACAATTCAAGTTTCAGAGTTAGTGAACTTCATTTGGTTACTCAACTCACTAAAACACCAAGTTTGAGGTTCAATGACTCAAATCCAAAGATCAACAAACAAGTTCAAGCTTCTTAGTTATCGAAGTCCCTGAAACTCTTATGACAATTCTAAAGCAAGCTTGAGAATGATATTTCAAAGTTTCAAAGCAATTTGTCCTCATTGCAACTCAAAATAAGTTTCAATGACTGTTTCCCAGCTCTTTGGAGATTACTGTGAAAATTGACACTTCTACATATCAATGCAAGCTCAAACTCAAAGAAATGTTTTCAAATACATTTAAAGATTTTCCTTCAAACTTTTAGAGCATTTGGACATCATTAGGACCCAAACTCAGTTCAGATGGACATTTACTAAGCTCTGTGGAGTCACTGTGCAAAGTGGCACCTCGTGAAAATTAAATTATAAAAAACTCCTGGAAAAAACTCAAATTATGCTCAAGGGAAGCTCTGTAAAAATTTAGGTCAAATGGACATCATTTGACCCAAAGTCTGAAAACATGTCAACTTTGGGTTAGTGACCCCTAAGTCATGGGTTTCACTGGCCAAAGTCTTAATTCCCGACGTCCATAATTAATGAAATTTGGGCACAAAGCTTCAATCATTCTCAAAGGAGATTTTGCAAATTTTCAAATCAAAAGGATTTTGTTTGAGCCTACTTCCATTACATGTTAACTTATAGGTCAGTGACCCCGAGCTATGGAGGTCACTAGCTAAAATCCTACTTTTAGGAGGTCAAAGCTGATGAAATTTGGAATAAAGATACAAAATATATTCAAAATAAAATTTTCAAGGTTTCAAGTCAATTGAATGTCATTCAGGTAGAAAACAAGCTAACTACCTTCAATGTGGGGTGAATAGTGACTTAGAACATACAACAAGTAGGTCATTGATCGAAATCCTATTTCCACAAATCTAAGCTGCATAAAATTTGGATGAACATGCCAAGATACCCTTGACATCACTCCTTCTAAGTTTCAAACCAAACGAGCTTATTTGAGCCTCAAACAGCTGAAACAAGGGCCAATTTTCATGAAAAGTCAACAGAGGAGTTGACCAACGTTAGAAAGTCAAAATAGATTGAAATTTCTATAACATACTCAAAATACTGTCAAAAAGCATCCCTCCAAGTTTCATGAAAATCGGACGTTGTTGGGGCCCCAAACAGGCAAAAACGGGTCATATATGCAAAAGTCCAAAAAATGGACCTGGGAGGGACCGTGGCTGCGATCACTATCACCCGTAGAGCAGTTTCGGTGGTTTTCAACAGTTTCCTCCACTTTTTTTCAAATCTTAACTTCCCTTAACTCCCTTTAATGTTTCATAACTCCCTAAACTACCTTGGGAAGTGGCCAAAGGGGACAGTACAAAGAGGGGGAGAACAATTTCCAAAGCTCTAGAGACCGGTTTAATGTTTGAAGCAACTTCGCAACAAGATCAAGTAAGTCACGAGGCATTCCCAATACTTCAACACACTTTTTCTTCTCCTTATCACTTACATAAGGTGAGAAATAATTCAAAGAAGAGGAAGAAGCATGTACCTCACTTAACGAAGACTAATGCAAGGGCCACTTAGATGACATCTTCATCCTTTTATTTTCTCACTTAGGAAGGGTTTTGGGCCATCATGGAAGTTGTGAGCAAGCTTCTTTAGGCTTCATTCTGACCCTTGAAAATCATAGGGTCAGAATGACACAATTTTGACTTTATACAGCACCCTCTTTGGATTTATACAAAAACAGCCTGCAACAAAAAAGTGATGATTATTAAAGGTTTAAATTGATTCCACAACCAAATCAAGCACTTGCAATGGTCATTCAATGCTTTAAATTTGAAGAAAACTAGTTCCTACATTCTAAAAGGGCCATGGAGGTGAAATAGATTAAAACAGGGAGCAAACAGTGACCTTTTCGACCGTTGTCTACTAGTGACCGTGACTCATGGTTACTGGCAAGGGCATGATCACTCCCTTTTGCAATTCCATTTTTTGCATTTTCTTCATGTTTTCATGTACTTTTTCGCAAATTTCAGATTTAAATCACATCTGATAATAGAGGGAGGGGTTGTAAATGTTTTAAAACTTGTAAACAACCTGCACCCTGCGGTCAAAACATTTGAACCTATGTAAACAAAAGGAAAACTAATGATGAACTATAGTTAATTCTCATTCTTTTTAAACGCTTAAAGTGTGTGAATGTTGGAATTGAATCCATTGCATTTCAGATCACGTTTCAAGCGTGATCAAAAGGTTGGCGTGTCTATGGGAAATTGATTCACTTTAATTTGTGATCAAACTTGATAAAAAAAAAACATGAAAATTGGCTAAAATGCATGAAAAGTGCTAAAAAGTGCTGCTGTAAACTAGTAACCGAGGGAAAAGTGCTGCTGTTAACTAGTAACTGCGTCAAAAGTGCTGCTGTTAACTAGTGACCCCAGGATGCTGTACAAGAAGTGTTGTGACAGTAAGAATTAATGGAAAATGGGCAATGACTGCGAGCCTGTGGTCATAAACCTATCTTGCTTCGAAAATGACTTGTTTGACCTCTTAAGACACCCATGGAAGACCCTGATGTCCATGATAGGTTTAGGAGTATTAATGAAGGAACTTTGCACCTTAAAGTACATCCTTTGATCATTTAAATGAAGGCATTAAGCACCTCAAAGTGCATACTTTTTCCACTTAATTGAAGGGACTTTGCATCTCACTTTGCACAGACCAAATCAACACCCTTTATTGTAATAGAAGAGTGATGATTCAGTCCAAAAGGCTTTGATCCAGATAACTGTTTGTCTTAAATCAGTGATAAGACCAACGACATTGCAGTCATGCATTGTTCGGTATCATGCACTGATGGATCCTGTAAAATTATTGTGGTAGTGGTGCAGGCTCGATCCTGTAGGCCTTATCTTTTGATTAGATCTAACCCTCTCTTTCTTGTAAGTCTGACACAGATAGCCCTGAAATGTTGCCGAAATTTTGGTAACTAGGTCCAGTCAATATAGCATGCTTTTAAACCTGGCTATATGGTCCTAAAATGCTGCAAAAATTCTGACAATTAGGACAGTTAGCATAGCACAATGAGATGGGGTTTATGCCTATGTCTGACCATTCTGGTTTAAAACCATGTTGGTTCAGATGGCATTCAAAAACCATTCCGGCTAGCCCAAGAGGCAATTATGTTGGTTATAATACTAATGTAGTCAATTAGGCTTATTTTTGCAAAGATATCATGGGTTATTTGATAATTACTTTTGATGAGGCTAAGGAGAGGCTCTTTAAGATCTCCATGACCCAAAATGAATCATTTTCACGAGCAGCAAAAAACGCCTGAACGGACACTGCTACCCCTACATCAAAAATCTTCATCTTCGAAAGAGTCTCTACTCCCATAGGTTGTATGGCTTCCACTGATATGAATTGGTCATCAATGACCCCAAAGTTTATCAAAAAACCTGAGACTCTTTAGCCTTGGGTTTCCAAATATGCCCAGAACCCATTTGGAGTCTTTAACGAGGTTCAGGAGGAACTAGAACACAAACTAAAGTCAGGAGACAGCAGCCTTTGTATCGTCAAGCCCCAACTGGGGGCAAGGCATATCCGGTTTATAAATCACAAGCGAAGGACACTTGGCAAATCGTATCAAGCAGCTACTCAAAGTTCAATATCATCATCTACTTGGCTCAAACAATGGCCTGTTAACAAGCAAGCATCAAAGGACCTTCGGTAATTCATATGCCGCAAAAAGGCCCAAAACATGCGTCCATCCCTAAATGCAGCACATGGTCACCACAGCCACGTATTTCCAAATCCAGGAAGGTTGAGAATAAGCTCTTGGCCTCACTTGAAGATAACACCTTTTACCCTCTGACTCAAAAAGTGGGACGGAGGTTTGGCAGGAGATGTCTACCCTCCGTCATTGTGGTGCCATCTTCACCACCTTCACCCCAGCGTCTATCACATAGCGCTAAAGACAAAAAGAAAACTAAGCGGTTAGTTATCAATGACTCGACCGATCTCGCTCATTTTAAAGATTTGCTCTAACAAAAGAAAGAGCAAAAGAAAAAGAATAAAAAAGGTGCTGTTGATTTTTTTTCATTTCCCAGTTTCGACCCCATGGATTGGGAACAAGTTATTAGTACTTCCAAGCCACTGGTTGCCAAGTTTAAAGAACAAACCTTGGCAGCCGGACTGGCTAGTTAGATAAAGAAAAAAGCTTTTGCTCATTATAGGGATCAAACCGAGAAGCTGTCATGGCGCACAATCACTCAAAAATGGGTGATTAAAGAAGAAGATCAGGACCTGACCTCATCATGCATGGTTGGGCTGACTCAACCTTGGGAGTCACTCGAAGTATGGCTCAGACTCAATCACAGGAGTCTAACTTCAACTTCCATTTGGGAAGGACTTCTGAAGGGCATGTCGAAACAAACTCCGATAAGGATCCTATCACTATCTTGGACACAGAAGATGGTCAATCCACTTTTCCTACATTAACATCATCCTACCCCTGTCAGTATACTGTATTCATGGCTGAAGGGAGTGGGACTGGTAAGGATGGAAATGATGATGCCAGTGGAAGTAAAGACACTGGTGAAGAAGATGCTGGTGAAAATTAGGAAGACGGCGTCAGTGATGTCGTTAAACAACAAGGAGCTAAGATTGATCACCTAACTACCCAATTGAAAAGCTTGGCAAATAAATTAGGTGGTTCAGTTAAAGCTCCACTCAATCCTCTGTTTGTTGATAGGAAAGAATAGGCAATGATCAGGAGGAATGCCACTAAATTTGACCTGCTTGCAACTCAAATCAAGTCTCTAATGAACAAGGTGGTAGCTACAAGTTCTACTGGTGGTGTTCATTCGTCAATTCTTAGTCTTCATGTAGATCTTAAAAAGCATGTAACCTTCAAGGAAGTTGAAAAGATACTGGCAAAATCAAAAGTAGAGAAAAAGAAGGATATTACACCTAAATATCCTCCGGAATTTGATTTGGTTCCATTTCCACCAGATTAGAAACTTCTAACTTTCCAGCCTTACCTTGGAAAAGGGTTAGCTTATCAACACATCGTGCATTTCAAATCACTCCTTGGAAACCTGCCAGAGTTGGATGCACTAAAAATAAGGCTGTTCATTGGCACATTGAAAAGAGTTGCCTTCGATTAGTATAAGCAATTACTAAAACTCTCCTTCACAACATGGCCAATATAGAAGAAAAGTTCTTATTTCATTTCCAGGAGGAAGATTAGACAGTTACCTTTGCCATGCTCAGCAGTACGAAGTAAGGAGAAAATGAAACTGTACAAGCCTTTATCAATAGATGGAGAACATTGTCTTACAAGTGCTTAAAACAACCATCTCAAAAAACTACCATTGAAATGTGCAAAACCAACTTACGACCAGAGATTAAGAGTATCATACTTGTCATAAAACTACATCTCTGGCTCGATTGGCTGAGGTAGCTACTGATACAGAGTTGACCTTTAAGGAAATCAGTCAAAAGAAGGCAACTTCCCAAAAAGTGGAGTCGTCTTCATTTTCTGCTCCGAAATTGAAAAAGAAACAAGAGGTCTTTAATGTGCACACCTCCAAACCACCTCCTCAAAAGCCTCAGAATGGAAAAACTAATCAAGCCAAGAAAGAGGAATATGAAAAAAGAAAGAAAACTAAATATCCTTTTTATGGGGATATTGAAATAATTTTTTGATTATTGATGGAAAATAATAAAATTGAGCTTCCACTAATGAAGAAATCGGAACAAGTGGGTCATCTCAATGACCCAAATTATTGTGCATATCATCAGGTGGTATCTCATCCTCTCAAAGACTATTTCATTTTGAAGGAAAAAGTCAATGAGATGTGCAAGAATGGAGTGATAACTTTCAACCAGAAATATGATGTTGCTCCAATCAATATGATTTCCTTCAGACAGTTTGCACCTGTAGCAGTGTCTGCTCTACCAAAGCGACTGACTGTTGAATTCCGGGTCATCAATGCAATACATGATGAACAAGGATTGATACCAGTCATAACCTCTTTAAGGGAGGAAATGTGGGTTCACCCAGACCTAGTAAATGACGAAGGCTGTGAGAAGGTTAAAACCAAACCCATACCCACAGAAAGAAGGAAAGTTAAAAGGCAACTTAAAAACCTTCAGAAAGCTGCCAGAATCGCTTGGCTAAACAAGAGAAACCTGCTAAGCAGAGGAAAGAAAAGGTAGTTGAAGCTTTGATTTCAGAAAAACCTCCCAAACCGGCCAGAGGTTATTTTACTTTAGTTGACTTCATCATTCCAATTCCAAAGGAAAAGGAAAAAGCCATCGATATCTAGTTGTAACCAGATATCATAGGATAGCACACCTCCTAACTCGGATGATGAGGAAGATTGGTCAAACTATTCTGATCTTGAAGATGATCAGTGAATTGATGACTACTTTGCTATGAATACCCTTCCGACAATGATGAGAGTTTTAAATAAACTTTTGATCCTAAGATGGGTACACTTAGTATCAACCACGGTCTCAATACACTGTCAGTGGTTCTTTATGACATATACAGACTGAGCATAAGTGACTGGTCGAATGATCCTCCTCCCTTTCCACTACCTCTAGAAATTCATCCAAACCCGTTGCCACTGGTTGAACACGAAAAAGTGCAGCACTATCGAACATCGCTTTCTTGTTTCTAAGCAGTAATCCCTGTGCTGGATGTTCCTCCTGGACCAACCGTGGAGTCAACCCCTTTAAATGCAGGTTCTGAAGTAAGCACTCAGTTAGTTGTTCCTAACCAACTAAGGAGCCTGAGTTGCCAGATGAACACAATAATCTCAACATAGGCAGTCCTGCTGCACCTCAAGAAGTCTTCCAAGTTTAGGATAACCTCTCTGACTCCGAAGAAGAAATATCATTAGCTCCTGCTCTGGTAATTATGAGTACTACTATTGATGAACCCTAGCATCTCAGGCCGTTCCTGACAATGTAAATCAAGAAGCAGGCGTGGAAAAAGTTAGTCAACTTTTTGTTAAACCTAAAAAAGTTAATGCAATAAGAAGAGATACTCATCCAGAAATTGACCGAAGCAATATGGTCAATGATGGCACTTGTTCCGGTCATAACTATAGAGTCAACTACGATAGACCCTCTTTTTCTTTTTATGTAAACCCTTCAGGGAACAACACAAATGTGAATGTAACTTCTTCAAATGCAAATACTAATGCAAGGCTACCAGAGCCATTCGTGTATGATGTTGTTGAACGCCTCAAACACATACCTGAAAGACTTCACATTTTTTATCTTTTATAGATATTTGAGGAGACTCGTAACAACTTCATACGAACTCTATAGGCTTTGAATACAAACAATCAAACTCATGTAGCACAGGTTCATCGAATAGAAAAGAACTATCTAAAAGCAAAATCTAAAAAGCCTCAAGAGCAGTGCACGGAATGTCTTTCAATTCATGATGCTTCTAGAGCCACTATTTCTTTCACCAAAAATGATCTTCTCTTAGGCGATATGAAGCACACAAGGCCATTTTATTTCATGGCCTACATCAAAGACATACCTATTCCGAGAGTTCAAATCAACCCAGGATCAACTTTAAACCTCATCACAATTACAACTCCTCGGGAACTTAGTATCCCAGTAAGCAAGCTATCTGCTACAAAGACCTCCATTCAAGGCTATGATAGGGAAGTCCAGGATCCGATTGGCAAAATACGGATTCAAATTCAGTTGGAAGATTTAACCTCAAAAGCCACTTTGCATGTGGTTAAGACTCGCGCTTGCCATAACATCCTCTTGGGAAGGCGATGGCTTCATGATTATGCCATAGTACCTTCTACTCTCCATCAATGTCTCAAATATATTGATGATGAGGGTAAAGTGCATCGAGTCTTTGCAGATGAAAAACCATTCAAAGGGAAGGAAGTTTACTTCACCGATACAGCTATATATCAGGAAAGGCTTGTAAAGTCTAAGCCAGATACAAAAAGCTCTCTAGTAGATGATAATCCTGTAAAAACTTTCACTATTTCAGCGGAAAGGAAAACCTATCCAGGGTTTGGCAAAAGATCTAATCATATCAAAAAGTTGCAGTCTAGGAAAAAGTCCACGGTCAAGTGGGTCGATACCAAAGCTCCTTTAGTGATCAAGGTAAAATATGAAATCAAACAATCAAATCAACCTCTAGTCATATCCACGAAACTATCAAGGATAAAGCAAGCAGATATTGTTATCCACACAAGCAAGGCACATAGCCCAGTTATACACATAATGCATGTTCAGAATGACAAACCACGTGCTCCTAAACATCAAAAGCTCTCATATTTGACAATTGTGATTTCCTTGGTCGGTAACTCAGATTCTAATCAAGAAAGCAACAATGTACCTCCTCCTATTAGAGGAATGTCCCCCATGAGGCCTGGTTCTCCTATCACTTTCAGTCAGCTTGTGCCAACATCATAACAAAGAGGTGAACTCTCTTATAGATACATCAATAGATGGCTCCGCCTAGCTGAAAGATGTGAGAATTTCCTACACTACTCCACATGGATTCATCTATACTAGATAGTTTTTCAGCCAGCCCTCCGCAGCTTGACTATGGCAATGGAATTTTAAACTTTTGATGAGATGTCTTGAATTGTTTCATCTCTTGAAATGGCACTCTATCATCTATGTGGAAGGTCTAGACGAACGCGTCCAGTGCATGTCATCTCAATGATCAAAGATTCAGATTTTGAGTTAGATTCTGAGGGTGCTAAAAAGATGGACACTTTTGTGCACTCTGTAGTAGATTAGAATCCTCTGCTTTTGCCGTGGCCTACTCCATCTCAAATTTATGGTTTTGGAGGTTCTTGCTTCTTAGTGCCTCCATCCAAGCAATACAGTCATCCAATCATATTCCATCAAGCCGAAGATGCCCCTACTTCATATCCTATCGACAAGATCACTAATAATGGGAAAATATGGCTTGACATCTACAATCCTATGGTAGCAATATGATGAAGAATATGGGGTACAACCTTAAGAAGCCCACGGGCCTTGGATTAAGCGCAAATGGGGTTCAGATTCCTTTGGACATCTTCACTTTAGAAATGAAGGAATATCTCAAAAAGGAATGCAAAATTGAACAATAACGACATTGCATAGGATACGTTTCTTACAGCAACGTTCATAACTTAAATCAAAATTTTAGAGCAAGATCTATAGTTTTCACCGAAGGGTATGACTCATATGACCCTCATGAAATGGTTGCCTTCTAAGATCCTACTGATTGGGCTGCTTTTCAGTGTCCTGAGGGGGCAAGTGATGACGATAATGCCGTGTCACAAATCACTAAATATTGGCCACTTGAACTCAATGAAGAAATGAATACATCTCAACATATTAGCTGGGAATGTTTAGCCCTTGATATAAAAGCTAAAGAGCCTAAAAAACTGAATTTATGGAAAGGGATTAGGCCTTGGCTTAAACCCCTAAATAAAACCCCAAAAGGTTTCACGGAGTTGGAAACTTCTGAAAATGTTGTGGAAAAGCCTCCTCCCGAGCCTCCAACTGAGGACCAAGTGCAAAAAATAAACTTGGGAACCCCAGAAAATCCTTGTGCTACCTTCGTAAGTTCTCAAATAAAAGGAAAAAAACTTGATATATATGTGAGCTTCTTGCAAGAGTTCATGGATTGCCTTGCATGGACCTATGCAGAAATGCAGGGTCTAGATGTAGAAATCTCCATGCACAAATTGAACATAGCAGATGATGCTATACCCATAAAGCAAGACCAAAGAAGGACAAAACCCAAGATCATAGATAAAATAGAAAAAGAAGTTTAGAAACTCAGAGATGTTCACTTCATCCATGAAAAACAACACCCTGACTGGTTGGCTAATATAGTGCTAGTTACTAAAAAGAATGGGCAAATCAGAGTATGCATCGACTTCAGAGATCTGAACAAAGCCTATCCTAAGGACAACTTCCCATCACACATACCAGAAATCATGATTGACAATACTTTCGGGTATGAAAGGATGTCAATAATCGACAGGTTCTCGGGATACAATTAAATCAAAATGTTCAAGGAGGACAAGAAGCACACTTCCTTCAAAACTCCTTTTGATATATATTTCTACACCGTCATGCCTTTCAGTCTAAAAAATGCCAGAGCCACATACCAAAAGGTGATGATGAAAAATTTTAAAGACATACAACATAAATCCATGGAATGTTATGTCGATGACTTGGCAGTCAATGGCAAGCAAAAATCAGACCATCTAGCTAATCTTCGCACGGTTTTCAAAAAATTGTGAAAATTCAAACTTCGAATAAATCCTTTGAAGTGTTTATTTGGAGTCTCTTTTAGGAAATTTCTAGGATTTGTTGTCCGAAAAGGCGGCATCAAACTAGATCCAGTCAAAGTCAAAGCCATATTGGAGATGGCCTCTCCGAGAACTCTAAAAAAACTGAAGGGATTACAAGGCAGACTTACCTACATCCGCTGGTTCATCTCAAATCTGTCCAGAAAATGCAAATCGTTCTCCAATTTGATGAAGAAAGGGGTAGACTTTGTATGGGATAAAACTTGCGAAGATGCCTTTCGAGATATCAAATGGTATCTCACAAACCCACCAGTTCTTTCACCTCCAATTCCAAGCAAACCTTTCATCCTTTATACTTGAGCTCTTTATCACTCTTTCGGGCATTATTCCAAAAGAATGACGAAGGTAAGGAAGTGGCTCTTTATTATTTATCAAAGATGCTGGTTGGTGCTGAACATAATTAGCATCTAGTGGAAAAAAATGTCTTCCACTGATGTTCGCAATATAAAAACTACATCACTACATTCTCTCCAATGTACTATACGTAGTTTCTAACATTAACCCATTGAAGACACTGGTGACAGAACCGAAGCACTGAGTGATTGTCTAACCAAATGGTCCATTCTTCTTTCTCAATACGGCATCAAAAATACCCCTACAAAGGCAGTAAAAGGATAGGCTCTTGCTAATTTTTTGGCAAAACATCTACTCTCAGAAGATTTTGAATTCATGGACAATCTCCCTGATGAGCCAGTCTTCTTCATTAAACAAATATGGAAACCCACCATTGATCCAGACTTACATTGGATCATGCATTTTGATGGAGCATCCAGAACTAATGAACTAAGAGAGCCAGTTTCAGGGGTCGGAATCATTTTTTGTAGCCTAGAAAGATTCTATGTTCCTCGCTCTTTCTCATTAATCAAACCATGCTCAAACAACGTAGCAGAATACACCGTATTGAGTATGGGTCTCGAGTTAACCTTAGAATCAGGCATTAATATGCTTGGAGTTTATGGAGATTCACAACTTATGATCAAACAAATGAAGCTCGAGTATGAAGTGAAAAAACCAGACTTAATTCCCTTATTCAACAAAGCTTGTGAGCTCAAAGATAGGTTTAGTCTAATTGAGTTTCACAAATTCCGAGACATCAGAATGTCAAAGCAGATGCACTGACAGGTTTGGCAAACTCAATGTTGATCCCTGAAAATGACAAAATGGTGTTCGAAGTAGTTGAAAAAAGACTTCTACCTCCACTCGACACCCATAAAGCAGTTGCAGATTACTTCGACGTGATCAGAAAAAGGATTTTATCTATCCAAAAGAGATTGGAGAGACCCTTTTATTGATTACATTCTTCATGAAGTGCTACTAGATAATACTAAAAATAGAACTAGTATTTAAAGACGAGCCCTAAAATTTCACTTTGATTTGCCTTCAAAGACTTTTTTTCGCAAATCATATGATGGAATTTTTCTCCATTGCTTATCACTAAAAGAAGCAGAGCAAATACTCAAAGAAGTTTATTCTAGCCTATGCGATGATCACCAGGCTGGACCAAAGTTTCATGATCAAATTCGAAGGTTAGGCTACTATTGGCCTACCATGGTGTCTGATGCCATCAAATTTGCTAATATATGTAATAAATGCCAAATTCATGGTAATTACATTTATCAACCACTTGAATATCTACATTCCACATCCACCTCTTTGCCGTTCGAGTCTTGGGGAATGGACATAGTGGGATAAATTAGTTCACCTTTAGAATTTGGTCATCAATTCATTTTGACAGCGACATATTACTTTTCCAAATGGGCAGAAATAGTGCTTCTTGCAAAAGTTAAAATAGATACAGGCCTCAGCTTCTTGAAAGCTCATATCATTTGTCGTTTTGGGGTGCCTAAACGTCTATATCATGACAGTGGACCTCAGTTCAACAATGGCAAATTTACAGATTCTGTGACAAGTGCGGGATCTAATGTTGTCCTTTCACAGCATATAACCCTGCAACTAATGGACTTGCTGAAGCATTCAATAAGAGCATTTGCAAAATTCTGAGGAAAATGGTCTTTGATAACAAATAGAGTTGGAGTACTAAACTTCTTAAAGCATTGTAGTTTATAAAATTACAGTTCATGGTCCAACCAAATTAACACTATATTCCTTGGTTTATAGCTATAAAGTTGTGAATACCCTTAGAAATTCAAGCTTAGGCTTCAAGAGTTAGAAAGCCTTAATGAAAAGAGGCTTGCGTCTAGACAAAGCATCGAATTATATCAAGCTCGTATGGCTGGGTCATTCAACAAAAAGGTGAAATACAAAGCTTATAAGAAAGGAGACTTAGTCCTTGTAGTTAAAAGGCCCATGTTCTCCACACAATTATCAAAAGGCAAGTTTGAGTCCAAGTGGGAGGGACCTTACGTCGTCGACAAGGTCTACTCCAACGGTGCCTATACACTTCTCACACTTGAAGGAGATAGATGCATGATACCTATCAATGGAAAACTTCTTAAGAAATACTATACTTGAATGTCATTGGCATAACTAAACCATATATAGTGTGCATTTTCCCTCTTAAAATCCTCTGGTTTCAAGCCTCACAACCTATGACTCTTAACCAAAATCAAAATCCTTTGGTTTCGAGCCTCACAACTTGTGACTGTTAACCAAAGCTCCTCAGACTTGTACAAAACGACTATAAGGACAAAGCCCATTAGCTCCTTTAGTCAACCTATTGTTACTTGGATAATGTCCCTACAAGACCCCTTGTAACATCTTACTTTATAGATTAAGTCTTTTTGCAGAACTATGTAGCAAAACTCAATTGTATAGAACAAGTCTTTTTGTAGACTTTATATAACTACCTTCGGTTATACAGAACAGGTCTTTTTGACTGTATAGCCAAAATCTAAACAAAAACCAGAACCAAATCTTAGACAAAACCAAAACCAAATTTTTGTCCTAAGGAATAAGTCAACGATCTCGGGAAAAGCCTCACACATGGGCACCGGATACCATCCACCTTGTTTGACCCCTTTCGACACCGAAAAGGATCAAGTCATAGACCCTAGAGAAAGCCTCACACATGGGCACTGGATAACGTCCATCTATATGACTTCCCTTTTTTTTTCAATTTGTGGATCTAAAAGATTGCAAGCCACACCCTCATATAAGTCTGAGAAAATCAAACTAAACAAACCATTCATACAAACGATATCCACACAAGATCAAACCAAATACTCATGCCAATGACAAAGTGGAATAGAATGGAATTTCCATTGATATTCATTTTTAGTTTAGTACAAAAAAATGAAGTCAATGTATACATGGCCCCCAAGGCTAATCAAAATAATAAATAAATAAATAAATAAAAAGAATTCATATAAGAGATGCAGCAGAGAGTTCTAGTCCAGGAACTTCTCCAATTGTCTCTTCTCATTCAGCACACCTTCCATCAGGGCACGTCCTTTGTAGCTTGCATAAGCGGATACGACAGTATTGATGTTAATCTCATCTACTTTGATATTCAATTCACTTTCTAGAGACTGAACAAAATCATCCGAAGCCATGCCCTTCGCCTCTGCATCCGTAAAAAGATCATCTCTATGCCAATTGCCATCTGAAACAGACTTCTTCAAGTCTTCAATAGTATTCTCCACGAATGATAATTGTTGCTGCAACACGGTGATCTACTGTTGTATATTTTCACTCTCAGTCACACGCGCAGCTAGCTCTTGTGTCGTCATGGCCTGCTCTGCATTCACCACCCATATTTCCTCCTTAGTGATCTCAATCTCTACAGCCAGTTGAACTTTATGCCTTAGAAGTTCATCTTAAAAAGCTTTGGCATGATCAACACTTCTATCTCAGGGGTCCTTTTCTTCAAGTTTGTTGAAAAAAAGGACAAAAGTATCACGAAGACCGCTCAAATCAATTGCGGCACTAGCAGATATCAGCATATCAACTAAGGCTTTGGCACCCTGAATCTTCTCTGAAGTAAGCTCTCCTTGGAAGTCTATGGCCGAAATACTGTGAATAACCATCTTCATGACAAAATTTACGGCAGATTGAGGCTTTGGAGTATCCCTAAATAAACGGGGTTCCTTAAGGATGGAAAGATTTGACTCCTGCTATTGCAAATTTAACTGAGTCTAAGAACCTAAGTGGTCATTTCCTTCCTTCTCGACATTTATACCCTCACTCCCATGAATAGCCAATGCCTCTTCATGAACAGAAAGCGAGTCGTGTGACCCTTATGAAGATAAAGTGGCTGAAGGATCCCTATTTATATGTGGTGTTATTGTAACATGTAATAATGCTTTGCAGGATCCTCCACCTTCAATAACAGAAGCCTCATCTGATATCTTTTGAACATAAGGGTTTTCAATAATCTTCATGGGCGATGATTGATCTACCCTAAAATGAAACCTTGAAGGTGTCATGGCTTTGGGAGGTGTAAAGCTGCTAATAATTGGAGGCACACTACTAGCGACGGGTGTTATCGGAGTATCATCTTCCATGGATTTGTAGCTTCTAAAACCAACTTCCTCTGAGCAAAAGGACCAGTTTTGATTATGATCGGTTTTGTTACAATGGCCTCTTCAGCTAAGATCATTGCAATATCTGCTATTTTTTCCACTACACCAACAGGTTCAGCACTTGATTCTGTCTGAATATCCATAGCTTCATCGAGCCTCGGCTTAATGCTAATAGGTAGTACAACCAGTGCCGATGACAACTCCGGATCATTGTTGACACTTTTTTTCTGCAAATCTAGGGAGAAGCCTTCCACAAAGCACTGCAAATCATTCTTCAGGGTGCTACTTAGAAAAGCCTCAAAATATCCACTATGAATTGAGATATTGTCAAAATCAATTGAGGCTTCAGGATTCTCTTTCTTTGCTGGCTTCTCAATTGGTGACCCGAAAGGCTTTTTCACTGACGTGGAAGGTATAACAGGAGCACTTTCCTCCATTTAGGTACTTAAGAAGGAATGAAAAAGATCAAATCACAATATTAGAACAAATCTTCAAATAATTAAATAAAAAAGTTACCTTCAGAAATTGGATCTGTCGAAACTCCTTTGACAGCATTGGAGATTTCCCCCTCTTTTAGTGAAACTCCCACAGTTCATCCCACTTTAGGAGGAACCTTTTGTTGCTCACTCGAGGGGCTGCATCTTTTGGCTCCATGGGTACATCACTGCAAGTTGCTTTATTTATAGGAGTAGCATCGCCCACATCATCGCTGTATTTCTCCCAACAATGAACTCTGCTGGAACATTCGCCGTTGCCTTTTTCTCAGACTCAAGCGTCATTGCCTGATCAAACATATCATTTTTGAAATCAAACTCGATATTGATATCACTATTGGTTCATTTTCCAGTCGTAGGAGTATCAAACTGCTCTCTCTCCTATCTCCTTCATCGGAGGCATAGTCTTCAACAATTTCGGCTACTTGCCTCACAACCCCTCCAGCAGTTGAAGTTTGAGCTACTAAGGTGACAAGGAAAAGTGTAAACATAGAAAACAAGAGTCAAAGAACCAATGAGAAAATAATATTTTACAAAGAAATATAGAAATATTATCAGTTTTTAGCCTTTGGGAACGACGAGTTCCAGGGCTTTTGGCTTTTCGCTTCTTTGAAGGAGCCCCTTTGCTAAAAAGGGATCTAGTTAGTAACTTTAAGTGTATGGCTTTGAGTTTCTTGTGTAGAACCAGACCCGCTGGGGGTTTTGTTGGCATCATAACCGGTGGCCTCTATCCGGCAGTTGCTTCAGTCGATTAGACCACTTCTGTTAGACTTGGGTATGCATGTGTCTCTGTTGGTATTGGAGCAGCAGTAACAACCTTTGACAAAGTTCGATGAGTAAGGTCTACCTTAGCAACTGCACGCATAATGGCTTGCTCGTCTTCAAATTTCCTTGTTTGATCTCCAACTGAGACTTTGGTTCTAACAAAGTGAGGAGCAGATCCAAAATTCAGTGCTACTCTACCAATTCCCCTGATCTTAGCAAGACCCTCGCTCTCTCGCAAATTTTCATCTACAGCCCACTGCATCCTCACCGCAGTCACAATAGGAGGAGGTAAGAATCTCTCATTTTCCTCACCCCTTAAAGAATGGTGGGCTTTGTAGACATCAGACCCAGATACCAAGCCAATTCGCCATTTATCACCATCATACAACCAGTTCTCAAAATTCATTAGGTTGAAATGATCTTTCTCCGCTTTCTCTCCTTTTTTGGAAGCAGCCAAAGGGCGGCATTTATCGCGAGGATTGCTCGTATATGTCTATACAATGGCAATGGTGCTCTTGGCATACCAGTGGGCAAAACCACTCGTGTTTTCGGGATTTAGAAAGCGAGGGTAGCCAAAACGAGCCCAAGTGTCAAGCGCTTGATAAAACTCCCAAGAATTTCAAGCATCTTATAAAGAACTAGTAGTGCCTCGAATTTGGCCTGGTGCTCCCACAACGGCTCGATGAAAATCAAATTGTCTATTAAACCTGGGAGGTATATAAGGTTGAATGTTGATATATGAGTTCTTCCTATATACCAAATCTGCAAGCCTCAAACTCAAGAACCAACTATTCTCTTCATCTGACAAGCCAATATCTCAACCACCCTCTCCGACTTTGTCAATCAGTGGTTCTACAGCATCTCTCATGCGAGTTGGAACTTCAATGTTAGGTACAGTGTCTCGAGAAGCAACATAATTGTTAAAATTTCATAGGTGTTGGCATAAGTCAATCATAGAATAAGTGCTGATCAGACAGCTGTTGCCTAAAACACCCTCCTTGAAGATACTTCTTGGTGCACCGCTGCATGAATGAAGACCGTTGTAATGATATGTGAACTAGGTATATAGAAGATATTCAGCATAATAGCAGTTGAAGGGCTTCCCCTCTCTGATGTTAAAACCCGATAGCTTCAACTCAGTTAGCATATATGCTACAAAAGCTGGGCCCAAGGCGAGACTATGTCCGAAGGCCATTCTGAGCGCTGGATATATGCAACCAGGCCTGAAGTCACCTTCGAAACTCCGAAAAATAACATCAGACAACCATGCTGCTAAAAATGTAGTGAGCCAACACTTCTTTTTCAAGTCCAAATACTTGGCAAAAATATAGGGTTGGAAGTTTGGATCCTCATGATAAATGATGGTTGGGTCCACTTCTGGGTCCATGCCAAGGATAACCTTTTTCGATTTGAAATATCTGCCTTTATTTACAAAGAAAGGGCTAGTGATAATCTTCACATGACTTATCCATTGAGCGAATTTGCCTCAATTGCGGCCAAACGTTTGGATTGAGTCTTTAACTACAAAGAAGAGATAATATACGGCCTGGAACTCATCATCCATGGTAGCTAATTCTTCACTGGGTAAAATGGTTTTATCATAGATTTCACCATATTGTGCTAAACCAAAAATTTTCTTTATCTCCTATAAAGAAAACCCTAGTTCCATGTTTGGAGTGATGAAGGTACCAGTCACTGGGTAGAATAATTCTAGGATAACCCTGCAAATGTTCTTGTTCTCACACGGGACTTTTTGTGTGGTGGCATTTACAGTATCAAAAATTTCAATCGCTTCCAAGTCCTCTGCATAATGATGCTTGATCAAAGTCACCCAGCCTTACCAAACTCCGGCACAGTTAAACCATCCTTGGGACTATTGTCTTTCGCAAAGCCAGGCACTCCGATCCCCGATGTGGATACCAAGTCCAACCGTCCTTAATTGTAAAATCACTATGCCTACTTCAAGATTCAGAGTGCACGGTTCTATTACCTCTATTTAGATCGTGGGAATTTCGTGAAGTAATACGAAGGCTTGCGCATGAACATCCCAGTTTTGTAATGACTGTGATGCTTTATCCACGAAAATGGATCAATCCTTGCCAAAATGGTGGGATCCATACACATTATCGTTGGATATCGCCTAACAGACTGAACAGTGGTCAACTCATGAGAAATTCCCACTGAGTCTGTCTAGCAATACTGTATGTTCTCGGAAGGCCTCTTCATATTTTCTTTCATGGCATCTCCAGATGTATAGCATGGCTTGTTGGCTAGACACCAGTATATATACCAGTTTCTCTTTGTTAAGGCTCTGGTTCTCTGGTCTTTTAAAACTAATGCATGTGCCTTATTTGGATCTTTTGGGTCGGGGTAACTTGTACCCTTACCCCTAGAATGATCCTTATAGTGCCAGAAGTTGAGGATACAGATGCTTTGCCTTTTCTGTCTGCAAAAAAAAAAAAATGAAATAAAAAATATCAGCAACAGTGAAAATAAATAAGGTATGGAATTCTACCGAAATTTCAGTAGCGTCTCCCTTTAGCAGAAGGCCAAAAAGAGAAACTAATACTCAGTTTTCAGATCAAGAATTAGCATCAAGGCACGCTTAAGTCCAAGAACTGAGGCTCCTGGTCCAAACAGGTGTTCGAGCACCTTAAGACTTTCAAGGGGCAATTGGATTCTTGTTTGAACATGAAAATTGTAATGTCGAATGCAAGAAATGCATGCACAATACAAGCAAGGCATGATAGCAACTATATATAGCACAAAGCATAAATAAGCTTAAACATGTATAAAAGAACAACATTTGAAAGTATATAGCATGTTTTTAGTTTCAATAAGGTCGACGAAAAGTAACGTCAATTTTAAAGCGTTGAAAACAAAAGTACGTGCTATTGGTCTATTAGTAACCACCTTTGGTCACTCTCTGTGGTTTCATAAGGCTTACTTGCAACTGTTGGAGATTGTTTCGCTCTCCACATTCAAACTCAAAGCTGACTAAGGGATTTCCACGTTCTTAAGGCAGCATCCTAACAAATTTCAACAAATATAGTCCCGGGCGGTGATTTGCTATGATAGGACCATTAAACATTCTTATGGGATCAACAACGCACTATTTTCAATGTATATAGAGCTAATAAAGGAAATATTACTCTGCAAAGTTAATTTTAAAAAAAAATCATCAACGGTCATCCATGATCGGAATGTGATATTGTATCCGTTAACTTCTCACAAAGACAGTCAGCATCACTCAAAGTGACTCAAACGACACATCTTGAATCAACATAGGAAAAAGGCAAGGAAATAAATCAGCCTTGGAATTTGTAGTTGAGAAAGACAATGTAAAACGTCTCATTTGAAGCTATATTCAACCACACGATCGGCGATTCAGTAGCCTTGGAGGTTGTAGTTGATAAAGACAATGTAAAATGTCTCATTCAAAGCTACATTCAACCATGCGATCAGAGGTTCATCAGCCTTGGAAGTTGTAGTTGAGAAAGACAATGTAAAGCAATTTATTCGAAGCTATATTCAGCCACTTGACCGGAGGTTCATCCTATCTTCATCGGTTTCTTTAATCAGCCGCTCGAATTCAGGTAATTTACATTTCTCATGTTTATTGAAATTTAAAGGGAGTAACCTTCTCATAAAAAAACAAAAAGAAGTGTGTCAAAGGCATACTTAGTTCTAATTCCCACATAACCCACGGTGGTCAAGTCTATGCTCAGCTCATGCTAGTGACCAGACAAACTACTACAAACTAATCCCCTGAAGTCCCCACAAAGGCTTGGTGACTCAACTTGTTCCATATACAAATCTAGGAATTAAGCAAGCTGTCATCTCTTGACCCCTTGCATTTCGCATAGTCTAGAAAGGTTAGGTATATGCTCAGATTATGTTAGTGCTCAAGATGAACAAGTGGATGTATCTTCACCCAACAAAAAGCTTACTCAGGTGCTATTCTAATGGCTGCAAACAAGTCATGTGCAATCCCCTCTAAGCATTATGATAAAAAGCAAAGAGAGGAGAGAAGACAACTTTTGACTCAAATCCAGTTGCACATATGTGACACTGGACATTACCATGAGTATGCCAGAACAACACTGACTGTGATCATAAGTTGCTACAATGGCTCTTCAATTATGCAAAAATCATGAATGGAGCTCAAAAAGAACCCTCATACCAAAAGGCAAACTAGGAGCATAAAAGAAACAAAAGAAGAAGAAGAAGAAGAAGAAGAAGAAAAAGGGAAGATTTGCTCAAGACAGTAACCATGGCACTTTAATAGCCACTATTGACTATGAATGTGGCACTTGTTCGATGGTTGCAATGTAGAAAATTTTTTAAAGAAACAAAACAGAAACTCCAGCCCGAGTTCAATTCAATCACCATGAAAAGAGTCAGAATCACATGGATGGCTTGTGACCGTGGGGTTAGCCAAGATAGCAATGGCTATGACCAGAGATGTATTCGAGTAGTGCTCAAATCTAAGCAAATAATAGGAAGAGAAATAAAAAAAAGAATAGGGAAAGAAGGACAAGAAGGGCCAAGCTCAAATTCCATTCACTGAGAGTAAAACTCCTCATAGCTGTGGGCACCCACAATGAATTTAGGGTGTGCTTCGGTACAGAACTCATGGATAGAGATGACCGTGGTCATAGGTTGTCTTGGCAGCCTCCATTTTGAGAAAGCCTCCACAAGAAGAATGCATGACTCTTGCAACAACAGTAAACCAAAAAAGAGAAATAGAGAAGAAAGAATCAAACAAAATTGTTTTTCTCTCAAACATTTCTTCAAACATGTTGTGACCATGAATCTTCCACTGACAGTAACAGTTGTGACTGTGGGATATCCCGCAGACAGTAATGGCCAAGATCATGGGCTCTCTGGATGATGCCCAATTCGAGAAAGCTGGCAGTGACAAGGCAACCCAGAAGTAAGAAAAGGAAAACCAAAATGAGAAGGACTAGGCTCTAACCTCAACTTGCTACCCATAACCGAAGCCGTGAGTAGTCTCTGAAGCTTCAGACCTACCTTGGTGCCAATAAAAGAGAGAGAGAGAGAGAGAAGAAAGAAAAAAAAGACAGGAAAATGGATGAAGTGCAAGCATGTGGAAGATTCTCCCCTCACATGAAGCATGAAATCAAAGGAAAATTGAACAAAAAATTTAAAAAAAAAAGGGTGGGGGGGCGGCGGCGATAGCATCAACAGGACCCATTCGGCCATTGACAACACAGGAAGAAAAGATTAGCTTCAAGGGGCTTACCTGCTGTCACAACCCGAGCCCAGAAATCGGGGGTTAGTAAAAACCTAACTAGTGACACACGTACTCCAGTGCACGCACACTTAGACTTAGTCCAAGTGTACACACACAAGGGATCTCCACACGTGCAAACAAGAAATACGCGGAAGCTAAAAGTATCTTTGCATGACTAAAATATGCAAAAAGAACGAGAATTGCGAAGATACTAATAATTACAGAATGTACAACAAAAATGGGGGAAACAGTCACATACTATCAAATTACAAAGATAACCCCATAACCTTGGGTACAAAACCAAAACTAATACAAATCCCCACATATGCAGACCAAGATTGACATGATGCAAAACACTCTCAGGTAGGGCTGTCAAAGGGCTGGGCTTGGGCCGGGCTTAGGTAAGCCCTTATCCTACCCTCATATGTGCGGGCCGGGCCTAACTGAGCAAAGGCCCTCGACTTTTACGGCGAGCCTATAATTTTTAGGCCCTTGCCCAACCCTCAAAGGCTAGGCCCGGGCTAGGACCGAGCCAGGGTCAAAAGAAAGGGGAATTTTTTTTCTTTAATGGAAAGAAATCTTTTATATACAACAGCCTATACCACCACTACCAACCAACCTTATACAAACTCTCCTCCTTTGTCTGAGTTGGAGACCTGCAATGCAATGCAAAAGGCAGCATGGCGGAGTTAAAAACTTTTTTTAAGGCATTGGTGGTGACGTTTAGGGCATAGGAGTGTTTAGGGCTTTTTCTTTTTACCTTTGTCAATGAGAGGGAGTTGCTTATATATGATGACATTTAGGGCTTTATCTTTTAAAAGATAAAAATGCCCTCAAATGTTATTGTTTTATGACTATTGGCTGGGTATTTTGATAATTTCTCACAAAGTGAAAAGTGGAAAAAACTTGGCTGTAGCATGGACATGGCTTTTGTCAAAAACTTTAACAGGCCTAAAAGGCTTACATAAATTATATATTTTATATTAAAATTTAATAAATAGCAGGCCGGGCCGGGCCCCCTCGGGCTTGATTAGTCAACCCTACCCTCGGGCTTTAGGTGAAAAAAATAAGCCCTCGTTTTGAGGGCTTTTGCGGGCCGGGCCGGCCCCCTCTCTAAAGGGCCGGATTGACAGCCCTACTCTCAGGGGAATGGATCAAGCCTACTCCTCTAGCCCAAACAAGGCCTCGTGTGTCTCCTCTGGAGTCTGACCGACCGATGAGCGGCCGGGAGAGGGATCTAAGCCTGTAACACCAAGAACAATTAATGAGTACAACAACTCAGCAAGGTATAAACAACAATAAATTAACACGCGTTGTGTCTAGCAGTTATCAGAATAATTAACATGTGAAGATCCATGGCAGTCGTGTTCGTATACTAGGCAAATCGTGCATATGAATAAGCATGCTATTAGAATCATAAAACAGACATACTGTACTAGGTAGCTATTACATTTGTCATATTCTCCCTTTCGAGAGCAAGCAGTATGAGAACACCATCAACCGGGCCAGGGTACGAATGGATCTCTGGTTTTCAAGTCCGGAAGCCCAGGACAGTAGCACTCTGCAGAGGCGACAAACAGTCTACGCCAAAGTCAACCCCGTCGGGTATCCTAAGGCTGTGGCTAAGTAGAGCCAGTCAAATAAAATCAGTCAAGTCATATGATGCACGTCAATCAGTGTCAGTCGGTCAAGCAATACAATACAATACAATACATGCATCACATAAGGAGTAAGCATGAACTCTTGAAATATTCATATAATTAAACAATTACCTGTCGATCTAAAAATAAGAAGATGGAGTCAGCTATTCTGCCCAGGATCTACCATGGACAGCCCACTCAGGGAATAACCAATCGTTGCCCAAGCACATAATGCATACCATGTGATTAGGAGGGCAAAACCGAAGTTAATATGCAATACAAATCGGATTTTCACTATGAAGCAAGGTTGTTTACTAGCCAACCCTAACCTAGTTGTCCAGTGTTTCTAATCGTGGATGATGATGTAGTTTTAAATTATTCGATACACAGTTATTCACATGAGGTGTGCTGCAATATATCGAAAAAAGTGTATCGAAGTCCCTTAAACCAACACCCATAGGGAGGTGCTTAGCAGCTGGACAACACACATAAATGAGCCACAACCCTAAAGACCATTCTTGCGATAATTATCTTCCATTGGGCAAGTTTAGGTTGCCTACATTCTAAATCGAAGGCCCTACAAGGTCTCATTATTAAACCTGTTCATCTTATTCATTTCTCAGTGGACAAACGGCTTAGTCGGAGTATGCTTTGCAGCTCAGCCATGGTTCCCCTCACTGTACATCCGCATTTATGGTTTAGCCCTGTTTTTGTTCTACGGCTCAACCACGGTGAGGGTACGGCTTAGCCGTAGAACACTTCACGGCTCAACCGTGCTAGACCGTAGAAGGTCTAAAAAATGCCAACTCTCAGTTATTTCAAAAGTTACACCCTGTATTGATCTACGGCTGGGTCACGACTGTAATACAGCTTAGCCGTAGTACACTTTACGACTCAGCCGTAGTACAGTTACAGCTTAGCCGTGACTGCACAGGGTCATTTTTCCTGAACCTGGTACAAAACAACTGGAATGGCAAATTCTTAAACTCAAGAGAATAACCACAACAAATCTGGTACAAGACGGATGTACATCAACAAATCATGCAAAAGTAACAAGAGTAATGACAATCAAATCATTATCAACAGGTGTTCAATCAAATTGTGCTTATACTTACCTCAAATGGGTTCAACACATATGCAGTTGTCCTTAGGCTCAAATCCGTTGTCTAACTCATTTCTATTTGTCATGCATGCAAGTAAAGAAGAGAAAGAAAGAGACATTGAGTGTATGCACAGTGACTGTTGAGAAAAAAAGAAGAAGAAAACCTTCGAGAACTCAAGACATACTGTAACCCACTCACGAATTGGAGTTGTAACTGAGTGCACAAGCTTCCTCCCCTGGCTTGCTCGAAGGGAAGAAAGAAGAAGAAAGGAAGAAGTGACGAAAGAGAGGAAGAGAACGTTAAAGGAAAGAATGAGGTGGTGGATATCTCTTATATATAAGATAAGGATTAGCACAATTACAAGAAAATCCAAGCATTTACACGAATTACAATTCAAGTCAAATAACGATCCAACGGAAGCAAACGAAGTCGTTTGTGCGAGTCAGTTACAAAAGTTAATGAGCTCGATGAAAGACACGTGTTGACACCAAGATGATGCAAAACTGACAACGTTCAACAAAATAAAAAATTACGAAAAAGGGTTCAAGTCTACCTAATCCGGGTCAAACTCAACCCAACTACCTATCCATTACCCGAAACGAATCAAAAACAAAATCAAAACACAATTGACAACTAATTAGGCATTAATTAGTCATTAATCCAGATTAAGTTGGGTCAGAGTATTACACCTGTCATAGTAGCGGACTCAAGATAGAGAAAACTGCAAAAAGAAGCTTAAAGGAGATGCTCGCCTATAGCTGTTCTTGCTCTTGGCCACAACCCAGAAAATTTGAAAACTATAGAATGAAAGGGAAAACAGAGGCAAGAGCTTTATATAAGTTGTGCAGGAGACGTCTTTAAGCCCACAATCACTGTTGTTGCTCCTCAAGTCCATGGTCACAGCGTGGATGATTATAAGGGTCCACAATCTGGCGGCCTAAGCCCTCTTCTCCCATAGAAATTATTTGATCAAAAGGGTGGGGTCTATTGTTTGGAAGTAAACTCTCTCCATTTTACTCAAAGCTCACGGTCACAACAATCTTAAACTTGTGGGGCCTACTATTTAGTAGTTCACTCCCATACTTACGGTCATTGTGGCATCACCCTCTATCCCACAGACACAGCCTTGGTAAAGTGATGGAGTCCATGCCTTGGCCGAGTCCACAATCACTGCCTCTGTCATCATTTTATTCTCACGATCACTATGATTTTGAGCAGTGGGACCCACTGTTAGTAGTCCACTTCCCCAAATGTGATCATCCAAAATTTCCCATAGCATATGGTGAACCCACTTTGGGCAATTTGCCCAAAATAAATAATAATAATAATAATAATAATAATAATAATAATAATATTGTTTTTCCACACTGAGGTGAACCTATTTTGGGGTAATTATTACAAAAAAAGAGAGAGAAAGGGGGCTTTTTTCAAATTTATTTTAGGACAAATCGGATTTTGAGCCATCATCTCAAATTGTTTTGAATTAAAGCCTGCAAAAGCCAATCTTTTTCAAAATTTCATCTCATGTTAACTCATGTCAAGCCAAGCCAAAACCTTAACTTTGATTTTTGAAATAAACCAAAAATCCATGAAAATCCAAACCCAAATCCATTTCAAACCAAACCTTTGATTTTCTTAAAATCTCAGGGATTCTTTTGTTGGTGTTCCCCATAGTCCCCACATATATGCCACTTTGAATATCTGTGACAAATAGGTCGAAAGAAAATCAAATCTATTTCTGAAATCCAAAATAAAAAAATAAATTCATAAATTTTTGAATTTTTTAATACCTTAGGGATTTTTTTTGGGGTGTTCTCCACAGTCCCTGCAGAGATGCTACTTTTGATATCTATGAAAATAGGGTAATGAAATTCAGATTTCTTATGTTTATTTTACCAAAATTCTATTATCAAATCCTTTATGGTTTTTATCAAAATTTTCAAAATTTCAAGTCTAGGCCTACAATTTACCTTGACAAAACCTTTTTCATCAAGCCATTCATTATTCCCACAGGTTGGCTATTTCAAGGTAGAATGATTGTCATACTTTAATCATTGCACCTCAATGGGACACTTTTTGACCCATAAAAAAAAGCCACAGCTGATAAATCTACTAAGAAGCCTTCAAATGAACTTGGAATGAAGCAATTCAAGTTTTAGAGCTAGTGAACTTCATTTGGTTACTCAACTCAGCAAAATACCAAATTTGAGGTTTAAGGACTTATATCCAAGGGTCACCAAACAAATTCATGCTTCTGGGTTGTTGAAGTCAATGAAACTCTTATGGCAACTCTAAAGTAGGGGTAAGAATGATGTTTCAAAGTTTTAAAACAATTTGGCCTCATTACAGCTCAAAACAAGCTTCAGTGACTATTTCCTAGCTCCTTAGGAATCACTATGGAAATTGACACTTCTTTATGTCAAAGTAAGCTCAAACTCAGGAGAACGTCTTCAAATACATTCAAATATTAACCTTCAAAATTTCAAAGCATTTGGACATCATTTGAACCCAAACTCAGTTCAAATGGACATCTACTAAGTTCTGTTAGGTCAATGTGCAAAGTGTCACCTCGTGAAAATCAAATCAACTGAAACTCCTGGAGGAAGCTCAAATTATGCTCAAGGGACGCTTTGTAAAATTTCAAATGAAACGGACATCATTTGACCTAAAGTCTGCAAACATGTCAACTTTGGGTTAATAACCCCTATGACTTAGGGGTTACTAACCAAAGTCCTACTGTTTGATGCCCAAAATTGATGAAATTTGAGCACAAAGCTTCAGTCATTTTCAAAGGAGATTCTATAAATTTTCAACTCAAAAGGATTTCGTTTAAGCCTACTTCCATCACATGTCAACTTAGAGGTTAGTGACCCCTGAGCTATGGAAGTCACGAGCTAAAATCCTACTTTTAGGAGGTCAAAACTGATGAAATTTTGAACAGAGATACAAAATATGTTCAAAATGAATTTCTCAAATTTTCAAGTCAAATGAACATCGTTTAGGTAGAAAACAAGTTAACTACTTACGGTGTGGGGTGAATAGTGACTTAGAACATGCAACAAGTGGGTCACCGTTTGAAATCCCACTTTTACAAATCTAAACTACATGAAATTTCGATGGACAATCCAAAATATCCTTGACATTAGTCATTCCAAGTTTCAAACCAAACCAAGGTCGTTTGGGCCTCAAACAGCTGAAACAAAGGCTCATTTTCATGAAAAGTTAATGAGGGAATTAACCAACTTCAGAATGTCAAAATAGGCTGAAATTTTTATGCACATTCAAAATAGTTTCAAAAAGTATCCCTCAAACTTTTGTGAAGATTGGATATCATTCGGGCCCCAAACAAGCAAAAACAAGTCACATATGCAAAAGTCCAAAAAATAGACGTGGGAGGGACTGCGGCTGCAATCACTATCACCCGTGGAGTAGTTTCGGTGGTTTTCAACAGTTTCCTCTACCTCTTTTCGAATATTAACTTCCCTTAACACCCTTTAACATCTCATAACTCCCTAAACCACCTTGAGAAGTCTATAAAAAGATACTAGAGGGGATAATACAGGGAGGGGGAGAACAATTTCCAAAGCTCTAAAGATCGGTTTAAGTTTTGAAGCAACTTCACAACAAGATCAAGCAAGTCACGAGGCATTCCCAGTACTTCAACACACTTCTGCATCTCCTTCTCACTTCTGTATGGTGAGAAACAATCCAGAGAAGAGAAGAAGCATATACCTCACTTAACGAAGACTAATGCAAGGGCCACTAGGATGACATCTTCTTCTTTTGATTTTCTCACTTGGGAAGGTTTTTGGGCCATCATGGAAATTGTGAGCAAGCTTCTTTAGGCTACATTCTGACCTTTGAAAATCATAGGGTCAGAATGACACAACTTTGGCTTCATACAACACCCTCTTCGGATTTATACAAAAACAGTTAGTAACCAAAAAATAATGATTATCAAAGGTTTAAGTCGATTCCACGGCCAAATCAAGCACATATGGTCATTTAACACTCCAAATTCAAAGAAAACAAGTTCCTACACTCTGAAGAAGCCATGAAGGAGAAGGCGAAATAGAGTAAAACAGGGAACAAACAGTAGCCTTTTCGACCACTGTATGCTAGTGACCGTGACTCGCGGTCACTATTAGGGGCCACTATCACTCCCCTCTGCACTTCCATTTTTTGCATTTTCTTCATGTTTTTATGTACTTTCTTGTAAATTTCAGATTTAGATCACATCTAAGACTAGAGGAAGGGGTTGTAAATGTTTCAAAACTTATAAACAGCCTGCATCTCTGCAATCAAAACATTTGAACCCATGTAATCAAAAGGAAAATTAATGATGAACTATAGTTAATTCACATTCTTTTTAAACCCTTGAAGTGTGTGAATTTTGGACTCGAATCCGTTGCATTTCACATCATATTTCAAGCGCAATCACTTGTTACTCTCCAAAGAAGGAAGATGCACAAAGCATAGGCATGCTAAAATCCATAAATGTGAGTAAGAAGGAGAGTGACCAAATAAACATTCAAAAGGAGAGATGTACCTAGGACAGAGCTAATTAATCTATTGATAATATGGACTACTATTTGGGCTATCTCACACCAGAATTTAGGTAGAATTCCATAAGGAGGGTTTGAACAGTTTTTAAAAGATGATGATTTTCATTTCTGCAACCTTATTTGTTGAGGTTTGTGAGGGCAGGATTTTTTAAGAAGAATCCCTTTTTGTGTTAAAAAATTATGAAATTTAGTGGATGCATATTCTCCCCTTGAGTCTACATGAATGATTTTAATAGATTTCTGGAATTGAGTGCTCACCATATTATAGAATTTTGAAAACATGGCAAAAACTTTAGATTTAGATTTTAAAAAATAAATCCATGTGTACCGACAATGATCATCTATAAAGGTGATGTAATATTTATAGTCAAGTGTAATCAAATCAGTATAAATCCCCCATACATCTGTGTGAATTACATCAAAAAGAGTAGTGCTACGATAATAATAAATAGGATAAGGTAAGCCTAACTTTTGCTCAGACAACATTATTCAGATTTAGATTTCACAAAATTAAAAGCCATGGAACTTATCCAAACATCCAAGTTTAAACAAAGACAACAAACTTGCATTATTCAAATGACGAAGGCATTTTTATGCCAAGTGGACCACTTATTATTGAAAAGACTCATAAATGATGCAAATAACGATGTTTTAGCCTGTCATACTTACTCCCCATCCCAATCACTTTCCCACTTTACCTTTCCGATATGACACATCCAGATGGATAGCAATTAATCAAATAACCATACTCAATGAGTTGACCAATGGAAATGAGATTTGCAACCAAATTTCAGATAAAACAAACATTGTGAAGGATAAAGGTTCCAATAGAGACAATCCACTGCCAGAGATAGGCAATTGATGACCATTTGCGGTGGTGATAGAATCCTAACCATCATAAGGTTGTTGGTTATGCAAATGTTGCACCACATAAGTCATGATTAAAGGCTCCTGAGTCTACGAACCATATGGTAGGGGTGACAAATGTAGATGGTGTGGTGGATGAATGAAATGCAGGAAATAGAAAAGAAAAGAACAAACCACTAATACCCATGAAAGTAAACGCAAATACCACTGAGGAATTGATTAAATCCTTAATCTAAGCTGTAGTCATTGTGACAAAGGTAGTGTATAAGGAAGCTGCCAAATCTGCTGAAAAAGTATGCTAAGCCTGAAGTGCAGCATTTTTATGCATCGGAGTTTGTGCTAATTTCTTTTCATGCATTTGTTTGCAAGTAGAAATGACGAGACCATTCATTTTGCAGTAGTTGAAAAACAATTTTCTCCTACAGTCATGAGCCACATGCCCATTCTTTTTACACTCAAAACACTATGGTTTCTGACTATGAATAGTGAATATGGCCATCTCGTCAGCTAATGATGAAGCTGGAGTTGTCAGGAGTGCTTTTGGTTCTGCAAGAACAGAATGAGTAGATGACAGGCGAGTTTCTTCACGGAAATCCTCCTAGATACATGTGTCTAGATCAGGAAAGATCTCTCGATTCACAAGCGTAGCCCATACAGATTCAAACTCCAAGCATAGGTTATTTAGAAATTGACTAACATGTTGTTCCTCCTGTAAGTTAATGGGTTGTGAAAGAAACTCAACTGATACAGATTTGAGGAACATTTGATCCTTTTCAATCCATAGGGCGAGAAAACCATTGTAGTATTGTTGAACAAATTTGTCATTCTGGCAGTATTTGGAAAACTCTATATCCAGTTGAAATCTGCAAGCCTTGTTCTGCTAATGATATATTTTCTTCATATGGACTCATATATTGAAAGCCATGGTAAAGGCTTAAAGTGCCATTGAAAATGAGGGATCGACTGAATTTAGGATCCAAGTTATTACGTTGGCATTGTATTGGTTCCAAGTAGCTAGGAACTTATCATGTATAACCGGAGTAGTTAATGCGGCAATAGTTCTTACAGTAGGTTTGGTAGTGGTTCCATCCAAATACTCGATCATACCTTATCCTTCAATAGAGATTTTGAGATAGAAGGACCAGGATAAGTAATTAGTCCTATTAAATTTCACAAGAATGATGTCAATCTTGTCCATTTGAGCCAGGAATATGAATTAGGCGAAAGAGGAATGAGTTCCCAAACAAAAAATGTGAATTTCTATTAGAAAAAAGGAAAATACAGGAAAAATAGCAGTCCAGGCGTCCAAAAAAATGGGAGTTAGAGGGGGATTGTTATGCTGTATGATGTACCATTCTTCAACCAGCCTTCCAGGTTAGATCAAGGGTATAATTTCGCATCTTATGGAAGTGGAATTTCTCAGATCCAATGGTTTGATATGAATCAGATGAGAAAATTGAAAAACAATTCATGTAAAACTATTAAACCCAATGATGAGGAAAGCACTGACCTATTGTGATGAGAAAATCTTAGAAAAATATGGAGAATTCCTAGAATAAATGGACAACCAGTTTGGTGTAGAAAAACAGTCACACAATATGAGGTGGGGCCCACTTCTCGCTCAGATGATCAAATTTCTTGATAGTTGTAGAGAAAGGGGCCAAAACTATTCTCCTTGTTTTGATCCTGAGATTGAATGGCTAATATGAGATATAAGCAGCTACTGAAATGTTCTGATGTGGTTGAAGCCTTGATGTCGTGATGCAAGGAAGGAAGAGATAGAGAATGTGATCTCTATTATAGACAATAGGTAGTATTAAAAACGAAAATGTAACCTGTGGTCTCTAATGCCATGTTAAGATTCATAGGTCCTTATGTTAAGTGGAGGAGAAGAAGAAGAAAAATAAGAAGAAGAAGAAGAGTATACATCAAGAATTATGAACAACTGTCGTGTCCCTTTGATGGGCATCGACCATACCATTTAACATGTCTATTGCCTTAATTCAAGGCCGAGAACAAACAAGGAAAGGATATTAACAGTATCAATGTTGTCTGATATAATACAGCTATACAGAGTTGACTAGATCCCTCACATAGGATATCATGGGCCTGATCAACTGGGCTTGATGGGCCTATTGGACTTGTGCTTCTACATTGAAAACTAGGTTCCTATGTTTGTCACAACATTAAATTCAAACTCAGGGGATGTAAGGATTTTCAGTTGTTCTTGATATATAAAGGTGTTTCCTCAAAATGCTTAGGTCCTCATATCTCTCAACAAAATAGGATAGCTAAACGTAAACATCTGTGCATCTTGCAAACTGTTCATATTCAATTCATTGATTGAATTGTCTCCACGCCCATTCGATAGAAGCTTAGGCAATGGTTACATTCTCAATTTTCAATCTTATTTGGTACATGTTTTGTCTTGCTACCTCCAAAGGAGTGACCCAAATTTATTACACAATCTATTCAGTGTGCTTTCTTGGTAGTGAAGAAAGACAAAATTTTTTTTTTTTTTTTTGTTATAATTCTAACACAAATCTATCATGGGGGTCTCAAAATGTCGTCTTTCTAGAGAGTTCCTTTTTTCCCTTCACTTCTATCTAAGTTTGTCTTATCACAATCTTTTGTGCCTCCTTTTCTATCTCTCTTACAACTTCCTTTTCATCGTCTGCCTATTCTTCTTCTGGTAATTTATCTTCTAGTTTGAGGTTGTGGTTTATTAAAGAGAGTCAGGATGATCAACTGATTCCTCTAGCCGTTCCTAGGAGGTTTCAAGCCCATGGCATAATCTTCTTATACCTTTTCGGCGTTCATCTTATATTTTTAAGATCACTTTACACTATGGATTTGTTTCCATCTCTCCCCTTACTTCTTTAAAATTTCATTTCCACTCCTCACTCATTTAAGCAATTGAGCAATTACTATGAATGAGGAGTTTCAAGCTTCTAAGATAAACAAGTGGGATCTTATTTCTTGTCCTCCTAATGTTCGACCAATAGGTTTCAAATGGATTATACCATCAATGATAAAATCATATTGGAGTCTTAAATGGATATAAAGCACATCTAATTTCTTTGGGGTATCCACGAGAGCATGACACAAGTTATGATGAAACATTCGTTCCCATTGCGAAGACAACAGTAACTACATCAAATTTCATAAAAACCGACGGCGATGGACCATTAATTTTTCTTATGTTATTTTACCAAAACTGATGGTCCCATGGCCGTCATTTTTTATGTTTCAGGTCCGTCGTAATTTTCTTCTGCTAATTTCCAAACTGCCATAAGCCGTCGTTTTTTCAGAAAAACAACTTCAAACAATACTACAGCTCGTGGTTGTCAGTTTCCATAGAAAAGTGACTAGCGCAAGGTTGTCATTTTTCATGGATTTTGATGTCTTTGACTTCCGAAAATTGTTTCTTCCTAATCATAGTCTATTTTTCATATGGACTTTTAAAATTCATCCTTGTATGGTGCTTCAAAGGAATTTTTATATGACTCGTCCAGGTTTTACCATTTTTAATTTCTCTTGCATGCTTCTTTGAGCTTGTTTTTATCTTAGAGATAAATATACCCTAGGTCTCACTAAGTCAGTTGGTTAATCAAATGTCATGATAATTGATATGCTGGTTGAACTCAATGTTAAATTGAGCAAATATAGGGGGGACCCAGAAACTATCCCTCTAAAAGAAATTAGTTGATAGTCTCATCGATCTCTCAATAACTCAACTAGATGTTTCCTATGATATTTAAGTTTTTGGTCAATTTATATTTGATGCATGCCATTTTCATTGGATTGATATTTACAACATTCTCATGGATGTGGTATTCGATTTCCTAACAATTCTTCAAGTAACTACATACGCATTTATAGAGTAGGATGTCTTAACACTCATAAATTGATGATTCAATGGTGCATTTTTTTTTCTAGCTCTAATGTCTTGAAAGTAAAAGAAGTAAGTGTTGGAAAAAGCGCCGCTGCGGAACTACCTGTGATCAATGGATCAATCACGATGAACATACACAATCATATTATCAAGCAATCACACACATAAATACAGCAATTTTACGTGGTTCGGCAACCTTGCCTACTACATCCACAGAGGAGAGAACTCATCTACCATAATCCCATATCAATCTCTCGGGATCTACGGTTACAATACATCAATATATATAGTTCTCGCTTTCTTGGGCAATAAGAAATTTCATACACAATGACTAAAATACCGCTAACCTTGAACATCGGTTCTGGCTAAATCAAACGACTGATCTAGCTAAACCAAAATACAAGACAAAACCCAACAATCTCTACCTTGGCTTGGATTCTGCAAATCCCTGGAGCCACCTTGATATACTCGATAATGTCTTTATGTACTTGTTGAATGATACGTAACTACACCGATGGTGCAGTCTTCTTTCTTCAACATTCTAACAAGTTGAACCAGCACTTCACATACCTCCCTGAAAGGTACGCCTCCCCACACGCTACTACCAAGTGCGACATCTGCACCCCCTAGCTTGGATGCACAGACAATCTCAGTATTATCTAGTATCAATTAAGTCCAAACTGAATTAAAATTTCCCACAGTTGCCTCCTTTGACCTCAACACCATCGTCTTGAACTTCCAAAGTGCCATTTATTTGTTGCCACATACATACATCCTTGCAACACAATGAACCTAACTTCCATCCGTCAAGACAAAACTGAAGACCTTTCTGAATCTAGACCTCACTAGTACCTGTGAATCCTTCTTTTTGTTTCCATCCAAGTGTTCTTTCCATCAAACCTGCAACTGTCCTGTTATGGCCTGTTTTGGCGGGTTGGGCACAATACATGCGGGTTAGGTCTGACCCAATGCTAAACCGGCTTACTACGACCTGAACTAGACTACCTTTTCCGAGAAAATCATCTCTGTTCAGATCTTTCTGGATTTCCGCTACATGATATCATCGAAGACCCATTAATCCATCTTCCGATGGTCAGTCGTATCTAATGCCACCTGAACCACAGATTTCCTCCCCTATTATTTGATGTCTTCTTCACTGCTCCACCTAAAAAAGCATCCCCTATCAACATGTAGAAATTTCTGACCATCTCACCTTCCATGATGACCAATGTTCCCTTTTCTACCTTCGTAACTCCACCCGCTACAATGCATTTACAGCCTTTGAAATCTAGGACACCCAAAAAAATCCAATTTCTTTATAAATCGGAAACATATATCACATCCGTTAGGATCTAAATAATCTCATCAGACACCCAGATCTTTACTGCTCTTATCTCAAATGGTCATCAATTTGCATTCTCCCCCATAAGAACAGATCCATTAACAATGAGAGTTATTTGTGTCAACCAATTTTTACACGAACACATGATAGGAAGAATCTAAATTCCAATACCATCAATCATCAACCCGATGTATACCTTTAGTGACCAAAAGTGATTCGCAGTCATCTGAATCTGAGCTTTCTTGCACACTACCTCTTTTTTATTCTGATTCTTTTGCTTTTCCTTCTACTTTGGCATGTCGCTCTTTCTCGATCCCTTCGACATGAATCAAAGCTTCCCATCAAAGTACTCAGATCAATCTCCTATTCATGACATCAAGTAACACTTTGCAACTCTTGCTGTATCACGGAGTCTAAGACTTTTTCCTGCCAATCCCTGAAGTCATTTCACCGTGAAAAAGCTCAATCTAGCCCATGATGCTTGAATCCATTGTTATTATCGTGAATCAGTTGGTTTCTTCAGTCCCACAAATTTTTGCCTATCAAATTTCCAATATCTTTTATTTGCTTTACAAATCTCATCACCGCAAGCACGCTGGAAGAAACAGATTTGAAATCCGACTTCGGATGGCTTCAAATCACAGAAATAGTTTTTTATACTCCGATTAGTCAAACCTGCTTATTACTTGTTGAACTGCCCATCTTCTTCCACACACACGTAGATATGCTCGCAACGAGTCTGTAGGAACAAACGGATCTCCAATTGGACATCGGACGATCAAGATATCATAAAAACAATTTCAGCCATTGAACCAATCAAATCTGCCTTTGACTGAATTTTGCTGAGGTGGAGTTGACGTCACCCTTTTGACATCAGCATTGCACCTGTTGCACTGGGATGAACTCTTAGCAAACAGGTCAAATCTAACCTGACCTGACATGGACCTATGCTGCTAAACTTCTGCTGCAGAACAGGTCAGGCTTAACCTGACCAGACTCGAGACCTAGACTACCCAGGCATCTTCTCCTTCCTCGCTAGTTTCTCTAGAACACAAGGGCAGAACCCCAAGCCCAACCCCTTCTTGCCTCCTCTATTCAGCTATGGTGAAGGAGGGCTAGAGACCGACGCATCATCGAAGATCGACAGCTACCCAGATCGGGGCGGCAGGAACTTCAGCATCAGCACAAGTGAGCGGCGACAGTAGGCATGGAGCAGCTGGAGCAGCACGGATGGTGAGGATAGAGGCCGAGCGACGACCTCGATGATCCCCTTTCTCCTTCTTTTGATATCTGTGGCGATCTTTTTTTCTCCAATTCTGGACTATGCCACTTCTTCCGATCTGCAAAAAAGGGGAGAACCCAGAAGTCTCCCTTCATCAATCGCACGTGGCCCATCATTTGCCACCTTGCGGTTTGAGTCTGTAACCCAGAAACCGAAGCCCTTATACCTTTGCACATCTGAAAACCCCCTTCTCCATCAACTTCTACAGATCTAAAAAATCGAGAGATATCTTGGTTGTTTTCCTATTTCAAGAAACCAAACCTCAACCTCTCCCTCCTTTGACGTGAGACTCAATACGATAATCGCGAAATCCGAGCGATCTCCTTTGTGGCTAAGCAAAGATCAAACCTAAGCTCACCTTCTCTTTGTCAATCACTATGGGCTGTAAGGTAGTAACACCCTGCCCTCTTCTTCTCCAGTGACGTCCACAAACTGCGAGAACCCAATCCCCTGTTGCAGCAATGAAAGACAGATCCAAGAAAGTTCCACTGATCTTTATCTCCTCGTCTTCCGTCTCTGCATGAACCATTGATCACAAACTAGCAATCTCTACCTCTCTCTGACACAACTTGTTGGAAAAAACGGTGCCACAGAACTGCCGACGATCAATAGATCAACCACGATCAATATACACAATCATACCATCAAGCAATCACAGACACGAACACAGCAATTTTATGTGATTCAGCAACCTTGCCTTCGTCCATGGAGGAAAGAACTTATCTATAAAGATCTCATCTCAATCCCATCGGGATCTAGGGTTATAGTATGTCAATATATATAGTTCCCGCTTTCTTAGCCAACAAGAAAACCTATACATAATGACTAAAATATCCATAACCGTAAACCTTGGTTCTGACTAAACCAGACGATTGATCTGATTAAACTGGAATACAAAACAAAACCCAACAATAAGACTTAGTCGCTAAAAATCTTCTGTACAAATAGAATATCAATCTACGGCTTCTACATGTTCAAAACTTATTTGCATTTTAATGCATATTGTATCAAGGCTAACCCAGAATATCACAAATAAACTAAGCACTTTGAAGTGGATTGTCATTCCACACACGGATACCTTGAGATAGAACTGTTTGTCTCTAGTCTCTACGTACATTTTCTAAACACCAACTCACTGACTTCCTTAACAATGCAATGTCCCATGACCATCATAATTTTTGGGGTTGAAATTTGTACTTTTCTACAATTCGTAACAATTTGAGGGGGTGTCAAGCAAGTACCAATTCAAATACACTCATAGATCATGGTACCTCCAAAAGATTAAAACCTTATCTTAAGTGGTATGTTTAAAATTGATATAAAGATGAAAATCATAGTATAAAGAGGTGCTTCCCACCAAGAAGGTGACACAGGAATTGAGATTTTCTGAGGGTTTTCCCTATCATAATCTATCACATCACCATGAGACAGCTCTACCTTACATGGGGAAGCTGCCTGCCTACATGGCAGGCTACTCCTTGGTGACGTGGCGGTCTGTAGCGGTTTTCGTGAGGTAGTAGGCTGCTTCTCGGTGACGTGACAGTCTGCTACAGTTTTTGTGAAGTGAATACTCAAAGGATGCAGACTCAGTGACACAGTCCTGATTTGACAAAATTGAATTGTCAAGGACCCAAACAACCAACTGAAAATTCAAGATAGAAAATATGCAAAGAACTAATGTAAATCAGTTCCTGACCATAGTAGACTTCCTCAGCTCTAAAACATAAAGTGACCAAAAAAGAGTTCTCTATCCATGGCACACGCGGTCAATGGAGAGCACCAATAACATGGATGAAAAAAGCACTATTCTACTATTATAGACATTGCTACCTATAAATAAAGGGGAAAAAAATCCCCCAAGCCCTAAAAAAAACCTCTAGCAATTGCTTCCCCACTACAATTAGGGACTTTGGGCCTGTTTCTTTCTAGAATTCCAAGAATTGCTATATAGAGAATTTCTGAATTCTCTTACAAAGTGAAATTGTAGAATCTTTCTTGGTACTAGAGCATATAGAAATTCCACAAAAAATCCAAAGGAATTGAAATTTTAGGAATTCCAAAGGTCGTATGACCTTTTAGATTACTAGAATTTTGGAATACTTGCGAAAAAACACCATTTGCAAATACCAGTAGATAAGCGATCACATCATGTCCGAAAAATACTTGAACACTTCAAATTCTACCTTCGCCATCATTTCCTAATCAAAACAAACATTGACTTCTAAGAAAAATCTAAAAAAATAAAACATAAAATAAAAATTTCCAAAATCTGGGCTTCTTCATACGAGAATCCTTGTAGACGCCCGTGGGCCATATGCTGATGAACCCACGCCGCTGGGCTGGAAGGCCACTCTTGGGCGATTCTGTTAGTGCTAGAATTCGGTGGAGTCCGTCAGGTATGGCCCACCAATCAGGCCTCCAAAGTCGCAGCACGTACGACTCTTTCATGGGCTTCGAAACTTCTGGAAATTCCAAAAAGTACCCCTGTAGTTTCATCTAAACAGCCCTGTAGTCATATTTTCTAACGCCTGGGCTTGTATGAGGCCCACTTACAAGTGCGGCCATGCCCTGCATGCGTGATCACAGGCTTCCGTACTTCTTAATGTCTATCGGTTAATAGAAATGGATTTGCAGCAAAGGTAAACTAATTTCCCCTCTCAAACGATCACCTTTGTTGGATTCCTACTTCACATCTCACATATATTTTGAAGACCTCATTTCCCACTTCACTTCTCGCATATGCTTCCACTATAGCAACTAATGATCTAAGCTTACCTTTATTGATGCAATTGGTTAGGGGCCTTATTTGATTTTCTCATTTTCTGGTACAGATCATCCTAGTGGTAGCGGGAGTCATCCTTGGCTTGGATCTCTTTGGAGTAATTTAGTGCATGGTTGGCATTGTTCTAGTTTTGTCCCTAATTTTAAACTTAGATCACTGAAAATATGTCATGCACAACTTATTTCGTAACATTATAATAAAATACTCTGTTGAAAATATGTTATATGAAATTTGTTTGGTAACATTATAAATGTTTTGCTCAAATAAATGAAAGCAAGAGAATCATATGTTTTAGCATGTAGGATTCACCTTTAAATATTTGTGACACTCCACAATCATCTTATATAGGACCTACATGCAGGAGTTAAAACGTAATACTCACCTATAACAGTTAGAGCATGGAGCCCATATTCATAGAATTTATAAGGTGAGCCCATCATTATAGGAATTATAATGCAAGCCCACTTTTCTGCGAATATAAATATGGGACCTATCTTTAGAAATTATAACGTAGTACACAGCTTTAGAAATTAGAATCTGTGCCCATATTCATTAGATTTATAATATCGGTCCACCTTTGTAATAATAACTATGTGACCCATATTTAGGAATTAAAAAGTTGAACTACACTTTTTGTGATTTTGTACAAAGAACCCATATTTAGAAATTACAATGTAGCATCCACTTTAAAAATTAGAATAAATTATATTGTGTGGGGCCACCTTGTCTGTTAATTATAAACACGGGATCCACCTTTAAAAATTACATAGTACCTACTTTTAGAAATTAAAAGATAAGGCCACATTCATAGAATTAACAATGTGGGGCCTGCATTCATAAGAAAATAAATGTGGCTCTACCTTTTGGAATTGTGACCACATAAACTACCGTTTAAAAATTAGAACATGGAGCCCATCTCAATGTGGTCCGACCATTATAAGAAATTAGAAATATAATATAGGCCCACAAATATCACAGTAGATTGTTTGTTAGAAAAAACAAAGTTATGTTCTTTTCTTTTACCAAGACCAAAATTCGAAAAAATGATTTTCACGTAACAAATATATTTTCTATAGCCTTTTCTTGTTGGAATATGAGAATATCCAAATAGTACATTGCCAAATTCACTTAAGGCCCATTTGTTTATGAGGAGAAGTAGAATTGAGTAGAATAAAGATGTCAAATTAGAGGAAAGTTAAGATAAAATTGAAATTTTGACTTTAATTATGTTTGAAAAAAATGGAGCAGAGTTAAATTAAATTTTGACGTTTAAAGAGTCCATTCCTTTTTTACTCTTCACCTCTCCCATCTCAAATAGACCACAAGCACCATCTTTTCTATCCATCATCATCTCAGATGGACCACAACCACAAACTTACTCAATCCTCGCAGAAGACCATAACCCCATCGCCACTGACCCTCATCATCACCACTGCCCATCATCATCTCAAAAAAAGACCACAACCACCATCACCACTGCCCATCATCATCTAAGATAGACCACACCAAAAACTCGCCCAATCCTCTTTCTTCCGATTTGTGCGTTCTGCAACCAGGGATCAAAAAATCCATGTCGCAGATACTCTTAGGAATCCTGCCAGTGATAAGATTATCCGAAAGATCGACCAGACCAGGGGCGACTTCCGACCTAATTTCGGCGGCAGGCTTCCGGAGACCCCATTCCCGAAGAGCCGAAGCTCGTAGAGGTTCGGGACTTTGCAATTTTCTCCGGCAACCTTCCCTCCAACTGGTTCTCATACAAGTTCAACGACTCCAACGATAATTTGCAGAGCTCTTCTGAAATTTCACCTTCCGATCTATTAATGGAAGCATCGAATCTCCTCAACGATTTCATCTTGGACAACCCTTTCTGTAGCTCCCCAGAAAGCAAATTGTTGTAAAGCTTGATTTGAACTACGTTACAGAGCAATGTAAAGAAGGTCTCTGGAATCTACCAGATCAGCTATTGATCGAAAGATCCAAATCCACCAAGTTGTTGACATCTCCCACCGTGTGTGGAATCGACCCCACTAGATCAAAATTGGGCTTGTGCAATGTCATAGCAGTATATTATATATGAAAGGACTAGATTGGCTCGTACAGGGCACGCTGCCTAAAATAACAAAGGCAGAAAATGGCGACCACAGCGGAAATCGAGGCGCTAACTTCAAGATAAGGCCACTACGCTCAATATGGATGCTGCAACACTGACTGGTGGCTGCTATTTTGATTTGTGGCGCACACGCTCTAGCAGGTCTAAACAATGCTCAAGCCCCAACTATCCATGCTCATGCTTGACAAATAAATTGCAAAATAAATAGATGTGCAAAGACCGTGCTCAAGCACGCAAGCGGCAAAAATCCAAATTCTTATTACGAAATTGTTTTTATTTTGTGCCAAAATTAATACGTTTAGTTCTACAAGAAGTATCTTAATGAGGCACAAATTGTAGGCTATTGAAAGAGGTTTTCTATCAACTCTAAGATACAAATCTCATTAACCTAAGTGGAGATTACACATTACAGATCATTTTCTCTAAAATTCTCATTGAGAGTTGAAGTGCTGAAGTTTTATTTTAAAAAGTACTTGCTTCTACATCTTTTGTAGAAATGTTGAAGCTATCTTGCATGTTCAAGGTATGAGTTGATTAAATAGAGAGTAGTACACGGCAAAGAAGAATCGTGTGGCAAAAAGAGTTGCGCAAGAGAAACTCGGTCCTTAAGGTGCGAAAAGAGTATGAGTATATCTTATAAATGTTCATTATTATTTAATAGTTGATCGATGTTGAATTCTTGGATTTTTACCCATTGGGGTTTTTCTATGTTAAAACTCTACATACTTTCTTATGGTGGGTGCTTATGTTTAATCAATATTACTTTTGCTGCGTTTATATACTGTTTGATTGGTTAGCATTTTAAAAATCCCTTAAAACCTTCAGCCACCATTTTCAAAATCCCCTATTCTCGTTCCCCTTGTTTTTCCTAAGGCTGCTTTCTCCTTTCTCTAGCTGCTCGCTGAAGGCAAGAAAGCTTCTTTTTGTTTTCTTCATAATTATTCTATAGATATAATAGGATCATTTGTTACACTTAATTTGTCCAAAAGAATCTATAGGTTCTAGTGACTAATTCAATTCATCTCAAAGAGCTGCAGATCTAGGAACCAAAATATCTGATGAATTTGAAAATTTTCAATTTTTGAAATTTTACTTGAGAAAAAATAAATAAATAAAGAGCTCCAGGAAAAGAAACCACCCAAAGGAAATATGTCAATCCATATTTCCTAAACATAGAAAGGAAAAAAAAAACTCAGCGGGTATCTCTTCTAAAGTTAAAACCAACCAAAGCAAACTCATTCCCTTCTCCAGCACTTAGGAGCTCCAAACATGTGATTACAATACAATCTAGAAAGATATATTATGTGTTTTTGATTGATTGATTTGATGGGTACTAAACTTTTGTTCAATATTAATAAGCAAGGGAAGAAATATATTTTGAGAAGCTGAGTGAAACTCTTGAATCTTGTAACAGAATTATATGACACTTGACATCATAGGATTGGCATAAAAATAAGGGTCGCTGAGGAGTAGTAATTGGAACTTACCGTTTCCGATGGCATTGAGATGGGAGGAGGCAGAGCCGGGAGCCCAGTGCTGCTGCTCCAACTGCTCTCTCCTGCTTCTCCAGCCTCTCTCTCTCTCTCTCTCTCTCTCTCTCTCTCTCTCCCCAAAACCTGATTTACAGCACTGATCCCCTTCCCTCCCTGGGCCCATCATGTTAGACAAAAGCTAGGAAGAAATCAAAGTCAGCACCATCATTGGGCCCACTCTCCATGTGATATGACTGACCTGACTAGCGTCCAGCTCTCTCCAAAACCTGATTTGCAGCACTGATCCTCTTTTCTCCCTGGGCCCACCATGTTAGACAATGGGAAGAAAGAAAAGTCAGCACTAGCGTCCACCTAAAGGGGTGGAAATTTCTGGCCCGACAACCAGGGTGACACGTACCTGACCGAAAAATAGAAGCCCCATATTGACATTTCTCATCTGACTAATAAACGTGTTGGGTTTGATTTAAAGCCCGTCCGTCTATTCCACTCACCCACCGAAATTAACCCAACTAATTTATCCGAAATAGGGCTGTAAATTTAATTAACCCTTTGACGAGGGGCCTGGTGTAGCTAGGCCCAGAAGCCCTTAAAGTGAGTTTTTTAAATCCTAAAAGTCTAAAGGTAGGGTAGGGCTCAATTTTAAGAGTTGAGCTAGGGCTTGACTTAACCGGCTTAAAGGGCCAGGTCTATCCTTTGTCTAGTAATATGTAAAATAAACAATATATATAATATTATAATTATAGAGATTTTTACCAAAAATGTATAAAGGACTCCCTAATTACCAGCAATCAAAGCTTGATTATTTTATTATAAAATTCAATGGTGATGTTTAAAAGAACTAAAAGTTGGGATTAATGCTAATTTAAGGGTAGTCTAATAGTTATTTGAACCAAACATATTCTATAATTTATTTGGAAAAAGTCTAATGCTTATTTAAATAAATCTAATTGAATCATACAAGAATTGTCAAGAACATGATCTGATGGTCTATATTATTGCTTTATAAAAAAATGTAGTATATGAACTAGTAAAAAGAGGTGCAATTGGTAGTACTTCAACTGTGACAATCTTACTAATAATTAGGAATGTTCATGGGCCGGGTCAAGCCAGGGTAAATAAAAACCAAGCTTAGCCCAAAATTTAATCCTTAAGCTCAAGCTTGGCCCAGGCCAAAATCAGGCCTTAGATCCCTAGCCCAAGCCCAACCCACATAGCATAGGATGAACCCAAGCCCAGTTAGCAATATTTAATAATAAAATAGACTCTTGTGAACAACATAGGACTGTAGTTTAGTTGGTTGTTATACATTATGTTGGATCCCTTGCATGGATTCGAGTCCCCTATCAATGTTATGCAATTTCTCCGTTCACACGCGGGCTTGGCCTGCTTGTCTTTGGGTTTTCTACCATTGAGCCCAAGCCTTTGAGCCCAAAACCATCCCATACATTAAACAGGTTCAATGTTTCTGTCCCATCTCGTCCCTATTGCAAAAGGCTCCGGGCTGCGCCTAGGCTGGACTCGAGCCAGCCCAATCCAAAAACACTCCTATTAATAGTCTAATAACAAATAATACCGGATACATTACTTAGGCTATGTAATTACTATTAATGTGTTAAAGTATTCAACAGTGTGTTTCATGTCTTAATTTCATGTCACAATGCAATAAAATTAGCTTATTTCATTTAATCTTAAATATATTTTTATATGATACCAAAGTAACTTGATCATTTACTTTTTTAGAAGTTGCACAAAAATATTAGCTTTTGCATTGCACCGGTCCATAGCTCAAAAGAAAGAAAAGCTAGCATCATAGTATAGAAAATTATTATATATAATAATACTAAGAAAATGATTTCTTTCAGCCCTCGCCCTTGAGGGTAGGGTAAAGACTTAGTACTATAGACCAATCGGTGTCTCTAAGGGCTTTGGTTGGCCCACATATATAAGGGCAGGGCAAGGGCTTACCCTTGCTTGACCTAGGCCTGGCCCTGTAACAACTCTAATTTGAACCAATGAAGTTGAAAATCTGAAGTAGGTTTCACATACTTTACCCCTTGTTCATTCTTCCAATGTATGATTCTTAGCAACACTGCCATGCAAGAAGAAAAAGAACTGTTCAACATGAGCAAAAGAAAGAAATTGCAAAACGAAGTCTTACATAATGTAGAGACCAATGGAATAATTCACTGCCAAAGGAAAGATATCGATAAAAAAAATGTAGAATAGTTTATTAGACCTACCCTATGAGGTTCAGTCCTCTTAAAATTGCTTCATGTGCCTTCTGATCCTATTCAAAGAAAGAAGTTGTATGTCTAAATAAATATACTTTGAATATAAACTTTAGAGTAATATTCTTTGGAAATTAAAGTTAATTAATTATTTAAAGAAAATGATAAGGACACACAGTAGATCAATTATTTTCCAAATTATTTTACAAATTATTCTGCAAAATTTTACTTGCCTTGAATAACAATGAAATATGCCAAATGATTGAAACGTCATAAAGAGTTACAATATTTGTTGCCTGAAAAAACAAACATTTTCAAGCCAATAAGCATTCTCATTTAAAAAGAAAAAAAAGGAGAACATAAGAAAAAAAAAGGAGTGACATTGGTGTTGTTGGCTTTGAGGTACAGTACCAAAGCATGGCAAAATTATGATAGCTTCACTTTAAAATTTTCATCGAGTGGCTATGAAAGACATTCAAATGGAAAACAGACGACCACAACCATCAATAAACACACACACACCGACCTTAGCACCGCGACAAGCTAAGATATTTAGTGTCACTAAGTGGGTTTCGTTTTTTAAAAGTAAATCAAAACCGAGCCACTGATCAAACGCAAATACCTGGTTTATAAAAAAAAATGAAGACACATATCTTCCTCTTCCCATCATCGACAAACTTAAATATCTAAAAACATAAAATTTTCTCCACATCACTGGGTGAATTACACAAATAGCTTCTAACTACCTAGTTGCCAACAACATTCAAAACAAGAACAAGACTGGCATGAACGGGGAATAAGTTGCTGGAACCTACAATAATAAAGACAAAGATTAATTAATTGCTCAAGAGAGCCTAAACCCGAGCATTATCTAAAGTCATCCGGGTTCAATAAAATTATATGCCCAATTCCTTTGCCTACAGAGAGGAGAATTGATCCAAAGCCTCAGTAAATGACATTGACACGATATCCCATACATCAAAAGTGTCAACTTTGTCAAACCACCAAAGACAACAGTCCGTATTCAGGGAAAAAATAATTCATAATCCATGGAGCTCACATACTGGAAAGCATAAATTGATTTTTATCTATGATGCCACCAAAATTTATGGCACAAAGATCAACTGGACATAAATAGATAAATTACAATGATTTCAAAGGAAAGCATCGGGAGCATGACGACAGAAATTTCAAAATGGTTGTCCTTTATTTTTCTTTTTCTTTTTTGTAGATTGGTAGAAAAAAATATTTTGAGTTGATGTTGTCATGTCAAGCATAAAACTGTAGCTTTTCTAGCAAAATAGTACAAATATAGCTATGCAATGATTCAAAAGAAAAGGAGTGGGCTGCATAACAATAAAAATTTTCAAAATGGCAGGACGTAATTTTCTGTTTGACTTTTTTTTTCTAAATTGAATCAATGATGCATTACATGTGCATCAATATCCTCACCAGGGATCAAGATAGGACACTTTTTTAATGGTAGGCCTGATTAAGCCCAAAAAAAAAAAGGAAAGAAAGAAATGGATTGAAATCCATTAAGTGACCCAAATTTAGTATGGATACTGTTTTCTAAACTTCGTTGGTTGTTCCGTTCGGAAAGGGGGCTCAAATCAAATAATAGTTAGAACCTATCATCATAAAAGTAACATCAACGTGAATCACATTGAAATAATAATCATACACTATATTTATCAAAAAGAAATAACAATAAAAATAAATTCAAGTGAAGATCTGTACTTCTATCTACAATTGTAGCTCAACTAATTAGGAACACCAACACCAATAAAAACAATACATGCATATTTCCTACGTATTGTATTTTTTTTTTATAATTTTATGACACACATTATGAATAATGTTGCAACAACTTAAAAATGAATCAGTAAAACAAAGTACAAAGTCCCCGATAGCATATGGAGCTGAGACCTTTTAGAGTGCCAGATCATTTACCAAGAGGAACTTATCATAGCCCATGTCACAATTTTTTCTTCTATCCATCAGCAGCATTAGTGGGCACCTCTTTATTCCACTATTTTAAAATTCTAGATGTTTGCATGCTTTGGTATTTGGTAATAGTTTTTTGGGCACTTTACCAAAAGGTTTGCTTAATTTGATCGTGCTTTCTACCTCTTACTTTTACATGAATGGATGCACAACCACTCCAACGAGCACATGCACACGAACGACACAACCAACTGCTATTGCAACAATCAAATCTTACTTGTTGCATTCTTCATAGCATGACAACTGCAAACGACATTAAGTAGGATTACATTTTTTTTTTCATCATTTCTGTTCCAAATCTACTTTAGAATTGGCTCTAGTAATGATGATGGGACATCATATCCAATTTTCCAAACCCATGCCAGGTTTATCAAAAAAGAAGGCATAAGGCAGCGAATCAAGTTATAATCTGGATGGATAATCAATATCCAAACTTTAATCACAAGGAAGGCATAAATCCACTTTTGGATTACCACCTAAAGAAGGTTCGGTAATTGGATTTTGGATGGTCGTGTCCATTGAGAGCCATTAAGAGATGAAGGCCCCATGTACACATTTTCTTTGAAGGCCTCACTTTAAAAAGTATCACATGGATTGAAATAAGGATCTTATAAAATTGAAAGGTCCCATGTTTTTAATTTTTAAGAGTCATTGTTAAAGAAGAAGGACCCATGTTTTAAGTTTATTAGAAGACTTTTATTAAGGAAGACAAGGGAGCCACCACAAAATAAAAAAAGAAAAAAAATTTCTGTGCACAAGACATGTTGCGCACAAAACCCAAGGACCGTGCGCAACATTCGCTGCTCACGGATCCCGAGGGGGATCTCTCTCCCCTCCTTCTTTTTCTTTTTTTGTTTGTTTCCCTTTTTGGCTGGTAGGGTTATTGTAATAGGGGATTTTCTTTTCCTCTTGATGTTATGTTATGAACCTTGATTATTGAATGAGAATAGAGAAGATTACTTCTACTTCTTCTTCTCCTTGTTTGGTTTTGCGAGCCATCTTTCTCGCCTAACCGCCATTAACGTCTTCTGTGCCTTGAGTTTGGTGAGAACCCAACAAAGGTAACCATTATCTTTTCTACTTTTTCTTTCTATAGAGTTTTCCCATACCCATTACAACTTACAATTTCAGATCTACTTATTGTGGATCTAATAACCTTAGATCTGATGATGACTGCCATCACATTGTTTTTTCAAAAATCATTTTTCTATAAATCTTAACCCTAAGCGTTGGAAGTTCTACTGTCCATTAGGATCTTACCCCTCAAATCAAAAGATTTTTTTACCGCTGGATCTGTGAAAAGGTTTTGGATCTATGGCTGACTTATTACTTGGATTATTTATTTATGCATGGTTGGCATGATTTTAATTTTCTTTGTTAATTGATTTTTATTCCTAATTGCATTACTTCCATTAGAGTAAATTTCATGTTGTCCTACATCAATCTTGGTATCAAAGACTATAGGTTCACTTAGGATAGTTTAAATTCATCATTGCGTCACATCCCTAAATTACTATCATCATTGTATAGCATCCTTAGATTAGCTCATCTTAGCACCCACTTTGCATGCCCACAAGGAGAGGCAACGATTTTCAGCCTGAACACTTTAAGATGGATTTGTCTATAATCTTTAAGATGATGGATAAGGCGTCAGCCAAAAACAATGTGGTTGTGGAGAACCAAGTGGCAACCATGTAAGTGCAATCTGACGCTTGCTTTAATGAGGCCACAGCATGCTCGAGGCATGCCTTGAGCAAATTAATAGATCCCAATGTGGTGATAACGGGCATCGCCATGGTCAGAAAAGGCATCCAGGGAGAAATAGGGGTCGTGAGGATGACAATGATACTAACCTTGAATCTGAGGCAGGTGATGACCATAGGCTTCATGGTAGGAGAGAAGGAACCCCGATGAATGGATCATGAAAACTGTGAAGTCGAAGCCCCAACCTTTGATGGTCGCATCGACCTAAGGGCTTATTCCGATTAGGAATCTGACATGGACCACTATTTTGAGTGGTACGAAATGTCTAAGGATAGTAAGGTCTAATTCTCCAAAATGAAGTTAGTGAGTCAAATGCATTTGTATTGGGTTGGCCTTCAGTAGGGTTTGCAATGTCATCATGAGACACCTATTGAAACCTAGGATGAGATAAAGGATTACGGGTCAAATACGAACCTCAATCCTATCAAGATAAACTTTTAGATCAAAGGTCTAATCTTAAGTAGGGTAGTATGTCCATGACCACTTACATTAAAGGCCATACCGCATCTCTTAGATAGATTATACATCTATTCCCGTTACCCAACGCTACCTGGTCCCAATCAACATGTCTATTTATTAGGACCAACTATAGTGTGACGTGGTTCCCAAGGACGTAGGACATATCATTTTAGGGAGATAATGGACTTACGATATGGATGTCACCAACTTTGGACGCACAAACATTTGCGTCTTCAACTTCAAGCATAAGAAAGAAAGTGAAACTACATCAATTACCTCTTAAAGGCAAGGACAACCCTAAAGAGAGTGTGAAATCCAGTGCCGCTACTTCAAACTCCAAAATCAAAGGTTTACACATTCTGAGTGAGAGTGAGTTCTAGGCTAATTAGGACGAGAGGACTAGCAAGGGCTCTAAGGAGGACCCCATTGTCTATGCGGTCATTTCTACAAAAGTTCCGAAAGAGCCCACTGCTAGTGTTCCACGCGAAGTGGAATCTTTCTTTCATGAGTTTCGAGATGTCTTTCTTGAATAGTTACCGAACGAGCTTCCACCTATGCATGACATTTAGCACGCAATTGATCTCATTCCGAGAACGACCCTACCTAATCTGCCCCATTATTGGATGAACCTGCGACACACTCAAAATTAAAAAGATATGTAGACGAGCTCATTGACAAGGGTTTAAGGAGAGTCTAAGCTTTTGTGCAGTTCCCGTACTATTTACTCCAAAGGAAGATGGAACATATAGAATGTGTGTGGACATCCAAGCTATCAACAAGATCACCATCAAGTATCTATTTCCAATGCCTTGGCTGGATGATATGCTCGGCATGATGGCCGGTGCCATCATCTTTTCCAAGATAGCTTAGGAGTGGCTACTATCATATTTGAATTCGTTCTGATGACGAATAGAAAACCACCTTCAAGACGAAGGATGGGTTGTATGAATGGCTTGTAATGTCATTTGGGTTGACTAACGTACCAAGTACTTTTATGCAGTCATGGCACAAGTATTGAGGTAGTTCATTTGCAAGTTCATGGTTGTCTATTTTGATGATATCATCATCTATAGCACCACCAAAGAACAATATCTTAAGCACTTGTGGCAAGTTTGTAGTGCTTTGCGGAAAAAACAACTGCATGCAAGCCTTAAGCAATGTACATTCATGACGGACAGTATGGTTTTCCTAGGTTTCGTAGTTTCAACAGCAGGTATGGCCATTGATCCTGAAAAGGTTCACACTATTGTTAATTGGAAAATTCCATCCAATATTCACAAGGTACATAATTTTCATGGACTGGCCACATTTTATTATAGATTCAACAAAGGCTTAAGTCTCATTAGGGCTTTAATCACTGAATATATGAAAAAAGGAGAGTTTTATTGGAGCCTAGATGCTACTACTGCCTTTCAAAAAATTCAAGCCAAAATGACAGAGGCACTTGTCATGCAGTTGTCCGACTTTTCTAGTTTTGTTCACACCGGAAAGAATTCCAAAATCTTAATCCTCTTGCATAAGAAACTCAAAACAAAGAAAAATTAACAAAAAAAAAAAAAAACCTTATTGACACAGTTGTTTCCTACTTATCTCAAGTAACTTTACTACCTAATTCCTAAAGCAGGTCACATGGTAACAATCACAAAAGGTAAGTCTATATTATAATTTTTAATTTCTTATAAATGTGGGACCACATCATAAATCCTTTCAGTGTGGGTATAATGTTCTAATTTTAAAATGTGGGTTATAAGGTCAAAAAATATTATCTTTTAAAATAATATTTCATCTTTTAAAAAAATTACTTACTCTTACAAGAAAGTACTTAATCTTTCAAAAAAAAATTTTAATCTTTCAAGAAAAATACTTAGTCTTTCAAAAAAACATATTAGAAAAATTAATCTTTTAAAAAATATTTAATCTTTCCAAAAAAAATAATCTAACGAAAAAAATATATAATGTTTCAAAAATCTTTCAAAAAAATTTTAATCTTAAAAAAAATTAGAAAAGGTGGAGTCACATTATAATTCCTATGAGTATAAGCCCATATTGTGAATTCTATGAATGTGGCCCCATATTCTAATTTTTAAAGGTGGATACCACATAATTTTTAAAGTGGATCTCGTGTTCATAATCAACAAACAGGGTGACCTCACATTATAATTTATAATAATTTTCAAAAGTTGGCACCACATTATAATTTCTAAATGTGAGTCCTATGTACAAAATCACAAAAGGTAGCTTTGCTTTGTAATTTCTAAATGTAGGTTAGATGTACAAAATCATATAAAAAGTAGCTTTGCTATGTAATTCTAAATGTGGGCCACATAGTCACGATCACAAAATGTGGACCTAAATTATAAATCCTATAAATGTGGGCCCATATTTTAATTTTTGAATGTGTGTGCCATGTCGTAATTTATAAAGATGGATCTCATATTTAAATTAAAAAAAGTGGGCACACATTGTAATTCTTATAAAGGAAGGTCCAACTTATAAATCCTATGAATATGGGCCCCTTATTCTAATTATTAAAGGTCAGTACTATGTTGTAACTTCTACATCTGGGTCCTATATACGTCAATAATAAAGTGTCGCAAATATTAAAAGGCCGGCTCCACATTTTAGATTCTTTGATTTTTTTTTTTTTTGTTGGTTAGGCAAACTTTTTTAATTTTTTATACTGTAAGCAAACAGATTTTTATAACATAATCTCACCAGAGCATTTCAGCAGAACGTTGCCAAATAAGTGGTGCACAATTTAATCTCGACACAACTCGATTGCAGCACAACCAAAATCTACGCAGAAAATTGAAAACAACAACAATGCCCAACAGCCTCAAATTCTTGTAAAAGAAAGTTAAGAAAAACGTCTTCTTTAACCAATTGAAAAACGACACTAGGACCGCAATCCATCAAAAGTGACATGTTTGTCCTAATAAAAAAAAAGAACACATTGAATCGTTTCCGTTAAGTGAAGAGTAAGAACCTGCTGTGTTGTCGGGCATTGCGCTTGCTTCAGTTCTTGCAAGGAGGAGGAATATTGGGATCACGCGCGATCAGTCTTACGTTTATTTCGAGCTGCTAAGCTAAACTCAAGACGATCCAAACCAAAAAGGGGAAGCACATAAACGAGGGTTTTGAACAGACAAGAGAGAGAGTAAAGAGAAAATCGCGGAAGGAAGCTGGCGTTTGTTGCAGCAAAGCTTTTAAAAGGAATTTGACAGCTGCCAAAAAAGGATGACTCTGACGCGGAAGAAGGTGTTCAAGAACTGGAAGCTATTATAATAATAGAAAGGAACAAATCTCCCCTCATTTGGCGTTTCAATTGAACTTCTTCTGATCACTTAGCTTTCAAACAGATAAAACAGAGGAGAAGAAAGAGACTACTTTTCAGAGTTGTTGCATGAAATTTGAGTTCCATTTTCTTTTTCATGCTCTGAATCTGATTTGGGTGAGGGATTGTAGAAAGTATACTGGGTTTTGTCAATTTCGCAACCCCATCATGACTCCTGCTGGCTAATTACTGTTTGATGATGATGATAAGATGATAAGATGATTTCCATTTGGAAAATCGTGTCCCCTACCTAATATTGTTTAGGCGTGGTTCCTGAAGTGGGGAAGACGAGGAGGGGATGGTGCGAAAATTGATAACATGGTCCATACAGTAGTTAATCATTTTTCCCCCAATCACGTCTTTACCTTTCTTCACAGTCAAAAAGCCCTTTTTAGATTTACTCGTTTGGTGTTTTCCACAACTTCAGTTGAAAGTAGATCGCTTTTCTGTTGTCTTACACAAGAGGCAGGAAAATAAATTACTGTCGAAGATGATATTAGCCCCGCACCAAACAATACAAGCTAATACTGGAGAAGCATGAAGCCTTCAGTTCACATTTTCTGCAGAAAATGAAATCACTGCTGAAACAAAATTCCGTAGAAAACTGTTCCACACAAACATGCCCTTAAGACTTGTTTGTGCATATCACATAGAGAAGAGAAATATATATATAGAGAGAGAGCCCCTACATTTGTATGCCTCCCATGGGAAAATCAAACCAATTTTCTTCTCTATCACTGAATCCTCTCATCACACAAACGAACTCCTTGGGCTGTTTCATTTTCAACTTGCCTTTTTGAAATAATTCAATGACACAAAGACAGATTAATAATTGTGTAAAGCACAGAAGTAGAGTAATATTTGTAACTTGACAGAATAGACAAAAGAGTGTGAGATTGTAATGTATATTGTATTGATTGGCTCACTGGTGTGTACACACATATACAGAACCTTACAAGTGTAAGTCGTTACAGAGATACGAGATGAGAAGTTACAAGGATAGGACAGAATTAGATAGAGAAAGATGCTTGTTGAGAGATATCCAATGGTGGGCCTGTGCATCTTATAATACTTTTGAGGTTGGCAGTTCACTATAATTTTACTAAAGAATCCTTGACGAAATGCGGGGAATGGAGAATAGCCAATGGGCAACGCTCTCTATTTAATATCTAAAATAGCTAGGGAAAAAGTATCTTTACCTCTAACAAAAAAAAAAAGGGTGTCTTTATCTATTTTAGCTAGTGTCATCTCCAACAATGCTCTCTATTTCTTCTCTATTTATTTTAATATTTATTTTAAATATCTAACCAACTTAATTAAATAATTCAACCATCTAATCAAAAGTAAAGAATTAAAAAAAATATTTTAAGATTTAACTAGTCAAGAGTAGCTAGCTAAATTTAGCTAGCCTTTTACTTGTAACATATAATAGCCGCATTTAGCTAATGTGTTGTAGCTAGAAAAGTGAGTTTTTGCTAGCTACTTTAGTTAATCAATGCATTTAGCTAGTATGTTCGAGATGCTCTTTCACAGGGACTACAATGTATATAAATCAGGGCCAAAAAGGCACCTCACCTTGCATGGGCCGACTTGGGGCTGGGATAAAGGCCTTGGAGGGATGTTCTAAAAAAATTGACGGTTTTAAATTTCCATTTATTTAAAGGAATTTTTTCAAATTTAGGAGAGGCCATGGCTAGACCAGCCCCCATAGTTCGATGTTTGCAATTGCATGACCTTACGATATGTCATAACCCGAACCCGAGAATCTTTAAATCAGGGCAATTTTTGAGGCATGACACTCGTACTCCCATGAAATTCAAACCCAAGTAGGGGTCAAGGCGGAATTCCACAAAGCATATTCACATTCTCACACATCCGAAGTTTAACAGACACATGTCCAAGTACCAAACACGCAAAAGCGTATCAATATCACATATACTTTTCACTTTCAATAAACATTTCCATGTCATTTAATTCATGAAGACAGTCCATAAATAAAACATGACATAAAAGATAGCGTTTATTTCTATAAGCGGGAACATAAATCCACATGATCTATTTGTTATGAACATGTATAAAGTCTCTATCCAAGAGTACTATAAACAAGTCAACGAAAAATGTACATCATCTACGTACAAGTTAAATCATGGCCTATGCATGTTATATGCAAATGTAAGATTTTATAAAAGTCCGATCAACCCAAAATCTTAACATATAGAAATCTATGATGTTCTCGAGGTGCTCTCCTGAGATGGAATCAATCAGAAAGTTTCTGTTGTCCACTCGTCAATACCTAAAGGAATCTTAGCAGTCTCCTCATATGCTTCCCCGGTCTCTATAAGATCGGGATCGAGATTTAAGCCTATAACACCAGTTGGACAATTATGAATAAGACTATTCAACAAAGCATAAGCATGATTAAAGTAATATAAGCTATATCTAACATAATTAATTGTTAGTCGGTTATAAGAGATCAATAAAGTCTACTAGGTATATTAACCATTGAATAGAAAATGCAATACAAATCAATTAAAAGAAATACACAATCAAGTTGGCTAGTACGTTGCTAAATCCTCCCACTAGGCATACTATTGCTGGGTACTCCAATGCCCCATGTCCAGGTACATTTGGGTGCCTATTTTCTTGAGTCCGGACTTTCAGATACTTACTGCAATGGTAACTGTCAATCTATGCCAAATTCAACTCCGTCGAGTTTTATAAGGCTAACGCTAAGTACAGCTAGACTAATATGTGTCAATCAATATCATTGAATAAGAATTCAATCTATATCAGTCATAGTCAATTTCAATCTGTTCAATCACTTTTACTTAATTAAATTTGGATTTGGTAACAATAAATAGTAAGGAATATTCAATCAAGTACAACATCATATATAAACAATGATTCAATTACAGTAAAAGAGGACAATTATCAAACTTATCAATATGTAATGCAATTCAATTTAAAGTATCAATGTATCTTACTAGCTAATCCTTAACTAATCACCCGTAGTCTTTGACCGTCTATTTCAATGTAGTTTTAGGCTATACATTATACTACAATCTTTGCTTGGTGTTACATTATATATAAATGCGTATCAAAGTCCCATGAACCAACACCCATATTAAGTGCTCGACATACAAATGACATTATATGAATGAATCACAGCCTAAGATTCTTCATGTGTAGTTAATTATGATTGGACCAATTGTCAGGTTATTAGGAGTGTCTTAAACTCCTATAGTTCAATTTTCATATAGTTCAATTTTCATATCATAATTAACTTCAGGGTTGATTATGAAGTGTTTGGAAATCAATTGGGGTAGATATAGAAACCCCAGAATAAATTAGAAGTGGTTTAAACAAACCCTTTAAAACTGGCAAGGTCCACTTATCTAAAGACTCTTCTTTATATATAGTAATAAGATGAGCTTCTATTATTATTTTTTTTTCCCTATCTATAATTAAGCCATAATATTGCCTTAATTTTTCAAATAGAATGGGTTTGAGTTCTAAATGGGTGACCCATGTTGAATGCAGGTTATGAGGGTCAGGTCAAGTTGACCCCATTACGTGGGGGTTGGGTCATTTTACTGCTTATTTGTTTTTTTTTTAAAGCAGTGAGTGTATTGAGTCCCTTCTTTGGTTCATTTAGCAAATCCCTTTAAAAATGATATGGTTATGATAAGGCTTTGTTTGAGGCTTGAATTAAGACATCATAGTTATTTAAATACGAGAGAAATGAATTTGTAATCATCTTGAGAATTATCAGAAATAAAATCAAGAAAAAAAGGAGTCTAGGCCTACTCAAAAGGGTAATCTTCTCCATCACTTCTTCTTATTTTTTTATTTCAATTTGTTAAATATCAATTAATACAATATCATAATCAAATCAAATTTATACAACACATTAAATCTGGTACCTAATCTATAACCAAATCATACCTCAAACTTAATAATTAAGGTGTATATTCACGTGGGCACAAGCTACCTTAGAAAAACATCAAATTTTGAGGAATTGAGGTTATGTGAGTGTTTGGCCTGCACCACGGAATAAACCTACGATCAACGGATCAACCACGATGAACACACAATCACACCATCAAACAATCACACACATGAACACGACAATTTTACGTGGTTCGGCAACCTTGCCTACGTCCACGGAGGAAAGAACTAATCTATCATGATCCCATCTCAATCAACTTGGGATCTGGGGTTATAGTACATCAATATACATAGTTCTCACTTTCTTAACCAACAAGAAAACCTATACATAATGACTAAAGTACCCCTAACCCTGAACCTAGGGTTTGGCTAACCCAAACAACCAATTCGGTTAAACCGGAATACAATACAAAACCCAACAATCTCCACATTGGCTTGGATTCTATAAATCCTTAGAGCCACCTTGAGATACTTGGTAATGTCTTTGCGTACCTTATTAAATAATACATCACTACACCGATGGCGTAGTCCTCTCGTTTTAACACTCTAACATATTGAACCAGCACTTCCTATACCTCACTAAAAGGTACATCTCAACACACGCTACAACCCAGCGCGGCTATTACACCCCTTAGCCCGAATGCAACGATAATCTCACCATTTTCGGATGTCGATTAAGTCCAAACTTACTTAAGACTTCCCACAATTGCCTCCTTTAAGCTTAACACCCCCATCTTGAACTCCGAAGTGCCCTCTATTTATTGCCACATGCATGTATCTTTGCAACATAATGAACTTAACTTTCATCCGTCAAGATAAAACTGAAGATCTCCCCGAATCTGAATTTTACTGGTACCCTGTGAATCCCTCCTTCTATCTCCATCCCGGTGTTCTTTATATTAAACTTGCAACTGTCCTGTTTTAGCTTGTTCTGGTGGGTTGGGCACTGCACATGTGAGTTTGGTATGACTCGATACTAAACTGACTTACTCCAACCTAAACAAGACTGTCTTTTTCAGAGGAAATCAAGTCTATTCAGGGTCTTCCTGGATTTCTGCTAGATGATATCATTGAAGACCCTCAATCCAGCTTCTAATGATCTGTTACATGTAACTCCACCTGAACCATGGATTTCTGATAAGTCCTTAAAAATGTGTTATTTTATGTGTATTTTCAGGAATTTTAAGGGCGTATTCATTATAAATCTCTTCATTTTGTTAGAATTCATGTTTTATGATTTTAAAATTCATTTTAGAATTTTCTTGCAAAAAATCATTGAAAATCCTCGATTTTTCATTAAATCATGAAAATTTTCATTTTTAGAAGTGTTTTTCAAATTCATGATTTTGCATAAAAATTTTCTATCAAGATAAAATCATGATCAATGATGTGGACTTAGTGTGTCATTTTATATAAATTGGGCCCGCATTAGTGCATTTGCCATTTTTATTCAAAATATTAAATTAATTAAAAATCACTTTTATTTGTAAGAAAATTGAAGAAAAGGGACCCACATAAAAGATTAAAAGTCAAGACATTATTTGGAAAGAAATCCAAGGTAGAACCAATTTTATGAAGTTGTTTTCATGGAAGGAAAAAAGTCTAGAGGTGGTAGGACACCATGCCATCACATACTTTCCAAAAATTAAAAAAAAAAATAAGACACAAACCTTTTCAAATTCTCCCCATTCTAGAATTCATGTCACCAAACAACTCTCTCTCTCCATTCCATATATGTACGTCCAAAAATCCATGTCCAAGAGGATCCATGTCATTATCCATACAATTCTACCCACTGTCAACTTCCTATTCCTACCCACGTCTTTCCCCTCTCATCTATTATTTATACGTAAAAAAGAGAAGAAAGTACAAGACTCATACCATATCTCACGCCCATCCCTCATCTCTTTTTCTGTCTCTTTCTCTCCTTCTCCATATCACATGTTCAATCCCATCACCTTTTTCTCTTTTTCCTTTTCCATACTCCACCATACCACATCAACTCCTGCACCCACTTCATCTCTCCCCTCCATCTCATCATAATCCAAACTGGGGTTTGGCCAGCCCACTTGGATCCATTCTCTCCATTCCATCTTCTCCTTTCATCTAATCCTCATTGGCGTGAAGATTGAAGATAAGAGCTTGGATTGTGTACGAAGCCCCCTCTTGTTGATGTCTTGATCTAGGATAAGGGTAGATTTTCTTTTTTCTAGTTGTAATTATTTTTGGGATATTATTGGGTATACTGGTTCATTTAGTTTTAAATACACAATTAGTGAGGTCAAGGTGTCCCACCTTGGATCGGCACCATGTGTTTGTGTGTAGTGACAGTACGCATTTGATGCAGTGTTTTTGTGGATTTTTTTTATTTTGCCAATACAGTGTTTTAATCTTCCAAAAATAAAAGAAACTAGCATTCTTTTCATTAATTTTTTTATTATATTTGAATGTTTAATTTCTGATTTTTTATTTATTTAATGCATGGTTATTTATTTCTTTATATTGGTGGTTTAATCTATTTCATTGTCTTACAGTTTCTTCTTTTAGGATTGTTTTTAATTTAGGATTTTCTTAGGTTAGATTTAAATTGTAATTTTTTTCAGATTTGGAATTGTAATTTAATTTTAATTTTCAGAAGTAGTAGTGTGTAATTTTTATAGGTTTTATTAGGGTAGTTTTAGTTTTTCAATTAAGACAGGTTTTCTGCAAGTATCAGCTCCCTGTGGATACGATCCCAGACTCACCGGGTAAAACTACGTCAAGACCTTGTACTTGGGGTCTACGTTGATTAATTTCCTCCTCTATTATTTGATGTCTCCGTTACTACTCTACCTGAAAAAGCATCCCCTATCAATCTATAGAAATTTCTAACCATCTCACCCTTCATGATGACTAATGTTCCATTTTTCCACCTTCGTAACTCCACCTGCTACAGTACACTTACAGCCCTTGGAGTCTAAAGCACCAAAGAAATCTAATTACTTCACAAACCTAGAACATTCATCACATCCGTTAAGGTCTGAACAATCTCATCATATGCTTGAATCTTTACTGTTCTTATCTCAAATGCTCGCCAATTACTTGCATTATCTCTTATAAAAATATTTCCACCAACAATGAGTTATTTGCATTAAACCAATTTCTACTTGAACACATGATAGGAAGAATTTGAATCCCAATATCATTAATCACAAATTTGAATCATACTTGTATCAACCGAGAATGATTCCCCATCATCCAAATCCGAGCTTTCTTACACACTACCTCTTTCCGATTCTCATTCTTTCACTTTTCCATCCACTTTTGGCATGTCGTTCCTTCTCAATCCCTTCGACGTGGATTTAAAATTCCCATCAAAGTACTCAAAGCTATCTTTTGTCCATAAGATCAAGTAACACTTTTCAATCATTGTTGTGTCACGGAGTCTATAACTCTTTCTTGCCAATGCCTGAAGTCGTTTCTCCGTCAAACACTTCAATTTGGCTCGTGATGCTTGAATCCATTGCTATCATCGTAAATAAGTCGGTTTCCTCAGTCCCACAAATTTTTGCCCATCAAACTACCAGTTTTTTCTTCTATCTGCCTCCAAGACCTCGTTACTACGAGCATATTGGAAGAAACAGATCAAAAATCCGACTTCAGATGGCTTCGACAGCGTAAATACAATTTTCTACTCTCTGATTAGTCAAACATCCATGTTAACCATTGAACTGTCAATCTTCTTTCACATACACGTAGATCTACTCACAACGAGTCTATAGGCATAAAAGGATCTTCAATCGAATATCGGACGATCAAGATATAGTAGAAAACAAATTCAAACATTGATCTGGTCAAACTACCTTTGACCTACTCTGCTGACATTAGCACTGCACCTGCTAGCAGACTAGGCTATACTCTGTGCAATGGGTCAGGTCCTACCTAACATGACTTAGACCTGGTTGTGTTGGGCTTCTTCTCCACGGGTCAGGTCCGAACCGACACCCGAACCTGCCCAGGAATAAAAGCCCAAGCCCAGAAAGACCTTCTTCCCCTTTCAATCTCCGATTTTGTAACCAGACGACTATAACCCCCTGGCCCTTTATCTCAGCAATGGCAAGGGTGCAGCTGCAAGAGGATGGCAGCGGCTCCGACAGTCTACAACAACAATGATGGGTGGTGGCTCTTCCTGCCATGACAATTCCAATGCGCACTAAAGGGGCGAGATGCCCTCCTTTTCCTTCTTGTTCCGGCTCTGCAATAGAACCTGGCAACAACTTTGCTACTGCTTTCTCCTTTTGCGTAACAAACTGGCAGCGGCAATGTCTGCTTCTCCACATGAAACAGAACCTTCTGTTTCTTCAAGAAAACCGTGCCCCAGACAAGATCAGATGAAAATATGATATCTTTTTTTCTTTGGTTTCTTCAACCGATCCTGTGGCTCACTATGATTAGACAACTCTGATCTCTCTCTGTTTCTTGATGAAACAAAAATCAAACCAGCACCGCTCTTTTCTTCTGGTCGTCTTCAACAGCAATGGCTAGAACAATCCAAACAGAGTTTCAAACTCTCTGTTCTCCTCAAGCAAACCATGGATCAATCCGATCTAGCATCTATGCATGATAAAAGGGAAAATAACCCCTCTTTATTCTCCAATTCGAAACAGCAACCAACCCCTCTCAGCTGTTCCGGCTCCTGCAAACAGGAACTTGCCTTCTTCCTCACTGTTTACAACTCCATTAAAGTGGTGGCCACGCCTCATCTATGCATCAACAGATGGATCCGGGCAAGTGTACTGCCTATCCTATTTTCTTCTTGTACGCAATCCTTCAATCGCAGAATCCCGAGCGATCTTCACCTCTCTCTAATACCACTTGTTGGGAAAAGCAGCGCAACAAAATAAACCCGCGATCAACAAATCAACCATGATGAACACACACAATCACACAATTAAACGATCACACACTGAACGCAGCAATTTTACGTGATTAGGCAACCTTGCCTACATCTACAGATGAGGAAACTCATCTAACGTGATCCCATTTAAATCCACTTGGAATCTAAGGTTACAATACATCAATATATATAGTTCTTGCTTTCTTGAAAATATATATATAATGACTAAAATACCCAATAAAAAAATTCATATATAATGACTAAAATACCCCTAACCCTGAACCTCGATTCTGGCTAACTCAGACGACCAATCCAGCTAAACTAGAGTACAAGACAAAACCCAATGACCACGTACAGGCCGTCACATTACTGCAGGGTAGCTTGCCTCACAGTCAACGTGGGAAAATCACTTGGAGCATCCGGTCTCAATTTTGAGCCATGCAAAATCTTTTTCCATTTCCACTGTGATTTGTGCCACTCAGAACTATGTCAATGTTTCTTTTTGTTGTGTGTGTGTGGGGTTGGGGTTGATTTTTTAAGCCCTTTGGCCTCACTGCAGAAAATTTTCTTGTACTTACTCTTGAGGATCATGATTTAAGAAAGGGCCCATAAGAAGATACCCTTGTCACACGACCACTTTTTTCCGCCTACAGAAAGTCTTGTAAAAGAGGGTACATGCTTTTTCTTTATTTACAATGTAATTCTCCTAAATTTATACCTAGGGTAGAATTTCTAAATCCTCCAACATTGGGAACCGCTTAAAAAGAATAGAATTTGAGAATCTTAAAAGATGAAAGTGACTCGTCTAGTGATTTCAATTTAGAATTTCAACAAAAGAATTTGTTTGTTTAAAAATCCCCAACATCACAGGTCTATTAGGCTACGAAGTGCGGCATGGTTAGATTAATACGAGGCCTGATTTCACACTAATCTGACTTTACTCATCATCGGGTGGAATTTGCACGTTCGAGTACAGCTACGGAAGCCCGAATCAGTGGAGAAGTTTTCCTCCCTCGCCCAAAATGATTTTGGGCAAAGCAACGGAAAAATCAATCACTTTTCCAATGTTTTCAACGTAGTTCTAAAAAAAATTTATGCTTTCCACTAGGCCTTTCTCATACAAAAGTGTGTCCACAACATGTCCTAAATAAATATTTGGCCTTTAAACTTTACTCCTTTGTTTTTTTCACAAATGGTATAATGCATGTCAAATTAGGTAAGTGTGAAATGCGGACAATAGGGGACCAAAAGCGGCCCACACACAGCGCGGACAACATGTATGTGGTTTACCTCAAATGACAACATGTATGGGGTTTAGGCAGAGAAAAACGGCAACGTCCTCCACTTCCATTATTCTTTGTATGGGAGACCAAAGTAAGCGTAAAATGTCCGCAGGCCTGAGAAAATTAATACAGTTCATCCGTTAACGAAGTCACATGCATCGTTCATTTTTTACGCAACGACTAAAATGTAAATAAATCAGTGCCAAAGAGGAGTCCGGATCCTCTGATTAAAACCATCAGAGCAACTGATGGTGGGTGGGGGTGGGTTGGGGGTATTGAATTCACCTCACATCACTTGATCTAAACTCTAGAGTCACCTCCCTGTACAGGTACCCCCATGGTGAGAGTGATGTCTTACCTCACTTGATCTAAATTCTAGAGTCACCTCGCCGTACAGGGCTGGGTGAGGATAAAGGCTTGGGGGCCATTTTTAAAAAACAATGGCTTTAAATTTTCATTAATCTAAAAGAATTTTTTTTTAAATTAAAGATAGGCCATGGCCCTACCACCGCTTATAGTTTCAAGTGGGTCTAAACCAAGTAGGTTTAGTATCTTGAGTGTTTTCCCTAATTATATTAGGAATTTCCTGTTTGATTAAACAGTAGTTTCTTGATAGGTTAAGACTTTCCTTTTTTCTAAGATAAAGTTCTTCGGCGATAAGGAAGTGATGATTATATATATGATGTAATCTGTAACTCTGGATAGAGGCTGAGATTCCAAGGCTATGGTTTCACAGATTGGAAGAGAACCTAGTGGGAATTGGTTTCCCGTGAATGTAGGTATCTTTGTTGAACCACGTAAATTTCTTGTCTTCTTGTGTGGTTGATTGTTGATCTTGGTTGCTTACGCACACATGCGCACAACAAGTGGTATCAGAGCCGAGGTGGTGTTCCTTGGGTTTCTGAGCGAGGTGGAGATCGCTCGGTGGCTTGGAGGTTATGCGCATGAAGATTGACCGATTGAATCCTTGTCGAAGGATTCGAATCTCTGTTTTCGAAACGGAGAAGAAGAGGGACTGTAATCTCTCTGGTTAGGCCACTAGAAGAAGAAAAAAAAAGCAGATCGGCGTCTTATTGGCAATAACAGGAGAATAGATCAACAGTGATCTCTGTTGTGGGCATAGTTAGAGGAGAGAGAGATCGGTTTGATCTCGGTGGGACTGCATCCGCTACAACTTGTCTCAAATTCAGAGAAAAAAGATTCACAAGAAGGAAAAAAGACTCACTGGAAAGTTCGTCGACCACCGCCGGACTACTGCTGTCGTTCACCTTCACCGGAGAAGGCGTCAGTCACCACCGCTTCTGCGCTATCAACGTTCTTTGCGGGGCTGCCGTCGCCGCCTTACCATCGTCGAATCAGACAAAGAAAAGATCGAAGTGGGTTTTTTCGGTTTGCCCCCTACCATCGCCAAGCCGCCATAATCCAGTCGCAACTCCATCATCAGTGCCTTGCTGACACCGGCACTGTTATCCACCATTCGCCTCTGCTGCGGAAAAGGGCTAAGAGTTCAGCCATCTGGTTCCAAAACCAGATACCCAAAGAGGAAGAAGAAGACCCAGGCAGTGGGTTAGTTCAGCTCTGGGTCGGGTTGACCTGAGATAATCTAGCAGCCCAGACAGGTCACAGTGCAGGTTGGGTTCAGGTTGGGTTGTTCCGACCTGACCCGTCGTGGATAAAGAGGCCCAGTTCAAGGGAAGGTCAGGTCGGGTCAGACCTGACCTGTTAGGAGCAGAAGCCCAGCAGTAGTTTCGGGTCAATTCGGGTTAGGCCAACCTAACCCTTGTACATGAACTCAACCAGCAGTGTAATCCAGCAGAGTCAGCCAGTTCGGGTCGGATCAGACCTGACCCGTGTGCGTAGAGTCCAGCCTAGTGCAGCATTGCAGTATGACGTCAGCCGACGTCAGAAAAGGTACGGTCAAAGGCAAGAGTTGACCAGATTGACGGCTGAAATTGTTTTTGCATATCTTGATCGTCCGATGTCCAATCGAAGATCCGCTTGCACCTACAGACTTATTTCGAGCATATCTACACAGTGGAAGAGGGTGATTAGCTGTTTGATGGTCAACGAGGAGGTTTGATCAATCGGAGTGTAGAAACTTGTTTCTGCGATATCGGAGCCATTCGGGGTCGGATTTCAGATCAGTTTCTTTCAGCATGCTCGTGATGATGAGATCTACAACTTGATGTAGAAATCTTGAGAAGAAGGTTCAGGTCAGAATCAGGTCGACTCGACCTGGTTGTTGTTGCAAACCTAATAGTAGGAGTCGCCGGTCTAGTTACAAAGGGTATGCTGATTCAAACGAAGTTGTTCGTTTGGGGTTCACATGCTTTCCAGATTGCATGTGATGTTGTTTATCTTGCCAAAGCCAAGCCAATGAAGAAGCAGCAAGGAGGAGCTGATGCATGCTCACATCAGCAATTATCAACATGTGTGTGATTAATCAGAAGCCTCGTCAAATGGAGCTTTTGACAGCTCGAAGGCAGAGGTTGTTCTACAGTTGTGTTGTCATCTGGACTTGTATTCCCAATGTGTTTTGCTTGCATGCTTATGGTGATTGGATCTTCATAGTGATGTTGAAGATGGGGCATGATAGTAAGTGATTCAGATATCGATATCACTCAAATTCGTCAATGGATTCGAGTTTTAAGTTCGAGATGGAATTTGACGAGAAGATGAACTTTGTTTAAAGTTCATGTGCTGGTCCAACGTGTCAAAATGTTGAAAAAAGAATACTGCATCATCAGTGTAGTGACGTATCAATTAGCAAGGTACGTGAAAACATTGCCAGTTTTATCTCCTGGTGGCTAGAGTTGTACGGAATCCAAGCCAAGGTGGACATTGTTGGGTTTATGTCCTGTATTCCGGTTTAACTGAATGGGTCTATTAAGTTAGCCAGTAACCGGTTTAACGTCAAGGGTGTTTTGGTAATTATACCAGGGCTTTCTTTATGGCCAAGAAAGCGGAGATTATATATGTGTATTGTCTGTAACCCTAGATCTTGCGTTGAAAAGAGGTGAGAGCTCTCTTGCCTATGGTATTCCCGCACCACGTAGGAGAGACGATGTGAGAAAGTAATAATCACTGTATGCTTTACTTGTTATAGTGAAAATGATTGTCTCTGTGCTCGTGGATGTAATCCTGTTTTGGGTGAGCCACATAAATATCTTTCTCTTCTTCTGTGTGATTGGTTCCTTGTTGATCTTGTGATTAATGTATGTACACAACGTGTGATGTCAAAATCAAAACATGATATCGCTTGACCTTAAAATATTACATAATAGGCCATGTAAGAAATATTTATACTTAGACCGTCTATGAGTGAAATCAACTCTAAAGACCCTTTTTCATATATAGTACGAAATGAGCTTCTATTTTTTCCCTATCTACAACTAAACCCTAATATTGCATTAATTTTTGAAATACAACTAAAAGCATTAAGGCTTAAATGGGCGGCCCATGTTGAATCCATCTTATGAGGGTCAGGTCAAGCTGACTCCCATTAGCTTCGGGTTGAAGTTACTTAGAATTAAAAAAATCAGTTATAGATAAGGGTTAGCCTTCAACCCATGGAAACTTCTTTACCCAATTCGACCAGTTTGCTGGAGCCTGTAGCTAAATCTTCTGACAAAATTAATCTTACTACGACCAATGAGAGTAAGATGATGAGTCCATGACGTATCCATTGATGGGACTAATGGTGGAGGATTTCGTAAAAAATATGAACATTATCAAAAGTAAAAAAGATGTCCAACAAGCTTGTAAAAAAAAGTACAACCAAACCACTGGATCTACTGTTCTCTACTTTTGACGATTAATCGAGCTGATGGCACTGAAAGCAGTGGGGTTACCCAGTATGGGAAAATAAATATATGTGGATTCACTGGGTAGTGTTTTTTGAGTAATTCTCAAAACTCTCAATTTAAAAAGCTCTCCTTTTTGTTCCCTCGCTTCTTTTAGGTTGTGAAGGTTGAACTGTCCAAACTTAATCAAGATGTAACTTGGATCTAATCTAAATAATGAATAATACAATAGCATAACTAATTATGAAAGTAAATTATATCTCCGAAATTTATGGCTTTTCTTGAAAAATAGTGGGGTTTACAACTCTCCACTACCTCTTTCTTTTTACAAATGCGAGTGATGAGAGTCTTTATGATCTTTACAAGTGTAGAGAGTTACCCAAGTTGTTCTCCTTTTTTAGGCCATTTCCTATGGGCATCTCTTTCATGAGATGCAAGCCTTACATTCCTAAAATGGCACGAAAGAAACAAGAAAGAAAGAGAAGCCAAAAGTCAATAAATACATGTGTTGATTCACTTAGAGAGAGGAAGATCATTCAGTGGTCATGTGGACCATGCTAAATGGTATTCCAACAGTGGAGCCCATTTAGCAAATCTAATGTTTCTACACACGGCATCTCTTATGAATTGTATAGCTGTAAATTTGGCACTCATCAAACTTTTACTCACAATTAGATTGAAATTCTAAAAAAAATGATGTCCCTAAAACCATTAAAATTTAGGGTCACAGACCAACAGGTTTATAATGATCTAATCGAGTTGGAATTTTGCATAGTTTTCATACATCATAGTCAGCCCCACCGCAAGGAGTTTTCTAGCGCTCCTCTTAATTTGATGAAGAATCTTCTATCATAATTGGACAATGTCTCTCAAAACTCTAAGCTTCCAAAAAAATTTGTCTTCAAAGAAAATAGGTGTAGAATTCATTTAGGATAGAGAGAATTTGCCTACGAATTAAACACACCGATGCCATTATTTGCTACTCCTGTTTGTTTATAAAGTGGAATAAATAAAATGAGATTGAGTACCAAATCAAAAAGATAACGAAGTATATGGAGTTGGGAGTAAAAGCACATATATTTGTCTTTTTGTGCCTTTTATATTACCTTTTTTTTTCTATTATTTTGTGCCTTTTAAGGGCACCTTTCCTTTTATCATTAGTGCAACTAAAATTAGTTTTTTCCATTTCAGGCTTTACAGCTAACTTCCTTCACCTTTTTTATTCCTTGATTTGACACTCCTTATGTACCCCACAACAAACAAGCATTGGCTTCAGATTATGATTGATACTGGCTGTAATTTGTATGTAAATGGGTATGAGCTCTCTCTTTGAATGCTACTAGTCTCTTTTTCTTTTTCTTTTTTCTTTTTTTGGGTAAAGATAAATGCTAGCTACAAGTTAGTGTGTATCTTTATATCTTTCGTATGATTTTCTTAGATATTATATGTATTTTGTATGTATATGGGCATGCTATCTATCTTTTGGTGCTATAAAATTCGGTGTGTCTCTTGAGTGCGACAAGATGTAAGTGACGCTGTTTTGCCGTTTTATTAGGTTTGGATCTAGATAGTGTAATTTATTAACGACAGATCTCATCATGTCTTAACTTTGGTAATTGTCTCTGTTTTAGTGCTAAAAGTCATTCTCTTTTAATACGTTTATGCAAGCAGTGGTGAACCCAAAATTAGTATTTGAATGGGTGGAGGATGTTCAATTAAAAAGCTCTCTTTCTACTCTCTCCTTGGAAAAAAAAAATTTTAAAAGTGCCCCCAAGCGTGCAACCGATAATCACTTAAAATCGTGGATGCAAAGATAATCACTCATTTGTAATATACTACTTTAAAATTTAGCCATACTAGCATTCATCTCATCAAGAGAGAGAGAGAGAGAGAGAGAGAGAGAGGCGCAATTTAGCAGCAAACAAGCGCCGTCCGCTGATTCCTCCGCGAGAGTAACATACAGATTAAAGGGATAGCTTACCAATGGGATTGACATTACTCGAGTAAATCTCCACCTGTGGGTGCTGCAGCGGATCACCATACACTTCAGTGGTGCTCGTTCACAAGAACCTCGCTCCAAACTCTCTTCGCCAACATACATACTCCTACAGTAGAGTAATGAGCACCTAAGTAGGTGGTGTTGTATATCGGAAATTTTACCATGGATGTCATTAAAAAAATTCATCAACTTGGCCAGCATGTTCAATGTCCCCACCTCATTCATCTTGTACTCCCGCAAGCCACCGAATCCATAACAAACTATAAAAAAAAAAAAAAAAACACACACACACACACACAAAATTCACTTCACAAAACAGTTTAGGCATTTGGAAAGAGCAACATGTTAGTGGCCTGGGTTGGTGGTCCATATGACCACCATATATCTTTTTAGTTTATATATATAATAGATAGTAAAATACTTTATTTTGCAAATAAATTTTCGAAACGACTCTAACTGATGCACATCATTTGAAAACACCGGTCATCCATTGAAACTGTAACGCTAAGGTCTTTAATCTGTAATTAGATTAGTTTACTAATGCGAACTGTGGCGGTTTCATATCTTGACGATATATTTCCTTCCACAATCACGACACCAATATCCCTTCCTAATCAAGAACTTAATGATGAAAAGTGGAATCTTTAATATAACTTCTCTAATGGAAACTGTAATGTCATAATACTTTTATATTCGCACTTCATTACACAATAATCACATGTGATAGAAAACAAAATAAGAATTGCAAAATCGTTTCTTTAATTGAACAATGTATAGTGTCATACATCATTGATTCCTACAAGGCATTTCATTCAAGCCCACAGTTATTACATGGTCTTTAAAATCCTTTGTCGCCGATGCCTTTGTCAATGGATCAGCAACCATGAACTTCGATGGAGTTCCAACAACTGACACTAAACGATCTCGTACTTTCTCCTTCAAAACAAAAAACTTTACTTACAGAAACTTTGATTTACTGGAATACTTGTCATTCTGCGCAGAAAGTCGAGTAGCATTGTTATCACAATAAATCTTTAGCAGTTCAAAAATTCTGCCCATAATTACAAGTCCCATGATGAAGTTACGCATCCATAGTACGTGACATGTGGCTTCAAAGCACGCCACATACTTTGCATTAAATGTGGATGGAGTGACTAGCGATTACTTTGCACTCCTCCATGATACTGCCCCGCCAGCCAACAGAAAGATGTAACCTAATATTGACCTTCTTAAATCGAGACATCCTGCAAAGTCAAAATCTGAATATCCAATAACCTCTAGTGGATTGGATCTCTAATATGTGAGCATATCTCTTCTAGTGCCGTTAAGATCACGCATCACTTTCTTGACAGCTACAAGTGAAACATGCCGGGATTACTCTGACATCTGCTTAACATCTTGACTACAAAATTAATGTCTGGCTTCGTGCAAGTCTGTAGGTATATTAGACTTCCTACTACTGCTGCATAGGGATATTTATTCATTTCTAACTTTTCTATGTTAGCCATGGGGCATTGTTCTTTACTAAACCTATCTCCCTTAGATATAGGGGCATTTTGTGGTTTACTCATTTCCATTCGAAAATGTTTGAGTATACTTTGTACATAGGCTTCATGACACAACCCAAGTAATCTTCAAGATCGATCTCGGAATATCTCAATTCCTATTACAAAGGCTACTTCACTCATATCTTTCATGTCAAAAATATTCTCAAGGTATAGCTTAGTTTCTCGGATCATACTAAGGTCATTACTGGCTAGTAAAATGTCATCTACATACAGGCCTAAAATAATGAACTTGCTCCCACTGATCTTAAGATAAATACAATGGTCAACTGGATTTTTGGTAAAACCAAAAGATGTAATAATATGATTGAACTTTAAATACCATTGTCTGGAAGCTTATTTCAGCCCGTACATCGACTTCTTTAACTTACAGACCAGTTTTCTATCGTTACATTGTTGAACAGACCCTTCAGGTTGTTCCATGTACACTTCTTCATCGAGATTCCCATTTAAGAAAACTGTTTTAACATCCATTTGATATAGCTTTAAGTCATAATGAGCTACTAGGGCCATTACAATTCTGAATGAGTCTTTCCTAAATACCGGAGAGTAGGTTTCGTGATAATCGAAACCTTCTCTCTGAGTGAATCCTTTAGCCACTAGTCGGGTTTTAAATCGTTCAACTTTTCCTTTAGAGTTCATTTTGGTCTTAAAGACCCATTTACAACTAACGATCTTGGACCCTTCAAGTAGTTCAACGAGATCCCAAACCTCATTTATAGCCATGGATTATAACTCTTATTTCATAGCATCTAACCATTTATCAAAATTTTCACTGTTTACAGCTTCGTTAAAAGTTTTTGGATCTTCTTTAATTCTAATATCCGATTCTTCTAGATACACAATATAATCATCCGAAATAGCAGGCCTTCTAATACGAGTCGACCTTCTCAACACTTCTAGATTTTCTTCATGAATAGTTGGTTATATTGGAGGAGTTGGTTGTGTATCTTGAGTAAGTGGATCAACAGGTCATTCTGGGAATGCCCTTATATTAAGTGGAATCATTAATCCACCTTAAGTGGAGGATTGAGGCTCATCTCTAATCTCCTTGTATATAATATTTCTAGCATCGCTACTCCCACTGTTGTCATGATTCTCCAAAAACTTGGCATTATTGGACTCGACTATTCTTAGTGAATGATTATGACAGTAAAATCGATACCCTTTAGACTTCTCCGGATATACAATAAAATATCCGCTCACTATTCTAGGGTCTAACTTCTTTTCTTGTGGGTTATATGCTCGCACTTCAGATGGATATCCCCAAACTCAAAAATGGTTTAAGCTGGGTTTCCTACCAGTCTACAACTCGAAAGGAGTTTTGGGAATTGCTTTACTATGAACCCTATTTAAAATATACATGGCCATCTTCAGTGCTTCACCCCATATAGACTCGGGTAACGAGGTATTACTAACTATACTCCTAACCATATCTAAAAGAGTCCTATTCCTTCTTTCAGCAACTCCATTTTGCTGAGGAGTTCTAAGCATTGTGTATTAGGCAACAATGCTTTTGGATTTTAGGAATCTAGCAAACAGACCAGGGTTACGGCCCGCTTCAGTGTACCCACCATAATATTCACCACGGCAATCTGATCTTACAATTTTGTTCTTCTTGTCTAATTGTTTTTCTACTTTTGCCTTAAATATTTTGAACATAGTCAAAGCATCAAACTTTTCTTTAATGAGATAGACATAACCAAAGCGTGAGTAGTCATCTATAAAGGTGATGAAATATTGTTCTCCTGTAAGACAAGATATAACTAATTTGCCACAAATATTCATATGGATTAACTGTAAGAGTTCAGAACTTCGTGTGGCAGTTCTCTTGACTGTTTGAGTCTGTTTTCCTTTAATACAGTTAACACAGACACCGAAATTAATGAAATCAAGGGTTGCTAATAACCCGTCCTTCACTAATCTTAACATCCTCTCTTTCGAGATGTGTCCTAACCATTTATGCCACAACTTAGGAGAGTTTTCTTTTATTAGTCCTCTCTTCATGCCAACATTTGTCCCACAAGTAATATGGTGTGTAGTTAGTGATTGTGTGTATAAAGTATCTAACTTTAACTTATACAAACCATCACATAATGAACCACTACCAATCATTTTATTATTGTAGAAAAGTTTCAAAAATCCTCGATCAAAGTTAAATACATATCCATTTACATCTAACTTTGAAATGGAAACCAAATTTCGGGAAATATCTGGAACATAAAAGGTGTTCGACAGATCCAGAACAAATCCTATACCTAGCACCAGCCTATACATGCCTACTATCTCAACTCTTGACTCCTTCTGGTTCCCTATAACGATGGTTCTTTCCCTATCACTTGGCCTCCAGGTTGAAAGAAATCTCTGCAAACAACCAGAAATGTGAACGGTTGCACCAGAGTCGACCCACCATATATTGGATTAGACATTAATAATATTGGTTTCACATACAAGAGATATTTGCTTAACTCTTTTCTCAAACCAATTCTTCCTTTTGAAGCAGTCCTTCTTGAAATGTCCTTTCTTCCCATAAAAGTGACATTTTTCGGATCCTTTCTTTCCCTTTCTCTTCATTAGTTTCTGACCTTTCAGATCTACCTTGGGCGTATTGAGATTATTCTTAAAGTTTCTAAAACCTTTCCTACCCTTTGTATAGGAGACAAAGTTTACTAGAAGTTACCCCTCGGCCTTAAGCCTCCTCTTTTCTTGATCACATCTTGCGATCAACTCATTTATGGTCCACCAACTAGAGCTCTGATTGTATGTTACCTTAAATGGGCCAAATGCAGGGAAAAGGGAATCAAGAATGAATTGGATCAAATATCGATCTGAGATACTCATGTCTATATCCTTCAACTTGGATGATAGGTTGGACATGAGTAGGATATGTTCCCTAACTCCTTTTATCCCATCGTATTGCATGTTAGTTAATTTATTTATTAAGGTGGCACCTAATGCCTTTCGGTCGCTTCAAACTGTGACTTAATCTCTTTTAAGAGTTCCTTAGCATGTTTTTCTTGATCAAGTGATCCCATAATACTCTTAGAAACGGAAGTCATAATAATCTTTTAGCATTTCTTATCACATCTATGCCACGATCATATTTGGCCCTTTCATATTCAGAACTCTGTTCGGTGAGCGCAGGAGGCATGGGCTCATCTAATGCCATGTTTAAGTCTAGAAAAGTTATGGTCAACGACAGCATGTCTAACCAATTAGGATAATCCGATCCGTCTAATGAGGGAATATTTCCTAAGCACGAGGGAAGAGATATTGATTTGGAGGAAAATGCTGTAAAAAGAAAGAAGAGATAGACTATTACTCTCACAATTCTATAATACTTTGAATTTAAAGGGAACCTACAACAGAAGTAATAGTTTCACATCATCACAAACAACCTTTGGGTCAAATGTAATATGTTAATGTTATTACTCTTGTTTACTTGATAAAGCCACAATTTGTTGAGTGAATAAGTGAGATCTCACATTTCGGCATAGATCAAAATGAATTCACAAAACATCTTTAATATATTTTATCCCAATCTTCAAATAATTGAAAGATAACTTCCTTTGGGTTGATTATCGATCTTTTAAATGAAGTTGCAAGTTTACGTGTCATATGCTGTATCAATAATTCAATTATCAAAATATAAGTTTTATCATAACTCGGTCACTTTGGTGACTAAGTTAAACAAAATTTATAAATTGCAAATTGAAATCAATAGCACTAATATGGTTTTAGTCTCCAAATGCCCATTTTCTAACTTAATTGGGCTCTAATTGTTTTAGTCTACACATTAGGGAGACTCGATTGCTAAGGATCACACAACTACTTGATAGGATAATCTTTCCAAAAATTAATGGTCCAGTATGACATAAATCGGACCGTTGACAAGCTCCTATCTTAACCTTAATTGTCTTAATTAATCTACCATAACTAAAGATCAACTTAATCCATCCATTGATTCACACAATATTGAACATCAGAGCACATGTATAGATCAATTATAACTCAAATCAACACTAATTATGCAAACAAATAAGCGGAAACATGAATGAGATGAGTTAAACATGCATAAACTATATATATAATGCTCAAATAAAATCATTGATGAATAATCTAAAACATTCATATGATAGATCTCATTATTAGAAACACAATGAAAGAAACGGATCGTCAATCGCATATCGGATATGTCCGATATAACCAAAATAAGTTTTCAATCATTGGTTTTCCCTTAATCTAGCCTTAATTTGTTCAAATTTGAAACTAAGTAACTGTACCAAACATTTGCTACAACTTGATCTGCTGATTATACGGTTTGGATCGGATTTGATCACGTCTCTGATGACCTAATTAAGAAAACAAGTAATTGCCCCTTTTTTCTAATAATAATTTACTTAACTGGGTCGGGCCAGTGAACGGTTCAGGTCAGGTCTGAATGGACCTGCAAGCCTAACATGTTCTGCTGGGCTCGCATCGGGTCGGATCCGAATCGGGTTTTCAATATCCGGCCCACAAGAGGTTCGGTTCATGAACAGTGGGTTGGGTCGGGTCAGCGGGTAAGGCTTGCACTGAGTTGACCCATCTCAAACCCGGACCCATATAATGATTCAGGTCCACTTGCCAAGTCATCAGCTTGACCCGAACCCGACCCAGGACTATTCATCATCGTCTTTAACAGAGACGAACGATGCCCAATGTCGCCCGACAAGCCAGCAATGGCTCGGACGGCCACGGCTGTCCAGCACGATACCGGTGACAACAGCGGCAGATCCCGCCAGCCCTTCCCGTCACCAGCCGAAGATAGTTTGTCCTTTTGTTTTTTTTTTTTTTTGCTCAACCACATGCTCTTTATTCTAGAAACGGGAAAACAGAGTCGACAGTTTTCGACGATTCTAATCCATGCAACGCAAATACTATGGGCTCTGATACTAATTGTTAGCTAAAATTGCCCATTCTTAACACTTTGAATGGATTAGATTCGCACTGCAATGACACGATTAAACGTAAATGGTTCTCCAAATTTAAGAGCATACCAGAATCCATCGCTAAAGGAGATGGAACAGCCGCCCAGAGTAGGAATTATAACTCCCTCAGTTTTCTCGTAATGCTAGCAGCTCGATGGTGATGATTAGCTTTGATTGTGTGTCTGTATATGAAGATGAGGGAGTTCCTCGGCCTTTTATAGCCATCCTACCATTAACGGATGACTGCAACATTCATCTTCTCATTATGGATTGTTGCCAGCGTTACCTCATGGATAGTAAATGTCGAAAAACTGAAAATTGGATTGAATGGTAGTAAAGTGCATTGAGGAAGAGGACCGTTTCATGAACCGTTATGAAATGAGTGGTGGTCATTTGGACCACCAACCTTGGCCACTAACACAGCATTGCCAACGTACCCTCCATCTCCTAAGCTTTTTGATCGACGTGTTCTTCCAGGGGATAAAGAAAGCATCATCAAATTCCTTTATTATTGTCTGCGAAGTTGATTTCCTTGCATGTTCCTCATCAATGCCTATGATTAAATCATCCCTCCGCCCCGATGCTTGGCTGTGGAGGCGGTGGTAAGGCGAGGAACCTGACGATGACGTCGTTGACAACGCAACATCTTTCGACATCGATGAAGATGAAAAGAACATTTCTGTCCTCTCCTGCAAATAATTTGGCTGGAAACAAAGTGATCAATGCCACCATGATTCAAATTTGATTAAGTAGCAATGGTTGTTGGTTTTAGGGTTTCATGCCCCCTTTCGGATAAAAACCAGCTTCATTTTTTATTTTTGGTTTTAGGCTTTTTCCTTTGTTTGCAGTTTGCGGCGTCAGATTCTATTGTGAGTGATTGAAGGGAGAGTGAGTTTAGAGGAGGATATATGGCATGAGTGATTGCGAGTGAGAGTGACTAAGGGATGCTTTCGAGGTTTAGGAAAAGAAGCAAACAACATTTACCCATGTTGCCTATGGACAAAACGAAGAACATCGGCTATCGCATGATATGTTTGAGACACTATCCTTTCATAGTGGGATGGGGAAATTTCGTTGCTCTTTCCCCATCACTATTAGGGTTTCATGCCCCCTTTCGGATAAAAACCGCCTTCATTTTTTAGTTTTGATTTTAGGCCTTTACCTTTGTTTGCAGTTTGTGGCGCCAGATGCTATTGTGAGTGATTAAAGGGAGAGTGAGTTTGGAGGAGGATATATGGCATGTGTGATTGCGAGTGAGAGTGAGTGAGGGGGTGCTTTCGAGGTTTAGGAGAAGAAGCAAACGACATTGACCCATGTTGCCTATGGACAAAGTAGAGAACATCGGCTATCGCATGATATGTTTGAGACGCTATCCTTTCACAGTGGGATGGGGAATTTCGTTGCTCTTTCCCCATCACTGTTAGGGTTTCATGCCCCCTTTCGGATAAAAACCGCCTTCATATTTTCGTTTTGGTTTTAGGCCTCTACCTTTGTTTGCAGTTTGCAGCATTAGATCCTATTGTGAGTGATTGAAGGGAGAGTGAGTTTGGAGGAGGATATATGGCATGAATGATTGCGAGTGAGAGTGACTAAGGGGGTGCTTTCAAGGTTTAGGCGAAAAAGCAAACAACATCAACCCATGTTGCCTATGGACAAAGCAAAGAAAATCTGCTATCGCATAATATGTTTACGACACCATCCTTTCATAGTGGAATGGGGAAATTTCGTTGCTCTTTCCCCGTCACTATCAATATTGGTTGCTGACAAATGGGTACGGTGTAGCGACCCGACTAACCCGTCACTATCAGTATTGGTTACTAACAGCGGGTACAATGCAACAACCCAAATAATCCACTGGCCCAGCAAGAGTTTAAGCATCTTGAGCCATGTGAAAAGCTCACCAAGTTACTGGACCAGTAGGCTATTCGGGCCATTACATACAGGGACTAAATGCTACCCTTGTATCCTTCCATCGACTCCAGAGGGACTCAATTCAACTAAAGTTAAATAGCTCAAAATAATTATTATTTATTAAAATAATATTTTTCAAGTTTATAGGTGTATTTCAAATTAAAATGACCGACTGGCCTATCAGCCAAATGGCAGGCTCCAAAAGGATCGGCTCCACCACATGGTGCCGAATTAGTTCAAACCGCAGATTACCGAAACGTTTAGTTGAGAGAACAGGTCGACACTGCCCCTGGCCCACTCTTTGAAAACTAAAGGAACCATCCCGGAGCCTTCCCTCCCAAAAAAACATTAAAATATATGCATCTCCCTCTCCTTCAATAGCTACGTCCATCTACAATCTCCTCTCAATTAAAGCCCACTGAGTGGAGAGAAAGCAGCAGCAGCTATGGCTATGACTACGAGCCAGTCATCATCGGAGCATCAGCTCGGCGCCTCTTTGTCATCGACGCCATCCTCCTTCGGAGAATTCTCTGCCATCCCGCCGAAGAAGGCGCCCATCGACGAGCAGCAGAAGAAGACACGGATGGTTTGTGCTGAATTTTATTTCTGAATACCTCTCTTCTTCATATTTATCCTTAGACTATTTTGGGATTTGGATTTGTTCGCATTAGATTGGATATATATTGAATTATCATGATATGGCTGCGCCCGGGTATGTATGTATGTATGCAGTCGCCCTCTATGTCCTCTCTCTCTCTTCCTAGTGAGGATCTGCAACGGGTTGATTTTCTGTGTCCTCAAGTGATCTGGATCCGGACACGGAACCATCAGACCGGTTCTGGTTCGATCAACTATGTGCAACCCTTGTCACAGCTGGGTTCATTTTCCGGGTCCCAAACCGTAACTGCATCAGGAACCGGAACTGGAATTGGCACCATGTCCTGAACTGAAGTGATTATGATGGAGAAGAACCATCAGGTAGGTTCTGATTCCGAACCGGACGCAAGTGATTCCGTTTTTGCATTCGGGTGTCGATGCCTGTGGAAAGAGAGAGAGAGAGAGAGAGAGAGAGAGAGAGAGAGAGAGAGAGAGAGAGAGAGAGAGAGAGAGGAGGAGGAGGAGGAGGGGAGGGGATCAGAGAGAGAAAAAAAAAGAGAGATATGGAAACGATGGCGACTATTTGAGCGGGTGTGGAATTGCCTGTCTCTCACTATCGGTGTTCGTTGTTTGGAATTTTTTTTTTTTTTTTTTTTTGTCCTCTTCTCTGGTAATTGATTGTTGGTTGTTGTTTTTGCGGAGGGGAGAAGCCCTACCACTGGGTTACTGTGGTTTGGAGTGTGTTGATTTGGATTTGTTGCGGTTTCCATATTTAGCTTTGTGGTTGATAATTTCATGAGATTGTGTTGTTTTATATATATATAGGAGCATTTTCCTGTGCATACGTTTTTTATAGACTTTTTGTGCACACTCTTTGGTGGGGCCCACTGTGGACCCCACCAAGGGATGAGACTAGGAAGGTTGGAAAGATCTATGTGAAAGCACCCTACATATCAAATTTGGTCTCAATCATATATCCCTAACCCCTTCATCCATAACTCACAATTTTACTCCGTTCGGATTGATGTATAGTCAATCCAATGGTCAAATAAATTCGGATCTAAGCAAAAGTTGGGGCGAGTTGCTATCATGGGGTTCCATGTATATTGCAAGGTTTGGATTGAGTGATAGATAAGCTCCACCTAGAATTCTCACGAAAAAAATGATGAAGGACGGATGCATATGAAGATTCTCCATATATATATATATATATATAGAGCAAATATATGACATAGGATTGAATAGGATAGGAATTATTCTGAACATTGCCTTCCACAGCCCAACAAGTCACTTGCTGCCTCCATATCACTAAGAAAATGAACCACCATATGCATGAGGATAGCGTGATAGTGATATGTGATTTTCTCTTCCTACTTTGGACATTAGACATTCATGCAAAACGGGTCGTATCTTGTAGTGGGTCCTTAATAGGGCACAGTGGTATTTCTTTATTTTCTGTTGTCAATTTGCATTAGTCTTGTTGAAACTACTTCCAAGTGGAGATAGTCCTTGGGAGTTATGTAATTAACTGATGCAAGAGTATACCTGAGTCCTGTATTTAGGAGACAACCTTTGAATAAAATGAACTGAATTTTCAACAGAAGACTCTCTTGTTTGTCAGGTGTGATCTCCCTTTTGATATCATCTTCGTTTCTTTTCTTCTTCCTTTCTGAACGCTGCTTTAGTTTTTGAGCACTATAGCTCGGGGTTGCGAAAAATCATATAATAGATAGACCATAGAAGCCAACGAAAGAAATCCTCTCATTTTGTTTGGAAGTAAAACACATTCGAAGCGCTCTGTTTGTGGAATGAGCGTACAGTTGCACCTTGGTAAATTGAAAACAAGTGCCCTCAAAAAGGCTTTGAAATGAAATGATGAAGAACCAGAATACTAAAATGTTCTTTCCCAATAAGAAAAATGAACTGCCCACAAAACGGAATTGATGACTGAACGGTGGCTTTTGTTGACTTTCATTAAATGCAATTCATTTTCCGCAGGCGGAAGTCACTCCTCTGCAGTTTCAGTATAACAATCTGGGAAGGAAAGAGGAGGGATATGTGACAATCCCGGTAAACTTTTCCTTTGCCAAAAAAATATATATATATATTGCTCTTATACCTAGCAATATATATATATATATTTGCTAGTAATATTTTTCATAGGTAGGGTAGGTAATTTGCCAATATGAGGCACCACTCTTTCATTGTAATTTTTTGTTTTTTTTTCAATAAAACAGAAAAAGTTTATTAATAAATAAAAGAAACAACAACAGATAAACCAATAGACAAATTTACAAAGTAAGCACCAAACAAACCGTAAATAACACAACATTTACAGCTTTAAACAATTAAATTAATCTGAAGTGTTGATTGTCTTTAGATTATTCTTGTGTTTTATATGCGCCAAATTGGATAGTTGGGAGTCCCAATTTTGGGTATGCCATGGGTTGGGCCTGCGATTAGGATTGAGATGCATAGACTTTAGTATTATTCTAATATATAAACTAAAGAAAAAAAAAAAAACTGAAGTCACGATGTAATTTCGTTCTTTAAAATGAAAGGATTCCACTCTTTTGTTTAATGTGTGGCCAATATGAAGATGATCAAGGAAAGGCTCTTTTGTGGAAAAAAAAACATTCGCACTCTCTTAAAATTTCATATTAAAATTCCATTTTCGTCACAAATAAAAGAAATCATCTTTACATACCCAGTACAAAACAAAATCCCATCATATCTTTGCACCTTTTCCTCACCTTTGTATCCATGACCAATCATCCAAATACTTCAGCTTAACTTCCAAACACGTCAGCTGAACAAAAGGGGGGTTGCAGGTAATTTTTTTAGGGAAAGGAAAGCACTATACTCAGTGCTATCATATATCCACTGATGATATTAGGCATGATGCTAGATCATAAGATGATCACAGAAAAGAAGGGCTGCATTTATGAAAAGTGGCCCTCAGTGGGCTCAATAGAGCTCGGACCTCAATGCAATCGATCTCCTTGCAAGAGAGCATTATCCTCTCTGTAAATAATCCTGAACACGACCCCAAATTGGATAGTTGGTTTTCCATGTTTAGCTTTGTGGTTCAGTATTTCACATGGGATTGTGGGTTTTTTTTTTTTTTTTTTTTTACTTTCGTTGTGGGTTTTTTTTTTTTTTACTTTCATAGCTATATATGATATAGGATTGAACAGGATAGGAATTAATCTAAACGTTGCCTTTCAGAGCCCAACAAGTCACTTGCTCCATATGTGACTAAACAAACCATCTCACTAAGAATACTGAAAAGTTCTTTCCCAAAAGTAAAAATGAACTGCCCACAAAATGGAATTGACCACTGTTTTAACAGTGGCTTTTGTTGATTTTAATTAAATGTTATTCATTTCCACAGGCGGAAGGCACTCCTATGCAGTTTCAGAATAATAATCTGGGGAGGAAAGAGGAGGAATGTGTGACAATCCAGGTAAAAATTCTTTTGCAAAAAAACAAAAAACAAAGAATAAAAAAATAATAATAATCTTGCTAGGCTCTCAAAATGTGTGACCTCCAAACAATGGAACAGCTTCTGCAAGAATAATATACCATCTCCACTTGTGGGGGCATATATATCCAAATAAACCCTAAACAAAAGCACTATCAATTCGTTGGTCAAGTTAACCTTTCATTCCAGTTAAACTCCAATGTAATTTGGAGTTTGATTAATCATGTTTGAATATATAGCAACATTTTTTAATTCATAATAAATAAAATCTATACAAAAATGGTCGGATTGGATCGGATTGAGCATAATCCATCACCAATCCGAACATTGGAATTCCAAATTACATTGAAATTTGAGTGGAATGCATGCAAAGTGTGAGTTACAATATGAAAATTTTGACTATTATGGCACAAAAGTCAAGTTTAAGGATAGTGTACCGTCAATATCCCTTTTTTTCATTCATTGTCATCAATATAAGTTATAAAGGTTATCATTTTTACATCCAATCTATGCAAATTATAGATATAAAGGATTTTACCAAAAAAATCATGCGAGGAGACTTTCAAAATAAACCCCACCCAAGGTCTAGGTGCTCCCATGGAATTTCAATGTTCGGATTAGAGGAGTGCATAACCACTCAAATTCCAATGTTCAAATTGGATCGGATTAAGTATAATTCATCATCAATCTGTTACCTATGGATTAACAATTTTGCAATTCGTAGCCAATCTGTTACCTATTAAAAATAGAGCCAAACCAAATTGTGGATCAACGGTTCGATTCAATTAAAATTGTTTAATTCGTTAAATAATAAAACAAACATAGAAATCAAACCCCATATAAAAATATATAAAAATATATATATTTTTTATGCCAATGGTTCGGTTAGGTTTAGTTTCAATTTATAGATAAAGGATAAAATCTGTCACCAAACCATTACTAATGGATTAGAATTTTTTAATCTATCATTAAATCATTAACCATCAATTCGATTAAAAAATCATAGATCAAATTTGATTGGTTTGATTTTACGAATGGTTTTATACACCCCTAGTGTAATCCATGTCAAAATAGGTGTGTACGTACTCACAGTGCGGGTGAGTGTGAATGAAAAGTGGCTCAAGTACAGCACGGACCGCAAATGAAAACATGTGTAGGGACAATTTTTTAATGCCAAGACCTCCTCATTCCCTTTACGATTAGAGAACAGAAATGGTCCGCTTCCATTAATCTTTTTTTTGGGAGACCAAAGTCAGCGTAATAGCTCAGAAAGCGTTTTCCAAGTTTGAAAAGCAATTAATACGGTAGGATAAGGGCCTGGCAGTCTCCAACGACTCATACGTTGAGCTAGGGTTTATACGGAGAGACCGAGGTTGGGCTGACTTTTAGTGTCTGCTGTGACCTGTGAGGAATGAGAAGAGTAAATATTTTTCGTTGCTAATAGCACAACTCGTTGATAACAGGACAACTGTATGAGCGGCCCATCAAAACTAACCAACCGTCACCTTCCTAGAACCTTCCGCATGCGCACAACTAAAAACGTAGAGAATAGCAAGGTATAGTACGTTTGCATCTGCTTTTGGCCTTCCATTATCACCCTTCTCCGAGCTTCTTTGAAGGCCACTCCACATTGAGAAAAAGCAGCTATGACTATGAGCCAGTCATCGGAGTATCAGCTCGGCGTCCCTTCATCATCGACGCCATACCGGTTCGGAGAATTCTCTGGCATCTTCGACATCCCGCCGAAGGAGAAGAAGGCGCCCATCGACGAGCAACAGCAGCAGAAGACACGGATGGTTTGTATCTGAATTTAATTTCCAAATGCATCTTCGGAGTTGAAAACTAAAGTGCGCCAATAGGTTTACTGTATTCCGATTGCATCGGCGATGCTCCTCTCTCTCTCTCTCTCTCTCTCTCTCTTCTAGATTCTATGGTGGGGCCCACTTGATCAATGTTCTGCTGCTATGCTGTGTGTCCTGAAACCATCAAACAGGTTCTGATTCTCTGGTGGGGCCCACCTGATCAAGCCCTGGCCTGGCCTCTTCACATCTGGTTTGATTCGGAGCAGTGTCCTGAAGTGATCCGGATCCGGATCCGGACATGGAAACGTCGGTCAGATCGTCTCTGGTCCTCAGGTGGGGCCCACTCGACAACCCCTCTCCCCACTTGGTTCATTTTCCGCGTCCTAAACCGTAAATGCATCAGGAATATCGGAACTGGAATGCGCACCGTGTCCCGAACTGAAGTGATTCGGATGCGGAATAACCATCAAATAGCTTCAGAGTCCGAACCGGATCGGTTCCGGATACAATTTATTCCGTTTTGCAATCAGTGTCGATGTCTGTGGAGAGAGAGGCAAAGGAGGGGAAGGGATCGGAGAAAAGAAGTGATGTTGGTTGTTTGGATTTTTTTTTTTTCTCATCTGGTAATTGATTGCTGGCTGTTGTTTCGTTGTTTTGTGGAAGAGTGTGTTGATCTGGATTTGTTGGGGGCTTCTATGTTTAGCTTTGTGGCTCATTATTTCATATGGGATTGTAGGTTTTTTTTCTATTTTTAAACTTTCGTAGCTATATTTGATATAGGATTGAATAGGATAGGAATTATTCTAAACATTGCCTTTCAGAGCCCAACAAGTCACTTGCTCCATATATGACTAAACAGACCATCTCACTAAGAATACTGAAAAGCTCTTTCCCCAATAGGAAAAATGAACTGCCCACAAAATGGAATTGACCACTGTTTTAACAGTGGCTTTTGTTGATTTTAATTAAATGTTATTCATTTTCCACAGGCGCAAGGCACTCCTCTGCAGTTTCAGAATAATAATCTGGGGAGGAAAGAGGAGGAATATGTGACAATCCAGGTAAGCATTTTTTGTAAAAAACAAAAAACAAAAAATAAAAAATAATAATAGTATTCTTGGTAGGCTCTGAAAATTTGTGACCTCAAAACAATGGAACAGCTTCTGCCAGAATAATATGTCATCTCCACTTGTGGGGGCATATATCCCAATAAACCCTAAACAAAAAGCATTATCAATTCGTTGGTCAAGTTAAAGCATAATACAAAGTTCAGTGAATTCTGTCAAAAGCCACTTATTGCACTTCAGATTCAGGTAGAAATCAAGAATCCCTGAGGTTGTGGGTGAATCCTAACATGCGATTATAGCCTGTCCATATCTTCATAAACTGAACCCACGTAACTTGGTTTGCGTACAGGATGGTTCATGCCTTTAGAATTCATAGATACCAGTAAATGAGAGTTGTTTTGTTCTTCGCCATACCAAGGCGCAGGTAAATAGATTTATATTGAGTGAAGGGCAAGTTAGCAATCCAAACCGAGCCTTTAAAAGTTGTTTTTGTTTTCATGGAAACCACCTGATGATGCATAAGGATACAAGTTTTCATACAATTGATTGAGCCTTGAAATCCGAATTTCCAACTAGGGTCTATGTCTTCATCAGCAGGTGGCAATCGTTCGGAATCCATGCTCCATAGAAACCATGATTCCATTCAAACAAACAAGTCCTTACAGTCTGCATTGTAATCATTCTGTCTGAATGCAAATGCTTTAGAAAAGAGAAAAAAAAAATGACAGCATATGCTGCTGCTATTGCAGGTTGAGCCGGATGCGTCAAAAAAGCAAGGAGTAGAAGCACAGAATTCTTTCCATAATTATGGGCCTTGCAATGAAAGGTTAGTCGCCAATTATATTGATGTTCTATCTAGCCCTGATTTCATTTGAACCATGCTTGGTATATGTGCAAGAGCTATCTCCGTGGAAGCTTTGCAACATAATATACCGTTATAGCACTTAATTACAAGATTTGTCGCATTCATCATTTGAGCCCACTGTGAACACACCTTGGAGCCCAAAAAAGGGTCTGGTTTCACCTAGCAATTTGTTCATTTACAACAAATCTGAACTACTTGTCTAACAATCAATTTTTTCATAAAACATGGCCAGCTGATAAGTGCACTGGCCTGAAACTTTGACTCAAGACATGTCATCTGATGCATGCTCCAAAGCGTGCACTCATGCACCGATTTCCTTGTGCACTAGAGAACACCTTCAAATTGTTTTTATAATACCTTTTGTATATGGCTTTCTTTGTATGACATTGCTTACTGGTTTCTGCAGTGAATTGGGGCATGGCATTATGTCCAACGCTGTCGCGGTGAGTTTCAATTCTTAATTATTTCTTTGTTTAGGCCTTACAGTCTTATCTAAACAGTTGAATGTTTTGTTATTTTAATAGTTGAAACCAAAATTAGATCCTAAAATACTCCCACCCTTCTGTCTTGCACATTGTAGCCAGAGAATGGAAATTGTGAAAATACAGCTCTCCAGAAAACCTGTATTAGTTAAATTTTATAAAGCTCTTCGGTTCAGCCCATGGTCCCAGCCATTTCTCTCTCTACCATCCAAAAGTTCAGGCAAACATAGACACACTAATTCTTATAAAATTAGGGAAATAATATAAACATGTTTGTGCTAGTTTAATGGTCCAGGTTTCCACTCCTGCATTGGATTTTTGTCTTCAAGAACTTCGTTAAGGAATAAAGGTGTCGGTCACTAGTTTTAATGGATGAACAAAAGCACTCAGCATTTTTTAGCTCTTCTGGAGTTCCTAATACAGCCTTCTACACCCCTGATACTAGGGAAATAGGTGGAAAGTAATACGAGTAAAATGCTACAACTACAAGGAATTCTATCACTTTGCCAACAGATGTAAGAAGAACAAGCTTTCAATCCTACTATAAGAAGAGTAAAAGACTGAATATCTGATAGCTAATTGTCATAGACATCCCCATAATTGAACTACTCATGCCTGTCAAGCATCTAATGCTTCTTCTAAATACATAACTCATTACGGGCCACTTTGGAGCCCCACCTTCATCATCCAGTTTGAAACCACTAATGTAATTTCCCAATATGCTCATCTTAATCCTAAAGCCTTACATCAGATCACACATGCTCTATCTTCTGGGGCATTCTTCAATGACGTTTCTCCTTTCTTATCCATGTGGTACCTCAATTTTGGTGCATCCAACAACACGACTGAGTGTAGCATAATCCATCCCACATTAACCATATGTTAAATCAACACAAATTTGCACCATAAAATTTAGAAGCTGGTTGGGAAATGACATGGAAGCGAGTTATAATTAGTTTAAATTTGATTGTGTGCCATTCATTCTTTGTCATTTCTTCGTTTGGTTCTTCTAATAATAACAATTATCTTTGTGGCATATGAAATTAGGACATTCAAGTATCAGCAAATTATACTTATTCCAAATTCTAGTTCTTTTCAACAAGTTATTAATATGGTTGAATGTTAGGATCTATGGATCCTTATGTTAAGTGGTGGAGGAGAAGAAGAAGAAGAAGAACATACATAGAGAATATGGAAAAACTGTCGTGTCCCTTTGATGGGCATCGATCATACTATTTAACATCATACTATTTAACATGTATATTGCCTTAACTGAAGGCTGGGATTACAAAGATTAATATCTAATTATAAACAAACAATAAAAGGATATTAAGAGTATCAATGTTGTTTGATACATTGCAGCTATACAGAGTTGACTAGATCCCACATGTCACATGTGGGATATTCACGGGCATGATGGGCTTGGTAGACTTGTGTTTTCTATGCTTCTACACTCCCCCTCAAATTGATGTGGGTGTTTAGGAAGCATCAACTTGGAAAGAATGTAATTAAGACAATCATGGGGCAATCCTTTGGTAAACTCAACAACCAGTTTTTAGATGATAAGATATATGGTAGATAGATTTTGTTTGTGACAAAATGTTGACGAATGAGAAGGCAATCAATCTCAATATGCTTGAGATGCTTATGGAAGATAGTATTCTTCGCAATCCGAATAGCACTAGTATTATCTGCATATAGAGCAGTAGGGCCAGTAGAAAAACTCTAAATTCACAAGAAAGATGCCGGAGCCATATGACCTCGTTATTGGCAGCAAACATGAAATGATATTCTGACTCAGCAGTTCATTTGGAAACTGTGCATTGTTTCTTGCTTTTCCATGAGATGAGAGAGGGCTCTAAGAACATACACCATGCTGTCGTTGATTAACGAATATCAAGATATCCTACCCAATTTGCATTAGCATAGGCTTACAATTGTCACGCGGATATGGAAGGGTAGAATAATCCACAATTACAAGTACCTTCGACATAATGAAGAATCCAATAGACAACTCGTAGATGTGGTTTATGAGGATTCCCAATGAATTGACTGACGGTTTACATATCATGTGGGATGTTCGAGCAAGTCATGGCTAAATATAAAAGCTTGCCAACAGGACAACAAAATAGAGTTGGACCTGTAAAAGGAATTCCATCTTCTTTGCTGATTTCGACTTTCAGCTCTATTAGAGTAGCAAAGGTTTTGGCATTGCTGACTCGAGCAAAATGAAGTAAGTCATCAGCATATTTTGATTGAGTGACTCAAATTCCGTCCCTTTTTTGGGCAACTTCCAACCCCAGAAAGTAAGTTAAGGACCAAGGTCCTTCATTTTAAAGGTACTCATGAGATGAGATTTAAGGTCAGAGATGCTAGCATGATCATTTCCACTAAGGATCACATCATCAACATAGATCAATAGAATAGAATAACTACGAGATGTTAGCCGAATGAAAAGAGAGCTATCATTTGAACTTTGACAGAAGTTTGCTTGAAGCATGGCAGAGCAAAAATTTTCAAACTAGGCGTGTGGAGCCAGTTTAAGGCTATACAAGGATTTGGTTAACCTACAGACATGCTGTAGTGGACAAGAACATCCTGGTGGAGGACACATATAAACAGTTTCCTTAAGATCCCCATATAGAAAGGCATTTTTTACATCCATCTGCCAAAGGGGCCAATGGCGAGCTACCGCAGCAGCAAGTAGACACCGAACTGTAATTATTTTGGCTACTAGGGCAAATGTTTCCTCATAATCAATGCCATGCTCCTATTTGTAACATTGGGTACTAGGTGAGCCATGTATCTATTAATGCTACCATCATATCGTTGTTTAATAGAGTAGATCCACTTTCTATCAATGATAGATGTATCTACAGGAAGAGGCATCAATTCCCAGGTTTTGTTGGCCTCCAAAGTAAGGAGCTCATCTGTCGTTGCATATTATCAACATGGTATATTAGTAGCCTTAGAATAAGATGTCGGTATGGAAATTGGATTAAGGAGCGTAGGCTGGTAATGGCACTGGTAAGAAGAAGTCTGGCTATACAGGTGGATTGCCCATCAAGAGATAGGGGTAGGCCGAAGAAAACATTGATGGAGGTTATTGAATCAAATTTGAAGAAGTTCAATTTATCAAAGGATTTGGCTCAACATAGAACGGAATGGAGAAACGGAATTCATATAGCTGACCCCAACATGGTTGGGATAAGGCTTTGATGATGATGATTATAATGATATGGAAATTAGATTAAAAGCAGTAAATGAAGTTGGAAATCCATATCTATCAGATGGAACAGAGGTACGACTAGAGCGTCATAAGAGAGATCCAAAAGGCATACCTTCAATGGAAGTATCATTGGCCGGAGGAACTCACTCGGGAAGTGTATCAGGAGAGGGAGCCATAGGAGGCAGATGTCTCTGACTACGAGAATAAACCTTTGTGATAAGAGGAGGTGAAGGTAAAAATGATGGAAGAGAAGAGATTTGAATATTAAAGGGATTTTGTGACTGAGAATAAAATGGGATGTGTTCTAAGAAAACAACATTCCGAGAGATTCACAGACATTGCTCTTTAGGATCATTACACTGGAAACATTTGTATTCATTATTGTAGCTAAGAAACATACAGCGAGCAACTTGTAGTGATAGCTTGTTGTTGACCCATAATAAAAAATCACAGCTGATACAATATACTCAGAAGACTTTAGATGAGCTCAGAATGCAGCAATTCAAGTTTCAGAGTTAGTGAACTTCATTTGGTTTTGAACTTCATTTGGTTACTTAACTCACCAAAACACCAAGTTTGAGGTTCAATGACTTAAATCCAAGGGTCATCAAACAAGTTCAAGCTTCTGGGTTATTGAAGTCACTGAAACTCTTATGGCAACTCTCAAGCAAGCTTGAGAATGATATTTCAAAATTTCAAAGCAATTTGGCCTCATTACAACTCAAAATAAGCTTCAGTGACTATTTTTCAGCTCTTTAGGGATTACTATGAAAATTGACACTTCTACATGTTAATGCAAGCTCAAACTCAAGGAATGTCTTCAAATACATTTAAAGATTATCCTTTAAAATTTCAGAGCATTTGGACATCATCTGGACCCAAACTTAGTTTAGATAGACATTTACTAAGCTTTGTGGGGTCACCGTGCAAAGTGGCACCTCATGAAAATCAAATCAGCTGAAACTCCTGAAGAAATCTCAAATTATGCTCAAGGGAGACTCTGTAAAATTTCAGGTCAAACGAATATCATTTGACCCAAAATCTGCAAAAATGTCAACTTTGGGTCGGTGACCCCTAAGTCATAGGGTTCATTGACCAAAGTCCTGATTCCCGATGTCCACAATTGATGAAATTTGGGCATAAAGCTTCAACCATTCTCAAAGGAGATTTTGCAAATTTTCAAATCAAAAGATTTTGTTTGAGCCTACTTCCATGACGTGTTAGCTTAGAGGTCAATAATCCCTGAGTCATAAAGGTCACTGGCTAAAATCCTACTTTTAGGAGGTCAAAGCTAATAAGATTCGGAACAAAGATACAAAATATGTTCAAAATGAATTTCTCAAGGTTTCAAGTCAAATGAAAGTCGTTCAAGTATAAAACAAGCTAACTACCTACAATGTGGGGTGAATAGTGACTTAGAACATACAGTAAGTGGGTCACTATTTAAAATCCTACTTCCACAAATCTAGACTGCATAAAATTTGGATAGATACTTCAAGATAGGCCTGACATCAGTCCTTCCAAGTTTCAAACCAAACCGAGCTCATTTGGGCCTCAAATAACTGAAATAAGAGCCCATTTTTATGAAAAGTTAACGGGGGAGTTAACCAACTTTAGAAGGTCAAAACAAGCTAAAATTTCTCCGACACACTCAAAATAATGTCAAAAAGCATCCCTCGAAGTTTCGTGAAGATCGGACATCATTCGGTCTCCAAACAGGTGAAAACGGGTCACATATGCAAAAGTTCAAAAAATGGACCTAGGAGTGACTGCGGCTGCGATCACTGTCACCGGTGGAGCAGTTTCAGTGGTTTTCAACAGTTTCCTCCACCTCTTTTCAAATCTTAACTTCCCTTAACACCCTTCAACATCTCATAACTCCCTAAACCACCTTGGGAAGTGACCGGGGGGGGGGGGTGGGGCGGGCGTGGGACAGTACAAAGAAGGGGAGAACAATTGCCAAAGCTCTAGAAACTAGTTTAAGGTTTGAAGCAACTTCGCAACAAGATCAAGCAAGTCACGAGGCATTCCCAATACTTCAACATACTTTTTCTTCTCCTTCTCACTCACGTAAGGTGAGAAATAATTCAGAGAAGATGAAAAAGCATGTACCTCATTTAATGAAGACTAATGCAAGGGCCACTTAGATGGCATCTTCTTCCTTTGATTTTCTCACTTAGGAAGGGTTTTAGGCCATCATGGAAGTTGTGAGCAAGCTTCTTTAGGCTTCATTCTGACCCTTGAAAATCATAGGGCCAGAATGACACAACTTTGGCTTTATACAGCACCCTCTTCGGATTTATACAAAAATGGTCCGTAACCAAAAAGTGATGATTATCAAAGGTTTAAGTTGATTCCATGGCCAAATCAAGCACTTGCGGTAGTCATTCAATACTCCAAATTCGAAGAAAACAAGTTCTTACACTCTAAAGAAGTCACAGAGGTGAAACAAAGCAAAACAGTGAGTAAACAGTGGCCTTTTCGGCCATTGTCTGTTAGTGACCGTGACTCATAGTCACTGGCAGGGGCCACAGTCACTCCCCTCTGCACTTCCTTTTTTTGCATTTTCTTCATGTTTTCATGTATTTTTTTGCAAATTCCAAATTTAAATCACATATGAGACTAGAAAGAGGGGTAGTAAATATTTTAAAACTTGTAAACAACCTGCACCCTGGAGTTAAAACACTTGAACCCATGTAAACAAAAGGAAAATTAACGATGAACTATAGTTAATTCTTATTCTTCTTAAACGCTTGAAGTGTGTGAATGTTGGACTCGAATCCATTGCATTTCACATCACATTTCAAGCGCGATCAAAAGATTGGTGTCATCTATGGAAATTGATTCACTCTAATTTGTGATCAAACCTGACCAAAAAACATTAAAATTGGCTAAAATGCATGAAAAATGCTGCTGTTAACTAGTAAGTGCGGGAAAGTGCTGCTGTTAACTAGTGACTGCAGCAAAAGTGCTGCTGTTAACCAGTGATCACAGGATGCTATACAAGAAGTGCTGTGACAGGAAGAATTAATGAAAAATGGGCAGTGACAGCGAGCATGTGGTCACTAAACTGTTTTGCTTCGAAAATGACTCGTCTAACCTCTAAAGACACCCATGCAAGAGCTTAATGTCTGTGATGGGTTTGGGAGTATTAATGAAGGAACTTTACACTTCAAAGTGCATCCTTTGATCATTTAAATAAAGGCATTAAGCACCTCAAACTACATACTTTTGCCACTTTATTGAAGGGACTTTGCATCTCGACGTGCACAGACTAAATCAACCCCCTTTATGGTAATAGAAGAGTGATGATTCAGTCCAAAAGGCTTTGATCCAAATAACTATTTGCCTCAAATCAGTGATAAGACCAATGACATTGCAGTCATGCACTATCTGGTGTCACGCACTGATAAATCCTGATAATCATTATGGTAGTGGTGCAGGCTGGATCCTGTAGGCCCTATCCCTTTGATTAAATCCAACCCTCTCTTGCTTGTAAGTCTGATACAGATAGCCCTGAAATGCTAACGAAATTTTGGTAGCTAGGTCCAGTTAATATAGCCTACTTTTAAGCCCGGCTATATGTCCCAAAATGCTGCAGAAATTCTAATAGTTAGGACAGTTAACATAGCTCAATAAGATGGGGTTTATGCCTATGTCTAACCATTCCGGTTTAAAACTATGTTGGTTCAGATGGCATTCAAAAACCATTCCAACTAACCCAAGAGGCAACTATGTTGGTTATAACACTAATGTAGTCCACTGGGCTTACTTTTGCAGAGATATCATGGGTTCTTTGATAATTACTTTTGACGAGGCTAAGGAGAGGCTCTTCAAGATCTCCATGACCCAAAATAAATCATTTGCAAGAGCACCAAAAAAGGCCCAAACGGACACTGCTACCCCTACGTCAAGAATCTTCGTTTTTCAAAGACTCTTTACTCCCATGGGTTGCATGGCTTCCACTGATATGAATTTGTCATCAGTGACCCCAAAGTTTATCAAGAAAGATGAGACTCTTAAGCCCTGGGTTTCCAATTATGCCCAGAACCCATTTGGAGTCTTCAACAAGGTTCAAGAGGAACCAGAACACAAACTAAAGTCAGGAGGCAGCAGCCTTCGTATCATCAAGCCCTGACTGAGGGCAAGGCAGATCCAGTGTATGGATCACAAGCCAAGGACACTTGGCAAGTCGTATCAAGCGGCTACTCAAGGTTTAAAATCATCATCTACTCAACCCAAACAACGGGCTATTAACAAGCAAGCATCAAAGGACCTTCCATAATTCATAACCTGCAAGAAGGCCCAAAAACATGCGTCCATCCCCAAATGCAGCACATGGTCACCATAGCCATGTATTTCCAAATCCAGTAAGGTTGAGAATAAACTCTTGGCCTCACTTTAAGATAACACCTTTTACCTTCCGACTCAAAAAGTGGGATGGAGGTTTGGCAAGAGACCTCTACCCTCCGTCATTGTGGCGCCATCTTCGCCACCTTCACCCCAGCGTCTATCACATGGTGCTAAAGACAAAAAGAAAACTGAGCAGTTGGTTATCAATGAGTTGACCAATCTCACTCATTTCAAAGATTTGCTCCAACAAAAAAAAAAGCAGAAAAAGAAAAATAAAGGAGGTGTTGTTGATATTTTTTCATTTCCCACTTTCAACCCCATGGATTGGGAACAAGTTGCCAGTACTTCCAGGCCACTGGTTGCCAAGTTTAAAGATCAAACCTTGACAGCCATACTGGCTAGTTAGATAAAGAAAAAGGCTTTGACTCACTATAGGGATCAAACCCAGAAGCTGTCACAGCACACAATCACTCAAAAATGGGTGATTAAAGAAAAGGATCCGAACCTAACCTCATCATGCATGGTTAGACCAGACTCAACCTAGAGAGTCATTCGAAGAATGGCTCGAACTCAATCACAAGAGTTTAACTTCAACTTCCATTCGAAAAGGACTTCTGAAGGGCATGTCAAAACAGACTCCGATGAGGATCCTATCACTATCTTGGACACAGAAGATTGTCAATCCACTCTTCCTACATTAACATCCTCTTACCCCCATCAGTATACTGTATTCATGGCTGAAGGGAGTGGGACTCATAAGGATGGAAATGATGATGCCAGTGGAAGTAAAGACACTGGCGAAGAAGATGCTGGTAAAAATGAGAAAGACGACGTTAGTGATGCCGTTAAACAACAAGGAGCTAAGATTTATCACCTGACTGCCCAATTGAAAATCTTGGCAAATAAATTAGGTGGTCCAGTTAAAGCTCCGGTTAATCCTCTATTTGCTGATAGGAAAGAATAGGCAATGATCAGGAGGAATGCCACTAAAATTGACCTGCTCATAGCTCAAATAAAGTCTCTAACGGACAAGGTGGTAGTTGCAGGTTCTGCTAGTGGTGATCATTCGTCAATTCTTGGTCTTCATGCAGATCTTGAAAAGCATATAACCTTCAAAGAAGTTGAAGAGATACTGATAAAATCAAAAATGGAGACCAGAATGAAAAAGAAGGATATTACACCCAAATATCCTCCGGAATTTGATTTGGTTCCATTTCCACCAAATTATAAACTTCCAACTTTCCAGCCTTACCTTAAAAAGGGGTTAACTTATCAACACATCGTGCATTTCAAATCACTCCTTGGAAGCCTGCAAGAGTGGGATGCACTAAAAATAAAGTTGTTCGTTAGCACATTGAAAGAAGTTGCCTTCGATAGGTACAAGCAATTACCAAAACTCTCCTTCACGACATGGCCAATCATAGAAGAAAAGTTCTTACTTCATTTTCAGGAGGAAGATCAGACAGTTACCTTCGCCATGCTCAGCAGTACGAAGTAAGGATACAATGAAACTGCACAGGCCTTTATCAGTAGATGGAGAACATTGTCTTACAGGTGCTTAGAACAACCATCTCAAAAAGCTACCATTCAAATGTGCAAAACCAACTTACAACCAGAGATCAAGAGTATCATACTTAGTCATAAAATTAAATCTCTAGCTCGATCGGCTGAGGTAGCTACTAATGCAAAGCTAACCCTTAAGGAAATCAGTCAGAAGAAGGTAAGTTCCCGAAAAGTGGAGTCGTCTTCATTTTCTGCTCCAAAATTGAAAAAGAAATAAAAGATCTTTAATGTGCAAACCTTCAAACCACCGCCTCAAAGGCCTTAGAATGAAAAATGTAATCAAGCCAAAAAAGAGGAATATGAAAAAAGAAAGAAAACTAGATATCCTTTTTACGGGTTATTGAAATAATTTTTTGATCATTGATGGAAAGTAATAAAATTGAGCTTCCACCAATGAAGAAATCGGAACAAATGGGTCACCCCAATAACCCAAATTATTGTGCATATCATCAGATGGTATCTCATCCTCTTAAAGACTATTTCATTTTGAAGGAAAAAGTCAATGTGATGTGGAAGAATGAAGTGATAACTTTCAATCGGAAATATGATGCTGCTCCAGCCAATATGATTTCATTCGGATAGTTCACACCTGTAGCAGTGTCTGCTCCACCAAAACCACTGACCATTGAATTCGAGTCATCAATGCAATACATGATGAACAAAGATTGATACCAGTCATAACCTCTTTAGGGGAAGAAATGTGGGTTCACCCGAACCTAGTAAATGACAAAGGCTGGGAGAAGGTTAAAACCAAACCCACACTCACAGAAAAAAGGAAAGTTAAAAGGTGACTTAAAAACCTTTAGAAAGCTGCCGAGAATTGCTTGGCTAAACAAGAGAAACAAGCTAAACAGAGGAAGAAAAAGGTAGTTGAAGCTTCGGTTTCAGAAAAACCTCCCAAACCGGCCAAAGGTCACTTTACTTTAGTTGACTTCATCATTCCAATTCCAAAGGATAAAGAAAAGCCATCGATATCCAGTTGTAATCGGATATCATGCAATGGCATACCTCCTAACTCAGATGATGAGGAAGATTGGTCAAACTATTCTGATCTTGAAGATGATCAGTGGATTAATGACTACTTTGCTGATGAATACCCTTCCGACGAGGATGAGAGTTTTGAACAAACTTTTGATCCTGAAACGGGTACACTTAATATCAAGCACGATCTCAATACACTGTTAGTTGTTCTTTATGACAAATACAGACTGAGCATAAGTGACTGGTCGAATGATCCTCCTCCCTTTCCACTACCTCCAAAAATTCATCCAGACCCCTTGCCACTAGTTGAACATGTTGAAGCGCAGCAATAATGAACATCGCCTTCTTGTTCGTATGCGGTAATCCATGAGCCGGATGTTCCTCCTAGACCAGCCGTGGAGTCAACCCCTTTAAATGCAGATTCTGAACTACGCACTTAGCTGGTTGTTCCTAAACCAACTAAAGAGCCTAAATTACCAGAAAAACATAATAACCTCAGTATAGGCGTTTCTACTGCACCTCAAGAAGTCTTCCAAGTTCAGGATAACCTCTTTGACTCCGAAAAAGAGATATCATTAGCTTTTATTCTGGTAATTCTAAGTACTACTTCTGATGAACCCCAGCATCTCAAGCCGTTCCTGATAATGCAAGTCAAGAAGCAGGCTTGGAAGAAGTTTGTTAACTTTTTGCTAAACCTAAAGAAGTTAATACATTAAGAAGAGATACTCATCCAAAAATCGACCGAAGTAATATGGTCAATGATGACAGTCGTTCCAGTCACAACTATAGAGTCAACTATGATAGACCATCTTCTTCTTTTTATGTAAACCCTTCAGGCAACAACACCATTGTAGATGTAACTTCTTCAAATATAAATACTAATGCAAGGCCACCAGAGCCATTCACGTATGATGTTGTTAAACACCTCAAACACATACCTACACGACTTAACATTTTTTATCTTTTGTAGATGTCTGAGGACACTCATAACAACTTCATACGATCTCTACAGGCTTTGAATACAAACAATCAAACTCATGTAGTACAAGTTCATCAGATAAAGAAGAACTATCTGAAAGCAAAATCCAAGAAGCCTTAAAAGCAGTGCATGAAATGTCTTTCAATTCATGATGCTTCTAGAGCCACTATTTCTTTCACCAAAGATGATCTTCTTTTAGGCAATATGAAGCACACAAGGCCATTTTATTTCACAACCTATATCAAAGACATACCTGTTCTGAGAGTTCAAATAGACCCAGGATTAGCTTTAAACCTCATCACAATTACAGCTCTTCAGGAACTTGATATCCCGGTGAGCAAGCTATCTGCTACAAAAACCTCCATTCAATGCTATGATGGGGAAGTCCAGGATCCGATTAGCAAGATACGGATTCGATTTTAGTTGAAAGATTTAACCTCAAAAGCCACTTTACATGTGGTTAAGACTCGCGCTTGCCATAACATCCTCCTGGGAAGGCGATAACTTCATGATTATGCCATAGTACCTTTTACTCTCCATCAATGTCTCAAAGATATTGATGATGAGGGTAAAGTACATCGAGTCTTTGCAGATAAAAAGCCATTCAAAGGGAAGGAAGTTTTCTTCACTGCTGCAGCCATGTATGAGGAAAGGCCTATAAAATCTAAGCTAGATACAAAAAGCTCTCCAGTGGATGATAATCCCATAGAACCTTTCACTATTTCAACAGAAAGGAAAACCTATCCAGGGTTTGGCAAAAGATCTGATCCTGTCAAAAAGTTGCAGTCTACGAAAAAGTCCACGGTCAAGTGGGTGGATACCAAAGCTCCTTTAGTGATCAGGGTAAAATATGAAATCAAACAATCAAATCAACCTCTAGCCATATCCACGAAACTATCAAGGGCAAAGCAAGCAGATATTGTTATCCACACAAGGAAGGCACATAGCAACTATGCACATAACGCCTGTTCAAAATAGCAAACCACATGCTCCTAAACATCAAAAGCTCTCATATTCGACAAATGTGATTTCCTTGGTCGGTAACTCACATTCTGATCAAGAAATTAATGATGTATCTCCTCCTATTAGAGGAATGTCCCCCATGAGGCCTGATTCTCCTGTCACTTTCAGTCAGCTTGTGCTAACATCATAACAAAGAGGTGAACTATCTTATAGATACATTAATAGATGGCTCCGTTTGACTAAAAGATGTGAGAATCCCCTACACTACTCCACATGGATTCATCTATACTAAATAGGTTTTCGGCTAGCCCTCCGCAGCTTGACTATGGTAATGAAGTTTGAAACCTTTGATAAGATGTCTTGAATTATTTCATCTCTTGAAGTGGGACTCTATCGTCTACGTGGGAGGTCTAGATGGATGCATCCGTGCATGTCATCTCAATGATCAAAGATTCAAATTCTGAGTCAGATTCTGAGGATGCTGAAAAGATGGACACTTTTGTGCACTCTATAGCAAATTGGGATCCTTCGCTTTTGCCGTGGCCTACTCCATCTCAAATTTATGATTTTGGAAGTTCTTGTTTCTTAGTGCCTCCATCCAAGTAATACAATCATCCAATCATTTCCCACCAAGCCGAAGATGCCCCTACTTCATATCCTACCGACAAGATCACTAATGATGGGAAAATATGGCTTGACATCTACAATCCTGTGGTCCACAATATGATGAAGAATATGGAGTACAACCTTAAGAAGCCCACAGGCCTTGGATTGAGCTCAAATGGGGTTTAGATTCATTTGGACATCTTCACTTTAGAAATGAAAGAATATCTCAAAATGGGATGCAAAATTGAACAATTGCGACATTGCATAGAAAACATTCCTTACAATAACCTTCATAAGTTAAATCAAAATTTTAGAGCAAGATCTGTATTTTTCTCCAAAGGGTATGACTCAGATGACTACTCATGAAACAGTTGCCTTTTAAGATCCTGCTGATTGGGTTGCTTTTCAATAACCTAAGGGGGCAAGTGATGACAATGATGCGATGTCACAAATCACTGAATATTGGCCACCTGAACTCGATGAAGAAATGAATCCATCTCAACATACTCGCTAGGAATGTTTAACCCTTGATATAAAAGCTAAAGAGCCTAAAAAACTGAATCCATGGAAAGGGATTAGGCCTTGGTTTAAACCCCTAAATAAAACCCCAGAAGGTTTCGCGGAGTTGGAAACTTCCACAAATATTGTGGAAGGGCCTCTTCCTAAGCCTTCAACTGAGGATCAAGTGCAAGAAATAAACTTAGGAACCCCAGAAAATCCTCGTGCTACCTTTATAAGTTCTCAAATCAAAGGAAAAGAACTTGATATGTATGTTAGCTTCTTGCAAGAATTCATGGATTGCTTTGCATGGACCTATACAGAAATACCGAGTCTAGATCTAGAAATTTTCATGCACAAATTGAACATAGCAGATGATACTAAACCCGTAAAGTAAGACCAAAGAAGGACAACCCGAAATCATGGATAAAATAGAAAAAGAAGTTCAAAAACTCAGAGATGTTCACTTCATCCATGAAGAACAACACCTTGACGAGTTGCTAATATAGTGCCAATCACTAAAAAGAATGGGCAAATCAGAGTCTGCATCAACTTCAAAGATCTGAACAAAGCCTATCCTAAGGGCAACTTCCCATTGCACATACCAGAAATCACGATTGACAATACTTTCGGGTATGAAAGGATATTAATAATGGATGGGTTCTCGGGATACAATTAAATCAAAATGTTCAAAAAGGACGAAAAGCACACTTCCTTCAGAACTCCCTTTGATATATATATTTACCCATCATGCGTTTCGGTCTCAAAAATACCGGAGCCACATACCAAAGGGAGATGATGAAAAATTTCAAAGACATGCAATATAAGTCTATCGAATGCTACGTCGACGACTTCGCAGTCAAGAGAAGCAAAAATCAAACCATCTAACTAATCTTTGCACGGTTTTCGAAAGATTGCGAAAATTCAACCTTCAAATGAATCCTTTGAAGTGTTTCTTTCAAGTCTCTTCTGGGAAATTTCTAGGATTTATGGTCCAAAAAGGCGGCATCAAACTAGATCCAGTCAAAGCTATATTGGAGATGCCCTATCCGATAAGTCTAAAAAAACTGAAGGGATTGCAAGCCAAACTTGCCTATATCCGCTAGTTCATCTCAAATTTGTCCAAAAAATGCAGACCGTTCTCCAGATTGATAAAGAAAGGGGTAGACTTTGTATGGGATAAACTTGAGAAGATGTCTTTCAAGATATCAAATGATATCTGACAAACCCACCAGTTCTTTCAGCTCCAATTCCATGTAAACCTTTCATCCTTTATACTGGAGGTCTTGATCACTCTCTGGGGGCATTATTCCAAAAGAATGATGAACGTAAGGGAGTGGCTATTTATTAATTGTAAAAGATGCTGGTTGGTGCTAAATGTAATTATCATCCAGTGGAAAAAGAATGTCTTTCACTGATGTTCGCAATATAAAAACTACATCACACATTCTCTCTAATGTGGTATACTTAGTTTCTAATATCAACCCATTGAAGACACTGGTGACAGAACTCGAAGCACTGAGTGATCGTCTAGCCAAATGGTCCATTCTTCTTTCTCAATACGACATTAGAAATGCCCTTGCAAAGGCAGTAAAAGGACAGGCTCTTGCTAATTTTCTGGCAAAACATCTACTCTCGGAATATTCTGAATTCATGGACAATCTCCCTGATGAGCCAGTTTTATTCATTAAACAACTATGGAAACCCACCATTGATTCAGACTTACATTGGATCATGCATTTTAATGGAACTTCCAGAACAAACGAACTGGCAGAGCCAGTTTTAGGTGTCGGAATCATTTTTTGTAGCCCAGAAAGATTCTATGTTCCTCACTTTTTCTCATTAATCAAACCATGCTCAAACAATATAGTAGAATACACAGTATTGAGTATGAGCCTCGAGTTAACCTTAGAATCAGGCATCAATATGCTTGAACTCTATGGAGATTCACAACTTGTGATCAAACAAATGAATCTCGAGTATGAAGTGAAGAAACCGCACTTAATTCCCTTCTTCAACAAAGCTTGTGAGCTCAAAGAGAGGTTTAGTCTAATTGAGTTTCACCACATTCCGAGACATCAGAATGTCAAAGCAGATGCACTGACTGGTTTGGTAGCCTCAATGTCAATCCCTAAAAATGACAAAATGGTATTGGAAGTAGTCAAAAGAAGACTTCTACCTCCACTCGACACCCATAAAGTAGTTGCAAATTACTTCGATGTGATAAAAAATAGGATTTCATCTTTTCAAAATTCGTTCAGAGATTGGAGAGACCCTTTCATTGATTACATTCTTCATAGAGTGCTACCAGATAATACTAAAAATAGAACTAGTATTCAAAAACGAGCTCTAAAATTTCATTTTGATTTGCCTTCAAAGGCTCTTTTCGCAAATCATATGATGGAATTCTTCTCCATTGCTTATCACCAAAAGAAGTAGAGCAAGTACTCAAAGAAGTTTATTCTGGCCTACGCGATGCTCACCAGGCTGGACCAAAGCTTCATGATCAAATTCAAAAGTTAGGCTACTATTGGCCTACCATGGTGTCTGATGCCATCAATTTTACTAAAAGATGTAATGAGTGCCAAATTCATGGTTATTACATTTATCAACCACCTGAATATCTACAACCTGCATCCACCTATTGGCCGTTCGAGTCTTAGGGAATGGACATGTGGGAAAAATTAGTCCACCATTAGAACGTGGTCATCAATTCATTTTTGCGACAATGGATTACTTTTCCAAATGGGCAGAAACAGTGCCTCTTGCAGAAGTTAAAATAGATACAGGCCTCAACTTCTTGAAAACTCATATCATTTGTCGTTTTGGGGTGCCTAAACGTTTGTATCATGACAATGGACCTCAGTTCAACAACGATAAATTTTATAGATTCTATGACAAGTACGAGATCCAATGCTGTCCTTCTACAGCATATAACCCTACAGCTAATGGACTTGCTGAAGCATTTAATAAGACCATTTTCAAAATTCTAAAGAAAATGGTCTCTGACAACAAATAGAGTTGGAGTACTAAACTTCCTAAAGCACTGTAGGCTCATAGAACTACAGTTCGTGGTCTAACCAAATCAACACCATATTCCTTGATTTATGGCTGCAAAGCTGTAATACCCTTAGAAATTCAACTTCCTTTTTTTTGGGTAGCTATGATAAACAAATACACCAAAAAAAAAAGAATGTCAAGCTCAAGCTTCAAGAGTTAGAAATCCTTAATGAAAAGAGGCTTGCGTCTTGACAAAGCAATGAATTATATCAAGCTCATATGGCTGGGTCATTCAACAAAAAGGTCAAATACAAAACTTACAAGAAGGAGATTTAGTCCTTGCAGTTAAAAGGCCCATGTTCTCCATACACTTATCAAAAGGCAAGTTTGAATCTAAGTGGGAGGGACCTTATATCGTCGACAAGGTCTACTCCTACTGCGCCTACACATTTCTCACACTTGAAGGAGATAAATGCATAATGCCTATCAATGGAAAACTTCTTAAGAAATACTACACTTGAATGTCATTGGCATACCTAAACCATATATAGTGTACCATTTCACTCCTAAAATCCTCTAGTTTCGAGCCTCACAACCTATGACTCCTAACCAAAATCAAAATCCTTTAGTTTCGAGCCTCACCACTCGTGACTCTTGGCCAAAACTCCTCAGACTTGTACAAAACGATTATGAGGACAAAGCCCATTGGCCCCTCTAGTCAACCTTTTGTTACATGGATAATGTCCCTACAAGACCCATTGTAACATCTTGCTTTATAGATTAAGTCTTTCTGCAGAACTTGTATAGCAAAACTCAATTGTATAGAACAAGTCTTTTTGTAGACTCTATATAACTACCTTCAATTATACAAAATAGGTCTTTTTGCAAACATTGTATAGCCAAAATCTAAACAAAAACCAAAACCAAATCTTAAACAAAACCAAAACCAAATTTTTGTCCTAAAGAATAAGTCAACGATCCCAAGGAAAGCCTCACACATGGGCACCGGATAACATTCACCTTGTTTGACCCCTTTCGACACCGAAAAGGATCAAGTCATGGACCTTAGAAAAAACCTCACACATGGGCACTGGATAATGTCTATCTATATGACTCCTCTTATTTTCGATTTGTGGATCTAAAAGATCACAAGTTACACCCTCATACAAGTCTAAGAAAATCAAACCAAATAAACCATCCATACAAACCACATCCACACAAGGTCAAACCAAATACTCATTCCAATGATGAAGTGGAATAGAATGAAATTTCCATTGATATTCATTTTTAGTTTAGTACAAAAAAATGAAGTCAATGTATACATGGCCCCCAAGGCTAATCAAAATAAAAATAAAAATAAAAAAAGAAGTTAGATAGGAGATGTAGCAAAGAGTTCTAGTCCAGGAACTTCTCCAATTGTCTCTTCGTATTCAGCACACTTTCCATCGGGGCATGTCCTTTATAGCTTGCATAAGCGGGTACAGCAATATTGATGTCAATCTCATCTACTTTGATATTCAATTCACTCTCACAAACTGAGCAAAATCATCCGAAGCCATGCGCTTCGCCTCTACATGCATAAGAAGATCATCTTTATGCCGATTGCCGTCTTAAATAGACTTCTTCAAGTCTTCAATAGTCTTCTCCATGGAAGATAATTGTTGTTGCAACAAAGTGATCTGCTATTGCATATTTTCATGCTCGGTCACACGCGCAGCTAGTTCCTGCGTCATCTTGGCCTACTCTGCATTCACCACCCGTATTTCCTCCTTAGTGCTCTCAATCTCTGCAGCCAGTTGAACTTTATGCCTTAGAACTTCATCTTGAAAAGCTTTGGCATGATCAACACTTCTGTCGCAGGTATCATTTTCTTCAAGTTTGTTGAAAAATAGGATAAAAGTATCACAAAGACCGCTCAAATAAGTCCCAGCACCAGAAGATATCAGCATATCAGCCAAGGCTTTGGCACCCTGAATCTTTTCAGAAATAAGCTCTCCTTGGAACACTATGGCCAAAATGCTGTGAATAGCCATCTTCATGACAAAATTTGTAGCAGATTGAGGCTTTGGAGTATCCCCAAACAAACTGGGTTCCTTAGGGATGGAAAGATTTGACTCCCACTACTGCGAATTTGACTAAGTCTAAGAACCTGACTAGTCATCTCCTTCCTTCTCGACATTTATACCCTCACTCCCATGAATAGCCAATGCCTTTTCATGAACAGAAGGCGAGTCATGTGACCCCTGTGAAGACAAAGTGACTGAAGGATCCCTATTTGTATGTGGTGTTGCTATAATATGCAATAATGCTTTCTGGGATCCTTCACCTTCAGTAACAGAAGCCTCATCTGATATCTTTTGAACAACAGGGTTTTCAATAATCTTCATGGGCGATGATTGATCTGCCCTAAAATGAACCCTTAAAGGTGTCATGGCTTTGGGAGTTGTAAAGCTGCTAGTAATTGGGGGCACACTACTAACAATGGGCATTGTACGAGTATCATCTTCCATGGATGTGCAGCTTCTAAAACCAACTTCCTCTGAGCAAAAAGACTAGTTTTGATTATGATCGATTCTGTTACAATGGCCTCTTCAACTGAAATCATTACAATATCCGCTTTTCTTTCCACTACGCCAACGGGTTCAACATTTGATTTTATCTGAATTTCCATAGCTTCATCGACCCTCGGCTTAATGCTAATAGGCAGTACAACGAGTGCCGATGATAACTTCGAATCGTTGTTGACACTTTTTATCAACGAATCTAGGTAGAAGCCTTCCATAAAGCACTGTAAATCATTCTTCAAGGTACTGCTTGGAGAAGCCTCAAAATTTCCACTATGAATTGAGATATTGTCTAAATCAATTGAGGCTTCAGGACTCTCTTTCTCTACTAACTTCTCAATCGGTGACCCAAAAGGCTTTCTCACTGACGTGGAAGGTAAAAAGGACCACTTTCCTCCATTCAGGTACCTAAAAAGAAATGAATGAGATCAAGTCACAATATTGGAACAAATCTTCAAATAATTAAGTAAAAAGTTACCTTCAAAAATTGGATATGTCGGAACTCCTTTGACAGCAATAGAGATTTCCCCCTCTTTTAGTGAGACTTCAGCAGTTCATCCCACTTCAGGAGGAACCTTTTGTTGCTCAGTCGAGGGGCTGCATCTTTTGGCTCCATGGGTACATCGCTGTAAGTTACTTTATTTACAGTAATAGCATCGCCCACATCATCGCTGGATTTCTCCACAACAATGAACTCTGCCGGGACATTTGCCGTACCCTTTTTCTTAAACTCAAGCGTCATTGCCTAATCAAACATATCTTTTTTGAAATCGAACTCAATATTGATATCGCTATCGGTTCATTTCCCGGTCATAAGAGTATCAAAACTGCTCTCTCTCCGATCTCCTCCATCGAATGCATAGTCTTCAACAATTTGGGCTACTTGCCTCACAACCCCTCCAGTAGTTGAAGTTTGAGCTAATAAGGTGACAAGGAAAAGTGTAAACATCAAAAACTAGAGTCAAAGAACCAATGAAAAAATAATATTTTACAAAGAAATATAGAAATGTTATCAGCTTTTAGCCTTTGGGAATGACGAGTTCCAGGGCTTTCAACTTTTCACTTCTTTAAAGGGGCCCATTTGCTGACAGGGGATCTGGTTACTAGCTTTAGCGTATGGCTTTGAGTTTCTTGTGTAGAACTAAACCCACTGGGGGTTTTGTTGGCATCGTAACCAGTGGCCTCGATCCGGTAGTTACTTCAATCGATTAGACCACTTCTGCTAGACTTGGATCTGCATGTGTCTCTGTTGGTATCGAAGCAGCAATAACAGCCTTTGACAAAGTTTGACGAGCAAGGTCTGCCTCAACAGCTGCACGCATAATGGCCTGCTCATCTTCAAATTGCCTTGTCTGCTCTCCAACTGAGACTTTGGTTCTAACAAAGCGAGAAGCAGATCCAAAATCCAGTACAGCTCTTCCAATTCGCCTGAGCTTAACAAGACCCTTACTCTCTCGCAAATTTTCATCTACAGCCCGCTGCATCCTCGCCGCAGTCACATTAGCAGGAGGCAAGAATCTCTCATCTTCTTCACCCCTTAGGGGTCGTTTGTTTTTTGCCATTTACATATGTAACAATTACTCATGTGAAATGGTTTCACACATTTACGTTTGTTTTTACATTTTACACATGTGATGTGTAAATCCCATATGATTTTGGTGTGTAAATCATATGCAAAATGAGTTCTAACTTTTCACACCTCAACAGGTGTGAAAAGGATTCCCATCCCCACCCCCATGAGGCGCTGGTACAGGGCGTGAACAGTGTTTCACGCCCTGAACATTTTTTATTTTTTTTTTAATTCTCTGGCCACCGAAATCATGATTCGAGCCGTCCAAGTTATTTAGAATGCTAAAAACGGCTATGGTACAAAAAATCAGCCGTTGGATCATCTTACATTATGAGATCTTGATGACACAAATCAGGCCGTTGATCTTAAATTCTGGGATTTTGTGGGCCCTATTATCACAATCCGAACCGTTCATCTCATTCAGAATGCCATTTTTAGCTAGGAAACCAAATTTCAGATCTTGATTCATCATAGATCTTGAGATATCTTAAAAAGAACGTTTCAGCCACTAAATGATCCTGCCAGTCCGGTTTTTCTTTATTTTTGCATCTTGTATGCTTTAAATGCAAGATCTGAACCGTCCAAAATGTTTGAAATGATGATAACGGCCATGGTAGCAAATTTCAACCGTTGGATCATCTTATCTTATGAGATATTTATGAAACAGTGCAGGCCGTTGTCCTTAATTTCTGGGATTTTGTGGGCCCATTTTCATGATCCGAACCGTTAATCTTGTTCAAAAAGTCATTTGCAGTTAGAAGGTCAAATTTCAAGTGTTGATTCAATATGGATCTTGAGATATTAACAAAATACATATCAACCATTAGTGTATTTAAGATTCACATTTGAAAGAGTGTGAAAATAACAAACAAAAAATATATTTCACATGTAAGTCATTTACATATGTAAATGACTCACATGTGAGTCATTTACATATATAAATCATTTTCACACACATATGAAAAAAACAAACGACCCCTTAAAGAATGGTGGGCTTTGTAGACGTCAGACCCAGATACCAAGCCAATTTGCCATTTATCACCAACATACAGCTAGTTCTCAAAATTCACTGGGTTGAAATGATCTTTCTCCGCTTTCTCTCCTTTTTTTTGGAAGCAGCCAAAAGGCGGCATTTAATGCGAGGATTGCTCCTATATGTCTGTAAAATGGCAATGGTGCTCTTGGCATTCCAGTGGGCGAAACCACTTGTGTATTCGGGATTTGGAAGGCGGGGTAACCAAAATGAGCCCTAGTGTTAAGCGCTTAATGAAACTCCTAAGCATTTCGGGCATCTTGTAAAGAACCAGTAGTGCCTTGAATCCAGCATGGTGCTCCCACAACAGCTTAATGAAAATCAAATTATCTGCAAAACCTGGGAGGTATATAAGGTTGAATGTTGATATATGAGTTCTTCCTATATACCAGATCTGCAGGCCTCAATCTCAAGAACCAGCTCTTCTTTTCATCTGACATAACAACATCTCGACCACCCTCTCCGACTTTGTTAATCAGTGGTTCTACAACATTTCTCATGCGAGTTGGAACTTCAATATTGGGTACAGTGTCGCGAGAAGCAACATAATTGTGAAATTTTTGCAAGTGTTGGCATAAGTCAATCATAGAATAAGTGTTGATCTGACAGCTATTGCCTACAACACCCTCCATGAAGATACTTCTTGGTGCACCGCTGAGTGAATGAAGACTATTGCAATGATCTGTGAACTAGGTATATAGCAAATATTCAATATAATACCGGTTGAAGGGCTTCCCCTCTCTGACATTAAAACCCGATAGCTTCAACTCAGTTAGCATATATGCTACGCTACAAAAGCTAGGCCCAAGGCGAGACTATGTTCAAAGGCCATTCTAAGCGCTAGATATTTGCGACCAGCCTGAAGTCACCTTCGGAACTTCGAAAAAGAACATTGGACAACCATGCTGCTAAAAATGTATTGAGCCAACACTTTCTTTTCAAGTCCAGATACTTGGCAAAAATATAGTGTTAGAAGTTTGGATCCTCATGAAAAATGATGGTTGGGTCCTCTTCTGAGTCTGTGCTAAGGATAACCTCTTTCGATTTGAAATATCCGCCTTTATTTACAAAGAAAGGGCTGGTGATACTCTTCACATGACTTATCCCTTGAGCAACTTTGCCTCGACTGCAGCCTGGAACTCATCATCCATGGTAGCTAATTCTTCACTAGGTAAAATGGTTTAATCATAAATTTCGCCATATGGTGCTAAATCAAAGTTTTTCTTTATCCCCCATAAAGAAAACCCCAGTTCCATGTTTGGAGTGATGAAGGTATCGGTCACCGGGCAGAATAATTCTAGGATAGCCCTGCAAATGTTCTTGTTCTCGCATGGCACTTTCTGTGTGGTGGCATTTACAGCATCAAAAATTCCAATCGCTTTCAAGTCCTCTGTATAATGATGCTTGATCAAAGTCACCCAGCCTTGCCAATTGTCACAACTCGAGCCCAGGAGTTCGGGGGTTAGTAAGCCAAACCAATGACACACGTACTCCCGTGCCTGTGCACGTAGACCTGGTCTAAATGCACACGCACAAAGGAAGTTTCACACGTGCCAGACATGTACACGGAAGCTGTAGATATCAAAACATCACACTAAACAATGCAAGAAGAGAATACGAAATACAGAACTGACATATATCGATAACAGTTTTACAAAATGCAACAAAATAACCATGTACATCTCAAAAAAATGAAGACTCAGATGCAAGAATATCCAGGGCGCTCTCCGGCGGAGTGTCTATACCCACTCCTCTAGGCCTGATGGGACCTCGGGGTCCTCACTGAGAGTCAGGCCGACCGACGAGGGGTCGGGAGGGGTATCTAAGCCTGCAACATCAAAGGCAACTCGTGAATACAACGATTCAGCAATGTATAAGCCATAACAAGTAACACATGCTGTGTCTAATAGAACAAAGAACATCATATAAATCAGAACATGTCACATTCGTATACTAAGCTGTCGTGCAAGCAAGAAACTATGCCATGTGAATCAAGGTATACATGCTGTACATAACTAGTTGGCGACTACATTGCCAATGCTCCCAAAAAAGGGATCTTATCCGTGCAGAGAACACCATTGTCCGGGCCAGGGTACAAATGGTTCTCAGGTTTCCTAGGGTCCGGTTTCCCCAAGACGTTTCCTTCTGCAATAAGGCCATGAAAAACTACACTAAATTCACCCCGTCGGGATCCTAAGGCCGAGGCTAAGTAGTGCCTGACCATACAAGTCAATCATGAAAACCCTGAGTAAATCATGACAAACAATCATACGTACATATCTGAGAACATGTCTTATACGTGAATCATACATGTATACTCAAGGTAAAGATACAACAATGGAAAGATAGCTGAAACAAGTAATCCTGCTAAAGAGTGGAGATCAATGATCGACAAACAACATGTCATGCAAGCAACTGTTAGCATAGCGAATCAAATTCATTTACTAGCCAATTCTACTATATTTATCCAGTGTTTCTAACCGTGCATGATGATGTAGTTTTAAGTTATTCGATGCATCGTTGTCTAGTGTTGCAGTGTATCATATGATGCACTGAAGTTCCTTAAACCAACACCCATGGAGAGGTGCTTAACAACTGGATAACGAACATGAATGATTAGCAGCCCTCGAGATCATTCACGTATTTTATCATGTTCTGTTGGGCCAGCCAAAGGTTGTCTACCTTCTCCTTTAAAGGTCATACAGGTCTCTTACCTTTTCCATCTTTCTTACTGTTCCTGTCAGGCAGCTCAGCCGTAGGTAACCCTACGACTTAGCCGAAGGAACCTTACGGCTTAGCCGTAAAAGGCTTCACCGTTTAGCCGTAGCTGGGCCGTAGAAGAGTTGCTGATTTGCATACTCTCAGTTATTTTCAAGTGTCACCATGTACTGAGCTACGGCTGGGTTACGGTGGGGCTTACGGCTTAGCCGTAGCGTGTTTCACGGCTTGGCCGTAGCACATTTCACGGCTTAGCCGTGCATGCGCGAGGTCAATTTCTGAATCACGTACAGAAAATCTGTCACGACCTGAAATAAGCAAATCTCAACAGAAAAAGGGAAAATTAGCTCAATTTGGGCTGTAAACATGTTGTCCCTGCAACCTCATAAGAATTAACCAAGATCAATCAATTACTAACATGGGTTTATACAAGTTAAGTTTATACTTGCCTCAATTCAATTCTAACACTCAGATTATGGTCCTTGGGCTCAATGACACTTCCAAACACCACTCATAGCTATTATGCATGAAAAAGAGAGAGGGTTCATGAGCACAGTAGAGAAATAGGAGAAAAAGAAAGAAAAGAAAAAAGCCAATACATATACCTACCATAAAGCACAGAAGGAAGGAGAGAAAACAAGTGGGTCTTTCACCCTTCTTCTAACTTGACTGAATCAAAGAGAAGGGAAAGAGAGGAAATCGAGAGAGAAAACTCACGTAAGAGGAGAAACTGAGGAGAGAAGAGAGTGGGAGAGAAAAGGTCGGTGGAGACTTTATAAGATAAGATTTAAGGCCAAATTGCAAACAAGTCCAAGGTTTAAGCCTATTTACAGTTCAAGTCAAATCCGGGTCCAATGGAATCATACGACATCGGTTACAAACGACGTAGTTACGGAAGTTAACGAGCTCAACGAAAGACACGTGTTGACACCAAGATGATGCGAAACTGACCATGTCTTAGAAAGGTTAAAATTACGAAAAAGGGCTTAGTCTACCTAGTCCAAGTCAAACTCAACCCAACTACCTATCCATGACCCGCAACGAACACAAAATACAAACAAAACACAATTAACAACAAAAACAACATTAATTAGTCGTTAAACCGGGTAGAGCTGGGTCGGAGTGTTACATCCTCCCCTACTTGGGAATCATTCCGTCTTCGGAATGAGCACTCATACCTGCGAAAATAGATCAGGATATTGTCGCGCCATCTGCTCTTCTAACTCCCATGTAGTTTTATTTGGACTGTGATGCTCCCATAATACTTTGACCCATCGAATTGTCCTGGTGGGTAGAATCTGCTCTCGAGTTCCCACGATATGGAGCGGTCGCTTAACGTATGCAACATTCGGCTAGATCTGAATGTCGTCGTAACGAATGACATGGGAAGGATCATGAACATATTTCCAAAGCATCAAAATATAGAAAACAGCATGCACTCCTGAAAAGCGGATGTATGTCACAACCCGAGCCCAGGGAATCGAGGGTTAGTTTGAACCTAACCAGTAACACACGTACTCCCGTGCATATATACTTAGACCCGATCTAAATGCACATGCACAAGGGAATTTCACACGTGCCAATACATGTACGCGAAAGTTGTAGGTACCATTGCATAACAAGAGACAGATACTAGAACAAAAATAATATATATACAAAAGATTACATAACGTTCAAAGTCATACAAAATGAGCCAACATACAAAGTATAAAGCTCATGAATAAACCCAAAATTCCACTTAGATCCCAACATAAGGAAGACCTATATGCATGTATAACATTGTTGTGCTCCGACGGAGTGATCACATATACTCCTCTAGTCCTGATGGGACATCGGGGGTCTCCCTTGGAGTCTGGTTGACCGACGAGGAGTCGGTCGAGGGATCTGAGCCTGTAATACCAAGGACAACACATGAATACAACGATTCAGCAAAGTATAAACAATAACAAGTTAACGCATGTTGTATCTAGTAAAATAAGTGATCACGAATAAATCATAGAGTTTCAATTTCGTATACTAGGCAGTCGTGCAGTCAAATAAAACATGCTATCAGAATCAATGTATACATGATGTGAACATAACTAGGTGGCTACTACATTTGCCATATGCTCCCAAAAAGGGATCTTACATACATACTGAGAACACCATCGACCGGTCTAGGGTACGAATGGGTTCGGGTTCCTGGGGTCCGGAATCCCCAAGACATAGACTCGCTGCAGTGGTACCATATATACTACGCCAAATTCAACCCCGTCGGGTATCCTAAGTCTGAGGCTGAGTAGTGCCTGACCATATGGAGTCAATCATATACAAGAACTTGAGTTAAGCGTGCATATCATATCAAACATATATCATACGTTACAAGCATACATTCAACTCATACATACAAAGCTCAAGATCTCAAACATAACGGATCAAACATAATGGAAACATAGTGAACATGTCAAACAAATCAAATTTCTCATAGCAAATGGGCATATCAAAGATAGACAAACTATACAAAAGAGTGGAGGCCAATAAACGTCAATCAAGATGTCATGCAACTCATTTTTGCTCGAATCAAGAACATTTATTAGCCAACCCTAATCTAGTTATCCAGTGTTTCTAACCATGCATGATTATGTAGTTTTAAGTTATCCGAAACACAGTTGTCTTTCACAAGTGTTGCATGGTATTCAGGAAAGTGTATCGAAGTCCCTTAAACCAACACTCATGGGGAGGTGCTTAGCACTGAATGACATACATGAATGAGTCACAGCCCTCAAGACCATTCATGCGATTCTCGTATTCCATTGGGCAAGTTAAGGTCACCAATATTCTAATGTGAAGGCCCTATAAAGTCCAATTCATACCTACCTTTTATTAGATGCCTCTGGAAAGACTTCCTTACAAAATTCACGAGCCACGGGGCCCGGGAATATAGCCTAAAGGGTTCCTTGGTGGGTGTGAAAAGTAAAAGGATAGAAATGAGCACAAAGGTTCTCAGTGTACAGACTTAGTCTCCTGTAGCAAAACACTTCAGGGCCGATTGGTCGGTTAGAAAGCCCGACCGGTCGAATTTCGATTCTGGGAGTGTCCGATCGGTCAGCTCTGAAGCCCGATCAATCGGTCAGTCTATTCTGTTACAAAATGACTGGAGTGAAACCTACAGTGCACAATGAAAACCAAGCAAAAAACTTGCATCACAAGGGCTGTAATTCATTACATACTTGTGAGATTGAAGGAAACTAAAGCAATCATGGTATACCAATATGAGTTCATCCAAATTATGCTTATACTTGCCTCAATTGAGTTCTAATACGCAAACGGTTGTCCTTGGGCTCAAATTCGACATCCAAACACAATTCTAATCTACCATGCATGAAAGAAAAAGAGAGAGACAGTGAACACATGCCGTGGCTGACGAGAAGAAGAAGGGGAAGAAAAAAACCAAAAACCCAAGCGTACCTTAAGCCACATGAGAAAGAAGTGAAGACGAAGTGTACAAAATTCCCCTTTTGCTTGACTAGATCAAGAAGAAGGAGAAAGGGGAGTTGAGCAACGAAGAAGGAAGAAGAAAATCGAAAGAAGAAGAAGAAGAACATTGAGAAAAAGAAAGGGTCGGTGAAGATATATATAAGGATAAGACTGAAACAAAAATTGGAGAAAAGTCCAATGGTTTATACGAATTTCAGTTCTAGTCAAATAAAGGTCCAACGGAAACAAACGAAGTCTATTGCATACGAGGCAGTTACGGAAGTTGACGAGCTCAACGAAAGACACGTGTTGACACCAAAATGATGTATGAATGACAACGGCTTATAAAATCTAAAATTACAAAAAATGGCTCAAACCTACCTAATCCAAGTTAAATTCAACCCAACTACCTATTCATGACCCGAAACAAAACAAAAACAAAGCCAACACACAATTAACAACTAATTCGTCATTAATTAGTTGCTAAACCTGATTAAGTTGGGTCGGAGTTTACATCCTCCCCCACTTAAGCATCATTCCGTCCTCAGAATGAACACGTATCTGCGTAAAGAGATGGGGATACTGACGCGACATTTGCTCTTCCAATTCCCAAGTGGCTTCATCTAGACTATGATGCTCCCATAGCACTTTGACCCATCGAATCATTCTAGTATGTAAGATCTGCTCTCGGGTCCCACAATGCTGAGCAGTCGCTCAACATATGTTGCATTGGGCTGGATTTGCACATCGTCGTAGCGAATGACATGAGTAGGGTCACGAACATACTTGCGAAGCATCGACACATGGAATATATCATGTACTCCTAAAAACTCCACTGGAAGAGCCAATCTGTACGCCAAATCACCAATTCGACTCTTGATCTCGAACGGCCCAACGTATCTCGGCGCTAACTTGCCCTTCTAATGTGTCAGTGCTCAAGATGAACAAGTGGATGTATCTTCACCAAACCCAACAAAAAGCTTGCTTCAGGTGCTATTCTAATGGCTGCAAACAGGTCATGTGCAATCCCCTCTAAGCATTATGATAAAACGCAAAGAAAGGAGAGAAGATAACTTTTGACTCAAATCCAGTTGCTCATGTGTGACTGTGGCCATTACCATGAGTATGCCAGAACAACACTGACTGTGATCATAGGTTGCTACAATGGCGCTTCAGTTATGCAAAAATCATGAATGGAGCTCAAAAAGAACCCTCATACCAAAAGGCAAACTAGAAGCATAAAAGCAACCAAAAAAAAGAAGAAGAAGAAAGGAAGAAAGAGGGAAGATTTGCTCAAGACAGTGACCGTGGCACTTTAATAGCCACTGTTGACTGTGAATGTGGCACTTGTTCGATGGTTGCAATGTAGAAAAGTTTTTAAAGAAACAAAACAGAAACTCCAGCCCTAGTTCAATTCAGTCACCATGAAAAAAGTCAGAATCACATGGATGGCTAGTGACCGTGAGGTTAGCCAAGATAGCAGTGGCTGTGACCAGAGATGTATTCGGGCAATGCTCAAATCTAAGCAAACAATAGGAATGGAAATTAAAAAAAGAATAAGGAAAGAAGGACAAGAAGGGCCAAGCTCGAATTCCATTCACTAAGAGTAAAACTCCTCGTGGCCGTGGGCACCCACAATGAATTTGGGGTGTGCTTCGGTACAAAACTCATGGACAGAGATGACTGTGGTCATAGGTTGGCTTGGCAGCCTCCATTTTGAGAAAGCCTCCACAAGAAGAATGCATGCCTATTGCATCAACAGTGAACCAGAAAAGAGAAATAGAGAAGAAAGAATCAAACAAAATTGTTTTTCTCTCAAACATATTTTCAAAGATGTAGGGACCGTGAATCTTCCACTGAAAATAACGGTTGTGACCATGGGATATCCCACGGACAGTAATGGCCAAGATCATGGGCTGTCTGGATGATGCCCAATTCGAGCAAGCTAGCGGTGACAAGGCAACCCAGAAACAAGAAAAGGAAAACCAAAATGAGAAGGACCAGGCTCTAGCCTCAACTTGCTACCCATAACCGAGGCCGTGAGTAGTCTCTGAAACTTCAGACCTACCTTGGTGCCAATAAAAAAAAAAGAGAAGAAAGAAGAACAAGACAGGCAAATGGATGAAGTGCAAGCGTGTGGAAGATGCTCCCCTCACATGAAGCATGCAATCAGAGGAAAATTGAACAAAAAATTCAAAAAAAAGGGGGCGGGGGTAGCATCAAAAGGACCCATTCGGCCATTGACAACACAGGAAGAAAAGATTAGCTTCAAGGTGCTTACCTGCCATAGTAGCTGACTCAAGATAGAGAAAATTGCAAAAAGAAGCTTGAAGGAGATGCTCGCCTGTTGCTGTTCTTGCTCATGGCCACAACCCAGAAAATTTGAAAACTACATAATGAAAGGGAAAACAGAGGCAGGAGCTTTATATAAGTTGTGCAGGAGAATCTTTAAGCCCACAGTCACTGTTGTTGCTCCTTAGGGCCTGCTTGTAATTTAACTGATAGAGTGAAGTGAGGTGAATGATAATTTTAAAAGATAAAAAAATAAGAGGGGTTAAATCAATCCAATGATTAGATTTTGTTTTTTAGTGAAAAGAGAATGTAACTTTTTAACTTTTTGTGTTAAAAGTAGATATTTATTATTAGTTAATGGGATGAAAAAATAACTTTTTGACTTTTTTGTGTAAAAAGGTAAAAGAATTTTTTTAAAATGTGGTATTTTGATTTAACTTTTTTAGGTTGTTGTGTGGTGAAATGAAAGAAGATGACTTTAACTTTACAATGAGTGGAAATTAACAAACAGGCCCTTAAATCCACGGTCACAGCATGGATGACCATAGGGATCCACAATTTGGTGGCCTAAGCCCTCTTCTCCCATGGAAATTGCTTGATCAAAAGGGTGGGGTCTATTTTTTAGAAGTAAACTCTCTCCATTTTACTCAAAGCTCACGGTCACAGTAATCTTGAACTTGTGGGGCCTACTGTTTAGTAGTTCACTCCCATACTTACGGTCATTGTGGCATCACCCTCTATCCCACAGACACAGCCTTGGTAAAGTGATGGAGTCCATGCCTTGGCCAAGTCCACAATCACTGCCTCTGCCATCATTTTACTCTCATGATCACGATGATTTTGACCAGTGGGACCCACTGTTAGTAGTCCACTTCCCCCAATGTGATCATTCAAAATTTCCCATAGCATATGATGAACCCACTTTGGGCAGTTTGCCCAAACTAAATAAAAATAATAAAAAAAATTGTTTTTCCACAATGAGGTGAACCTATTTTTGGGTAATTATTAAAAAAAATAGAGAAAGAAAGGGGGCTTTCTTTCAAATTTATTTTGGGACAAACCAGATTTTGAGCCATCATCTCAAATTGTTTTGAATTAAAACTTGCAAAAGCCAATCTTTTCCAAAATTTCATCTCATGTTAACTCATGTCAAGCCAAGTCAAAACCTTAACTTTGATTTTTGAAAATAAACCAAAAATCCATGAAAATCCAAACTCAAATTCATTTCAAACCAAACCTTTGATTTTCTTAAAATCTCAGGGATTCTTTTATTGCTGTTCCCCACAGTCTCCACAGATATAGCACTCTGGATATCTGTGACAAATAAGTCGAAAGAAAATCAAATCTATTTCCAAAATCCAAAATAAAAAAATAAATTCATAAATTTCTGAATTTTCTAATACCTCAAGGATTTTTTTTTTTTTTTTTTTTTGTTCCCCACAGTCCCCGCAGAAATGCTACTTTGGATATCTATGAAAATAGGGCAATGAAATTTAGATTTCTTATATTTTTTTTTACCAAAATTCCATTATCAAACCCTTCATGGTATTTATCAAAACTTCAAGTCTAGGCCTACAACCTACCTTGACAAAACCTTTTTCATCAAGCCATTTATCATCGCCACAGGTTGGCTATTTCGAGGCACAATGATTGTCATACTTTAATCATTACACCTCGATGGAACACTTGTTGACCCATAAAAAAAAAGTCACAGCTGATACAACCCACTCAGAAACCTTCAAATGAACTCGGAATGTAGTAATTCAAGTTTCAAAGTTAGTGAACTTCATTTGGTTACTCAACTCACCAAAATACCAAGTTTGAGATTCAATTACACAAATCCAAGGGTCACCAAACAAATTCATGCTTCTGGGTTATTAAAGTCATTGAAACTCTTATGGCAACTCTAAAATAGGCTTGAGAATGATGTTTCAAAGTTTCAAAGCAATTTGCCTCATTGTAACACAAAACAAGCTTCAATGACTATTTCCCAGCTCCTTGGGGATCACTATGAAAACTGAAACTTTTTTATGTCAAAGTAAGCTCAAACTTAGGGCAATGTCTTCAAATACATTCAAATATTAACCTTCAAAATTCCAGAGCATTTGGACATCATTTGGACCTAAACTCAGTTCAGATGGACATCTACTAAGTTTTGTAGGGTCACTGTGCAAAGTCGCACCTCGTGAAGATCAAATCAGCTGAAACTCTTGGAGGACGCTCAAATTATACTCAAGGGAGGCTTTGTAAAATTTAAGGTCAAATGGACATCATTTGACCCAAAGTCTGCAAACATGTCAACTTTTGGTTAGTGACCCCTAAGTCATGGGGGTTACTGACCAAAATCCTGCTTCTTGACGTTCAAAATTGATGAAATTTAGGCACAAAGCTTCAATCATTCTCAAAGGAGATTCTACAAATTTTCAAGTCAAAAGGATTTCGTTTGAGCCTACTTCCATTACATGTCAGCTTAGAGGTTAGTGACCCCTGAGCTATAGAGGTCACTGGCTAAAATCCTACTTCTAGGAGGTCAAAGCTGGTGAAATTCGGAATAGAGATATAAAATATGTTCAAAATGAATTTCTCAAAGTTTTAAGTCAATTGAATGTCGTTCGGATAGAAAACAAGTTAACCACCTACAGTGTGGGGTGAATAGTGACTTAGAACATGCAACAAGTGGGTTACTGTTTGAAATCTTACTTTCTCAAATCTAAACTGCATGAAATTTGGATGGACAACCCAAGATATTCCTGACATCGGTCCTTCCAAGTTTCAAACCAGATCGAGGTCATTTGGGCCTCAAATAGCTGAAACAAAGGCTCATTTTCATGAAAAGTCAACGAGGAAGTTAACCAACTTCAGAAGTCAAAACAGGCTAAAATTTCTATGACACACTCAAAATAGTGTCAAAAAGTATCCCTCCCAGTTTCATGAAGATCAAACATCATTCCGGCTCCAAACAAGTGAAAACGTGTCACATATGCAAAAGTCCAAAAAATTGACTTGGGAGTGACCACGGCTGCGATCACTGTCACCCGTGGAGCAGTTTCAGTGGTTTTCAGCAATTTCCTCCACCTTTTTTCAAATCTTAACTTCCCTTAACACCCTTTAACATCTCATAACTCCCTAAACCACCTTGAGAAGTCTATAAAAAAAAACCAGAGGGGACAATACAAGGAGGGGGAGAACAATTTCCAAAGCTCTAGAAACCGATTTAAGTTTTGAAGCAACTTCGCAACAAGATCAAGCAAGTCACGAGGCATTCCCAGTACTTCAACACACTTCTTCATCTCCTTCTCACTTACGTAAGGTGAGAAATAATCCAGAGAAAAGGAAGAAGCATGTACCTCACATTATGAAGACTAATGCAAGGGCCACTGGGATGACATCTTCTTCTTTTGATTTTCTCACTTGGGAAGGGTTTTGGGCCATCATGGAAGTTGTGAGCAAGCTTCTTTAGGCTTCATTCTAATCCTTGAAAATCATAGGGTCAGAATGACACAACTTTGGCTTCATATAGCACCTTCTTCGGATTTATACAAAAACAGTTCCTAACTAAAAAGTAATGATTATCAAAGGTTTAAGTCAATTCACAGCCAAATCAAGCACTTGTGGTGGTCATTCAACACTCCAAATTCAAAGAAAACAAGTTCCTACACCTTGAAGAAGTCATAAAAGCGAAACAAAGTAAAACAGGGAGCAAACAGTGGCCTTTTCGGCCACTGTCTGCTAGTGACCGTGACTCACAGTCACTGGCAGGGGCCACTGTCACTCCCCTCTACACTCCCATATTTTGAATTTTCCTCATGTTTTTATGTAATTTCTTCCAAATTCCATATTTAGATCAGATCTGAGATTAGAGGGAGGGGTTGTAAATGTTTCAAAATTTGTAAACAACATGCATCTTTGCAGTTAGAACATTTGAACCCATATAAACAAAAGGGAAATTAATGATGAACTACAGTTAATTCTCATTCTTTTTAAACGCTTGAAGTGTGTGAATGTTAGACTCGAATCTGTTGCATTTCACATCACGTTTCAAGCTCGATCACTTGTTACTCTCCAAAGAAGAAAGATGCACAAAGCAGAGGCATCCTAAAATCCATAAGTGTCAGTAAGAAGGAGAGTGACCAAATAAACATTCAAAAGGAGAGATTGTACCTAGGACAAAGCTAGTTAATCTGTTGATCATACAGACTACTGTACGGGTTGCCTCACGCTAGAATTTAGGTAGAATTCCATAAGGAGGGTTCGAACAGTTTTTTTTAAAAGATGACGATTTTTCCTTTTTGCAACCCTATTTGTTGAGGTTTGTAAGGGCAAGATTTTTTATGAAGAATTCCTTTTTTGTTAAAAAAATTATGAAATTCAATGGATGTATATTCTCCCATTGAGTCTGAATGAATGATTTTAATGGACTTCTGGAATTGAGTGCTCACCATATTATAGAATTTCTGAAACATGGAAAAAACTTCAGATTTATATTTTAAAAAATAAATTCATGTGTACCGACAATAATCATCTATAAAGGTGATATAATATTTATAGCCAAATGTACTCAAATGAGGAGAAATCCCCCATACATCTATGTGAATTATATCAAAAGGAGCAGTGCTACAAGAATAATAAATAGGAAAAGGTAACCTTAAGTTTTGCTCAGACAACATGATTCACATTTAGATTTCACAAAATTAGAAGCCATGGAACTTATCCAAACATCCAAGTTTAAACAAAGATAACAAACTTGCATTATTAACATCCAAGTTTAAACAAAGATAACAAACTTGCATTATTCAAATAACCAAGGCATTTATGCCAAGTGGTCCACACATTATTGAAAAGACTCATAGAGGATGCAAATAACGATGTTTTAGCCTGTCATACTTACTCCCCATCCCAATCACTTTCCCAGTTTATCGTTCCTATATGACACAACCAGATGGAGAGCGGTTAGCCAAATAACCATACTCAATGAGTTGACCAATGGAAATGAGATTTGCAGCCAAATTTGGGACAAAACAAACATTGTGCAGGATAAAGGTTCCAATGGAGACAATTCCAATACCAGAGACGAGCAATTGATGACCAGTTGCGGTGGTGATAGAATCCTGACCATCATAAGGTTGTTGGTTATGCAAATGTTGCACCACATAAGTCATGTGATTAAAGGTTCTTGAGTCTACAAACCATATGGTAGGGGTGACAGATTTAGATGGTGTGGTGGATGAATGAAATGCAGGAAATGCAAAAGAAAAAAACAAACCACTAATACCCATGAAGGTAAATGCAAATACCACCGAGGAATTGATTAAATCCTTAATCTAAGTTGTAGTCATTGTGACGAAGGTACGGTATAAGGGAGTTGCCAAATCCGCTGAAAAAGTATGCTGAGCCTGAAGTGCAGCATTGCTATGCTTTGGAGTTTGTGCTAATTTCTTTTCAGGCATTTGTTTGCTAGTAGAAATGACGTAACCATTCATTTTGCAGTAGTTGCGAAACAATTTTCTCCTACAGTCACGAGCCACATGCCCATACTTCTTAAATTCAAAACACTGTGGTTTCTAACTATGAATAGTGAACATGGCCATCTCGTCAGTTGATGATGAAGCTAGAGTTGTCAGGAGTGCTTTTGGTTCTGCATGAAGAGAATGAGTGAGTTTCTTCACGGAAATCCTCCTGGATACATGTGTCCAGATCAGGAAAGATCTCTCGATTTATAAGCGTAGCCCGTACAGATTCAAACTCTGAGCATAGGTTCATCAGAAATTGACTAACATGTTGTTTCTCCTGTAATTTAATGGGTTGTGAAAGAAACTCAACTGATACAAATTGGCAGAACATTTGATCCCTCTCAGTCCATAGGGCGAGAAAGCCATTATAGTATTGTTAAACAAATTTGTCATTTTGGCAATATTTGGATAACTCTATGTACAGATGAAATCTACGAGCCTTGTTCTGCTAATGATATATTTTTTTCATATGAACTCACATATCGAAAGCCTTGGTAAAGGCCTAAAGTGCCATTGAAAATGAGGGATCGACTGAATTTAGAATCCAAGTTATTACTTTGGCATTGTATTGGTTTCAAGTAGCTAGGAACTTATCATCTATAACCGGAGTAGTTAATGCGGCAATAGTTCTTACAGTAGGTTTGGTAGTGATTCCATCCAAATACCCGATCATACCTTATCCTTCAATAGAGATTTTGAGATAAAAGGACGAGGATAAGTAATTAGTCCCATTAAATTTCACAAGAATGATGTCAATCTTGTCCATTTGAGCCAGGAATATGAACTAGGCCAACGAGGAATGAGTTCCCAAACATAAGATGTGAATTTCTGTTAAAAAAAGGAAAATACGGGAAAAATGGTGGTCCGGGCATCCAAAAAAATGGGAGTTGGAGGGGGATTGTCGTGTTATATGATGTACTGTTCTTCAACCAGCCTTCTAGGTTAGATAAAGGGCATAATTTCGCAGCTTATGGAAGAGGAATTTCTTAAATCCAATGGTTTGATATGAATCAGATGAGAAAATTGAAAAACAATTCATGTAAAACTATCGAACCCAAGGAGGAGGAAAGCACTGACCTATTGTGATGAGAAAATCCTAGAAAATATGAAGAATTCCTAGAATAAATGGACAACCAGTATGGTGCAAAAAAACTGACAGTCACACAATCTAAGGTGGGGCCCACTTCTCGATCAGATGATCAAATTTCTTGATAGTTTAGAGAAAGGGGCCAAAACTATTCTCCTTGTTCTGATCCTGAGATCTAATGGCTGATATGAGATGTAAGTAGCTACTAAAATGTTCTGATGTGGTCACTACTTTGATGTCGTGATGCGAGGAAAGAAGGGATAGAGAATGTGATCTCTATTATAGACGATAGGTAGTATTCAGAAAGAGAATGTGACCTGTGGTCTCTGATGCCATGTTAAGATTTATGGGTCCTTATGTTAAGTGGAGGAGGAGAAGAAGAAGAATAAGAAGAAGAAGAAAAGTATACATCAAGAATTATGAACAATTGTCATGTCCCTTTGATGGGCATCGACCATACCATTTAACATGTATATTGCCTTAATTCAAGGCCAGGAACAAACAAGGAAAGGATATTAAGAGTATCAATGTTGTCTGATACAATACAGCTATACAGAATTGACTAGATCCCTGGCGTGGGATATCATGGGCCTGATAACTGGGCCTGATGGGCCTAGTGGACTTGTGCTTCTACATTGAAAACTAGGTTCCTATGTTTGTCACAACATTAAATTCAAACTCAGGGGATGTATGGATATTCAATTGTTCTTGATATATAAAGGTTTTTCCTCAAAATGCTTATGTCCTCATATCTCTCAATAAAATAGGATAGCTAAGCATAAACATCTATGCATCTTGCAAACTGTTCATATTCAATTCATTGATTGAATTGTCCCCACGCCCATTCAATAGAAGCTTAAGCCGGTTACATTCTTGATTTTCAATCTTATTTGGTATATGTTTTGTCTTGCTACCTCCAAAGGAGTGACCCAAATTTATTACGCAATCCATTCAGTGTGCTTTCTTGGTAGTGAAGATAGACAAAAGTTTTTTTTTTTTTTTTTTTTTGGTTATAACTCTAACACAAATCTATCATGAGTGTCTCGGAATGTCGTCTTTCTAGAGAGTTCCTTTTTTCCCTTCACTTTTATCTAAGTGTGTCTTATCACAATCATTTGTGCCTCCTTTTCTATCTCTCTTACAACTTCCTTTTCATCATCTACTTATTCTTCCTCTGGTAATTTATTTTCTAGTTTGAGGTTGTGGTTTATTAAAGAGAGTCAAGATGATCAACTGATTCCTCTAGCCCTTCCTAGGAGGTTTCAAGCCCATGGATTTGTTTCCATCTCTCCCCTTACTTCTTTAAAATTTCATTTCCACTCCTCACTCATTTAAGCAGTTGAGCAACTACTATGAATGAGGAGTTGCAAGCTTCTAAGATAAACAAGTGGGATCTTGTTTCTTGCCCTCCTGATGTTCGACCAATAGGTTGCAAATGGATTTATACCATCAAAGATAAAATCATATTGGAGTCTTAAAGGGATATAAAGCACATCAATTTCTTTGGGGTATCCACGAGAGCATGACACAAGTTATGATGAAACATTTGTTCCCATTGCAAAGACAACAGTAACTACATCAAATTTCATAAAAACCGACAGCCATGGACCGTTAATTTTTCTCTTGTTATTTTTCCAAAATTGACAGCCCCATGGCCACCGTTTTTTTATGTTTCAGGTCCATCGTATTTTTTTTTTTTCTGCTAATTTCCAAACGGCCATAATCCTTCGTTTTTTCGAAAAAGCGACTTCAAACAATACTACAGCCCATGGTTGTCGGTTTCCATAGAAAAATGACTGGCCGAGGGTCGTCGTTTTTCATGGATTTTGATGTTGTTTGACTTTTGACAATTGTTTCTTCCTAATCATAGTCTATTTTTCATATGGACTTTTAAAATTCATTCTTGTATGGTGTTTCAAAGGAATTTTCATATGACTCGTCCAGGATTTACCATTTTCAATTTCTCATGCATGCTTCTTTGGGCATGTTTTTATCTCAGCGATAAATATACCCTAGGTCTCACTAAGTTAGTTGGTTTATCAAATATCATGATAATTGATATGCTAGTTGAACTAAATGTTAAATTGAGCAAATATAGTGGGGACCCGGAAGCTATCCCTCTAAAAGAAATTAGTTGATAGTCTCATCGATCTCTCAATAACTCAACTAGATGTTTCCTATGTAATTTAAGTTTTCGGTTAATTTATATTTGATGCATGCCATTTTCATTGCATTAATATTTACAACATTCTCATCGATGTGGTATTCAATTTCCTAAAAATTCTTCAAGTAACTGCATACACATTTATAGAGTAGGATGTCTTAACACTCATTAATCGATGATTCAATGGTGCATTTTTTTTTCTAGCTCTAATTTCTTCAAAGTATAAAAAATAAGTGTTGGAAAAAGTGCTGCTGTGGAACTACCTGCAATCAATGGATCAACCACAATGAACATACACAATCATACCATCAAGCAATCACACACATGCACACAGTAATTTTATGTGGTTCGACAACCTTGCCTACATCCACAGAGGAGAGAACTCATCTACCATGATTCCATCTCAATCCCCTTGGGATCTACGGTTACAATACATCAATATATATAGTTCTCGTTTTCTTGGCCAATAAGAAATCCCATACATAATGACTAAAATACCGCTAACCCTGAACCTCGGTTATGGCTAAACCAGATGACCAATCTGGCTAAACCGTAATACAAGACAAAACCCAACAATCTCCACCTTGGTTTGGATTCCGCAAATCCCTGGAGCAACCTTGATATACCCGATAATGTCTTTACGAACTTGCTAAATGATACGTGACTACACCGATGGTGCAGTCTTCTTTCTTCAACATTCTAACAAGTTGAACCAGCACTTCACATACCTCCCTGAACGGTATGCCTCTGCACACGCTACTACCAAGCGCGACATCTGCACCCCCTAGCCTGGATGCACAGACAATCTCAATATTGTCTGCTGTCAATTAAGTCCAGACTGACTTAAGATTTCCTACAGTTGCCTCCTTTGATCTCAACACCATCATCTTGAACCTCCGAAGTGCCCTTTATTTGTTGCCACATATATACATCCTTGCAACACAATGAACCTAACTTCCATCCGTCAAGATAAAACTGAAGACCTTCCTGAATCTAGATCTCACTTGTACCTGTAAATCTTTCCTTTTGTTTCCATCCAGGTGTTCTTTCCGTCAAACCTGCAACTGTCTTATTCTAGCCTATTCTGGTGGGTTGGGCACAGTACATGCGGGTTAGGTCTGACCCGATGCTAAACTAGCTTACTCCGACCTGAACTGGATTACCTTTTCCAAGAAAATCATCTCCATTCAAATCTTCCTTGATTTCCACTACATGATACCATCGAAGACCCATTAATCCACCTTCGGATGGTCCGTCACATCTAACGCCACCTAAACCATGAATTTCCTTTCCTATTATTTGATGTCTCTTTCACTTCTCCACCTAAAAAAGCATCTCCTATCAACCTGTAGAAATTTCTAACCATCTCACCCTCCAGATGACCAATGTTCCATTTTCCACCTTCATAACTCCACCCGCTACAGTGCACTTGCAGCCTTTGAAATCTAGGACACCTAAAGAAATCCAATTTCTTTATAAATCCGGAACATATATCACATCCATTAGGATTTAAATAATCTCATCAAACACCCATATCTTTACCGCTCTTATCTCAAAGGGTCATCAATTTGCATTCTCCCCTATAAGAACAGATACAATAACAATGAGAGTTATTTGCGTCAACCAATCTCTATGCGAACACATGATAGGAAGAATCTAAATCCCAATTGTATGAATCATCAACCCGATTCATACCTGTAGTGACCAAAAGTGATTCGTCGTCATCCGAATCTAAGCTTTCTTGTACACTACCTCCTTTCGATTTTGAATCTTTTGTTTTTCCTTCCACTTTGGCATATCGCTCTTTTTTGATCCCTTCAATGCAAATCAAAGCTTCCCATCAAAGTACTCGGACCAATCTCCTATTCATGACATCAAATAACAATTTTCAACGTTTTTTGTATCACGGAGTCTAAGACTCTCTCCTGCCAATCCTTGAAGTCATTTCACCGTTAAAGACTTCAATCAACCCGTGATGCTTGAATCCATTGCTATCATCGTGAATTAGTCAGTTTCTTCAGTCCCATAAATTTTTGCCTATCAAACTTCCAATATATTTTTTTTGCTTCGCAGATCTCATCACTGTGAGCACACTGGAAGAAATGGATCTAAAATCCGACTCCAGATAACTTCAATATCGCAGAAATAGTTTTCTGCACTCTGATCAGTCAAACCTACTTGTTGCCCGTTGAACTAGCCATCTTCTTCCACACACGAGTAGATCTGCTCACAACGAGTCCATAGGAACAAACGGATCTCCAATCGGACATCGGACGATCAAGATATCGTAAAAACAATTTCAGCCATTGAACCGATCAAATTTGCCTTTGACTGAATTCTGCTGACATGGAGTTGAAGTCACCCTTCTGACATCAGCACTGCTTCTGTTGTACTAGGCTGAACTCTGAGCAAACGGGTCAGATCTAACCTGACCTGACATGGACCTATGCTACTAGACTTCTGCTGCAGAACGGGTCAGGCTTGCCTTGACCCAACTCGAGACCTGGACTGCCCAAGCGTATTCTCCTTCCTCGCTAGTTTCTCTGCAACACAGGGGGCAGAACCCTAGGCCCAACCCCTTTTTGTCTCCTCTATTTAGGTATGGCGAAGGAGGGCTAAAGACCGGCGCGTCACCGAAGATCGGTGGCGACCTTGATCGGGGCGGAGGGAACTCTAGCATCAGCACAAGTGGGCGGTGACAGCGGGCATGGAGCAGCTACAGCAACATAGATGATGAGGATAGAGGCCGAGTGACGACCTCGATGATCCCCTTTCTCCTTCTTCTAATATCTATGGCGATCTTTTATTCTCCAATTCTAGACAATGCCACTTCTTCCGATCTGCAAAAAAAGGCGAGAACCTAGAAGTCTCCCTTCTTCAATCGCACGTGGCCTGTCCTTTACTACCTTGCGATTTGAGTCTGTGACCCAGAAACCGAAGCCTTTATAACTTTGCACATCCGAAAACCCCCTTCTCCATCAACTTCTACAGATCTTAAAAACCGAGAGATATCTTGGTTGTTTTTCTATTTCAAGAAACCAAACCCCAGCCTCTCCCTCCTTCGACATGAGACTCAATCTGATAATCGCAAAACCCGAGCGATCTCCTTTGTGGCTAAGCAAAGATCAAACCTAAGCTCCGCCTTCTCTTTGTCAATCACCACGGGTTGTAAGGCAGCAGTGCCCTGCCCTCTTCTTCTCCGGTGACGTCCACAAACTGCGAGAACCCAATCCCCTGTTGCTGCAATGAAAGATGGATCCAAGCAAGTTCCACTGATCTTCGTCTCCTCGGCTCCCGTCACCGCATGAACCATCGATTGCAAACCAGCAATCTCTACCTCGCTCTGATACAACTTATTACAAAAAATGGAGCTACGGAACTACCAACGATCAACAGATCAACCACGATAAACATACACAATCATACCATCAAGCAATCACAGGCATAAACACAGCAATTTTACGTGTTTCAGCAACCTTGCCTACGTCCATAGAGAAGAGAACTCATCTATAAAGATCCCATCTCAATCCCGTCGGGATCTAGGGTTATAGTACATCAATATATATAGTTCCCGCTTTCTTGGCCAACAAAAAAAACTCGTACATAATGACTAAAATACCCCTAACCCTGAACTCTGGTTCTGGCTAAACCATACGATTGATCTGGTTAAACCGGAATACAAAACGAAACCCAACAATAAGACTTGGTCGCTAAAAATCTTCTATACAAGTAGAGTATTAATCTACGGCTTCTACATGTTCAAAAATTGTTTTCATTTTAATGCTTACTATACCAAGGCCAACCCAAAATATCACAAATAAACAAAGCACTTTGAAGTGGATTGTCATTCCACACACGAATACCTTGAGATAGAACTGTTTCTCTCTAGTCTCTACGTACATTTTCCAAACACCAACTCACTGACTTCCTTAACAATGCAATGTCTCATGACCATCATAATTTTTTGGGTTGAAATTTGTACTTTTCTACAATTCATAACAATTTGAGGGGGTGTCAAGCAAGTACCAATTCAAATACACTCATCGATCATGGTATCTCCACAAGATTAAAACCTTATCTTAAGTGGTATGTTTAAAATTTATATAAAGATGAAAATCATAGTATAAAGAGGTGCTTCCCACTAAGAAGCTGACACAGGAATTGAGATTTTCTGAGGGTTTTTCCTATCACGGTCTGCCACATCACCATGGGACAGTTCTGCCTTACATGGGGCAGCTACGTACCTACATGGCAGGCTGCACCTCGGTGACGTGGCGATCCGCTACAGTTTTCGTAAGGTGAATACTCAATGGATGCAGACTCAGTGACACAGTCCCAATTTGACAAAATTGAATTGTCAAGGACCCAAATAACCAACTGAAAATTCAAGATAGAAAATATGCAAAGAACTAATGTAAATCAGCTCAAATAACTGACCATAGAAGACTTCCTCAGCTCTAAAACATAAAGTGACCAAAAAAGAGTTCTCTATCCACAGCACACGCAGCTAATGGAGAGCACCAATAACATGGATGGAAAAAGCACTATTCTACTATTATAGACATTGCTACCTATAAATAAAGGGAAAAAAAATCCCCCAAGCCCTAGAAAAAACCTCTAGCAATTGCTTCCTCACTACAATTAGGAACCCTTGGCCTGTTTCTTTCTAGAATTCCAAGAATTCCTATATGGAGAATTTCTGAATTCTCTAACAAGTGAAATTGTAGAATCTTCCTTGGTACTAGAGCATCTAGAAATTCTAAAAATAAAGGAATTGAAATTTTAGGAATTCCAAAGGTCATATGACCTTTTAGATTACTAGAATTTTGGAATACTTGCGAAAAAAATACCATTTGCAAATATCAGCGGATAAGCGATCACATCATGTCCAAAAAATACTTTAACACATTAAATTTTGCCATCGCCATCATTTCCTAATCAAAACAAACATTGACTTCTAAGAAAAATCTAAAAAAATAAAAATTTCCAAAATCTGGGCTTCTTCATACGAGAATCCCTGTAGGCGCCCGTGGGCCACCTGGTGATGAACCCACGCCCCTGGCCTGGAAGACCACTCTTGGGCGACTCGTTAGCGCTAGAATAGAGTGGAGTGCGTCGGGTATGGCCCACCAATCAGGCCTCCAGAGTCGCTGTACGTACGACTCTTTAATGGGCTTCGAAACTTCTGGAAATTCCAAAAAGTGCCCCTGTATTTTCTTCTAAACAGCCCTGTAGTCATATTTTTAACGCATGGGCTTGTATGAGGCCCACTTACAAGTGCGGCCGTGTCTTGCAGGCGTGATCACAAGCTTCCGTACTTCTCAATGTCTATCGGTTATTAGAAATGGATTTGCATCAAAGGTTAACTAATTTTCCACTCTTAAACGATCACCTTTGTTAGATTCGTGCTTCACATGTCACGTATATTTTGAATACCTCATTTCCCGCTTTCACTCCTCAAATATGCTTCCAGTGTAGCAACTAATGATCCAAGCTTACCTTTATTGATGGAATTGGTTAGGAACCTTATTTGATTTTTTCATTTTTCTGGTACAGATAATCGTGGTGGTAGCGGGAGTCATCCTTGGCTTGAATCTCTTTGGAGTAATTTAGCACATGGTTGGCATTGCTCTAGTTTTGTTCCCAATTTTATGCTTAGATCACTTAGACTATACTATGCACAACTCGTTTTATAATATTATATTAAAATACTCCATTGAGAATATGTCATATGAAACTTGTTTAGTAACATTATAAATGTTTTGCTCTAATAAATGAAAACAAGAAAATCGTATGTTTTAACATGTGGGATCTACCTTTAAATATTTACGGCACTCCACGATTGTCTTATATAAGACCTATATGTAGGAGCTAGAACGTGATACTCACGTTTAACAATTAGAGTATGGGGCCGATATTTATAAGATTTAAAAGGTGGGCCCACCTTTATAGGAATTATAATGTAAACCCATTTTTCTGCGAATATAAATATAAGATATATCTTTAGAAATTACAACGTAGTACATACCTTTAGAATTAGAATATGAGCCCACATTCATTAAATTTATAATGTGGATCCACCTTTGTAATCATAACTATGTTACCCGTATTTAGGAATTAAAAAGTTGAACTATACTTTTTGTGATTTTGTACAAAGAACCCACATTTAAAAATTACAATGTGGTGCAAACTTTAGAAATTAGAATAAATTATATTGTGTGAGGCCATCTTGTCTGTTAATTATGAACACGGGATCTACCTTTAAAAATTACATTATACCTACCTCTAGAAATTAGAACATGATCCCACGTTCATAGGATTAATAATGTGGGTTTGCATTTATAGAAATTAAAATGTGGCTCTACCTTTTGAGGTTGTGACTATATAAACTACCTTTTAAAAATTAGAATATAAGACCCTCCTCAATGTGGTCCAATCATTATAAGAAATTAAAAATATAATATAGGCCCACAACTGTCACAAAGCTATGATCTTTCCTTCTATTGAAACCAAAATTCGAAAGAATGATTTTCACGTACCAAATATATTTTTTATAGCCTTTTCTTGTTGGATTATAAGAACATCCAAACAGTACGTTGCCAAATTCACTCTTAGGCCCATTTGTTTATGAGGAGAAGTAGAATAGAGTGGAATAAAGATGTCAAATTAGAGGAAAGCTCGGATAGAATTGAAATTTTGACTCTTCACTATGTGTGATTGAAAGATGAAGCAAAGTTAAATTAAAATTTGGCCTTCTAATAGTCCAAACCATTTTTACTCTTCACCTCCCCCATCTCAAATAGACCCCAACCACCATCTTCTGTATCCATCATCATCACAGATGGACCACAACCACAAACTCATTCAATCCTCGCAGAAGACCATAACCCCCATCACCACTGACCCTTTTCATGACAACTGCCCATCATCATCTCAAAAAGACCACAACCACCATCACCACTGCACATCATCATCGAAGATAGACCACACCAAAAACTCGCCCAATCCTCTTTCTTCCGATTTGTGCGTTCTGCAACCAGGGATCAAAAAACCCATTTTGCAGATACTCTTAGGAATCCTGCCAGTGATAAGATTATCCGAAAGATCGACCAGACCAGGGGGCGACTTCCGACCTAATTTCGGCGGCAGGCTCCCGGAGACCCCATTCCCGAAGAGCCGAAGCTCGTAGAAGTTCGGGACTCTGCAATTTTCTCCGGCAACCTTCCCTCCAACTGGTTCTCATACAAGTTCAACGACTCCAACGATAATTTGCAGAGCTCTTCTGAAATATCACCTTCCGATCTATTAATGGAAGCATCGAATCTCCTCAACGATTTCATCTTGGACAACCCTTTCTGTAGCTCCCCAGAAAGCGAATTGTTGTAAAGCTTGATTTGAACTACATTACAGAGCAATGTAAAGAAGGTCTCTGGAATCGACCAGATAAGCTATTGATCGAAAGATCCAAATCCACCAAGTTGTTTAGATTTCCCAACGTGTGTGGAATCGACCCCACTAGATTACAGCCACAAAACCTCGAGTTGGGTGAGGTTCCCATACTTGGGAGGAATTGGGAAAGGCTCAAATGGGTTGTAGGAGAGATTGAGCTACTTGAGAGAGACGATTTCGCTGAGAAAAGAAGGTAGAGTTCCATTCAAGAGATTGACAAACAGAGAGAGAGAGAGATTGGCACCGGCCGGGTTCCGGACCTCGCGCCATAAGCGCACGGCGCCAACACTTTAAATACACTTTCGTAGAGTACTTTATAAGTGCTAGGCACCGACGATACCCCCCCTGAAATCCTTGTAAAACGGCGGATTGACGGAGTGTTAAAATTAATCGTGCTTGAGTAACCATAGTCTTGGATTGCTTCCGGTCAAAATATATAAGATTCAAGATACATGCCATAAAGAAAGAGATATCTATAATTTTCTCAAATAAAGAGATATCTATAATTTTCTCAAATACTTTTAATGTGATATGGGACTGTTACGGGGTTGCTACGGAGTGTGATTGACAACTATTTCTCATAATTTTTTGAAATACATAGTAAGGGTTATTTTTTTACTTCTTTTACATAATATAATTTATTTCTTTACTTCTTCTCTCCATAAAGAAAAAAAAATGTTTTGATGACATTTCTGCACTACATAGTTTTTTTTAATTTTTATAAGCCTTTCATTTGTTTCTAAGCAATATCAGTATGTGAGAACAAAAAATAAAAAACATTACTATATTTTTTAGTAATACAAAAATACAAGATCTCATACAATGAGGGGACTGCTATGGCCTCTTATCTTAGTTACTTTTGTAAGAAAAATATATATTATATCATTTTTCAATATTATGGGTTTTTTTATATTTTTTTAGATTTTTTAATGATTTTTTCAAATTGCACCGCTACACTACGTAGTGTTTCAGCAGCAGAGTGCTACACCTGCCGCTACTGCTATTTTCATCCTTGCCTACTTGAGTGTGGTTTGTATTTCTGATTTTACATTGTAGCTCTTTTGGCGACACAATTCATAGTTCATTCTAAATAAATATAAAATACAAATACAATGGACCTAGAATTTTGTCCAATCTATAAATTAGTCAATTTACAAAAAATCCTTTAGGGAATATAAGGAAGTCAGACTCACAACATTACAAAATGGAATGGAACTTATTTTGATGCATGAATACATTGAAAGTTTGGATGAAAAATATCAATGAGACCTACCTTTGCATAAAATTTCATCTGTATTGGATCATCCAAATCACTTGATCGAGGACGCTAGAATTCAATGGTTTTCGAGGTCTCATTTTCTTAGAATTTCAATCCAATTTGATGAGTGTCACAATTGGGCTTGTGCCAATTCATAGGAGTAGAGCATATATGAAAGGACTGGATTAGCTCGTAGAGGGCACGTTGCCTAAAATAACAAAGGCAGAAAATAGAGACCGTAGCGGAAATAGCGGTGCTAACTTCAATATAAAGCCACTACGCCCAATATAGCGGCCGCTACACTACGTAGTGGCTGCTATTTTGATATGTGGCTCACGCACTCTAGCAGGGCCTAGACAGAATCGATCATGCTCGAGCCCTAACTATCCGTGCTCATGCCTGACAGGTGAATTGCAAAATAACTAGATGCGGGAAGACAGCGCTCGAGCTCGCAAGCAGCAAAAACTTACATTCTTATCACGCAATTGTTTTCAGTTTGTGCCAAGAATAGTACGTTCAGTTCTACAATGAGTTTCTTAATGAGGCATGAATTGTGGGCTATTTAAAAGGGTTTTCTGGTAATCCTAAGTTACAGATCTCATTAACCTAAGTGGAGATTACACATTAGAGATCATCTTTTCTAAATCTTTTATTGAGAGTTGAAGTGTTGAATCTTTGTTCTAGAGAGTAGTTACTTCTACATCTATTGTAGAAGTGTTGAGGTTATCTTGCGTGTTTAAAGTATGAGTTGATCAAGTAGAAAGCAGTACACGGCGAAGAAGAGTCGTATGGCAGAAAGAGTTGCACAAAAGGAACTTAGTCCTTAGAGTGCGAAAAGGGTGTGAGTATATATTATAACTATTCATTATTATTTAATAGTTGATCATTGTTGGATTCTTGGATTTTTACCCATTAGGGTTTTTCTACGTTAAAAATCTGCATACTTTCTTATGGTGTGTACTTATGCTTAATTAATATTATTTTTGCTGCGTTTACATATTGTTTGATTGTTTGGCATTTTAAAATTCCCTAAAACCTTCAGCCAACAATTTCAAAGACCCCTATTCTCATTCCCCTTGTTTTTTCTAGGGCTGCTTTCTCCTTTTTCTTTAGCTGCTCGCCGGAAGGCACGAAAGCTTCTTTTTGTCTTCTTCATAATTATTCTATATATATAATAGGATCATACGTTACACTTATCTTGTCCAAAAGAATCTATAGGTTCTAGTGACTAATTCAATACATCTCAAAGAGCTGAAGATATAGGAGCCAAAATATCTGATGACTTTGAAACTTTTCAATTTTTTAAATTTTACTTGAGAAAAAATAAATAAATAAAGAGCTGCAGGAAAAGAAACCACCCAAAGGAAATATGTCAATCCATATTTCCTAAACACAGGAAAAAAAAAAAAAAACTCAGCGGGTATCTCTTCTAAAGTTCAAACCATCCAAAGCAAACTCATTCCCTTCTCCAGCACTTAGTAGCTACAAACATGTGATTACAACACAATTTAGAAAGATAAATTATGTGTTTTTAACTGATTCATTTGATGGGTACTAAAATTTCGTTCAATATTAATTAATAAACAAGGGAAGAAATATATTTTGAGAAGCTGAGTGAAACTCTTGAATCTTGTAACAGAATTATATGACACTTGACATCATAGGATTGGCATAAAAGTAAGAGTCACTGAGGAGTAGTAATTGGTACTTACCGTTTCCAATGGCATTGAGATGGGAGGAGGCAGAGCCGGGAGCCCCAGTGCTGCTGCTCCAACTGCTCTCTCCTGCTCCTCCAACCACCCCCCCCCCCCCCCTCTCTCTCTCTCTCTCTCTCTCTCTCTCTCTCTCTCTCTCTCTCTCTATGAGGCAGAGCCGGGAGCCCCAGTGCTGCTGCTCCAGCTGCTCTCTCTCTCTCTCTCTCTCTCTCTCTCTCTCTCTCTCCAAAACCTGAGTTACAGCACTGGTCCCCTTCTCTCCCTGGGCTCAACATGTTAGACGAAAGCTAGGAAGATAGAAAAGTCAGCACCATTGGGCCCGCTCTGTGACTGACCTGTGTAGCGTCCAGCTCTCTCCAAAACCTGATTTGCAGCACCGATTCTCTTTTCTCCCTGGGCCCACGTTGTTAGACAAAAGCGAGGAAGAAAGAAAAGTCAGCACTAGCGTCCAGCTAAAGAGGTGTAAATTTCTGGCCTGACAATCAGGGTGACACGTACCTGACCTGAAGATAGAGGCCCCAGATTGACCTTTCTCGTCTGACTAATAAATGTGTTGGGTTTGATTTAAAGCCCGTCTTTCTCTTCCACTCACCCAGCGAAATTAACCCAACTAATTGCACTTAGAGTGGCAATTGGTCGGGTTGAAGCGTAACGTGTGCGATTTATCTGAAATAGGGCTGTAAATTTAACCCTTTGACGAGGGGCCTGGCCTAGCTCGGCCCAGAAGCCCTTAAAGTGAGTTTTTTTTATCCTAAAAGTTCAAGGGTAGGGTAGGGCTCAATTTTGAGAGTTGAGGTAAGGCTTGACTTAACCGGCTTAAGGGGCTAGGTCTACCCTTTGTCTAGTAATATGTAAAATAAATAATATATATAATATTATAATTATAGAGATTTTTACCAAAAACGTATAAAGGACTCCCTAATTACCAGCAATCAAAGTTTGATTATTTTATTATAAAATTCAATGGTGATGTTTAAAGGAACTAAAAGTTGGGATTAATGCTAATTTAAGGGTAATCTAATAGTTATTTGAACCAAACATATTCTACAATTTATTTGAAAAAGTCTAATACTTATTTAAAATAAATCAAATTGAATCATATGAGAATTGCCAAAAACATGATCTGATGGTCCATATTATTGCTTTATAAAAAAATATAGTATATGAACTAGTAAAACAAAGGTGCAACTAGCAGTACTTCAACTGCGACAATTTTACTAATAATTAGAGATGTTCATGGGCCGGGCCAAGCCAGGCTAAATAAAAACCAGGCTTAGCCTGAAATTTAATCCTTAAGCTCAAGCCTGGCCCAGGCCAAAATCAGGCCTTAGATCCCTAGCCCAAGCCCATCCCACATAGAATAGGACCCAAGCCCAGTTAGCAATATTTAATAATAAAAAAGACTCTTGTGAACAGCATAGCAATGTAGTTTAGTTGGTTTTTAATTGTTATACATGATGTTGGATCCTTTGCATGGGTTCTAGTCCCTTATCAATGCTATGCAATTTCTACGTTCACACTCGGGCTTGGCCGGGTGTCTTTGGGTTTTCTACCATTGAGCCCAAGCCTTTGAGCCCAAACCCGTCCCATATATTAAACGGGCTCAGTGTTTCTGTCCCATCTCATCCCTACTGCAAAAGGCTCCGAGCTGGGCTCGGCCCGAACTCGAGCCAGTCCAATCCATGAACACTCCTATTAATAGTTTAATGACAAATAATACTGGATACATTACTTAGGCTATGTAATTACTATTACTGTGTTAAAGTATTCAGCAGTGTCTTTCATGTCTTAATTTCATGTCACAATGCAATAAAATTAGAGTATTTCATTTGATCTTAAATATATTTTTATATGATACCAAAGTAACTTGTTCATTTACATTTTTAGAAGTTGAACGAAAATATTGGCTTTTGCATTACACCGGTCCACAGCTCAAAGAAAGAAAAGCTAGCATCATAGTATAGAAAATTATTATATAAAATAATACTAAAAAAATAATTTCTTTCAGCCTTGACCGTTGAGGGTAGGATAAGGGCTTAATACTATAGACCAATCGATGGCTCTGAGGGCTTTGGTTGGCCCGCATATATAAGGGCAGCGCAAGGGCTTACCCTAGCGTGACCTAGGCCTGGCCCTTTGACAACCCTAATTTGAACCAATGAAGTTGAAAATCTAAAGTAGGTTTCACAACCCTAATTTGAACCAATGAAGTTGAAAATCTAAAGTAGGTTTCACATACTTTACCCCTTGTTCATTCTTCCAATGCATAATTCTTAGCAACACTGCCATGCAAGAAGAAAAAGAACTGGTCAACATGAGCAAAAGAAAGAATTTGCAAAACGAAGTCTTACATAATGTAGAGACCAATGGAATAATTCACTGCCAAAGGAAAGATATCGATAAAAAAAAATGTAGAATAGTTTATTAGACATACCCTATGAGGTTCAGTCCTCTTAAAATTGCTTCATGTGCCTTCTGATCCTATTCATGTTGGATATCATGGGTGGTGGCCCACATGACCACCACTCACTTTGATTTATTCAAAGTGAATGTCTTCCCATTAAAGCCACGTTCCTGGAAACTCTCCAGTCGTGCGATAATGGAAGGCTTTCCGTTGATGAAGAGGAAAGCATTAACGAAGTCTATAAATGGCTTGGAAACTCTCTCATCTTCACACATAAATTACTGCTTGGCATACCCATCAATCAGCAGGCATTACGAGAAGACTGAGAGAGTTAAAGTTGCGGATCTCCTCTTCGTTTCGCGATGGATTCAGGTATGCCCAATATTTGTTGTCTTTCATAATACAAATCAATCCGCCAGAATACAAATATAATCCGTTAAAGTTTTTCCTAAGGGGCCATTTTAGCGTACAATTGGTATCAGAGCCATGGATTTCCATTGATAGGGTTGGATTTGCATCAAGGGGGTTTACAGTTTATAAAAAAAAAAATTTTTCGGCCGGCGACAGAACTTTCAGGCAAGGCCAAACTGCAGAGCCGGACAGGGCGTGGCGTGGCGGCTGCGCAGTCCGGCGCGGCAACGCGCGGCGCAGTCGGGCGCTGCTACGCAGCCACGCCCAGTTTTTGCAGAAACAGAGCGAGACAAAAAAAAAAAAATTTTTGGATCGCAGCGCAGTGGGGTGCTGCGCTGCAGTGGAACCGGCAGTGGAATGGGGCGCTGCCCTGCGGCAGCGCAGCAAGGCGCTGCGCTGCAGCGGCGCCCAAGTTAATTAAAAAAAAAAAATTTCTGTTGCCGCCGGGAACCAGCCGGCGACATTTTTGGCCGGCGCTCCCACGCCGACAATCCGCCGCGGCCGAGGCTGTCGGCGTCGGAGGTAGAGCGATCTGGTAAAAGGGCATTCGATTTTAACCGATTGCCCCTGTTTTCGGGAAGAAAAAGACTCTGTGTCGGGTCAGGTCTCAGGTCGTTTGGACCTGACCCGACCCGACCCGGTTAGGTTTATTAAAGAAAAGGAACTGGGTTAACGGATCCGACCCGACCCGACCCGACTGATCCGGCCTGTGTTCTGTGTGGTCAGGTCAGTTCGACCCGACCTGACCCGACCCGACCCGAACGGACCCGGTTCATATCTATAAGGCCAAGTCAGTTCGACCTGGCCTGATCCGACCCGATTCAGTTAATAAATAAATAAATGGACTGGGCTTTTACCTGTACCCGAATTGACTGGACTGAACAGTCCAAATTACTGACCTGGGTCTGACCCGACCCACTGGCCTGGCCTGGTTTGAATAAATTATTATTAATTTTTGATATTTATGTGTTTTGAATAATTAGGTTATTATGAAAGTGATCTGCTCCGATCAGAACCGTCCAATTGATGCATTTAAATGCACCAATCATTCTGATAGGCCTGAATAATTTAAATATCATCAGATCAAGGCCAGATCAAGGAAAAATGAACGATCGAAATCGTATTTTGATCATTTTGGACACATATGATATCGGATTTTTGATCCGTTTCTTTCGTTGTGTCCCTTATAATGAGATCTATCATATTACTGAATTTAATTCCTAATTGAATGTTTCAATATTGATATCATGCATGTTTCACTCATTCAATTCATGTTTCCGCTTATCGTTTACATGATCCATGTTATTTTTGAGTTATATTTGTCATATGCATGTATGCTTGATGATTAAATTGGTATAAAATTCAAACTTATGATAGATTGATTAAAGAAAAATTATTATTGTGATATCAATGGTCCGATCAATGTTCATCTGGACAACAAATTTTAGGGAATCTCATTTTCACAATAATATAATAATTGTTAAAGTTAGGTTTTCCCTAAATGTTTAGATTTAACAATATTAAATGCTCAATTAAATTAGAAATAGAGCATCAGAATCGTTTAAATCATAAGAAGACTAAAAATTAGTGTCATAGGTTTCAATTATGAGTTAACTAGGCAGTCACCAAAGTGGCCCAGTTATGATGAAACTCATGTTTCAATTATTGAATTAGAGATACCATAAATGACACTAAAATTGCAACTTCACTTAAAAGATAGATAATCGACCCAAAGGAGTTTATCTTTCGATTATTTGGAGATTGGGATAAAACACATTAAAGATGTTTTGTGAATTCGTGTTGATCTATGCCCAAAGGTGGGATCTCACTTATTCACTTAATAAATTGTGGTTTTATCAAATAAACGAGAATAATAAATTTAACATGTTACATTTGACCCAAAGGTTATTTGTAATGATGTAAAACTATTATTTCTGTTGTAAGTTTTCCTTTAAATTCAAAACATTATAGAATTGTGAGAATAATAGTTTATCTCTTCTTTTACAGCATCTTCCTCCAGATCCTTGTCTCTTCCCTCATGCTTAGGAACTATTCCTTCATTAGACGGATCAAACTACCCTGACTGGTTAGACATACTGTCATTAACCATAACTTTTCTAGACTTAGAAATGGCTTTAGATGAACCCATGCCTCCTGCGCCTACCGAACAGAGCTCTGAATATGAAAAGGCCAAATATGATCAGTGGCACAAATGTGATAAAAAATGCCAAAAGGTTATTATGACTTCAGTTTCTAAGAGTATTAGGGGATCGCTTGATCAAGGAAAACATGCCAAGGAACTCTTAGAAGAAATTAAGTCACAATTTAAAGTGACAGACAAGGCATTAGGTGCCACCTTAATGAATAAATTAACTAACATGCAGTACGATGGGATAAAGGGAGTTAGGGAACATACTCTACTCATGTCCAACCTAGCATCAAAATTAAAGGATGTTGACATGAGTATTTCCGATAGATATTTGATCCAATTCATTCTGAACTCCCTTCCCCCTGCATTTGGCCCATTTAAAGTAACATACAATCAGAGCTCTAGTCGGTGGACCATTACTGAGTTGATCGCACGATGTGATCAAGAAGAGAGGAGGCTTAAAGCCGAGGGGCAACTTCAGGTAAACTTTGTCTCCCATGCTAAGGGCAGGAAAGGTCCTAGAAAATTCAAAACTAATGCCAACATGCCCAAGGTAGATCCGAAAGGTAAGAAACCGGTGAAGAGTAAGTGAAAGAAGGGATCCGAAAAATGTCACTTTTGTGGCAAGAAAGGACATTTCAAGAAGGACTGCCTCAAAAGGAAGAATTGGTTTGAAAAAAGAGGTAAGCAAAGAAAATTATCTCTTGTATGTGAAACCAATATTATTGATGTCCCATCCAATACATGGTGGGTCGACTCTGGTGTAACCGTTCACATTTCTGGTTGTATGCAGGGATTCCTTTCAACCCGGAGGCCAAGTGATGGAGAAAGAGCTATCGTTATGGGAAACCGGAAGGAGTCAAGAGTCGAGGCAGTAGGCACGTATAGGCTGGTGCTAGATACAGGATTTGTTCTGGATCTACCGAACACCTTTTATGTTCCGGATATTTCCCGAAATCTGGTTTCTATTTCAAAGTTGGATGTAAAAGGATTTGTGTTTAACTTTGATCAAGGATCTTTGAAACTTTTTCACAATAATATAATGATTGGTAGTGGTTTATTATGTGATGGCTTGTATAAGTTAAGGTTAGATACTTTATACACACAATCACTAACTGCACACCATGTTACTTGTGGGATAAATGTTGGCATGAAAAGAGGACTAATAAAAGAGAACTCCCCTAAGTTGTGGCATAAACGGTTAAGACATATCTCGAAAGAGAGGATATTGAGATTGGTGAAAGACGGGTTATTACCAACCCTTGATTTCACTAATTTCGGTGTCTGTGTTGACTGTATTAAAGGAAAACAGACACAAACAATCAAGAAAACTGCCACACGAAGTTCTGAACTCCTGCAGTTAATTCATACGAATGTTTGTGGAAAAATTGATATACCTTGTTTCACATGAGAACAATATTTCATCACATTTATAGATGATTACTCACGTTTTGGTTTTGTCTATCTCATTAAGGAAAAGTCTGATTCTTTGACTATGTTCAAAATATTCAAAGCAGAAGTGGAAAAACAATTAGATAGAAAGATCAAAATCGTGAGATCAGATCGAGGTGGTGAGTATTATGGTAGGTACACTAAAACAGGTCGTAATCCAGGCCCGTTTGCTAGATTCCTAGAATCCGAAGGTATTGTTGCCCAATATACAATGCCTGGAACACCTCAGCAGAATGGAGTGGCTGAAAGAAGGAATAGGACTCTTTTAGATATGGTTAGGAGTATGGTTAGCAATACATAGTTACCTGCATTTATGTGGGGTAACGCACTAAAGATGGCCATGTATATTTTAAACAGAGTTCCTACTAAAGCAGTTTCTAAAACTCCTTTTGAGTTATGGACTGGGAGAAAACCCAGCTTAAACCATTTTCGAGTTTGGGGATGCCCATATGAAGTGTGGGTTTATAACCCACAAGAAAAGAAGTTAGACCCTAGAACAGTAAGCGGATATTTTATTGGATATCCAGAGAGGTCTAAAGGGTATTGATTTTACTGTCCTAATCATTCAATAAGAATAGTTGAGTCCAATAATGCTAAGTTTTTGGAGAATCATGAAAATAGTGGGAGTTCTGAGGCTAGAAATATTGAATATAAGGAGATTAGAAATGAGCCTCAATCCTCTTCTCAAGGTGGATTAATGATTCCACTTGATATAGAGGTTTTCCCAGAACGATCTGTTATTCTGATTTCTCAAGATACACAACCAACTTTTGAAATACAGTCACCTGTTATTGAAAAACATCCAGAGGAATTGAGAAGGTCAACTCGTATGAGAAGACCAGCTATTTCAGATGATTATGTTCTGTATCTCGAATAATTAGATATTGGAATTAAAGAAGATCCAAAGACTTTTAGAGAGGCAGTAGAAAGTAAAGATTCTGATAAGTGGTTAGATGCTATAAATGAAGAGTTAGAATCCTTATTTATAAACGAAGTTTGGGATCTCGTTGAACTACCTGAAGGGTCCAAAACAGTTGGTTGTAAATGGGTCTTTAAGACCAAAAGGGACTCTAAAGGGAAAGTTGAACGATTTAAGGCCCGACTTGTAGCTAAAGGATTCACTCAGAAAGAAGGTATTGATTATCATGAAACCTACTCGCCGGTGTCTAAGAAAGATTCATTTAGAATTGTTATGGCATTTGTAGCTCATTATGACCTAGAGCTATATCAGATGGATGTAAAAACTGCCTTCTTAAATGAGAATCTAGATGAAGAAGTGTATATGGAACAACCGGAAGGGTTTGTTCAACGAGGTAATGAAAGGAAACTGGTTTGTAAATTAAAGAAATCGATATACGGACTAAAACAAGCTTCCAGACAATGGTACTTAAAATTTAATCATATTATTATATCTTTCGGTTTTACTGAAAATCCAGTAGACCATTGAATATATCTCAAGGTCAGTGGGAGCAAATTTCTTATTTTAGTCTTGTATGTAGATGATATTTTACTAGCCAGTAATGACCTAAGTATGATTCGAGAAACTAAAATATATCTTGAGAATAATTTTGATATGAAAGATATGGGTGAAGCAAACTTTGTATTAGGAATCGAGATATTTAGAGATCGATCTCAAGGATTACTTGGGTTGTGTCAAGAAGCCTATGTCAAAACTATTCTCAAACGTTTCCGAATGGAAAGTAGCAGACCACAAAATGCACCTATTACTAAGGGAGACAAGTTTAGTAAGGATCAATGCCCCATGACTGCCTTAGAAAAGTTAGAAATGAATAAATATCCCTATGCAGCAGCAGTAGGATGTCTAATGTACCTACAGACTTGCACGAGGCCAGACATTAGCTTTGCAGTCGGAATGCTCAGTAGATATCAAAGTAATCCCGGTTTGCCTCATTGGGTAGCTGTCAAGAAAGTGATGCGTTACCTCAATGGAACAAGAAGATATATGCTCACATATCAAAGATCCAATCAACTGGAGGTCATTGGATATTCAGATTCAGACTTTGCTGGATGTCTCGATACAAGGAGGTCAACATCAGATTACATTTTTCTGTTGGCCGGCGGGGCAGTATCGTGGAGGAGTGCAAAGTAGACGCTAATCACTCCATCTACATTTGATGCAGAGTATGTGGCATGTTTTGAAGCCACAGGTCACGCATTATGGATGCGTAACTACATCATGGGACTTGAAATTATAGGCAGTATGTCTGAACCGATAAAGATTTACTGCGACAACGACGCTACTAGGCGTTTCGCTCAAAATGACAAGTGTTCCAGTAAATCAAAGTATCTGGAAGTAAAGTATCTTGTACTCAAAGAGAAAGTGCGAGATCTTTTAGTGTCAGTTGTTGGAGCTCCATCGAAGCTCATGATTGCTGATCCATTGACAAAGGCATTGGCGCCAAAGGATTTTAAAGACCATGTAATAAATATGGGCTTGAATGAAATGCCTTGTAAAAGTCAATGATGTATGACACTTAATATATTGATCAAATAAAGAAACGATTTTGCAATTCTTACTTTGTTATGAGCTCACATGTGGTAATTGTAAAATAAAGTAAGAATATAAAAGCATTATGACATTACAGTTCCCATTAAAGTAAGTCATATTAAAGATACTGTTTAAGTGCTGGATTAGGCGAGAATATTAATGTTGTGATTGTGGAAGGAAGCATATCACTTAAGATGTGTAACCGCTACAGTTCGCATTAATAGACTAACCTTATCACAGATTAAAGGATCTTAACATTAAAGTTACATGAAAACCAGTATTTTCAAATGATGCGCATCAGTTAGAGTTATTTCTTTCAAAGTCTTTTCTTATATTTGCAACAGTTTTATAAAATAAATAGGAATTAATGGTGGTCATATGGACCAAGTGGGAGATTGTTGGATATCATGGGTGGTGGCCCACATGACCACCACTCACTTTGATTTATTCAAAGTGAATGTCTTCCCATTAAAGCCACATTCCTGGAAACTCTCCAGTCGTGCGATAATGGAAGGCTTTCCGTTGATGGGGAGGAAAGCATTAACGAAGTCTATAAATGGCTTGGGAACTCTCTCATCTTCACACATAAATTACTGCTTGGCATACCCATCAATCAGCAGGCATTACGAGAAGACTGAGAGAGTTAAAGTTGCGGATCTCCTCTTCGTTTCGCGATGGATTCAGGTATGCCCAATATTGGTTGTCTTTCATAATACAAATCAATCCGTCAGAATGCAAATCTAATCCGTTAAAGTTTTTCCTAAGGGGCCATTTTAGCGTACAATTCAAACAAAGAAGTTGTATGCCTAAAAAAATATACTTTGAATACAAACTTTAGAGTAATATTCTTTCGAAATTAACAGTAAATCAATTATTTAAAGAAAATGATAAGGACAAACAGTAGATCAATTATTTTCCAAATTATTTTACAAATTATTCTGCAAAATTTTACTTGCCTTGAATCACAATGAAATATGCCAAATGATTGAAACGTCATAAAGAGTTACAATATTTGTTGCCTGAAAAAACAAACATTTTCAAGCCAAGAAGCATTCTCATTTAAAAAGAAAAAAAAGGAGAACATAAGAAAAAAAAAATGGAGTGACGTTGGTGTTGTTGGCTTTGAGGTACAGTACCAAAGCATGGCAAAATTATGATGGCTGCCCTTTAAAATTTTCATCTAGTGGCTATCAAAGACATTCAAATGGACAACAAGCGGCCACAACCATGAATAAACACACACACCCACCTTAGCACTGCGACAAGCTAAGATATTTAGTGTCACTAATAAGTTGGTTTAGTTTTTTAAAAGTAAATCAAAACCGAGCCACTGCTCAAACCCAGCTACTGGTTTTAGAAAAATAAAAAAAAATGAAGACACATCTTCCTCTTCCCATCATCTACAAACTTAAATATCTAAAAACATAAAATTTTCTCTACATCACTGGGTGAATTACACAAATAGCTTCTAACTACCTAGTCGCCAACAACATTCAAAACCAGAACAAGACTGGCATGAACGAGGAATAAGGTGCTGGAACCTACAATAATAAAGACAAATTAAGACTAATTAATTGCTCGAGAGAGCCTAAACCCAAGTATTATCTAAAGTCATCTGGGTTCAACAAAATTATATGCCCAACTCCTTTGCCTACAGATAGGAGAATTGATCCAAAGCCTCAATAAATGACATTGACACGATATCCCATACATCAAAAGTGTCAAGTTTGTCAAACCACCAACGACAGCAGTCCGTATTCAGGGAAAAAATAATTCATAATCCATGGAGCTCACATACTGGAAAGCATAATTTGATTTTTACCTATGATGCCACCTAAATTTATGGCACAAAGATCCACTGGACACAAATAGATAAATTACAATGATTTGAAAGAAAAGCATCAGGAGCATGACGACAGAAATTTTAAAATGGTTGTCCTTTATTTTTCTTTTTCTTTTTTTAGATTGGTAGAAAAAAATATTTTGAGATGATGTTGTCATGTCAAGCATAAAACTGTAGCTTTTCTAGCAAAATAATACAAATATAGCTATTGCGATGATTTAAAAGAAAAGGATTGGGAAGCATAACGATAAAAATTTTCAAAATGGCAGGCCGTAATTTTCTTTTCTACTTTTTTTTTCTAAATTGAATCAATGATGCATTACATGTGCATCAATATCCTCACTAGGGATCAAGATGAGACACTTTTTTAATGGTAGGCCTGATTAAGCCAAAAAAAAAAAAGAATGAAAGGATTGAAATCCATTTAAGTGACCCAAATTTAGTATGGATACTGTTTTCTAAACTTCTTCGGTTGTTCCATTCTGAAAGGGGGCTCAAATCAAATTATAGTTAGAACCTATCATCATAAAAGCAACATCAACATGAATCACATTAAAATAATAATCATACACTATATTTACCAGAAATAAATAACAATAAAAATAAATTCAAGTGAAGAACTGTACTTCTATCTGCAATTGTAGCTCAACAAATTAGGAACACCAACACCAATAAAAACAATACAAACATATACACACATACTTTCTACATATTGTATTTTATTTTTATGATTTTATAACACACTTTATGAATAATGTTGCAACAACTTAAAAATGAATCAGTACAACAAAATACAAAGTCCCTGATAGCATAAGGAGCAGAGACCTTTTAGAATGCCAGATCATTTGCCAAGAGGAACTTATCATAGGCCATGTCACAGTTTTTTCTTCTATCCATCAGCAGCATCAGTGGTCACCTCTTTGTTCGACTATTTTAAAATTCTAGATGTTTGCATGCCTTGGTATTTGGTAATAGCTTTTTGGGGACTTCACCAAAAGGTTTTCTTAATTTGATGGTGCTTTCTACCTCTTACTTTTACATGAATGGATGGACAACCATTCCAACGAGCACATGGACAAGAACAACACAACCAACTGCTATTGCAACAATCAAATGTTACTCGTCGCATTCTTCGTAGCATGACGGCTGCAAATGATATTAAGTAGGATTACATTTTTTGTTTCCTTTATCAACTCTGCTCCAAATCTACTTTAGATTTGGCTCTAGTAATGATGATGGGACATCATACCCATTTTTTCAAGCTCATACCAAGTTTATCAAAAAAGAAGGATAAGGCAGCGGATCAAGTTATGATCTAGATGAAAAATCAATATCCAAACTTTGATCATGAAGAAGGGATAAATCCACCTTTGGATTACCACCCAAAGAAGGTTCGGGGTTGGGTTTTAGATGATCGTGTCTATGGAGAGATGAAGGCCCCAAGTGCACAATTTCTTTGAAGGCCCCACATTAAAAAGCGTCACATGGGTTGAAACGAGGATCTTTTAAAATTGAAGGGTCCCATGTTTTTAACTTTTAAGAGTCATTGTTAAAGAAGAAAGGCCCGTGTTTTAAATTTATTAATAGGCTTTTATTAAGGAAGAGGAGGGGCCCACCACAAAATGAAAAAAAAAATTTGTGCACAAGACATATTGCGCAAAAATCCCAAGGACCGTGCACAACATGAGTTGCTCACAGATCCCGAGGGGAATCTCTCTCCCCCTTTATTTTCCCTTTTTTGTTTGTTTCCCCTTTTGGCTAGTAGGGTTATTGTAATAAGGGATTTTCTTTTCCTCTTGATGTTATGTTATGAACCTTGATTATTGAATGAAAATTAAGAAGATTACTTCTACTTCTTCTTCTCCTTCTTTGGTTTTGCGAGTCATCTTTCTCGCTTAACCTCCATTAACGCCATCTGCTACTAGAGTTTGGTGAGAGCCCAACAAAGGTAACCATTACCTTTTCTACTTTTTCCTTCTGCAGAGTTTTCCCATACCCGTTACAATTTTAGATCTACTATTGTGGATCTAATAACCTTAGATCTGATGATGACTGCGATCACATTATTTTTCCCAAAAGTCATTTTCCTATAAATCTTAACCCTAAGCGTTGGAAGTTCTACCGTCCATTAGGATCCTAACCCTCAAATCAGAGGATTTTTTTATTGCAGGATCTATTTATTAATTAATTTTTATTCCTGATTGCATTGCTTCTATTATAGTAGATTTCATGTTGTCCTACATCATTCTTGGTATCAGAGACTATAGGTTGACTTGGGTAGTTTAAATTCATCATTGCGTCACATCCCTATATTACTATCGTCATTGTATACCATCCTTAGGTTATGTCATCTTAGCACCCACTTTGCATGCCCACAAGGAGTGGCAATGATTTCCAGCCTGAACACCTTAAGATGGATTTGTCCATAATCTCTAAGATGATGGATAAGGTGTTGGCCAAAAACAATGTGGGCGTGGAGAACCAACTGACAACCATGTAAGCGTAATCTGACATTCACTTTGATGAGGCCATGGCACGCTCAAGGCATGCCTTGAGCAAATTGATAGATCCCAATGTGGCGATAACGAACATCGCCATGGTCAGAATAGGCATCGAGGGGAAATAGGGGTCGCGAGCACGACAATGATAGTAATCTCAAATATGAGGCGGGTGATGACCATAGGCCCCATGGGAGGAGAAGGAACTCCGATGAGTAGATCATGAAAACTGTGAAGTCGAAGCCCCAACCTTTAATGGTTACATCGACCTGAGGACTTATTCGAACTGGGAATCTAACATGGACCACTATTTTGAGTGGCACGACATGTCTAAGGAGAGCAAGGTCTAATTCTCCAAAATGAAGTTGGTGAGTCAAGCTCATTTGTATTGGGTTGTCCTTGAGCAGGGTTTGCAACACCATCATGAGGCACCCATTGAAACCTGAGATGAGATAAAGGAACATTTACGGGTCAAATACCAACCTCAATCCCATCAAGATAAACTTTTGGATCAAAGGTCTAATCTTAAGGAGGGTAGTATGTTCATGACCGATTACATCAATAAATTTGAAGAACTTAATTTACGATGTAATAACCATCAATAAATTTGAAGAACTTAATTTACAATGTAATGCCTAAGAATACCTCTCCGAACGAATCTCAAAATTCAGAACAAGTCTTCACAAAAGAAATTAATCGCTGTTAAAATGGCCAGCTTAGAAAACATTTACGAGGTAACCCTCAACTTTGAGGTAGCCATGAAAAGTAAGCAGGTTAAACGCAGTAATTATCAAAAAATGGATTCTAAGCCTTATTCAGCTGGTGACAAATTTAATCCTGGTGGCCAACCTACCTGTAATTCCACAAATGCACTGCATACATTTAGGCATAATAAAGGCAAAGGAATTGTCAGTGGCAACTCTAAGCCTTTTACCTGTCACAAGTGCAATGGTCTTGAACACCACACAAATCGATGAATGTCCCACCTGCAGTCTCAATCTCTGCGTAGAATATGCGGATGATAAGAATGATCTAATAGTAGATAACTACATCTAGGATTTTGTACCTAGTGATATGAATGTGATAATTCAGAGGATCGAGTATTGTTTCTTCGATTTGCACCCTCTTATCACGAAAATGACAGTGCACAAGACTTAATGGAAAGTGATCTACCACGAATGATGGTGGTAAGATTCACATTGACCATCTAAGAAAATGAGGATTGGCGCAGAACTTCCATCTTCCGTACCTACGTCAAGTGCAATGAGAAGAGTTTCAAGATCATCATTGACATTGGGAGTTGTGCCAATGTAGTTTTAGCCAATAACTTGCCTGGATTAGGCTTAACCCCGGTACCCCATCCCAAGCCGTACCGCGTCTCTTGGATAAATTATACATCCATTCCCGTTACCCAACGCTACCTAGTCCCAATCAACATGTTTACCTAGCAGGACTAGCTATAATGTGATGTGGTTCCATGGACGCAGGACATATCATTTTAGGGAGACCATGGCTTTACAAAATGGATGTCACCAACTTTGGACACACAAACATTTGCGTCTTCCACTTCAAGCATAAGAAAGTGAAACTACATCTATTACCTCCTAAAGACAAGGACAACCCTAAAAAGAGTACGAAATCCAGTGCCAATACTTCAAACTCCAAAACCAAGGGTTTAGACATTCTGAGTGAGAGTGAGTTCCAGGCTAATCTGGACGAAAGGACTAGCAAGGGCTCTAAGGAGGACCCCATTGTTTATGCCATCGTTTCTACGGAAGTTCTCAAAAAACCCATTGTTGGTGTTCCACGCGAAGTGGAATTTGTCTTTTATGAGTTTCAGAATGTCTTTCTTGAAGAGTTACTGAGCGAGCTTCCACCTATGCATGACATTTAGCATACAATTGATCTTGTTCCAAGAGCGACCCTACCTAATCTACCCCATTATCAGATGAACCTGCGGCACACGCAAAATTAAAAAGATAGGTAAATGAGATCATTGACAAGGGTTTAAGGAGAGTCTAAGCCTTTGTACAGTTCCCGGACTATTGACTCCAAAGGAAGATGGAACATGGAGAATGTGTGTGGACAACCGAGTTATTAACAAGATCACATCAAGTATCGATTTCCAATACCTTAGCTGGATGATATGCTCGACAAGATGGCTGGTGCCACCATCTTTTCCAAGATAGCTTAAGAGTGGCTACTATCAGATTCGAATTCATCTCAGTGACGAATGGAAAACCGCCATCAAGACGAAGGATGGGTTGTATGAATGGCTTGTAATGTCATTTGAGTTGTCTAACACACCAAGTACTTTTATGCTATCATGGCACAAGTATTGAGGCCGTTCAAAAATTTTATTTTAATCATTTAGGAGGTGTTTGTGCAGGGTATACTTTTTCTCTTCTGCAACAACAAAATCCTGCCCAATGGTCAGACCCCAAAATCCTGGAAATAGGCATGGAAATAACAAAAAATTCGAAAACTCCCACTTCACCAAGCAGATGGGCAGGGAAGATATCAAAAAATTCAACTCCTTTTCCATCTTGTGTTTTACGGCATTGTCCTTGCATAAACACACCTTTAAAATGAATGTTTTTTTAGGAGCATAAAAGACAAAACAATTTTTCGCGAGTATGTAGAACTTGGCAGCATTTGTCTTTTCTTCAATTTCCTCTCTTGTAACCCATGGTGACCTCCTTCAAATATTTTTTTTCTAGTGAGTCTCAGCCCCCACCATTCTAGTGCTTGAGGATGGTGTCATGCCCCAAGCCCGAGATTAGGGCAATTAGGCTAGGCCTGTGACGTGGCATACGTAATCTCGTAGCAATTCAAGTCACACTAAGGCAAACATGAACTATTACAAAGAAAATTTCACAAATTTCATGTATAAGGAAGATCCTAAACACGTGTACATTTAAAACAAACTGTGGAACTTGGTGCTTAACACACACATTGCACAATTTGTGATAGTATTGAAAATAAACAAGTATTTGCTTAATCATTTCATAATAAACCTACTTTAATACAATCTTTTAGAAATCATGATCCTGTTGTTGAGGAATTTTATCAAACACTTGGTAGGCAAAGTGAACTTCGAACACCAATTACTAACAAAGTGTTGTGGCAATGCAACTAAGTTATACATAATTCAAACCACCATGATGTTGAGAAACAAAACATCATAAGAAAACACATAAGACACAAGTTATATATGGTTCGGTCACAATGTATGACCTACATCCACAAGAGAGCAATGCAAAGCTTTTCTTTACCTTTAATAGTGATTATAAGCCAACTACAAGTGGAGCTCTAAAAATCCACTTGCAAGTTACAAGCTCTCAAAGCTTTCTTTCCTCCCATTCTCTTGGTCTTCTCCAAAAAGCCTTTATCTAGCATCTTCTCCGAACCTCTACACTCTCTCTATAAAAGAATGTCAAGGAATGCAATAGAATACCATCTCCTATTATCTTTGGGTTTTCTTAAAAGATTAGAACTCTACAACCATTGGATTGTCTCAATCCAATAGCTCATAGTAAAAGAGCTAAAAAGAGAGTAAAAATAGAATACATAAAAGTAGAAGGGGGTAAAAGCAAATAAATGGATTTGACTTCACACGTGTTGCACACACACATATGCAATACATATTCAACAGTCACCCACTTGAAAGAAAATCACAAACTCTCAAGCTAATCACTAAGCATGCATTGTCCTCCAACTCCAAACTTATGTCTTTTCCATGTTCAGACCCGTTGCTCATTGGATTCTTTTTAGTTGAAACAAACTTTGTCAACAAATCAGCAAGGTTCTTATCAGTGTGGATTATTTACTTGCAAAACACCACTTTCCAACACCAATTGAACGAAATGATACCGAACAGCTATATGCCTTGTCTTGAAGTGATAGGTTACATTCTTTGAGAGATCAATTGCACTTTGACTATCACAGTGCATAATATAATTTTCTTGTATCAATCCAAACTCACCACGTAATCTCTTTAATCAAATCATTTCTTTTGCTGCTTTTATCAAAGCAATATACTCAGCTTCAGTTGTAGACAAACCAACAACATCTTATAACTTGATATGTAACACCTTATCCCATATCCCTTATGAATGAAATATGAGTCTGGTATATACTAGACTCATATTTCATTCATAAACGATGTGGGACCGAAGCATTTCACACCCTTGTCCCCTGTGGATTCCCCTATCTTGACTCACGAGCTCGCTCACCCTGACTCTGTCCTAATTTTGCCTCAAAGGCTTTCCCAACGAGATTGGGATCCCACATTTACAACTGGTGCTAGGCTCTAATACCATTTATAACGACCCAAGTAGCCCACTGACCCAATAACTTGGTAAACTTGTCACATGGCAAACCTGTCACATGGCCCAAAATACTGAAGCCCAAGTTATTTATAGTAACATACATAGTTCATTATATACTAGACTCATATTTCATTCATAAGCGATGTGGAATAGAGTGTTACAATCTGCCCCCCCTTAAGGCCACACATTCCCGTGTGGATCCATCTAACTTCACCAGGCGATGTGGGACCCAAGCATTCACCCATGGCCCCTACAGATTCCCCTATCTTAAGTCACAAGCTCGCGCATCCTGGCTCTATCCTGATCTTACCTTAAGGGCTTTCCTAGCAAGATTGGGGTCTCACATTTCCGGCTAGTGGTAAGCTCTGATACCATTTGTAACGGCCCGAGTAGCCCACTAGCCTAATAACTTGGTGAGGCTGTCAAGTGACCCAAAATGCTTAAGCCCAAGTTATTAGTAGTAACCAACATAGTTCATTATATACCAGACTCATATTTCATTCATAGGGGATGTGAGATAGGGTGTTATAATCTACTACCCTTAATACCACACGTCCCCATGTGAATCCATCAAACTTCACCAGGCAATATAACACCCTATCCCACATCCCTTATGAATGAAATATGAGTTTGGTAAATAATGTACTATGTAGGTTACTACTAATAACTTCGGCTTAAGCATTTGGAGCCACGTGACAAGCTCACCAAGTTGTTGGGCCAGTGGGCTACTTGGGTCGTTATAAATGGTATCAGAGCCTACCACCAACTAGAAATATGGGATTCCAATCCCATCGGGAAAACCCTTTAAAGCAAGATCAAGACAGAGCTAGGGTGCACGAGTCTATGAGTTAGGATAGGAGAATCCGCAAGGGACATGGGTGAATGCTTCGGTCCCACATCACCTGGTAAAGTTAGATGGATCCACATGGGGACGTGTGGCTTTAAGGGGATAGATTGTAACACCCCTTCCCACATCGCTTATGAATGAAATATGAGTTTGGTATATAATAAACTATATAGGTTACTACTAATAACTTGGACTTAAGCAATTTGGGCCACGTGACAGGCTTACCAAGTTATTGGGTCAGTGGGCTACTCGGGTCGTTACATGACATCTAACTAATTATACTACCACCCACTTTGAAGACATAACCAATAGTGGACCTTCATATATCTCGAGAACCTGCATAATCAACATCCACAAAACTAACAACTTCAAATGGCAAACCTCCAAAGCATAAGCATACAACTTATGTCCCCTTCAAATATTGAAGAATTCACTTTACTGCTTGCCAATGTTCTCATCCTCAATTGGAAACATATCGTGAAGCAACTCCCACTACATGTGCATTATCAGGCTTTGTATAGACCATAGCATACAGTAAACTACCCATTGTAGAAGTATAAAGAGCATTATGCATTTTGGTTCTGTCAGTTTTATTCTTTGGAGAGTTTTGTTTGAACAGCTTGAAATGATTAGCTAATGGTGTGGAAATAGGTTTACAATCATTGATATTAAAATGCTCACGCACTTTATAAATGTATTGAGATTGACTTAACCAAAGCTTATCATGTTTTCTATCCCTTTCAATGTTCATGCCTAGGATTTCCTTGGATGGTCCAAGGTCTTTTGTAGCAAAGCATCTAGACATGCGTGCCATCAAACTCTTTACTTCATTCACATCATTTATGGCAGTCAACATATCATCAACATAAAGAAACAAAACAGTAAAAGCAGTGTCATATACTAATCCCTTAAAATATACACAATAATCAAATTCACACTTCATGTAACCTTCATCCTGCATAATGTTGTCAAACTTCTTGTACCACTGTTTGGATGCTTACCTCAATCCATATAATCCCTTTTTCAACTTGCCAACCATGTTATGATTAGTTATGTCTACAAAACCTTCAGAAGGTTGAGACATATAAATTTCTACATCTAAGTCACCATTCAGGAATGCAGCTTTAATATTAAGTTGCTGATCAAGTTCTAGATCCAAACTTATAACCAAAGAGACAGCAACTCTAATAGAGGTATGTTGTTACAACACGAGCCCAGGTCTCCACAGGGATTAAGGTTACACCTAATCAGTAACACACATACTCCCGTGCATCCACACTTAGACCCCGTCTAAATAAACACGCACAAGGGAAAATCACACGTGTACTTTCCAGTATACGCGGAAGCTGTAGTATCATTGCATGCAAAAGAGGAGATATGCTAAACAAGCCAATATCTACGAAAGATTATATGAATTACAAGATGTACAAGAGTGAGACAAATACAAAATGTAGAGAGACCAACTAACTCCAAGTGACAAAACCAATTACATCCACACACCAAAGAAGACTAATATGCATGTCATGTCGCTATCCGGCGGAGTGATTACATCCACTCCTCTAGCTCTGACGGGACGTCTATGGTCTCCTTTGGAGTTTTACCGACCATCGAGGGGTTGGTGGCGGAATCTGAGTCTGCAATACCAAAGACAACTGGTAAATACAACGATTCAGCAAAGCATAAGCAACACTAAGGTAACACACATTGTATCTAAAGGAATCATTAATAGGTAATTTGCATAGAGTTCAATTTAGTGTACTAGGCAAGTTATGCATTAGAATAAAGCATGCTATACGAATCAATATATACATGTCATGCACTTTACTATATGGCTACTACATTTACCATATCCTCCCTATAGGGATTTTTACATAATGAGAACACCATTAACCGGGCCAGGTTACGAATAGGTCTCGGTTTCTTGGGGTCCGGAAGTCCCAAGACATAAACACACTGTGGTGGTACCATACATACTACACAAAAGTCAACCCCGTCAAGTATCATAAGGCTGAGGCTGAGTAGTGCCCAACTATATCGATTCGATAATATACTTGGACTTGAGGACTTACTTTCAATGCACTCGTGATAAACAATCATACTCAAGTGCATATCAATAATCAATGTGAAGGACATGTCAAGCAAGGCTAAGACATACCCCATACCATATGGAAGGGACATACGTTGACAATCAATGCATACATAAGAGTGGAAGGCAATATTCGTCATCCAATATGCCATGCCATTCCATTTGATCGAATCAAGCTAGTTTACTAGCCAACCCTAATCTAATCATCCAGTGTTTCTAACCGTGCATGATGATGTAGTTTTAAGTTATCCGATACACAGTTGTCTTTCTCTTTGTGTTGCATTGTACAAGGAAGGTGTATCGGAGTCCCTTAAACCAACACCCATGGGAAGGTGCTTAACAATTCAATAATGTACATAAATGAGTCACAACCCTTCAGACCATTCATGCGATTCTCACATTCCATTGGGCAAGTTAAGGGTTACATACATTTTAACTCAAAGGCCTTACAAAGTCTCTTCAATCCCTACCTTGCTTACTTTTCAATGGTCTTATGGTTTAGCCGTGGGTGACCTACAGCTTAGCCATGGGCATCTTATGGCTTAGCCGTATTATGCACTACGGCTCAGCCATGGTTTTCCAAAATTGTTGCCGCATTTATGGCAAGCTAGGGCTAACCCGTGTTTCCTCTTACGGCATCACCGTGTTTGTTCTACAGCTCAGTCATGGCTGGGTACGACTTAGCCGTAGCACACCACACAGCTTAGCTATAGTTGGACCGTAGAAGGTTCTCTTAATTTTCTGCTCTTTGGATAACAAGCCGTAGCTTGACTTACGGTTGGGCCACGGCGAGCCACGGCTTAACCGTAATACATTCTACGGCTTAGCCGTAACGTGACCGTTGTGTAAAGTCAAGTTGTGCAGCTCTCTGGAAAGTGAGCCGTGAAGTCCTACGGCTTAGCCGTAATCTTCAGAAAATTCACATTTTGAACATGTTGCAAACAGAGCTGAATTGAAGAACTTAATAAAAACGAATAAGAGGATCAAAGTTAATCACAAAAGGACTATCATACATGGAAAACATGAAAGATTGATTGAGACTAAAAGTAATCATCAATTACCAACATGTGTTTATCCATAACGTGCTTATACTTGCCTCAAATGAGCTTTTTCAAGTTACTTGTTATCCTTGGGCTCAAATTCGATATCTACATGAGGTTCTAACAACCATGCATGAAAGAAGAAAGAAGAAAGAAGAGTTGAGTGTATGCAGTGCATGGAGTATTCGAAACTCATAGATGAGATTTGACTCAAATTCTTACCTTAGCTAAACTATGAAGTTGGTGCGAGGATCTCATTAACAAGTTGAAGAAGAGAATCGGCGAAGAAGAATCGTTGGGAGGGAGAGACTTAGAACAAAAAGAAAAAGAAAGAAGAAGCTGGCATTGAAAGAGAGAAGATTGAAATCAGTCGATGCATGTATCTCCCTTTTATAAGATAAGGATTGAAAATTTTATATAAAAGTCCAAAGGTTTAAGATAATTACAATTCGAGTCAAATAACCATCCAACTAAAGCAAACAAAGTTGTTTGCAGGCGAATCAATTACGGAAAGTAACAAGCTTGGTGAAATACACGTGATGACACCAAAATGATGCATGAATGACGAAATCTTATAAAATCTAAACTTATGAAAAAGGGCTCATGTCTAATGAATCCAAGTTAAACTGAACCCGACTACCTATACATGACTCTAAACGGAACGCAAACAAAACCAAAACGACAAGCAAGAATCAAATTTGATAGAAACAGATCAAAAGAAGATTAATTAAACATTAAACGGGATTAAGTTGGGTCGGAGTGTTACATATGTTCAACAACAGGAGAGAAAATCTCATTCAAGTCAATACCCACTTTTTGTCCATAACCTTTCACCACAAGACTAGCTTTATAATGCTTAAAGCTATTAGCCTGCTACTTAATAACATACACCCATCTATTCTTCAATGCTTTCTTTCCTTATGGAAGTTCAACCAACGCCCATATACCATTTTGATGCAAAGAGTCAATTTCATCTCCCATTGCTTTTATCTATTTATCAGCATTACTACAATCTATAGCTTCCTAAAAAGATTTAGGTTCACTAGCTTTAGTAAACAAAGCATAATATAAAGAGGGAGAATACCTTTGTGTAGGCTTGTGAGGCCGTGTTAATCTCTTTAATTATTGCATAGGTGTAGTTGATGAGCCCTCTTCATCCTCAATGAAACTATCATGGTCATGTTCCAGTGATTCTACATCTTCATCATGAATATAAGACTGAATTTCTTGCATTTGTTGTGGAGGATTGTCGAGATTTTCAACTTGCATGTCAATAACAAGTTTCTCTTTCTCTTCCTCTTCCTTTTCCTTTTTCGCAAACATCACATCCTCATTAAATACAATTTCAAGGCTCCTTATTGTCTTTTAAGCAATAGGATCTCAAAGTCTATAGCCTCTGTCATCACCACCATAGCCAAGAAAAGCACTTCTTCTTAACTTAGCATCTAGCTTAATTCAATTCTCTTTTGGTACATGAATATAAGCCTTACACCCAAATGTTCTCAGGTGGTTGTATGAAATATTCGCACCACGCCAAAGAACTTATGGTACTTCACCATTCAAGGGTGTACTTGGTGATCTATTAATCAAGTATACAACTGTATTTACAGCTTCAACCCAAAATAGTTTGCTAAGGCCTGATTGTGACAACATGCTTCTCACACCTTCCAAAATGGTTCCATTTATTCTTTCAATGACACCATTTTGTTGTGGTGTTCTAAGAATTGTCTTAATCCTACAAATTTGATTTTCTTTGGAAAACAAATCAAAACCCATAGAGCAATATTCACCACCATTTTCAGTTTGCAAGCATTTAATATATTTTCCCGGTCTCTTTCTGCACTCTACTTTTAAAATTTTTAAAAGTATCATTAGATGCCAAATGATGCAACCAACACTTTCTAAAATAATCATCTAAAAAGGTAACAAAATATTTAACTCCTCCAAGAGATTTAATATCTATAGGGCCCAAAACACCAGAATAAACTAATTCTAATGTTTTACATTTTCTATGGGATTTATTTCTTTTGAAATTAACTCTTCAATACTTTCCCATAATGCAATAGTCACAAAACCCAAGAAAAGAATGTTCAAAAGTAGGAATGAGGTTTTTGTTTTGCAATACCTGCATGTCACGCTCACTAAGGTGACCAAGACAACAGTGCCAAATTTGAATATCCTCATGTTTGCTAGTTGTTACAACCATGTTCTTAGAGCTATTATTCTTTTGAGTTATGCCATGAAGAATATAAAGACTTTTCTCTTTTGCCCCTTCAAGTTTGTCATGCAACCTCTTGAAATCTTTTATAATCATTTACCAAAGTCACTATAAATTTAGAATCATCCAATTACCCCCTCGAAATGAGATTCTTGGTTATTTTGGGAACATGCCTTACATCTTTCAATGTGTGCTTCTTCCTATCTACTTGTTTGATTACAACATCACCAATGCCATAAATTTTACAAGCACGATCATCACCAAGATAAACAAAGACGTTTTCCACATGTCTATATGACGAAAAAACATAACTTATTCAAGCAAATGTGAAATGATGCACCCGAATCAAAAATGCAAGTGTCTTCAGTAAATGAAATCGAACATGCAACATTTAAAGTCACTCCTCCTTCTCCATCGGAAACAGAGTTTGCTTTTCCATTCTCAGTGTTGCCTTTGTTCTTTTGCTTGTTTTTCAAAGTCCAGCAATCCTTCCTTGTATGCCCATCCTTCTTGCAATACCAACAAGTTACACTTCTCTTTGTGGCTTTGAACTTCCTTTACTTTGAGGTTTACCGCTATTAAATTCAAAAGAAAGGTATCTATGTTTTGACCTTTCTCTATCCCCCATTGCCAAAGCTTACTAGACTTATAGGACAATTGTGACGATGCCTTTTTTATTTTTTTATTCACCAATTGAGTAGTGACCTCTTAAAATCTAAACTTGTTTCCAATAGTATTTGACACCGTAGCGATAAAGGTATCCCAATTAGGAGGTAGAGAACTCAACAAAAGCAACACAACACTTCATCATCAAGATTGGTATTCAAAGATCTCAATTGTCCGGAGATAAAATTGAACTCATTCACATGCCTTCGAATTGTAATGCCTTCTTGCATCTTTAAGAGAAATAGTCTTTTCATAGCGTACATTGTTAGCACCAAAAGGTTACTAATAAGATTACTGCAAAGTTTGCCATAATTCAAAAGAAACCTTGGATTGAGAAATATCAAATAAGATTGAAGGAGAAATGCAAGGCCAAATGCCCGCTAAGCATTTTCTATCAAGAGCATCCCACACTTTATCTTTACATTCCTTCAGGTTGGGCTTCTTTCCCCTTAAGTGGTTCATCCAATTCTTTTCCAACAAGGAAATTCTCCATCATAATCTTCCATACGGGCCAATTGCCAACATTTAATTTTTCGAACTCCATTGCCTAAAATGTAGTAAATCAACAAATTCTCCTTTTTTTCACACAATAGTGAACCAACAACCTAAGCTGTGATACCAATTATTATTGAGGAATTTTATCAAATGCTTGGTAAGCAAAGTGATCTTCGAACACTAATCACTAACAAAGTATTATGGCTATGCAACTAAGTTATACCTAATTCAAACCACCATCATGTAGAGAAACAAAACATCATAAGGAAACACATAAGACACAAGATATACGAGGTTCAGTCACAATGTATGACCTAGATCCATGGGAGAATAATGCAACGGTTTTCTTTACCTTTAATGGTGATTATAAGCCAACTACAAGTGGAGCTTAGAAATCTACTTATAAGTTACAATCTTTCAAAGCTTACTTTCCTTCCTTTCTCTTGGTCTTCTTCAAAAAGCTCTTATCTCGCCTCTTCTCCCAACCTCTACACTTTCTACAAAGGAATGCCAAGGAATGCAATAGAATACCATCTCCTATTATCTTAGGGTTTTCTTTAAAAAAAAGAGCTCTATAACCATTTGATTTACTCAATCCAATGACTCATAATAAAAAAGCTAAAGAGAGAGTAAAAATAAAATACAGAAAGTAGAAGGGGGTAAAAAAAAATAAAGGGATTTAACTTCACACATGTTGTACATACACACATGCAATACATATTCAACAAATCCCATGCAAAAGCTAAATATCTCCAACATAAGTCGAATTGAAAAATGCCCAAGGTACAGGCTTAATTGCATAAGACATAAATACTAACTACATCGTCTACAAGACCGAATACAAGTCCAATATAGCATGATATAATGAAAAAATAAAAAAGATGGCATAATGCATATACCCAGCTACTCCATGTGACTAAATCCTAAGTATGCCCATAACAACCCATGGCGCTCTACGGAAAAAGACAATTAGAAGATGTCGCTGGAAGACCACTCCATTATACCTTAGGAAGTTTCTAGAACCCCCACTGAAGGTGCGTTGACGGGTGACACGGTACCTGAACCTCTTTGTAAAACCAAGAGTAGCACTATAAATATAATGGTTTAGTAAGACTAAGCAGGTATTGAACATAGTATGATGTATCAAAATGAATTAAAAGACTTGTTAATTAAAAAAGAGCTTAGAATGTATACTAGACATGTTGTGCATGTTGGCAACCACATTTGACTATGTTCTCCCCGAAGAGAGTGTAACGCATATATACTCTAAAAAATAGAGCATCATATATTCCCAAAGAGAGTGTCATATACCCTCAAGGGGTGTCATATCATACATAATAGGATCACAAGGAGCGGCCGGGCCACCTTGTTATCCGGAGGGCTTGTCAATGCCAACATAAACATAACATAACCTGCTACAAGCAAATATCGTAAAAACAAAACTATGCCAGTACTCAACTCCGTCGGGCCTCATAAGAGCAGAAACTAAGTGATGTCGATCCTTGCAAATCAATGGCTAAGAGAGATTCATTCTTTACTTACATTTTTTATCTTTTGATATCATTCGGTGGTAATGGATTATCTTGCAAATTATTTTTATCAATAACGTATCTACTGATTATATGAAAAGGGATTAGAGACAATTAGTGTTGTGCATTATTGAACCATTAACAGTACTCATATAAGGTGCATCCAATAATCAAACTAGGCATCAACGAATAGGAGCTTGTGCATAACTTGTAAGAAACATGACTAAATCATGTTAAGAGTATGGCTTATCTTTGAAATATGAATATATTTAAATTTATTAAGGAAATCAAGGATATTTACTAGCCAACCTTATTCTATGATGAACCGTTGTCCCTAACCATTCAACACGGTGAAATGAAAAGGTGTCCCGATGTCAATGTGCTACCGATGTCTTGGTACTACATTGTGTATGAAGCGGACTTCAAAATCCTTGTGTCAACACCCATAACGTGATATCGGAACTAAATCATAACATCCAAGGGATGAATGACAGCTCAATCTCTCCCTTTTTATTCATTAATTACCATTACAATTATAAGGGTAATGGATTCTATGGATAAGGCCCCACATGGTCATTTGTGTTTACTTAATATCAATAAGGTATCACTTGACCCCATGGCCAAGTCCAAAGTATCCTAAATAGAGGGTATCCTAAATAGAGGGTCCAATTAATCAATTCAAGCTTGGTTGAATTGTACTTAAAATAGAAGGAAGAAATGCGGAGGTGGTCGTGAGCTCGGGTGCCCAACTCAGAGGGGTGTGTGCTTGAGCAAGCTCGTATGCGCACTCAAGCCTGACAACAATTTTCTCTATTTCCTGCAGGTAGTCCATACGTACTATAGTGTGCATCGTGGTGCGCTCGAATGTGCCTCGCGAATTTGCAGGTGTAGTTGGGTTCTCCATGCCTGTTTCGCTCATTCGTCCATTTCCTTAGTTTCTACCTGCATTACTCCATCATACAACACCATAATCCATCATATTTCATTCCCCATTCACATCACAATTAATAATTTCACCAACCACCATCTAAATCATGAATCCACCCATTTTAATCAACTCTCATCATCATAAATCAATTAAATGAGCTATTATGCATATTAATCATGGAAATAATTATGGAATCAAGACTAAAATATAGTCTACACTTGCTTATACTTGCCTCTTATAGTGCTTAAACCCAAATCCAAAGCCAATGGTAGAAAAACCCCCAAATCACAAGCTTTAGCCAACAAACCTAGACATGAAAATAAATAAAAGAAGAAAGATATGATGAGATGCATGCTTTGGAAGTGATTTTGTCTTTCTCTCGTTCAACATATACGAAATCTAAGGGGAAATGCGGGTTCTTGCCTTGTGGGATTTGTAAAGAGAATGAGAAGATGGGTTTTCAAGCAAACAAAGATTGAAGATGAAGAAGATAGTGTTGGGGAAGAAGAAGGAGTGCTCCCCTTTGGCATACAAGTCTCTTTTAACTAGTAGTGTTGTAGAGAATGAGAGAAAGCAAGGGTTTTCAATCAAACAAATTTAAAGATTGTAAAAGAAGAGATGGAAAAGAGTACGATGCTCTCAAATGGCTAGAAATAACAGTTCTCTCTCTTGTTTGATAGCAAGCATGAGATATGGAGGCAAGAGGAAGCCATGGTTTACATTTGGAATGGTTGCTACCTTCTATATTTAGGATTTTCTAGGAATTGTAAGCAAGTCCATTAATTAGGGTGTTTTACAAATTGGGGCAAGTGGGTTCTACTTGGGCTAAATCGGGCTTACATCAAGTTGGGTTCTTAATGGAAGATAATTATTTTAATGAAATGCATACGTTGAAATGAAAATAATAAGAGAATGATGCCCAACCATAAGCTAAAATACTAGGGTCCTCTCAGCTATCTAAACGAGGTTAAGGTCCAACCCACCACCGATCCAAGACCCAAATAAGACAAAGCAACCAAATTAGGGCCAAATCATCATCAATTAATACAAAATAAGATTAATTAGAAAATAAACACTAAATTTAGGGTCGGATCCTTATAGATGGTGTGTTCACGGCTGTGTTTTAGTTCTTGGGAGGCATCAGATTCATTGGTTTATATCATGTTGATCATTCCCTTGCAATGAGTGATCTTTTGTTCTTCCAATGTCAGCTGACATTTGTTTATTTAATTATTTGCATTGAAAATATTTTACATTTTCCACTGTGGTTTACTATGTGCAAGAAAAATACACTATAAACAAATTGAAATTGTTTCTTGTGTACTAATTGTGGAAAGAATTTATATATATTAAAGGAATAGGATTCTATTTTGAAATTCTCTAATTGATTTGAGAAGTTGAGCCTTAATTGAGATTTTAATTTTTCTCAAAAGGGATAGAATTTGATTTTGGAATTCTCTAATTGATTTCAGAAATTGAGCCCTAATTGAGATTTTAATTTTGCTCAGATTTTGATTAGGAGAGAAACTTTAGGGATAAGAGAGAAATTTTACAAAGATATAAAAAAAATTATAAACTGCACGACGCTAATCCAAAGTCCAAAATCTCTCAATGTTTATCATAAAATTCTATTAATTAGGACTCTCAACATGCATTATACTTTATAAGGCTCTAAGTTATCTCAAAGTTATTTTTAAAATTTTCTAAATCTCTTATCTTCCTACAAAATCTCCTTCACATATGGATATTTCCTATTATCAAAGTGTCTCTCCTACTAAAATCGCTCCCTTTAATCAGGAGAAAATCTCTCCTAAATTCTTTTAAGTCAACATTTGCTTTGTTTTGGTCATCATAAAACTCAAATACCAAATCAAGTTGAAATCATGGAATAATCCAATGGTTTCCGTGGACACCTCTTTTGAGTATCATGCAAGTGTTTCTTATCACACTAAGCCCAGCATCACTATTTTTTGCCTCTATTTGTCTAAATGTCTAAAATGGGTAAAGTTTTAAAAAATAAGAGTGTTTGGCATGATTTTAGCCTATACTCTCTTTAGAGAAATAGAGGCAAAACCTCTTAAAACCAAATGTCATAAATCTAAGCTCCTCAAAATAAGAGGCGAAAATTAACAGGCGCTACTACAATACATTTGAGTATATCAAGCCCAATACCTCTTTTCTATTGTTCTTCAAATCTGGGAAGGTAAACAAAGATCCAAATCATTGGAAATGTTTACAAGATCAAACACAGTCATGAATCCAAATTTCAATCAATGGATCATCACCAATCTCGAGATATGTGCAAAAAAATGTGAGCCATTGGATTTTTTTTCTAAATTCTGTGGGCCCAAACACAAGACACAAACCGTTGGAAATGTTTAAAAGGCTTAACACGGCTATAAGGTCAATTTTCAAGGTTTGATTCCCTGTAGATCTTAAGAAATTTGTGAAAAACTTTCAACCATTGATGAAATATACTCAATTTTGAATTAGTCCACATGTAATCCCTTTTTTTTTTGTTATTATTTTTGAGATAATAAATCATGATCTGAACCATTAAAAATGTTTATAAGGTCAATGATAATTAGGAGACAGAATTTCAGCTGTTGGATAATTGCCATTATTGAGATATTTGCTAATAACGTGAATTATTTGCTTTTTTTAAAAAACTTTTGTGGGCCTTAAACACAAGATCCAAACCCTTAGATATCATTAGAAGGATGAACATGGCTATGGGTTTCAATATCAAAGCTTGATATTTTGTAGATCTTGAGAAATTTGTGAAAAACTTTTAAACATTGATTTAAAAACATCTATTTGATATAGATCCTTGTATTACCAAACACACATTTTGATTCTAACCTCTTTTGTTATAGCTCTTTTTACAATACCTCTATTTTGGCTGGGTCTATAATAAAAAGAGTAGAAATGCCAAACAAGCCGTAAGTCTTCATAGACCAGATAACTGCTCCTTACCCTGGTGGTAAGGAGTCATTTTCTCACTGGGGAGGTCAAGGGTTCAAACCTTGGCAGCACCCCCCCCCACCCCCCCCCCCCCCCCCCTCTCTCTTCCCGCTTATAAGAGCTACTTTCCCGCTAAGGTGGGCTTCCTTTTCGAATGTGTCGGGCTATCCTTGAGTCCCAGCGCCCCTCTTCCCGCTTGTACAGGCTACTTTTCCGCTTAGGTGAGCTTCCTTGCACAATGTGCCAGGCTATCATTGGGTCCTAGCCCCCTTTAAGCTAGGCTATGAAAAAAAGAAAAGTCTGTATAGATCAAGGTCTTGCTCCCCTTTGCATTCACTATTGAAAAGGTAAAATGCTTTGTAATTTTCATAAGATTATTTCATGGTTTAGCAAGTACATGTGACTGGATTTTTATTTTTTCTAAGTTGAGCACATTGGTGTAATTTGCACACTCTCACTTATTAGAACTTCCGTTCTTATTAGAAGACTATTTCTCTAAGATGATTTTAATCACCCGTTGAATTTGTACTTTAGCTGTCTCCTCATCTAAGCCCTTACCCATATCACCCTATCTATTCTTCTCCCACCATTCCAACCACTCCAATCACAACACATGTGTCCTCTCTCCCTCCGAAAAGACATCTACACGTACAAGTAAACAAGATTAAAAATCATACTTTTTCAGTTTCTCTCTTTTTCACTTCTTATTCTTCACTGAAATGGCATCATCCCTTAAGAATTTTATTGGATTTCTTCAAAATATAATATATGTTCATCTTTTTATGTTGAAAAAGAGATATAGCCTTTTTAGTAGGGAGTGCAAATGTGCAAATTTTCATGTTAGTCTTTTTTTGAAATCTTTCTTTTCGGTCTTATGCTATCTTTTTCACAATAAAAGAACCGGTTAGCATGGCTACTTTGGTCTTCGATGGTAGCCATTAAAATTGCAATTAAAACCAATCTTTTCACCTTTCAAACTTAGATTTCTATATTTTGTTATTATTGAAAAGATTCATTTTAATTGCAAATTTTTCTATCTCATTATACCTAAAACAAAAGGTTATAATCTTAATTTTTTTTCAAAACTTTAATATAACACAAACTAGTAAACTATAATTAGAAAATTATTAACATATATTTCAAAAATGTCTCAACTGATTTAAATCCAAAATGTACTTCTTCCCCACACTAATCTCTTATTGGCCACTAATCATTTATTAATTAAGGTCCAAGCTGAGTGGAGGCCTATTTCACGAAATTGGGACTCTTTCTATTCTCACACTAGCAGCATCGTAGGTTCCTTCCATCATAGATATCTTCTTTAAGGTTTTTTCTTTTTTTTTTTTCTATTGCAGTTTGGTAGACAAAAACGATGATATTTCAGTTTAAGATCTTATACATGTGACGACTAACCTAACTTTAAAACAAAATAAGTAGCAAATGTAAGAAGATCATATAATGGGCATATCAAATAATTGTCATTATTTAAGAAAAAACCCATACATATATAGTCTCTCATCTCAATCCCAAGTTAGGGTTATAATGCATCAACATATATATAGTTCATGCTTTTTTTGCATCTAAGAAATCCATACATAATAACTAAAATACCCTTAACACTGAACCTCGGTCTTGGCTAACCCAGACAAATCGACTCAGTTAAACCAAAATACAAGACAATAATCCAACATTATTCTCATATTGACCATCTAACTAACTGATTTGAAGTTCATCTTCATTATCAAGATTTCAGTGCTTTATTTCTTATTTATTTGGGGGAAGAGTTTATTATTATTATTATTATTATTATTATTATTATTACGGTAGGTTAATATACCATCCTGAACTAATTATCCTAATACTACGGGCCTATGCCTCTTTGTTCTTACTGGCATATAATGATCTACTACTCAGGTATTTTCTTTCAGATATCATGCATGTATGCCATTTAAGTTATGAGATTAACAAATGGGCACTGTGTGGAAAGGCAGTGATCACACTAGAGCTTGTGTCAACTAAACGCGTGAGGATTTTCAAAGCGATTAATGTATCTATTATTGACCACTTAAGGTATATGGGTCATCTAAAAGGAATATTTCATTCTTGGATAATTTGTTATAGAAAGAGTTAAGGGCACATTTGCATGGAATAAGTTTGGACTACTGTTATCACACATGTGATTTCCATTTGTAAAAAATTTTAATATTTACATGGAAGCACAGTGTTATAATTTTTAGTTTATCAAATTACTCTATTTTGGAAATCAAGTTTCTCTTATTTGAAAATCATAATTGTATATTGATAAGTATATAAGTTGTGAGAGATTTTAGTAAAAAGCAACACTACTAATAAGTGTCTCCCTCTGGAATAAGTTTGGACTACTGTTATCATGCATGTGATTTCCATTTGTAAAAAATTTTAATATTTGCATGGAAGCATAGTGTTATAATTTTTAGTTTATCAAATTACTCTATTTTGGAAATCAAATTTCTCTTATTTGAAAATCATAATTGTATATTGATGAGTATATAAGTTGTGAGAGATTTTAGTAAAAATCAACACTACTAATAAGTGTCCTCCTTTAATAGAGGAAGACCTTTAAACTACTAAACTCACAAATACAAAAAACGATTACCTCTAATAGATTTCTTTGATAGGAAGAAATCTATGTAGGTTATCTATAAAAGCAGTTTTCTAATCCTCTCTTTTAACTCACATTAATTGTAAAGCACCTATCAACTCTTATGCATATGGGAGTGGGTGATAAGGGAAATTAGGAGAAAATCCTATTTGAGAAAAGAGAAAGGCGACCCAATACCACTTATCTCTAGGTCATTTGCAAAGACAATAAGGTACACTTTTTTATTTTATATTTGTAGATATTTCACATTACTAAAGTAATTATTTTCTAGTTGTTTGTTAATCATTCTTCTATTGGATTTGACTTTAATTCTCTCCTCTTTTTTTTTTCTTGCCCATGATTAGCAAGGGCACATTTTGCTAGTACAATTTTAGAAACTCCTTACACTTGATTTTAGGCCTACCAAATCCATGTCAAACTGCAGTGAGTGCCATCAAAGAAGGTTATAGCGACAGTTCTAGAAATTCCAGCTCAGCAATCACGGTTTCTTCTACAATATAATATTTCGCACAAATGACAAATTCTGTCTCATGAGCCAATTTCTGCCACATTATTTTGATAGATACCCACGTAACGATCATTTACCACCCAGATATGCAATATTCAATACCCAATCAACCAACATTCAATACCCAGCCATGCAACTTTTATTAGTTTTCTTATTTAGAAAAGATATTTGTTTAAAGCTTGAATTAAGATATATCTTAGTTGTATGAAGATTAGTGGAATGAATTTGCAGTCAACTTGAGAATCATCAAAAATAAAAAAGAAAAGAAGTCTCGTCCTACTTGAAAGGGTCAGCTTCCCATCACTTCTTGTTTTTTTATTTCATTTTGTTAAATATCAATTGATATGATATTGGAATCATCAAATTTATACAAGATATTAAATCTAGAACCTAAACTACAACCAAGTAATATATCAAATCTAATAATTAAGGTGTATATTCATGTACCTTGTATAAAACATCAAATTTTGAGCCCTGCAAAATCCTTTTCCACATTGTTTTGTGCCACTCCCAACTATGTCAATGTTTTTGCTTTTTGTGGGGTTTTTAGCATGGTTGTCGATTCCATTTTGGTCATCTAAGATAAAATATTTAAAAATTTTGACAATTTTTTGGAGTAACTTTTCAAAATAATGAGAATTAAAGTATATATATACATATAAGTAAAACAAATAGAGAACTAAAAATAAAATATAAATTATGCATATTTCTTGATTTGGATGTTGAGAAAAAAATTAAAAAATTAATGACTACTATGCTACAAAAGGAAATGGGCCAGAAAGGGCGGCCAGAATTGGACTGAAACTGACCAAGATGAACCAGAATTAACCAAAATTCAATCCAAGATTTTTTGACCCCTATTCCATTTCGGCCAAAGGACCAGAACTAAAAATTTCAGCCACTTCAGCCAAAACAAAATGAAATTAACTATTATGGTTTACAGACAAAATCAATTTGATGTAGGTATAAAGTGAAGAATTTGGCTTTGAACTAACGAAAAGTCTGTGGGCTTTTTTGAAGCCCTTTGGCCTCACTCTGTAATTTTCTTGTACCTACCTCTGAGGATCAGGATTTGAGAAAGTGGCAGGGCGGAAAAAGGGCAAAAAGGGAGCTAAGATCCCCTTCTCGCACGACCCCACATTTCCGTGTGCGGGAAGTCTTCCAAAAAAGGAGTATTTTTTTTTAGGGTGTAATTGTGAAAGGTGATACAGCATCAAGAAATGTTTAAGAAGGTTAAAATTTGGGAATTCCAAGAAGATTGGAAGTTACAATTCAGGTTGAATTTAAGAATACGTTTGTGTACCACCTCTTTGAGGTCTTCCACCCTGATCACCCAAGGAGGGTCTAGGCCCCTCTAGCTGAGATAAAAATAAAAAAGAAGGGCACATTTGTGCACAATCACAAGAACTTGTAGAGTTTGAAAATATTTTGAAATAATAAAAGTTACTTATCCCATTGGAACAACAGTAGAAAAGGCATAATGCATTTTCTGTAAAAAAAACACTGCAGTTGTAAGTCACTAGGCCTAGGGTTGGGCAGTGCGTGCAGTGCGGGTCGGGTTGGACCCACCTGCATGCACTAGGCCTGCTTGTTGGGTCTCCCACATTCATCCAGCCCACATCTTTCGGAGTGACCATAACCATAACGACTCTCTACATTAATACATAAATACGTTGTGTTAACCATTACACAAGAGTTACATCTCACAGTAAATGCCTGCGTTTTATAAGTTACGTCTTGCAGTAAATGCTTATGTTTTATGCTAAGAAAGATTTGCAACAGTATTTCTCTACAGTAAATGCCTACGTTTTATGCTAAGGAAGACCTGCAATAGTGCTTCTCTAATTTCGTCTTCTTTTTTCTCTTTCAACTTAGTTCATTACTACTGTGAGTTTGCAAAAGTAGTCCCTTTGAAATTCAAGTACTCTTCAGTTAATTAAATGCACAGTTGCTGGAGATTCCAATCAAGGAAGTCGTCATATCCTAGGGCAGTCATCCATGAATCCATTTGCATTCCTTGTCTCTGACCCGGTGAACCAGTCCCTAGCTCGAAGGCTCATCAGCACCATATTCTACTCAATCGATTGAATCCATTCCGCCACCCTACTTGAGCAACCAAACCAACTCACTTTCCTACAAACCTTTCCATTCATCTTCTCTAGAGGTGCTTCTCTTAACTAGCTATTAGAGCTTCTGTTAACTCCTAGCTAGGATCTGTAGGGAGAGAACTGGTACAATAACTCCTGCCTAAGACTATATTGTAATCCTTCCTTGAGTCTTAGCTTACTTAACCAGCAGTTTAATGACATCTAACCTTGAGTATAGTTGCGCCCCCCGCACCCCCCGCCCCTTCTCACATTTGTAGGGTAAAATATGCCTAAAGAAATTATCTCCAGAGACATAATTTGGCTACCAATTGTTTTAGTGACTCCTAACTTTTTTTTCAATTATTTGTTTTTATAACTATTAATTATTAATAATTCACATATACCGAAATCCAACAGATATTACCTATATTTTGTATGTCAGTATGGGGGTATGGGGGGTTTCTTCTTTAGCGCTACAAGCCAAATCTCTCTCTTTGGCTGCTGCTAGATGAGAAAGTGATGTAGTCTTAGTGTCTTATTGCATTTGGATTCGGATAATGTAATTTGGTAATTATGACATTTTTCATCATATGTCACTTTTGTGATGATCTTTTGAATGTCATTAGTGGATTTATAGCTTCAGCGTATTGCTAGATTGTGAGAGCTAGACTGTTAGAGACAATTGTGCTTTCCGGGCAGCATCGTTCCATTAACTTTTTTTCCCCCTTGAAGATATTAAAAAAAAAAAAATTGCCGCAAAGCATTAAAACAAATGAGAATAGGACACCAAGAAAAATGAGTAAATTACTTCATAGACTGCTTAACAAAAAGACAAAAAAGAATAGATTTACTCGGTAGACTGCTTGCTTATTAAAAAAAATTTTAAAATCTATTTTCTTGTCTTCGTGCCGTGGCCCCGACTATGGCCCCATCCTAACCCTCGAGGGTACGATTAGGACAAGTCTATGCATGACCCAGCCTTTGATAACCCACGGTGGCAGACTCCCATCCAATTACAAGGAAAGAGATGCCAACCTCTTGCATGTTTTTTTTTAATTATTTCAAGTAACTTTCTCATAAAATTTAGATATTTTTCATAGCTCTCACCAGATTTTGAACTTTGGTAGGAGCCCTTTGTTTCCTATATCTTGGCTACTGGGCCAATCAAGAAAAAAATATATTTTAGTCATTTTTGTGGGATCTAAATTTCTTTTTAATGGATCATATACCATAATTGTCTAGTTATTGGAGAACATGCTTCTGCTTTTTGTGCTAATTCTAATTAAGTCACAGAGATACAACTGAATCGTTTTTCCTGTCGGATAAGAAGCGTCGTCTTGCCTTGGTCAAACGAAGATATTGGTCTCTATCAAAATAAATAAATAAATAAGAGAAAGCTGTACGGTTTTATCGGGGGGCATGTGATGCAAGGAATATCGTCTCCCACATGTGGCCTTCTTTGAAAATAAGAAAAAAGGTCGGGTGCCTTTCAAACTAAGAAACCTAGCAAAAGGTAAGCATGCACGCATCTCCCTGCCCTTCTATTATCACCAGAAAGCAGCGATGAACAAATCACCGGAGTATCAGCTCGGCGACTTTTCGTCACCGACGCCTCCCGGGTTCGGAGAACTCTCCGGCGCCTTCGCCATCCTGCCGGAGAAGAAGAAGGCGCCCATCGACCAGCAGCAGCAGCAGACATGGATGGTTTGTGTCTGAATTTCATTTCTGAATGCGTCTTCTTCATATTTACACTGTTTTGCTTGCAGTTGCCAGCGATACTCCTCTCTCTTCCCCATTCTGTGGTGGGCCCACTTGGTCAATGATCCGCAACCGGGGCGTTTTTCTGTGCCCTGAAGCGAACCGGAACTGGGACAACACGGAACCACAAGATCGGTTCCGGTTCTCTTGTGGGGCCCACTCGGTCAACGACCTGCAACCCCTCTCTCACATATGGGTTCATTTTCCGGGTCCCAAACCGAAAATATGCATCAGGAATGGGAATTGGAACTTGCACCGTGTCCTCAAGTTAATTGGATGCCGAACCAAGTGATTCCGTTTTTGCAATCAGGTGTGGATGTCTGTGTAGAGAGAGAGAGAGAGAGAGAGAGAGAGAGAGGAGGAGAAGGGGTCGGAAAGAGAAAGAGATGCTGGTTGTTTGAATTTTTTTTTTTTCTTCTTTTCTTTTCTTCTTCTTTTCTGGTCATGGATTGCTGGGTTATTGTTTTTGTGGAGGGAAGTGTTAGTAGTGGTTTAGAGTGTGTTGATTTGGATTTGTTGGGGTTTCATGTTTAGCTTTGTGGTTGAATATTTCTTGGGGTTGTGGCTTTTACTCGTAGCTATATGCCTATATATTATATGGGATTGAATAGGATAGGACTTATTCTAAACATGGTCTTTCAGAGCCCAACAAGTCACTGGCTCCATATGTGACTAAACAAACATCTCACCAAGAAAATGGACCACCATATGAGGATAAAGTGACAGACGGGCAGACCTACATGTCATCAATACGAACAATACTTTAAATTAGACTTTAAAAGATATGATTTTGATTTGATTTCAGTATTTGACTTCTTCACCCTGTCGCTGCCGCACCATTCAAACGAAAATGTGATTCATTTTCCACAGGGAGAAGGCACTCTGCAGTTTCAGAATAATAATATGGGGGAATATGTGCCAATCCAGGTAAACATTTTTTTGCAAACAAAAATTCTGGTTCCGCCATTGGTGATAGACCATAGAAGTCAACAAAAGAAAACCACTCATTTTGTTTGGAAGTGCAACACATTCGAAGCGCTCTGATTGTGGAATGAGCATTCAATTGCACCTTGGTAAATGGAAAACAAGTGTCCTCTGAAAGGCTATAGATTGAAATGAAGAACAACCAGAACACTCACAAGTTCTTTCCCAATTCGAAAAATGAACTGCCTACAAAATGGAATTGACCACTGCTATAACAGTGGCTTTTGTTGATTTTCATTAAATGTGATTCATTTTCCACAGGCGCAAGGCACTCCTCTGCAGTTTCAGAATAATAATCTGGGAGAATATGTGACAATCCAGGTAAACATTCTTTTGCAAAAGAAAATTCTGGGTCCATCATTGGTGATAGACCATAGAAGTCAACAAAAGAAAACCACTCATTTTGTTTGGAAGTGCAACAGATTCGAAGCGCTTTGATTGTGGAATGAGCATTCAATTGCACCTTGGTAAATTGAAAACAAGTGTCCTCTAAAAGGCTATAGAATGAAATGAAGAACAACCAGAATACTGACAGTTCTGCTCCAATAGGAAAAATGAACTGCCCAAAAATGAAATTGACCACTGTTTTAACTGCAGCTTTTGTTGATTTTCATTAAATGTGATTCATTTTCCACAGGCGGAAGGCACTCCTCTACAGTTTCAGAATGATAATCTGGGGCAATATGTGACAATCCAGGTAAACATTCTTTTGCAAAAAAATCTTGCTCTTATACCTAGCAATATATATATATATAGCATATTGGTGTACTCACCATCTGTTGTACTCCACCCAAATGAACACTGCTCAACTTCAAATGTTTGCCTCTCAAAATGTGTGACCTCAAAACAATGGAACAGCTTCTGCCAGAATAATATATCCTCTCCACTTGTGGGGGCATAGCAAATAAATTGTAAACAAAAAGCATTATCAAATTGTGGGTCAAGTTTGGCCCCAAAGTATAATACAAAGGTCAGCGATTTCTGTCAAAAGCCACCTATTGTACTTAAGATTCAGGTAGAAATCAAGAATCCCTGAGGTTGTGGGTGAATCCTAACATGCCATTATGGCCTGTTTGTTATCTTCATAAACTGAGCACATGTAACTTGGTTTGTGTACAGGATGGTTTGTGCCTTTAGAATATGTAGATTCCTGTAAGTGAGAGTCATTTTATACCTGTAAGTGAGAGTTGTTTTGTTCTTTGCCATACCAAGTTGCAGGTAAATAGATTTATATTGAGGGAAGGGTAAGTGAGCAACCAAACAGGGCCATTGAAGTTGTTTTTGTTTTCATTTAGTCCACCTTCTGATGCATAACAGCATTAGGATCCAAGTCTTCATAGAATTGATTGAGCCTTGAAATCCGAATTCCCAACAAGGCTCTATGTCTTCATAAACAGGTGGCAATCCTTTGGAATCCATACTCCATAGAAACCATGATTCTATTCAAACAGACAAGTCCTTACAGTCTGCTTTGTAATCATTCTGTCTGAATGCAAATGCTTTAGAAAAGAAAAAAAAATTACAATATATGCTGCTGCTATTGCAGGTTGAGCCAGATGCGCCAAAAAAGCAAGGAGTGGAAGCACAGAATTCTTTCAGTAATTCCGGGCCTTCCAATATTGAAAGGTTAGTCACCAATTATATTGATGTTCTATCTAACCCTGATTTCATTTGGACCATGCTGGGTATATGTGCAAGAGCAATTTCTGTGGAATCTTTGCAGGATAATATACCGTTATAGCACTTAAATAAAAGATTTGGCTCATTCATCATGTGGGCCCACTGTGAACATACCCTGTAGCCCAAACAAGGGTCTGGTTTCACCCAACAATTTGTTCATTTACAACATATGAACTATTTGTCTAACAATCAATTTTTTCAAACATACATGGCCAGCTGATAAGTGCGCTGGCCTGAGTTTTTGGGTCAAGATATGTCACAGCTGGATGCACCTGATGCAAACTCCAAAGCTTGCACTCATGCGCCAATTTCCTTGTGCACTAGAGAACACCTTCAAGTTGTTTGTATAGTACCTTTTGTATGTGGCTCTCTTAGTGTGACATTGCTTACTGGTTTCTGCAGTGAATCTGGGCACAGCATTTTCTCCTACGCGGTCCCGGTGAGATTCAATTCTTATTTCTTTGTGTAGGCCTTATAGGCTTATCTGCACAGTTGAATGTTTTGTTAATTCAATATTTGAAACCAAAATTAGATCTTAAAATACTCCCACCCTTCTGTCTCGCACATTGCAGTTAGAGATTGGAAATTGTGAAAATATTGCTCTCCAAAAAATCCTGCATTAGTTAAATTTTATATAGCTCTTCAGTTCAGTCCATGGTTCTGGCCATTTCTCTCTCTACTATCCAAAGAGTTCAGGCAAACATAGAAACGCTAATTCTTACAAAATTAGGAAATAATATAAACATTGCTAGTTTAATGAACCAGGTTTCCACTCCTGCATTGGATATTTGTCTTCAAGAATTTCGTTAAGGAACAAAGGTGTTGTTCACAAGTTTTAATGGATGAACAAAAGCACTCATCATTTGTTAGCTCTTCTGGAGTTCATGATCCAGCCTTCTACACATCTGACACTGGGAAATAAGTGGAAAGTGATACAAGTACAACGCTACAACTACAAGGCATTCTGTCACTTAGCCAACAGACGTAAGAAGAACAAGTTTTCAAACTACAATGAGAAGAGTAAAAGACTGAACATCTGACAGCTAATTGCAATAGACGTCCCGATAATTGAACTACTCATGCCTGTCAAGCTTCTAATGCTTCTTCTAAATCCATCAACCATTACAGGCCACTTTGGAGTCCCACCTCCATCGTCCAGTTTGAAACCACTAATGTTTCCCAATCTACTCATCTTAATCCTAAAGCCTTACATCAGATCACACATGCTTTATCTTCCGTGCGATTCTTCAGTAATGTTTTCTCCTTTCTCATCCATGTGGTACCTCAATTCTGGTGCATCCAACAACACGACTGAGTGTAGCATAATCTATCCCACATTAAACCATATATTAAATCAACACATTTTTATACCATGCAATTTAGAAGCTGGTTGGGAATGGCATGGGAATGAATTATTATTAATTTGAATTTGATTCTGTGCTATTCATTCTTTGTCATTTCTTCATTTGGTTCTTCTAATAATAATGATTATCTTTGTGGCATAGGAAATTAGGACATCCAATTATCAGCAAATTATACTTACACTAAATTCTATTTCATTTGAAAAGAAAAGACCTACTCCTTCACAATCTCTTAGTCTAGTTGTCACATGGGAAATGGAAAAACTCATCCATTTCCTACTTTCATCCATACATCACCACCATTTTTTATCTAGTTCATACAGATTTTGGAAATCAACTATCTGTCTAGAGTGGGGTACAAAAATTTTGTCATATTTATGAAAGATTATAGTCATTCGACATGAGTATATTTTCTACATTCAAAATTGGATGCATGTCCCATATTTCAACAAGTTATTAAAATGGTTGAAAACTAGTTTCCTATGTTTGTCACAACATTAAATTCAAACTCAGAGGAGAATACTCCTAAGGATTTTCAGTTTTTCCTGATATGTAAAGGTCTTTCTTCAAAAAGCTCATGTCCTCATACCTCTCAAACAAAATAGGATAGCCGAGTGTAGACATCTATGCTTCTTGCAAACTTGATGCAGGCCATACTAGTAGGACCCACCTAAAAGTCTATGCCCACAAGTGCAAAACCAATAAGGGCCAGAGAAGAGTAATTCCTATTAGTAGTTGCTTTCTTAATTGTTTATGATTCATTTATTTTTAGAAGTTCATCTTGCATTTAGTTTAGGATTCCTTATTTGGATTGAATTAGGTTATTTCCTTAATTAGAGGGTATCTTAGCTATAAATAAAGATGTAATCCCTCCTCATGAGACACACAATATTGATATCAATAAACTTATAAGTTTGGTTTTCAATTAGGAGAGTTATTGTTTATCTTAGTGAGGCACCTAGACATCCTATCCTTAAACCTTTTGGCTTAGAGATTAGCTCGTTAGGTATTCTTTTTTCCTGCGCTGCTTCAATTGGTATCAGAGTAAAGATCCGATCTCGAATCGCCATCCATTTTGAACACCGATTCGAGGTAATGTATCCCATCTTTATTATTTTCGTTTTCACCATCAATACATTCATCCATCATCTTCTGCACCACCTTCCATCATCCCAACTACCTACTAATGCAGCCCAAGGGTTAGGGCTGCGTGGAGGTGCCTAAGCACGTGTCAAACGACACTTTGAACGGTCACAAAGACTTCAACACACACGAGGACGCGCCTCTCTGGGGAAAACCCAATTCTATTAATCAACCAAATCTGAGAATTTCTTCTCTACAATGCCATATATATAGTAAAAGCAAACTTAATGTGTAAGAAAACCCTAGGCTAATAATGGAAACTTTCCTAATAACAATTTATTTAGAACTCTACTAATAATAATCCTAATCTAATTTGAAGAGGAGCTGCTGGGGCCTAAACTGCATCATCCTCCCCGGGTTGAAAGAAGAGTTCGTCCTCGAACTCGTTTCTGCTTCGGATTGCCAGTGTCAATGTGTTGAACATGAAGGACTTCCTTTGTGGCAGCTTTGCAGGAATTCTTCTTTGGCGGTTGTGGTTTTTCAGGATGAAGAGTAACTTGCTGTCCACCATGCATGAATGTATAGGTGTTGTCGCGCATACCATGAGTCCCATTCTTGTCATATATCCATGGACGGCCTAATAAGATATCACCACTATCCATAGGTAGCACATCACACCAGATTGTATCCTTGTAAGTCTCACCAATGGCAAAAGTAACTTTGCAAGTATGTCGAACATGCGCTTAATCACCATTCATTAGCCACTTGACAAAATAAGGACGGTTATGCTTATAAACTTTCAATTGGAGGCGATCAACAAGGGCTTGGGAGATGAGATTTTCACAACTTTCGCTATCACTAACAACTGTGCCATGTTGTCCCTGAATTAATCCTGCGGAACGGAAAATATTTTTACGCAACCACTTATGCTCAACAGTTGGTGGAGCGTCCTTGAGGACAATAAGAACTTCACCTGTGGTCTCTGCATCGGTGAATTCAATTTCCTCAGTGTCAATATTCTTGGGATTGTCAATATCCTTAAGGTCAGTGTCAATACCCTTAATATCATTTCGGATATTGTTATCAGCACCTTCAATCTCAATCAAATGTATTCGCTTCGGACATTCTGCTGCTCGATGCCCATGCTGGTGACAATGAAAACAAACCATTTTATTTTGACCTTCAATCCTAGCAAAAATCTGTACATTAGATTTCGCTTCATGTAGAGATGAATTCTTCGGAGAAACCCATTTGGATTTTTGTACTTGATGATTGGCAATTCCCTCAGCCTTGATAACATGTTAGATGAGTTCATCGACATTATCAAAATGTTGGAAGGCAAGGATATGCTGAATGCCTAGTCTCAACCCATTGAAAAATCTATCAACTACCACATCATCATCTTCATTCAAGCCACAACAAGCTTGCAGCGTTAAAAATTCCTCAGAATATTCAACAACTATTTTGGACCTTTGTTTTAAGTTTTGAAAGTTGGACCGTAGATCTCTTGCATAGTTGACAGGGAGGAATTTTTGTTTCAAAATATTCTTCATCTCAGTCCATGTATCAACTAGGTCCATGTTTTGATTCCTCCGTTTTCTTTACAATTCAGCCCACCGAGTTGCAGCATAATTGCGAAATCTAGTGGCAATTAGTGTAACTTTATGGTGCTCAGTCATTGGCTTATGTGCAAAAATATTCTCCACACACACTAACCAATCCATAAATTCCGCAGGCTGCAATTTTCCATCATATTCAGGAATCACAATTTTAAGCCCTAAGTCACGATCAGGATTATTGACTGGAGGATCCTGGTGATTCCGAATATTTGCACCATCATCACGGTGGTGATGCACACGTTGATGATTTTCCAAATTTGTCACTCTAATATCCAATTGTTGCAGTGTGGTGTGCATGCCTTCAACTTTGGCAGATAATTCTCTAATGGCACTAGCCAAATCTTCAAGTGAAGAAGATGAAGATTCAACATCCACTTGCTTCTTAGGAGGCATATTTTTTTTTTACAAAATTGAAATCTGACTGACCTGAGGACGCGGAGAAGGACAGATTGGAAATCGGAACACTTTGGCAAAAACAAATTCTGACCGTAAATTGTTGAAAATCTAACCAGAACTCTTTTAAGAAGAATTTCGTTTGTGGGCCAGTTTGTATATGGGCTCACCCACCTGAAAGCAGCTCAAGCGTACCCGGATTGAGCATGGGCCCAAGACTGACCTTACACTGTCTCGTTCAGCGTGACGGGAAGAGGGAGATAAGAGCAAGAGAGACCTTCGTGTTTCGGTGGATACAGGAGCAAGGAGAGAGCGATGGTGTCAGGCAACGACTGCAATGGCCGTTGACGACAACAGCGAGCGAAGAGCAGCGAACGGCACGATACCCAACGGCGACAACAGGCAGCGTACGGCGGAGGCTGGCGACAGCAGACACCCAGCGGCGACGACGGACAATGATCAGCAGCGACGACTAGAAGCGCAACCGTCGACGGCGCACAATGCGACAGCACCTACGTGCTGCTGACAGAGAAACCGACGAGGAGGGAAGCCCCAGAGCCTGGTACAATCTCTGCGCTCTTTCTAGTTCTGTTTCTGCCTGCGCTGTGTTCGCATTTCTCTCTTCTGCTTTTGTTTTTTGTTTTATGCTCTGGGTGGGGGGAATATGGACCGCCGCTTTCGAAGATGGAAACTGTAGTCGAGGGGTGAAAGATAGAGAGGGGGTTGAGGAATTGAAGAGGGATTTGGTGCAGGATGGACCAATGGGGGTTGGATGGGTTCCGGCGAATGGGTTTCAACAGAGGCATGGTTTTAGGGTTTCGGTTTGGTGTGGGGATTTAGGGATTTGGGTACGGTAAGGTTAGGGGTTGGGGATTTGGGAAGTGACAGGGAGATCGGTGTCGGCAGGAGTTTAAGGTTTGAAAATGGCGGTCGTACAGTGGGTGTCGTCTGGAATGGCAACGGAGAGGATGGGTAGTCTGGGATAGCAGCGGAGAGGATGAGATGAACGGTGGAGTAATCACGCCGAAAGTGACGACAGTGAGATGGGGTCTAGCCGGCTGATGAATAGGGGTAATCACGCCGGAAGATCGGGCAGATCCTTCGGCTCTGATACCAATCTGATGCAGCCCAAGGGTTAGGGCTGCGTGGAGGTGCCTAAGCACGTGTCAAACGACACTTCGAACGGTCACAAAGACTTCAACACACACGAAGACGCGCCTCTCTGGGGAAAACCCAATTCTATTAATCAACCAAATCTGAGAATTTCTTCTCTACAATGCCATATATATACTAAAAGCAAACTTAATATGTAAGAAAACCCTAGGCTAATAATGAAAACTTTCCTAATAACAATTTACGTAGAACGCTACTAATAATAATCCTAATCTAATTTGAAGAGGGGCTACTGGGGCCTAAACTGCATCACCTGCTAAAACCCTTAGCACCACCGCAGCCCGCCCAAAACCAAAACCCCTTCAGCCGAACCTATCCCTCAGTCATCAAACCCAAAGCAACCCACCAAAACCCAAATCCATTACCGCAGCCCACAGACAATTCCGCAACACATCTCGACTTCAAGGCCTCTCCAAAAAACCCACTTCCCTGCATTCCATCATCTTCATAAAACCCTACTTCCACCCCAAAACTACCTTCGTCGTTTTTCCAAATCAACGACTCAAAAAACCCAAACCCGAACCGTCAACACCTCAAACCGCTTCCCAATCAACCCAAGCCTGTTCCCAAACCCTAGCCCCACTTCGGACTCCATTTACAGTCAGCCGAAACCATCCCCGATGAAACCCCATCTTTGAAAAAAAAATTCCCTCCCAGCCTCTCTAAAAACCCAAATCCAGCATAGAAATAAATAAAGAAGAAATAGGAGAAGGGAGAAGAGAGATTGAAGATGTACCGTGCACCGTCATCACCAGCCTCATTGTGTCAATTTTGCCAGTTGCAGCGCAGTCCACCAGTCGCCCACACCTTCTCGCTTTGCCAACAGCAACGAAAAAGGAAAGTCCCCCTTCCTCTTAATTTCGATGAATCAAACACGAGGACTCTCCCCTACGTGTCTGTCACAGGAAGTGAGCCTGTATCGTGCGCTTAGTACAGGTCAGGTTCAACCTACTTCTTAAAAAAAAAACAGAATTTCTTTATTTCCTTTTTTTTACAAGCAATGTCTATTCGAAGCGGTCAACTATATCGTGGAAAATTCTCTGATCGACAACGTGATGCTATGATAATAGACTTATCTGAAAAAGTACATGCATTCGAAGTCATGTCCCAAAGTTCACAAAAGCCTGCTGCTGTAGAAGCATCGTCTAACACTGGAAACCAACAAAATCCAGCCTGACAAGAAGAAATATGCACTTAAAAATCTATCCACAATTTTGTTCAGCATATTTTCACTGAGAGGGATCCTAAAGACATGCCTGTTGCGACTAAGTTTGATGATATTACAAAGCGAGTCAAGATTAATGTTGCTGGTTTTTCTGGTCGTCTCAACCCAAGACCTTTCATTGACTGGCTCAATTCTCTTTAAGATTATTTCACTTAGTATCATATGGATGATGCACAACGTATTGCTTTCGTCAAAGTCAAACTTAAAGGTTCAACATGCATTTGGTGGAATAGCATTGAGCACAACAATCTTGTCATGGGACGCCCCGCTATTATTAGATGGGATGAGATATGTGAAAAGCTCGAAGGTAAATACCTGCCATCCAATTATTTGAATATCCTTCAACAAGAATATTTTGTTTTCAAGCAAGACACATTATCCCTGGATAAGTACACAGAGAAGTTCAATGATTATGTTGTTCAGTGTAAAGTTCAAGAGGATGATTTCACACTAGTCAACCGGTACAGAACTGATTTGTAGGAAGAAATTGACGTGAGGTCCTTATGCATGACTTTGAAACTGTTGATGACATTTATAAAATGGCAAAGTAGGTTGAGCTAAAATTGCGGTCATCCACTTTTAGACGCTTTGGCACTCAAGCTAAGGAGTCAATGACTCGTCGAACCCCAGATTTTCAGAACAACAATCATGCTCCACCTAGTCAAAATAATTTTTAAAATAACCATCCTCCACCAGCAAGTTATCACCCACCTTCGAGACAGCAGTACAACCAACCCAACCAGCGTCCTTCTACTCAAAATCAATAGGGCACGGTGTCACAGGGACAAGATATGAGGAGTCATGGTCATCCTCGATAGGATCAACAGACTAATGATTGTTGGAACGTGGTCAACAAGGTCACTTTTCAAATGAATGCCCTAAGGCTCGCAGTCTTTATTATTGTGATGAAGATCCTTATTCTTTAAAAGAATATTATGATGAACATATTAAGATGGAGCCTTCTCCTGACCACATACAATCAGAAGCTCAGCCAAAACCATAGCCTGAGGCTCAGTCTGATCCTTCTCCTCGAGCCAAAACCACTGTAGAAGAAGGTGGTCATGTCCTTATTATATGCAGACTTCTCATCACCAATGAGCAACAAGAAGAAGTTTGGCGACATACATTAATCTTCAAGACACGCGTAAGGTGCAAAGGTAAGTTATGCAATTTAATTGTTAATGGTGAAAGTACAAAAAATGTAGGTTTACAAGAAATGATTCATAAGCTCAATTTGTCTACTGAAAAGCACCCAAAGCCTTATAAGGTCACTTGGGTAGACAATCATTCAATTTTTGTGACTTGTCGCTGCTTGGTTCATTTTAAAATTGGTATATATGAAAATGATATATGATGTGATATTATTCCCATGAATATTGCTCACATACTACTTGGTTGACCTCCACTTTAGGACCGAGAGGTACATATCGATCAGAAAAGGCACATACATTCTTTTAAGTGGATGGGAGAAGTGGTGGATCTTCTTCCACTGCCACCATTAACATCCTCTTCAGCAATTTCTACCACTACATCGAGCCCTCATGTTCTTTCCATGCAGAAATTTGAAATAGAAAGCAAAGACCAAGGAATTGTTTATGCACTTCTTCCAAAGGAAGTCAAAGAGGCAGATGACAAAAACGGGTTTCTACTCCACCAAAGGTCAAGTCATTGCTTAATGATTTTCAAGACTTGATTCCAACAGAGCGTCCTAATGAACTACCTCCCATGATGGACAAACAACATGCCATTGATTTAGCTTCTAGTTCCGTCCTTTCTAGTTTACCTGCTTATCGCATGAGCCCCACTGAACATGCAGAATTGGGAAGATAGGTTGAAGATTTACTCCAAAGGGGTTATATTCGCGAAAAGACGAGTCCTTGTGCAGTTTCAGCCCTCTTAACACCAAAGAAAGATGGTTCTTGGTGAATGTGCGTCGATAACTGGGCAATCAACAAGATCACTATCAAATATCAGTTTTCGATTCCCAAAGTGGACAACATACTTAATATGATAGCTGGATCATCTGTTTTCTCCAAAATTAAACTCAGGAGCGAATATCATCAAATCCATATTCGGCCAGGAGATGAATTGAAGACTGCATTTAAAACCAAAAATGAATTATTCAAATGGTTGGTCATGCCGTTCGGCTTATCCAATGCTCCCAGCACCTTTATGGGAGTGATGACTCCGCTTCTATGGCCTTTTCTTGGCAAATTTGTTGTAGTGCATTTTGATAATATCTTGATCTTCATCAAATTAAAAGAAGTTCATCTCAACCATCTAAGGTATGTCATGCATGCACTTCGTAGAAAAAGGTTTTACATTAATTTGAAGAAGTATACATTTTTTAGTTCCAAAGCTTGAAGAAATACGCGGAGAATAAGCAACTGATTATGAATTTGGTCGAATTTATAAAAATCTTTTAAATGGTGAGTTTTCTGAACATCCAAAGTTTTCCCTTCATGATTGTTATCTCTTTCATGGAAATTAGTTATGTTTGCAAGCTATATCTATCCGCGAGTTTTTTATACGTAAGTTACATGGTGGCAGATGTAGTGGACATTTTGGGCGAGATAAAATATTCACTATTGTGGAAGACCTTTTTTTTTTTTTTTGCCACGCTTGAAAACAGATGTTGCCTGAATTTGTGAATTATGCAGAGTATGCCAACTTGCAAAGGATCAAAAGAAAAACACAGATTTGTCTTGGGCTTACCCAAAACAGAAAGAAAAGTAGATTCTATATTTTTTGTTGTTGATCGTTTCTCAAAGATGGCACATTTTATCCCTTGTTCTCACACAGCAGATGCCAAGAAGACTGCTACTCTTTTCTTTAAAGAGATTGTTAGTCTACATGGCCTTCCCAAGATGATTGTGTCTGATAGAGATACAAAGTTCATGAGTTTCTTCTAGAAGACTTTATGGCACATGATGCGTACAAAGCTCCAATACTCAAATGCATATCATTCGCAAACCGATGGCCAAACAAAGGGCGTCAATCGTAGTTTGGGAAATCTTCTTCGATGTCTTGTTGGAGAACATGTTGCTTCATAGGATCTTATTTTACCCATAACGGAGTTCGCTTACAATAATTCCGTCAATGGAACGACAGAAAGATCGCCATTTGAAGTTGTCACTGGTGTCAAACCACGTCTTTCTATTGATTTAGGCCCATTACCAGTTGAATCTAGACCAAGTCAGGAAATTGAACAATTTGCACAACAGATGAAGGGTATTCATGATGAAGTTCGCCGGCAAATTTCTAAAATTAATGAAGCATATAAGAAGCATGTGGATTCTCGAAGATGCCATGTTAAATTTGATGAAGGCGATATGGTAATGGTTCATTTAAAGTCAAAAAGGTTTCCTGCATGTAAATACAAGAAGCTACATTAACGAAGTGCAAGTCCCTTCAAAATTTTGAAGAAAATCAGCTCAAATGTGTATGTTCTTGATCTTCCTTCAAACATGAATATCAATTTCACCTTTAATGCTGAAGATCTACATTTTATCACGAGTATTAGGAAAATGAATCCTTTGAGGAACAAGCTCTCCATCTTCCTCTCAATCAATCTCCTCCAAACGAGATTGAAGAAGTCTTTGATGATCAATTCATTTTTACCAAGAATGGTGGATTTCACAAGTTCCTTGTCAAGTGGAAAAGAAACCATTCTCCGAAGCTACATAGATTACGGCTACCGATTTCCAACAAATCAATTCAGATTTATATAAGAAGCACCAAGCTAACAACTCACCAGAGTCGAGTTTTCCAAGCCGGGGAGAGCTGATGCAAGCCATACTAGTGGGACCCGCCTGAAAGTCTATGCCTGCAGGCCCAAAACCAATAAGGCCTAATAGAGAAGATTAATTGCTATTAGTAGTTGCTTTCTTAACTGTTTAGGATTCATTTATTTTTAGAACTTCATCTTATGTTTAGTTTAAGATTAGGATTCATTTATTTTTGAAAGTTCATCTTATGTTTACTTTAGAATTTCTTATTTGAATTGAATTAGGTTATTTTATTAATTAGATATTATCTTAGCTATAAATAAAGATGTAATCCCTCCTCATGGGACACACAATATTCATATCAATAAACTTATGAGTTTGTTCTCAGTTGAGAGAGTTATTTTTTGTGTTTGGTGAATCACCTAGACATCCTATCCTTAAGCCTTTTGGCTTGAAGATTAGCCCGTTGGCTATTCTTCTTCCCCACACTACTTCAAAACTGGTCATATTCTATTGATTGATTCAATTGTTCACATTCTTGATTGTCAATTTTATTAGGTATATGTTTTGTCCTGCTACCTCCAAAGAAGTGACCCAAATTTATTAATCAATTCAATGTGCTTTCTTAGTAGTGAGGATAGACAAAAGAACTATTTTTGTTATGATCCTAACACAAATCTATCATCGGTGTCTTGAAATGTCGTCTTTCTAGAGAGTGTTCCTTTCTTCCCTTCACCTCTATCTAAGTTTGTCTTATCATAATCCTTTGTGCCACCTTTATGATCCCTCTTAAGCTTCCTTTTCTTCGTCTACTTATTCTTCATCTCTAATTTATCTTTTGGTTTGAGGTTGTGGTTTATCAAAGAGAGTCAAGATTATCAACTGCCTCCTCCTGGCCTTCCTCAGAGGTTGCAGTCCCCATGTCATAATCCTCTCTTACCTTTTCGGCATTCATCTTATATTTTTAAGATCACTTAACACTGGATTTCTTTCCATCTCTCTCCTTGCTTTAAAATTTAATCTCCACTCCTCACTCTTTTAAGCAGTTCAGCAATTACTATGAATGGAGTTGCAAGCTTTCTAAGGTTAACATGTGGGGATCTTGTTTTCTGTCTTCCTGATGTTTGACCAATTGATTGCAAATGGATTTATACATCAAAGATCAAATCAGATTGGAGTCTTGATGGATAAAGCACATCTTTCTTTGGGGTATCCTCAAGAGCATGACATAAATTATGACGAAAGATTTGTTCCCATCGCAAAGATGACAGTCGTTTTTGACTTCTAAGTTCTGACTATTGTTTCTTCCCAATCATGGTCCATTTTTCAAATGGACTTTTAAACTTCATTCTTACAGGGTGATTCTAAGGAATTTTTATATGACTCCTCCAGTTTTTACCATTCCTAATTTCTCATACATGCTTCTTTGGGCCCATTTTTATCTTAGCATAAATATACTCTAGGTCTCACTAAGTTGGTTTATCAAATTTCATGTTAATTGATAGGCCAGTTGAAATCAAATGTTAAATAGAGGAAACGTAGTGGAGACCCTACTGCTGATCAATCCCTCTAAAGGAAATTAGTTGATAGTCTCATCTATGTCTCAGTAACTGAACAAGATGTTTCCTATGCAATTCAAGTTTTCGGTCAATTTATATATGATGCATGTCATTTTCACTGGGTTGATATTTACAGCGTTCTCAAGGCCGTGGGATTTGATTTCCTAAAAATTCTTCAAGTAACCACGTACACATTTATGGTGTAGGATGTCTTTAACACTCAAAAATCGATGATTCACTGGTGTATTTTTTCTAGAGAATTCTCTAATTTCTTCACAGTGTAAGAAATAAGACTTGGGTGCTAAAAATCTTTTGTAGAAGTAGAATATCAATCTATGTCTTCTGCATGCTCAAAAATTGTTAGCATTTCAATGTGTACATTATTAAGGCGAACCCAGAATATCACATATAAACTAAGCACTTCGAAGTGGATTGTCGTTCCACACACAGATACCTTGAAACAGAATTATTAGTCTTTCATCTATTATATTTTCCAAACTCCATCTCACTGACATTCTTATCAATGCAATGTCTCATGACCATCATAATTTTTTGGGTTGCAAGTCTGTACTCTGTCACAATCTGTACCAATTTGAGAGGGTGTCTACAGAGTACCAACTCAAATACTCTCATGGATTGTGGTACCTCTGTAAGATTAAGACCGTATCCTAAAAGGTAACAATTTATCGTGTAGATAATTGGAGTTGACCATTTGTTTTCCTGATTCAACCTTTTACTTGCATTACTTTTTAAAGAGGTACGTGTATAATTTGTATAAAGATGAAAATCACAGTATAAAAGGTGCTTTTCAGTTCAAACGAAGACAGTGAAACTGTCCCAATTTGACACAATCGGACTGTCAAGGACCCAAATAAACCGAAACCTAGGCAGTGACAATAAAGATTGCAGAAAGCCAACTGAAAATTCATAATAGAAAATATGCGAAGAACCAATGTAAATCAGCTCAAATAACTGACTTTCGAAGCATTCCTTAATTCTAAAACATCACACAATCAAATAGTAGGTAAAAGAGCTTCTCGATCTAAGGCGCACACACGACAAATGGAGAGAACACCAATAACATGCATGAAAAAGCACTATTATACTATCATATGACTGCTAAACAAGGACTGCCGTGACTCTTGAGATTGCAACCAATAAATAAAGCAAGAAAGAACCTCAAAACCCTAGGAATTAAAACCCTATGAAAACTCTAGCAATTGCTTCCCCACTACAATTAGGGACTCTGGGCCTGTTTCTTTCTAGAATTCCTATTTGAAGAATTTCTGAATTCTCCAACATAGTGAAATTCTTCAATCCCCGTTGGTACTAGAGCAGCTAGAAACTCCACCAAAAAGAAAAGTGGTTGGAAGGTTATGAATTTCAAAGGAAATTTGACCTTTTAGATGACTAGAATTTTCGACTACTTGCGAAGAAACATGACATTTGCAAATGTAAGAGGATAAGTGATGACATCATATCCAATAAACTCCAACACAGTAAATTCTTGCCAGCATTTCCTAATCATAACAAACATTGATTTCTAAGAAAAATCTAAAAAGTTATAAAAATAAATAAAAGAAATAAAAATTTCCAAAATCTGGGCTTCTTGGAGTCTTCCTACGAGAATCCCTCTAGGCGCACGCGGGCCATTTGATGATGAACCCACAATAACAACTAATGATCTAAGCTTCCACCTTTCTTAAGCGCCCCTCTTGAATAATCTCAAATAGGGGATTCTTAGAAAAACTCCCTTAAATCCTTGAAAAACGGTGGAGCGAGACAGTGCTTGCGGAGTGCTAAAATTAATCATGATAGAGTAAGTGGGTCCCATAGTCTTGGATTGCTCCCAATCAGAACATATAAGATTCAAGATACATATGACATATAGAAAGGGTTTTCTATAATTTTCTTAAATACTTTTAATATGAAAACACCCCTTTTCTGCCTATGTTATTTTAGGCCATGGAGCCCTCCATGAGCCAATCTAGCCCTTTCAAACATACTATTCTCCCATGAATTGACACAAGCCCAAATTTGACACCCGTCCATCCAACTTTTACATACCATTGGATTGAAATCCTAAGAAATGAGGCCTCTATCCATATTTCCTAAACACAGAAAACAGGAAAACCCACTCAGCAGGTCTATCTCCTTAAGCTTAAACACCCAAAGCAAACTCATACCCTTTCTAGCATTTAGTATCTCCGAATATGTGATTACAACACAACCTACAAAGGTAAATTATGTGTTTCTACCTGATTAATTTGATGGTTTTAAAATAAATTTCAAAACTAAAACAGGGTAAGCAGTTTATTTTGAGAAGCTGAGTGAAGCTATGGTATCTTGTTAAGAGAATTCTGACACTTGATTGACATTAAATAAGCATCAATGAGGAGGAGATTACTTAGTACTTACCCTTCCCAATGGCATTGAGTTAGAATGAGGCAAAGACATGTTGCTACTTGCTACCACTCCCACTGCCATCTCTCTCTCTCCCTCTCCCTCTCCTTCTCCCTCTCCCTCTCCCCTTCTCTGCATTCTGATTCACAGCACAAATTCGAAGTGGAAAAATCTGAGGCCGACAAACATTTTTGTCCTTCTATCATCCAGCGGAGTGTGCACTCATGGTGTACATTGCAAGTCAACAGTCAATGGTCCCTCTGATCTGAAAATCAGTAATCTGGGCCCCCATGTTAGACTAAAGCTGGGGCAAAAAGAAATTTGAGCACTAGCATTGGACTCTGCGTGATGTGACGATTGACTAGTGCCCAATTAAATTTAGAGATGGAAATTCTTGTCCCGCCAGTATTGGAAGGCTCATATTGAAATTTCTTCTGTTGGATTTGATTTGAGCCCATTCTTTCCATTTCAATCATCGTCAAAAACTATCCCAACTAATTGCACCTACAGGTGGCAATTGGTGGGGTTAGAGAACCATGGGTAAAATATGTAGGCTTAATATGAATCCTTTGTATCAGTGAAGCTGAAAATCTCAATCTACGTTCTAGATGAAAGTCAAAAGTGTTGGTAATGCATTGGGTTGATATCTAATTCATGGGTTGTTCAAAAGTCTAGTCCAGTAAACTGTAATTTTATTTTTTTTTTTAATGGACTACGATTCGTCGACAAAAGAGCTGAAGTGAAAAATTAAGTTTTTTTTAAGGCGCTCAAGTGAATGGCCACACGCACTCGAGCAGATGGGCCCAGAATTACAAGCTCAAGCTGAAGATCATGCGCTAAAACGGGCTTGACAGGAATTGCGTTGAATTAAAATAAGTGGATATTTTCATCACGCGCTCGAACAGATGCTCATACATGCTCGAGCAAGTGACGAACAAAACCCCACCGACCTACACAAAAATATTTTTTATTTGTACCAGAATTGCCTGTTTCCTTTCTATAGGGACTAAAACCCTAAGGCACAAAATTGGGGTTATATATATGGGTTCTCTCTTAATCCTAAGATATATAACACCACATTCATTGTTCTAAGGATAGAATGCATGTTTGAGAGTTTCTTTCTTCCGTAGAGCTTTCATTGGAGAGATTGGGCTAAGACTTTGTGCTAGAGAATACTACTCCTACATCTCTTGTAGAAGATCATCTTCTTTCATAAAAGCACAACGTTTTAGCAGTTTCTTGATGTTTGGATAAGTTGAGTGGAGTAATGGAGGTAGGAAGTCGTTGCAGCATAAAGTTGTGCAAGAACAACTACAATCCTTTGGTTGTGAAGATCTAGGGAAAGATTTGTGAGGATATCTTATAAGTTGTGTAATTCACAGTACTTGAGTATTGATCTGTATAGGACTCGTGGTTTTTTTTCCCGTGCAAGGTTTTCCATATAAAAATCTAAATGTCTTCTTGTTTTTACAATTGATTGAATTTATTTTGCCAGTTCATTTATTCTTTCGCTGCATATTATTTGAACTACAATCTAAAAATAAGATCAGGAATCCATCGTTCAGTTGATGAACAAGTTAATTGTGTTGGGTTTGGATCAAGTTGGCAAGTTGAGTATTAAGAATGACTTGAATTGAAACTCAACCTAATTTATTCAACAAGGCAAAAATGTTAACCTAGACACATCCCTCATAACAGTCAAACCAAGCCCTAAAATTTTTGGATTGGATTTAAAATGGATTGGCAAGTCCCAATGACTATAACCCACCATTAATTTGTTTCAGCTCAAGTTGAGCATATACATGTTAACTAAGCTATTTTAATCAAACTCGACCAATTGCCAATACAGTGCCATACGTGAGAAGGAGACCAATTCTCGATATGGTACCCAAATTTATAAATCTTAAATCTATCCATGACACGCTTAAAATCGTTATCGCCTTATTTTATAGAGCATGGACAAGTTTCACACTTGTTTGAGTTGATCTCATCAAATTGATCTTATGTTAAAAAATATGTAGTTCTCACCTGTAGGATTGCAAACGGGTCTGTTCCAGAACAAATTCATACTAGACCCGGCCACATTTCTAAATGACTGTTCCAGTTCCAGAATTGGTTTTAACTTGAAACCTATTGTGATGGTTCGAACCCGGTTCCGATGAGAGGACCCTAATTCTATTGCGAAACCGGGTCTGACTGGTGAGTTGGGATCTAGTTCCAAAATTGCTTTCGATTTCTTTTAGGTTTCTTAACTTTTTTATTTTTTCTTTAAGTTAAAAATATTGTTCAGCTTATAACAATAACAATGCATTAAGTCTACTATCTTTAAGATTAAATATAAAAATATCAGACTAAAGTTGATTTTGAGCTACAATTTGCAATATCAAATACTCTTGTGTGGAGTCTCTAGTCTACGGGCCGGGACCCATATGGATTGGGAACCAGAACCGTTTATTAATTGGAACCTAAATTGGGTTCTGGATCTGGATCTGTTTGTAAATTGGAACCTAAAATAGGTTCCAAACTCGATTTTCAAGGGTAGGAACTTTGGATAATCGGAGAATCAGATACCCATTTACAACCCTTCTCACCTGGCTGCTCAATATTCAATCCAAGCAACCACCTTTCCCTCACAAGAGGACCTTGTCACCACACCTAAGGTTTATCCACTTCCTTCACCTGAGGCTCCACCACCTCTTTAGAGAAGGGGGGGGGAAGGGGGGGGGGGGGGCCTCCCAGCCCCTTATAGCTAGGATACCAAAAAAAATGTAAGTGTGTTTATGAGCGATTGATTTGTCAATGGGCCCAATTTCATTTGAAGTGATGTAAGCCTTTTTTATTTTTTTATTTTTGTTTATTTTTGTGAAGATAGTCTCCCAAACTCTTAGCTTTTGCCCTTCCTTCAGAGTCTCCTATAATATCATCTGCTTCATTCTTTTGGCATTACGAGAGAGAGAAAAATGAATAGGACCTATTTCTTTATCAGAATTTATTATGCTGGTTTTTTTTTTTTGACATGATATGACATTTTATTCCCTAGCATTTTAAATGTCATGTTTATTTCACTATAATTTCAAATTTCAACTACCTAAAAGGTTGCAAATGATCTTTTGAAACTTCTGAAATTTCATTCTCTATGCACTTAGTTAGAATTTCAACTACTCAACTGAGAGGAGAGATTTGGAATTCCACCTCAAGGAGACATCTAGAACTTAAAATTTCCCAAGACATGAATTCTTAAAATTCTAATAAAAAACAAACCTTTAGCTCTCCTACCTTACTGCCTCCAACACTCTTACTCAACTACGTACAACAAGCAAAGAACAATAGCAGTATCTTTTGTGGGATAATCTACCGGCCCAAGGATTGATCCCATGCCCATTCAATAGAAGCACAAGCAATGGTCTTTACATTCTTGATTGTCAATTTTATTTGGTATATGTTTTGTCCTGCTAGAGCATACTTTTCTCATTGATCCCATACTTTGTTCTGATTAATCCCATACTTCTTCACTAGAGCATACTTCTCTCCGTAGAATTAGAGGGGTGAAAGTGAAGGAAGCATTAAAGCGAATGAAGACAGAAAATGCTACAGGCCCAAATGGTATTCTGATAGAGGTATGAAAATGCTTGGGAGAGGTTGGGGTGAGTTGGTTATGTAGACTATTCAATAAGATAATTGTGACAAAAAAAAAATGCCGGATGAATGGAGAAGAAGCACTGTAGTACCTATATACAAGAATAAAAGAGATATACAAAATTGTACCAACTATCGGGGGATTAAACTTATGAGTCATACTATGAAGTTATGGGAGAGAATAATGAAGCAAAGACTTAAACAAAAGATCAAGATCCCTAAAACTCAATTTGGTTTTATGCCAAAAAGATCTAGTAAGGAAGCTATCTTTTCACTTAGGCAATTAATGGAAAAATATTGAGTAAAGAGGAAAAATTTACACGTGGTCTTTATCGATTTAGAAAAGACTTATGATAGGGTACCGAGGAATTCAATTTGGTGGGTTTTGAAGAAAATGAATGTCCCTAGATGTTACATTGAAATTTTTAAGGATATGTATGAAGAAGCAGTAACAAATCTGAGAACCACATGTGGAGAAACAGGTGGATTTCCCGTGACTATAGATTTACATCCGGGATCAACCTTAAGCTCTTATCTCTTTGCATTAATTATGGATGAGTTAACTGTACATATTCAAAAAGAAGTACCATGGTGTATATTGTTTGCAAATGATATAGTTTTGGTGGATAAATCAAGAGATAGTGCAAATGCAAAACTTGAAAGATGGGGGGCATTAGAATCTAAAGGCTTTAAATTAAATCGTACAAAGACAGAATATATGGATTGCAACTTCAGTGGACATATACAAAGTGTTGAAACCACTGTCAAAATTGAAACCCATGAGATACCATGTAGAAATTCTTTTCGATACCTAGGCTCGATGATTAGTAAGGATAGGGAGATCGATGAAGATGTGGTGCATAGGATAAAAGCTGGATGGTTGAAGTAGAGACTAGCTTCTGGAGTGCTTTGTAACAGACAAATGCCCATGAAATTGAACGGCAAATTTTACAGGACAGTGGTTAGACCAGCTATGACATATAGAGCAGAATGTTGGCCAATTAAGAAAACGCATATTCATAAGATGGATGTAGCGAAAATGATAATGCTTAGGTGGATGTATGGTAAAACTAGGAAAGATAAAATTAAAAATGAGCGCTTTCAGAGCATTTAAGGGTAGCACCAATAGAGGATAAGATTAGATAAACCAGTTTAAGATGGTTTAGGCATATTGAGCGTAGGCTGATAATGGCACCGGTGAGAAGAAGTTTGGCTATACAATTGGATGACCCATCAAGAGGTAGAGGTAGGCCGAAGAAACATTAATGACGGTCATTGAATCAGATTTAAAGAAATTTAACTTATTGAAGGATTTGGCTCAAAATAGAACGGAATGGAGAAACAAAATTCATGTAACCGACCCCAACATGGTTGGGATAAGGCTTTGATGATGATGATGATATGTTTTGTCCTGTTAACTCCGAAGGAGTGACCCAAATTTATCACACAATCCATTCAACGTGCTTTCTTAGTAGTGAGGATAGACAAAAGAACTATTTTTGTTATGATCCTAACACAAATCTATCATCGGTGTCTTGAAATGTTGTCTTTCTAGAAAGTGTTCCTTTCTTCCCTGCACCTCTATTAAAGTCTGTCTTATCACAATCCTTTGTGCCACCTTTTCGATCTCTCTTAAGGTTCCTTTTCTTCATCTACTAATTTATCTTCTGGTTTGAGGTTGTGGTCTATCAAAGAGAGTCAAGATTATCAATTGGCTCCTCATGGCCTTCCTCAGAGGTTGCAGTCCCCGTGTCATAATCGTCTCATACCTTTTCGGCATTCATCTTATATTTTTAAGATCACTTGACACTATGGATTTCTTTCCATCTCTCTCCTTGCTCCTTTAAACTTTCGTCTCCACTCCTCACTTTTTTAAGCAGTTGAGCAATTACTATGAATGGAGTTGCAAGCTTTCTAAGATTAACATGTGGGGATCTTGTTTTTTGTCTTCCTGATGCTTGACCAATTGATTGCTAATGGATTTATACCATCAAAGATCAAATCAGATTAGAGTCTCGATGGATAAAGCACATCTTTCTTTGGGGTATCCACAAGAGCATGACATACATTATGATGAAACATTTGTTCCCATCACAAAGATCACAATAGTTTTTGACTTCTGAGTTCTGACTATTGTTTCTTCCTGTCCACTTTTCAAATGGACTTTTAAACTTCATTCTTGCAAGGTGATTCTAAGGAATTTTTATACGACTCCTCCAGTTTTTACCATTCCAAATTTCTCATACTTGCTTCTTTGGGCCTGTTTTTATCCTAGCATAAATATACCCTAGGTCTCACTAAGTTGGTTTATCATGTTTCATGATATTGATAGGCCAGTTGAAATCAAATGTTAAATAGAGGAAATACAGTGGGGACCCTACTTCTTATCATTGCCTCTAAAGAAAATTAGTTGATAGTCTCATCTATCCCTCAATAACTCAACAAGATGTTTCCTATGCAATTCAAGTTTTCGGTCAACTTATATTTGATGCATGTCATTTTCACTAGGTTGATATTTACAGCGTTCTCATGGCTATGGTGTAGTATGTCTTAACACGTATACATTTATGGTGTAGGATGTCTTAACACTCATAAATCAATGATTCATTGGTGTATTTTTTCTAGGGGATTCTCTAATTTCTTCAAAGTGTAAGAAATAAAGACTTGATCGGTAAAAATCTTTTGTAGAAGTAGAATATCAATCTATGTCTTTTGCTTGTTCAAAAATTGTTTGCATTTCAATGCGTACATTATTAAGGCGAACCCAGAATATCACAAATAAACTAAGCACTTTGAAGTGGATTGCCATTCCACACACAGATACCTTGAAACAGAATTATTAGTCTTTCGTCTATTATATTTTCCAAACTCCATCTCACTGACGTTCTTAACAATGCAATGTCTCATGACCATCATAATTTTTTGGGTTGCAAGTCTGTACTCTGTCACAATCTGTACCAATTTGAGAGGGTGTCTACAGAGTACCAACTCAAATACTCTCATGGATTGTGGTACCTCTGTAAGATTAAGACCGTATCTTAAAAGGTAACAATTTATCATGTAGATTATTGGAGTCGACTATTTGTTTTCCTGATTCACCCTTTTACTTGCATTACTTTTTAAAGAGGTACGTGTATAATTTGTATTAAGATGAAATTCACAGTATAAAAGGTGCTTTCCAGTTCAAACGAAGACAGTGAAACTGTCCCAATTTGACACAATCGGACTGTCAAGGACCCAAATAAACCAAAACCTAGGCAGTGACAATAAAGATTGCAGAAAGCCAACTGAAAATTCATAATAGAAAATATGCGAAGAACCAATGTAAATCAGCTCAAATAACTGGCCTTAGAAGCCTTCCTCAATTCTAAAACATCACAGTCAAATAATGGGTAAAGCTTCTCGATCCAAGGCGCACACACGACAAATGGAGAGAACACCAATAACATGCATGAAAAAGCACTATTATACTATCATATGATTGCTAAACATGGACTGCTGTGACAGTTGATATTGCTACCTATAAATAAATAAAGAAAGAACCTCAAAACCCTAGGAAAACAATAGCAATTGCTCCCCCACTACAACTAGGGACTCTGGGCCTTCTCTTTCTAGAATTCCAGTAATTCCTATTTGAAGAATTTCTGAATTCTCCAACACAGTGAATTTCTTGAATCCTCGTTGGTACTAGAGCAGATTAAAACTCCACTAAAAAGCAAAGTGATTGGAACGTTAGGTATTTCAAAGGACATTTGACCTTTTAGATGACTAGAATTTTGGAATACTTGCGAAGAAACATGACATTTGCAAATGTAAGAGGATAAGTGATCACATCATATCCAATAAACTCCAACACAGTAAATTCTTGCCAGCATTTCCTAATCATAACAAACATTGATTTCTAAGAAAAATCTAAAAAGTTATAAATAAAAATTAGAAATAAAAATTCCCAAAATCTGGGCTTCTTGGAGTCTTCTTACAAGAATCCCTCTAGGCACATGTGGGCCATTTGATGATGAACCCACCCCCCTGGTCTGGAAGACCACTCTTGAGGCGATACTGTTGGTGCTAGAATTGAGTGAAGCAGGTCAGGTATGGCCCACCAATCAAGCCTCCAAAGTCGCTGCACGTATGACTCTTTCATGAGCTTCGGAACTTCCAGAAATTCCAAAAAAGACCGTGTAGTCATATTTTATTTAACGCATGGGCTTGTTTGAGGCCCATTTACAAGTGTAGCCATGTCCTGTAGGCGTGATCACAAGCTTCCAATAATGTACCTTCTTAATGTCTATCAGTTCATGGAAATTGATCGGCATCAAAGGTAAACTAAGCTTTCTGCTCTCAAACCGATCACCTTTATTAGATTCCCTGCTTCACTTCTCACAAATATTTTGAAGACCTTATTTCCCACTTCACTTCTGGAATATGCTTCCACCATAGCAACTAATGATCCAAGTGTACCTTTTGTTGATGCAATGAGTGAGGAACCTTATTTGATTTTCTCATATTTCTGGTGCAGATCATCCTGTTGGTAGCAGAAGTCATCCTCGGCTTGAATTTCTTTGGAGTATTTTAGGGCCTGTTAAAGCATCATTACATTGTTCTTAATTTTTGTTGAGATTGTTTGTGTTGACATTGCAATGCAATGAATCTACTTTGAGGCATCGCTGGTAATTGAAGAACCGGGGAAGCATTTTAAGTACACTTTCTCAAGCGCCTCTCTTAAATATTCTCAAATAAGGGATTCTTATAGGAAAAACCGCCTTAAATCCTTGAAAAACGGTGGAGTGGGACAGTGCTTGCAGAGTGCTAAAATTAATAATGATAGAGGAAGCGGTTGCCATAGTCTTGGATTGCTCCCAATCAGAATATATAAGATTCAAGATATATATGCCATATAGAAAGGGTTATCTATAATTTTTTTAAATACTTTCAATATGAAAACACCCCTTTTCTGCCTATGTTATTTTAGGCCATGGAGTCCTCCATGAGCCAATCTAGCCCTTTCAAGCACACTATTCTCCCGTGAATTGACACAAGCCCAAGTCTGACACCCATCCATCTAACTTTACATACCATTGGATTGAAATCCTAAGAAAATGAGGCCTCTATCCATATTTCCTAGACACAGAAAACCGGAAAACCCACTCAGCAGGTCTATCTTCTTAAGTTTATACCATCCAAAGCAAACTCATTCCCTTTCTAGCGTTTAGTATCTCCAAATATGTGATTACAACACTATCTACACAGGTAAATTATGTGTTTTTACCTGATTAGTTTGATGGTTTTAAAATAAAATTCAATACTAAAACAGGGTAAGCAGTTTATCTTGAGAAGCTGAGTGAAGCTACGGTATCTTCGTAAGAGAATTCTGACACTTGATTGACATAAAGTAAGCATCAATGAGGAGGAGATTACTTTGAACTTACCCTTCCCAATGGCATTGAGTAAGAATAAGGCAGAGACATGTTGCTACTTGCTACCACTCCCACTGCCATCTCTCTCTGCCTCTTCCTCTCCCTCTCCCTTTCTCTGCATTCTGATTCACAGCACAGATTCGAAGTGGAAAAATCTGAGGACGACAAACATTTTTGTCCTTCTATCATCCAGCGGAGTGTGCACTCATGGTGTACATTGCAAGTCAACAGTCAATGGTCCCTCTGATCTGAAAATCAGTAATCTCGGCCCCCATGTTAGACTAAAGCTGGGGAAGGAAGAAATTTGAGCACTAGCATTGGACTCTGCGTGATGTGACTATTGACTTGAACAGTGCCCAATTAATTTAGAGATGGAAATTCTTGTCCCGCCAGAATTGGAAGGCTCGTATTGAAATTTCTTGTGTTGGATTTGATTTGAGCCCATTCTTTCCATTTCAGTCACCGTCAGAAACCATCCCAACTAATTGCACCTACGGGTGGCAATTGGTGGGGTTGGATGGTAACATATATAGGCTTAATCTGAACCCTTTGTATCAATGAAGTTGAAAATCTCAACCTACATTCCAGATGAAAGTCAAAAGTGTCGGTAATGCATTGGGTTGATATCTAATTCATGGGTTGTTCATAACTTTGATCCAGGAAACTGTACTTTTATTATTTTTTTAATAGACTACAATTCGTCGACAAAAGAGATGAAGTGAAAAATTAAGTTTTTTTTAAGACGCTCAAGTGAATAATCACACACACTCCAACAAATGGGCCCAGAATTACAAGCTCAAGCTAAAGCTTATGCACTAAAACGGGCTTGACAGGAATTGCGTTGAATTAAAATAAATGGTTATTTTTATCATGCGCTCGAACAGATACTCATACATGCTCGAGCAGATAACGAACAAAACCCCACCGAGCTACACAAAAATATGTTTTATTTGTACCAGAACTGCTAGTTTCCTTTCTATAGGGACGAAAACCCTAGGGCACGAAATTAGAATTATATATATGGGTTCTCTCAATCCCAAGATATACAACACCACTTTCATTGTTCTAAGGATAGAATATATGTTTAGAGTTTCTTTCTTCCGTAGAGCTTTCATTGGAGAGATTGGCTAAAACTTTGTGCTAAAGAATACTACTCCTACATCTCTTGTAGAAGATCATCTTCTTGCATAAAAGATTGGGAGATTAAGCACAACATTTTGGCGGTTTCTAGGTGTTTGGATAAGTTGAGTGGAGTAATGGTGGTACAAGGTCGTTGCAGCATAAAGTAATGCAAGAACAACTACAGTCTTTAGGTTGTGAAGATCTAGGAAAAGATCTGTGAGGATACCTTATAAGTTGTGTAATTCTCAGTACTTGAGTATTGGTCCGTATGGGACTCATAGTTTTTTTTTCCCACATAAGGTTTTCTATGTAAAAATCTAAGTGTCTTCTTGTTTTTACAATTGATTGAATTTATTTTGCCAATTCGTTTATTCTTCCGCTGCATATTTGTGAACTGCAATCTAAAAATAAGATTAAGAATCGATCATTCAGTTGATGAACAAGGTAATTGGGTTGGGTTTGGATTAGGTTGGCAAGTTGAGTATTAAGTATGGATTGAATTCAAACTCAACCTAATTTATTCAACAAGGTAAAAATGTTAACCTGGACATATCCCTCATAAGAGTCAAACCAAGCCCTAAAATTTTTGGATTGGATTTAAAATGGATTGGCTGCTCCCAATGACTATAAGCCACCATTAATTTGTGTTAGCTCAAGTTGAGCGTATACATGTTAAATAAGTTGTTTTTTATCAAACTCGACCAATTGCCAATGGAGTGCCATACGTGAGAAGGAGACCAATTCTCGATATGGTACCCAGATTTATAAATCTTAAATCTATCCATGACATGCTTAAAATCACCATCACCTTATTTTATAGAGCATGGACAAGTTTCGCACTTGTTTGAGTTGATCTCATTAAATTGATCTTATGTTAAAAAACATGTAGTTCTCACCTGTAGGATTGCAAACAAGTTGGTTCCAGAACAAATTCATAATAGACCCCACCGCATTTCTAAATGACTGTTTCGGTTTCAAAATTGGTTTTAACTTGAAACCTATTTTGACGGTTCGAACCCAGTTCTGATGAGAGGACCCTAATTCTATTATGAAACCAAGTCTGACTAGTGAGTTGGGATCTATTTCCAAAATTGCTTTCGATTTCTTTTAAGTTTCTTAACTTTTTTATTTTTTCTTTAAATTAGGAATATTATTCAACTAATAACAATGCATCAAGTTTACTATCTTTAAGATTAAATATAAAAATGTCAAACTAAAGTTGATTTTGATCTACAATTTGTAATATGAAATGCTCTTGTGTCAAGTCTCTAGTCTACAGGCCCGGACCCATATGGACTGGGAACCTGACCCGTTTATTAATTGGAACCTAAATTGGGTTCCGGATGTGGACCTGTTTATAAATTAGAACCTAAAAAAGGTTTTAAACTCAATTTTCAAGGGTAGGAAATTTAGATAATCAGAGAATCAGATACCTGTTTGTAACCCTACTCACCTAGCTGCTCAATGTTCAATCCGAGTAGCCACCTTTCCCTCACAAGAGGACCTTGTCACCACACCCAAGGTTTATCCACTTCCTTTGCCTGAGGTTCCACCACCTCTTCAAGGTCTACTATCCTTTTCAAAGAGAAGGGGGGGGGGGGGGGGGGGGGGGGGGTTGTCCTAGCCCCCCATAGCTATGATACCAAAAAAAATGTATGTGTGTTTTATGGGCGATTGATTTGTCAATGGGCCCAATTTCAATTTCATTTGAAGTGATGTGAGCCTTTTTTTTTTTTTTTTTTTTTTGTGAAGATAGTCTCCCAAACTCTTAGCTTTTGCCCTTCTTTCAAAGTCTCCTATAATATCTTCTCCTTCATTCTTTTAGCATTGTGAGAGAAAGAAAATGAATAAGACCTAATTCTTTATTAGAATTTATTATGTTGGGGTTTTTTTATTTTTTTGACATGATGTGACATTTTATTCCCTAGAATTTGAAATGTCATGTTTATTTCACTATAATTTCAAATTTCAACTACCTAAAAGGTCACAAATGATCTTTTGAAACTTCTGAAATTTCATTCTCTATGTATTTAGTTAGAATTTCAACTGCTCAACTAAGAAGAGAGATTTGGAATTCCACCTTAAGGAGACAGCTAGAACTTAAAATTCCCCAAGACATGAATTCTTAAATTTCTAATAAAAAACAAACCATTAGCTCTCCTACCTTACTACCTCCAACACTCTTACTTGACTACGTACAACAAGCAAAGAACAATAGCAGTATCTTTTGTGGGATAATCTACTTGCCCAAGAATTGATCTATGGCCGGCTTTGTGGGATGAGACTAGTGTTTCTCTTGCCTCATCTATTTTTCTATTATATGCTGTCTAGCTTTCTTTGGGGCATTGCTTTTGTCTTCAAACATGTGAAAAGTCAAGGGAGTGGGTTTCTTGTTAGAAATAATTTTCTTGGTTTGTGATGTATTGCAACTCTTGGGCTTATTTGATCGGTCTACTCTTTCTCTTATAAACCATCCAAAATAAGGCCTTTAAAAAAAGAGCCACAAAAAAAAAAGAGGTTAAAATCAAAATATGTGTTTGATAATGCAATGATCTATTTGAAATAAAATTTTTTAAATTAGTGGTTGAAAGTTTTTCACAAATATTTAGAGAACTACGCGGTATCATGCCTTGAAATTTAATTCTATAGCTATGTTTAGCCTTCTAAAGATATTTAATGGTTTGGAACTTATGCTTGTGGCCCACAAATGTTTAAAAAACATATCAAATAATTCGCATTTTTTTGGAAAATATTTCAAGATCGATGATAATCCAATAGCTGAAATTTAGTTTTATAGTGGTCATGGACCTTATAAACATTTTCAACAATTTGGATCATGATTTATTGTCTCAAAATAATAATAATAAAAAGGAGAAAATGGATTGCCCACAAAAATCAGAAAATAATATCCAATAGCTCACTTTGTTTTTACATATATCTCGAAATTGGTGATGACCTAATGGTTGAAATTTGATGTTATAGCCATGTTTGATCTAGTGAACATTTCTGATAGTTTGGATCTTGATTTAGCCCATTGGATTTTCATTTTTAAAAAAGGGACTAGGCATCATCAAATCCTATGCTACTGTAGCTCCACCTCTTAAGATTCTCCTCTATTTTCCAAGTGCATGATAAAAGGATGTTTTAGGAAAAAGAGGCAATCCCTCTACTTTTCTAAAGTGGATAGAAGCTGAAAAGAGGTGCCAAATCGTCTATTTTTCTAAACCTCTACCTACTTTACAGAAATAGATAAGTAGAGGCAAAAATTCAACCAGCCAAACAAAGGCTTAAATCTTAGTGAGATAATTCCATCTTCCACCTCACCAAATATTGGCATGGCCTATTAGTGAGCACACCTATAAGTGAGCTCACTACTAATGGTTCTCATCAGAATAAGAGGTACCTCCCATGATTCTTGAATATATTAGTACCTTGGAGACCACTCATCAACCCAACCCCTCACACTTACTAGCCCCTCGTGAATTCACACTATTTGATTGGACTTTAATTTGAGTTGCTCAATGTTGGATTGAATTTCATACAAATTTGCAATTTTAGAAGACATAAAACATTAAGGACCCTAAACTAATGGGTATGATAATTCAATTTAGATGGTCCTTTGCCCAGCCTTCTAATTCATGGGACCTTTTCATCACACTATCTTCCATTGTTGGCATGAATCTAGTTGGATGCTGGATGGTGCAAAGGGCTTAAATTTTTAGCTCACATAGAATCCATGTCCTTGAAGATCCACTTAAATGTATGACAATTATGGGGGGAAGGTGTAATGGAAATATCTAATCATATATATGAACCTGGAAAAAAAATATTTCAATCATATCATCATAAATATTGAATTAGGAGAGGCGTAAAGTTTACGAAAGTCATAGTTTTTGTTTCTTAATAAAACTCTATCCAATGACAAGTATAATTCAGATTATTATGTAAACTAGTGAGTATGAGTTGGTTGCATTGATCATACTGTTAAAAATTGTTACCTTCCATGACTTGCATGAGGCATCAAAGTCTTAGATCTTGTAGGATCCGTTTCGATACCTGCCCTCCATGGAGGTATGATATGATGGAAAAAAGCAAATGACGTAATCAAGCCTAATGGATCTAAGATCTTGGACATTTGTTCTGCAGTTAAGGGTTTTAAGTTTAGCATTTAAAAGTCCAAAACACAATCCAAGTCCAACCCATTGGTCTCATATTCATGTTCATGCTCGCCTATACAGACCAAATAGTAGGGGTCCCGTAAATTGAACATCTGAACCACTAAAAACAAAGGCTCTCCCCTTCAATGGCCGGATCTAAAGTTTTACACCAATAATACTTAGTCCCATTGTAAGATTGAAAGTAGAGCATTCTTAATTATATGATTAAGCTTATGTTGGGACGTATTGCTGTTGAAGTAAAATTTAGGAAATCTTCATTTAAAAGGAGGATAATTATTTTTGTGCAGCTTGGATATGTAATAGGTGGTGGTCATTGTGGAGTTCTACACTACTAAGGAGAAGCATAAGTGAGACATTCTTTTTAAACTTTGAATTGTTGTGACCTTGAAGTTTAACTTTTCATGACACCTACTCTCTCAACCATAGGGATTATAGCCCATTAAATGGTGACAAAGCAACATGTTCCATGCATTGGTTAAGAGTAAGGTACAATCATTTGTGTTAAAAGGAGCATAAAATAATTATTTTGAAAATTTAAATTCATTATATTCATCATTATCATGAAAGCCTTGTCTCTCAACTGGCCAAACTATTTAAATTATGTTTCTTTCTCATTTGAATTCATTATAGTGGGTCATATTATTTTTTGTATTCTAACCGTTATAACAAAGGTTTGAGACATTGTGTTGACAAGTATTACAATATTTTTGAAGTTGAGGACTTCTTTTTAATATTATTAGAAAAATCTGTAAAATATTATTTTAAATAGTCATTAACCCTAGATCCAATTTTTATTTTGAGTGACTTATATTTAAAATAGGCTAGAGTTTCTATACACATCTCACAGACTGGAATATGTTAGGATGCCGAAAGAGTGACCTTCCGACGGTTTTTGCTTAGCGATGTCAATCCCCTAAGCAAGGCTGCACGGGGCCCATGAGACCAAGACTCTGTTTAAAGGCAGTAACCGTGACAGGTTCACATGTGTGTGCATTTATGTACAACCGTCTCGGTCAGAGCCATCACACTTGGCCATCCACAGTGAGACTTGTCCATTGAAATCTAATCTGTTAAAAATAATAGAATGTAATTGTTCGGGTATCGTGAAATTATATAAACATCTAAGTTTTCTTTACCGCTGGATTCACAGTCCGATGAAAAACAATCCTAAAATAAGCTTATAATCTTATGCTCGTTATCATTTTCTCAGTTTGGATCTCTCAGCAGATGGGCCAGCCGGCCAGCCCTACCGTAGAATTCCACTACTTTAATCCAAGATAGCTTCGAGGATCGCCATTCTGACACTGGTTGGTGACCACTGACATACTGTAACCAACGCTTTGCGGCATATATCACATCACACAGAGAGTGAGTGTGACAACTGCCAACTGTTTAATCGTTTTCCCGCTGCATGCGTCGCACGTCACAACGCACGGGAGCGAGCATGGTCCTGTGAAGAGATTTCCTTTTCAAGAAAAGTATTCTTAAAATGGTCGCTTATGTTAGGTTTTTTTTATTTTATTTCAAAACATTGCAGGGAAAGTTTCAAATATGGGTTTAAATTTTTGACTTATTTAAAAAAAGGGTGCAAGTTTTCAAACTTTTTAAATTAGTCCTTAAGTTTTTTAAAAAGCTTTTAATTGAGGACATTCATCAATTTAGAGCTATTTTTCGATAATTTTTTCCTTATTTTTTAAACAATTTAAATTACTCTTTATAGAAATAAAACTCTCATTCACTTTTTCTAATTATTCTCATTTCTTTCAATGGTATCCCCATTAAGGACAACAAGCATTCCTATGGTAATCGACTGCATATAGTGGCCACCAGAACAATGTCATGGCTTTAAATGAATAGTGATTTAGGTATTTTAATAAATTAATGGAAAATTTTTCTTGAAAAAACCTTTAAATGGTCGGATGCCTTTTATTAAAAATTTATTAGAAAAGTTGGGGACTCATTTGGAAAGTTTTGAAAGTTCTGTTTTTTTTATAAATAAAATAAGAACTTAAGGCCTAATTTGAAATTGTCCCCAAAATATATTTTCTTTCTTTTACTCCTTTCATAAAGAGGTAATAGAAGACTTTGTATATTCGCAAAGTTCAAAACTTTTGTAGTCTATAAATGCATTTTTTTGTTCTTTACTCTACAAGCTATTTGGGGCCTTTTATCATAAACCCTATACGCGCATACGAGTTGAAATTGGCTTGGGGCGTTAGATCTAAAAATGTGTACTTGGGTGCAGATACACATTCTAAGTGATCACATGAAGGCCAAACTCGTTCTAAATAAAGAATCATCAAATGTGCCTCAGCCAGTTGCTGTTACCATTGATTTTCTTTTATTTCTGCCAATAATCAGATCTTCCATTTCTGCAGATCAAGCCCCATTTCTATAGCTTTGTATTTCCAACATCCTATTATTCAAAACTAATTCTAAGTATGCCCTTCAACCAACAGCAACATCGGTGCCATCAAATAAAACCATAGAAAATGCAGATCAAACAGCTCAAAAGTGTGACCTTGATAATTCTGGCAGGGATGTATATTAGTAAGCTTGCTAATAGCCTTAATTTGGATAGGAGTAAACTTTGGATAGGACTAACCTTTGTCTAGGCTCCACTATGTTAGAATTCAAAATTTAAAATTTGAGTGGTAATGAAAATGCATCTTAAGGGCCTATTTTCTGGCAAGAATTTTGAGAATTCTTGTGTGGAAGGATTCTTGCTTGAGAGAATTTGGAAAATTTCAAATGCTTTCCTCTAAAAGGCCAGCACACTTGTGCAAATGATCATTTGCTGAAAAGGGGGAAAAAGTTTCACATGCTAGAGTAAATCTCATATTTAGTGTGACTGCTTTTTTATGAAGAAGTGTAAAAATAAATTAATATTTTTGTCAATTCATGGAAAAACCTTTGGAGGTCGAAAATCTTTTTCTTATAAGAGAAAAAATCCTGTACAACTAATTTTCTACATACATATACAAGTGTGCAACAACTGAAATTCTAAAATGCTCGTCTCCAATTCAGTATTTATGAAGCCAAAAGTGGTTTTTTAGGTGATTTGGTATTCAAAATTCTAGCAATCAAACACAAATGTGGAAATATTTAACGACATAATTTCATGAAATCCCTTATACTTCCAATCCTCATAAGAAATAATAATAGGTCTTGAAACTTGTTTTCTCCTTAATGTTATCAACCTGTGTCTACTCTAGTAAAATAAAAAGGACCCAAGTCAAACCTTTTTCCCAGCAGACCACAGCACCACGCGTCAGCCAAAAATAATTAAAAAAAAAAACCCAACAACTACGACCCAGGTAAGAATTAGTTAAAAACCGAACTACGTGAAAAAGAAGTCGTACACTCTCTCTCTCTTCGGTGACTTCTTTAAAATAAAGAAAAAAGTACGTGGTCATTTTCAAACGAGGAAGCATCCTCGAAGCTTCGTCTCTGGCAGTTACATACTTACGTGGTCCTCTTAACTTAAAACTAAAGAACTATTCAAAATAGGAAGCATCCTCGAAGCTTCGTCTGTCACCGGCCGAGATTTTCGCCAATGATAGAGAGGTTTGTTGATTGTTCAAAGTAGAATACTGAGGGAATCCTCATCTCCTCCGTTGAAAAGTGAAGCTCCCTCGATGCCACCGAAACGTATATCTGCAAATCCACTCGCATCGTCAAGATCCGCTCCCATCCATCTCCGATCTCCCTGCGAACCCGCTGCATTGCTTCCGCGTGTCGGTTCTTCCGCTTTGCCAGATACGAGACATCGGCTGGTGTCATCTCTCCTGCCGATTGAGGTGGAGACTTGAGAGAGAGAGAGAGAGAGAGAGAGAGAGAGAGAGAGAGAGAGAGAGCAGGGATGAGCCCGTCGTCGAAGCACTGGCACGGCGCCTCGGCGTCGTCGTCGTCGCCTTACCGTCGCCGAAGAGATGAGGAGGACGGCTTCGGAGAGGTGTCGGAGGAGGAGGAGGAGGACGGCACCTTCACGATCCCTCCAAAGAAGGTCACGATTGAGCAGCGCAGGAAATGGAGGGTAAGTGTCCGGATGATTCTGAACGCGCCTTCCACATTTTTTACTCTATTTGCTTTTCGGCTTAGGCAATTGCAATGTGGGTTTAAGTTTTCTCTCTCTCACTCTCTGTCTCTCTATATATATATTGTTGCGGTACGGAGGATCGTCTCATGGGACCCACTGGGGCCCACTTTTGATAATTATGCTTTTATTGTCACTTATTTATCGCTGGATTGAATGTATGATTGAAAGACCATTCAATTTAATACCTGAAAGCATCCAGGTGGGCCTCCTTCTCGGCAGGAGTCTGAGTCCTCCCAATTCATCGAGTAGAAGGCGAACTATTCATATTTTTTACTGTCTCGATTCTGTTCTGGATTATTTTCATCTCTTAAAAGAGAATGGCATTCACTCTCTTGCTAGAAATCCTTCTTTTTTTTTTTTTTTCTGTTTTCTTTTTGCCAGGTAGGAAGATTTTGATTAGATATAGAGAATAAATGATTATACATCATAGGGTGAAATTGCCCTATAAATACTGCTAACAAACATTTAACATTAGGGGTGATTTGTTTGCTGCCATTTATATGTGTGTGTGTGTGTGTGTAATGATTCCCATGTGCAATGGTTACACATTATCACTTTTTTTTCCCTGCTTATGACGAGTGAAAATGGTCATTCAAATCAATTATTTTCACAATGCTTTTGCAAAAAGTGCTAGTACACTTTACAAAGTGATTGCATTCCCTTGGGCCCTATGAACCACCCCTTAGTTTTTGAAATCTTCTGGGTCCTATATTTGTAATCCAAACCGGTTAGTTTGTTTATTGGACTAATAAACTCTAAGACCTTGAAGTTGAAAATCTTAAAGTCTTCATAGATTTTGAGTAATTTGTGAAAAAGTCCCACCCATACATCTAATTTTATGCACTTTTGTGGGCTCTAACTCCAAATCCAAACTGTTCAATATTCTTGTATCAATGATAAGCATCAAGACTTTTCCCGGGCAAGGAGACTGTATACTTCTCTTATGTAGTGCAGCTCATGCGGCCCACTTAGGTGCATGCTTTTAAGTGTGGGTGGGGTACGTAGAAAGGTCTCTTTATTAATAAGGGCCAACAAAAAAGTTTGGCCTGTTACATCATCTTAGCCCTTGATTTAATAGCGATCAGGTTTAGTGGTATTTCATCATGTGTGTCAAATGGAAGTCTAATGAAGCGGAGATGGTCTCTATCTTGGAGGCTCTTCTTATCTTTGCCTTGTCCTCTTTTCGATAGGTGCTGATTATAGAAAATGATTCTTTGAATTCCACCTTTTGGGTATTGACAGCCAAGTTCCCATGGAGCTTTCAATTTTACTTAAGGGCATGTTTGGGGGAGGGGTAGGGTAAAGTATAGTAGAGTAAAATTTTTAACATTCTAATTTGCCCCCTTCTTTGTTTTAAAAAAAACAAATTTTTGTCCTTCTTTTTCAAAAAAAGTCAAAAATTTATCACTAAATTACAAAAAAAAATCTCTACTTTTTATACAAAAAAGTCAAAAAGATTACATATCGAACAACTAAAAACAAAAAGTCATCATAACCTAATCATCTATTATTCTTTCTTGATTTTTGGGTTTACTCTACTCTACTTTACCCTACCCCTCCTCCAAACATGCCCTAAATGAAATTCTTTTTATCTCCTCTTTTCTCAGGGTGGGATTTCAGCATGTTAAGTGTTCGGCAAATGGTTGGTAGACACTTGTGTTTGTTGTTTTTTTGGGACTCACAAGGGGTGTATAGATCTTCAGATTTGGTTGTTGTTTTTTTTTTTTTTACTTTTGTTTTTTCTTTAGTTTGGCTTTTGGTATAATCCTTTTATAAACCTTTTTTTTTTTGCTTACTTATTCTACTTTGGGTAAGTTGATGGTTCTCTTTGTTCTGTTCTGTTCCTCCTCTTTAGTTGCAGTTTTCATTTAATAACTAAAAAAATGTGAATTTATTTGAGATCAATCCAATGGATGATAAAGGTTTGATGAGAGCAAAAATTGACCATGGCTCCACGACACAGAAGGATGAGAGTGTGAAATGGCATGCATTAATCAAAGGTAGGCCCAAGTGGGCCCCACAGAGCTGGACTACATATACTGCTGATCGCAGTTACAGTTCTTTCAGTTTTATACCTTAAATCTTCATTGATTTTGAGAAATTTATGAAAAAAGTGCCCAAAACATCCAAATACATCTAAAACCTTTGGATGAACTGATTACTCATGTGTGTTACGCCCCCAAACTTGGGTCCCCAAATAAGTCGAAAATCCGAATTTGGTGCAACAGACATCTAGGATCTTAGTCCGCAATGAGGTCCAATTTAAAACTTTTCCAAACATTTCCATATAATATTTATAACGGAAGCAATTAGATAAATCTGCGGAAGCATAAAGCATGAGAACCATGATCCATAGCATAAGGTATCCAAATGAAATAAGTCTAATAGAATGAGGAAGTGAAGTCACAACTACAATGTTCAAGGTTATAACAGTTTACTACCGTTTTTTACAACCTTACACAAAACTGTCTAATACAACCTTAACTAAATGTAAGTCATCCTTGTACATAGCCCAAGTGAAGTCCGTTAATCCTGAAACCTCCTCAGTCGCCTCATACGACTTGCTCTCCTAGCTGCAACACCAAGGAAAAATGTGTGAAATCCCATAGGACTTGGCAATAGCAACATATGTGAATCACTCCATACACAGATCAAAATAGAATTAGTGGAAACGATATGATCAAAGAAGAACAAATACATTATCCAATAAGTAGAGCAATATAAGGAAAGATATATTAGGAATCAACAAATGAACATCAATCTAATCCATTCTAACTTTTAACAATACGACACATCCACACAGGCTAGCACTGTGAGAAATTATGCCGCTGCCCTCCCGTACTATCTGCGAGTTGCGGTGGGGAAATGTGTGGGATCATAGCCCGGCCAAAAGCAAAGTTACCTTAGTGCAGACCAAAGTTTGATACCATGCGTGTATGTGACGATGTGGGGGTTTCAGGTGGTGTACATCCACATCCATAAGCCAGCCAATCATGATGACGAAATAATAATTAGCTCCTACCAAGGGGGATCAATCCAAGGCTAAGCTCAATCAACCGAGTGAATGTTGGTGCCGCTTAAAGAATCAATGCAATAATGGTTAGTGTCTGGCTAGGCTCCTTGTGTGAGATCACAACCTTAGGCTGTGTTTGGTTCGGTTTAATACGATGACTTTTTTAGCTTGTGTCTTTGCAAAAGCCGAAAAGCTCAAAAAAAGTTTGTTTGGATATTAACTTTTTAAAATACTTGTTTAAGTCTAAAAGCCAAAACACTCTTCTTGAAAAAGCATCGGATGGCCCACTTCGCTTTGGAAGAGCGTTTATTCACATTTGCGGGCAGCATTCGGTAAGTACGCAGGAAGCGCTGGATGCAATGAAATACTTTTTTTCCCCCTCATTTCGCTTTCGTCTTCCTCTGTTTCTTTTTCCCTCTTCATGACTGCTAATGTTATCCTTGCACCCAACAGGGCTGGTTTTGGGTTTGTATTGTTCATTATTTGATCAAAAGCTAGATATATCATGATTTGTCTTGTCTTTGGGCATTGAAACTTAAAAATCATCCCATAATGAATGATTTAATTTCAAGGGCTAATGCATTCTCAGAGGAGCCTCTTTCCCTTTTTTCTTTCTTCAAAGAAGCTAGTGGAATAAGAGAGATGATAGTCGGACGATGTCAACCAGGTGCATGACAAAATGCTCTAAAGAGCCTAAGCTCTGTTATCAGTGAAGATCAAACAAAAATGGGGTGCAGTTAAACTGGTGATCAGCAGAAACCCGATATGGGTTTTCCAGGAAACACATTCCATTTCATTGTTATTTTCCTTAGAGATGGTGGAGTTACTGGTGGTTTTCCCAATAAATTACAACGAGCAGTTCAAACAATTCAGTGAGGATTGGCCACAAACGAGCCTGATAATGGCCCGTATGCCAACTTAAATGAGCATCTCTCTTTTGGTCATTTACACTGTTACAGTACAAGCCCCTTCTGCATTTGATCCTTGGTACTAAAATCCCTTGTTAACTTTCAATCAGCTTTATCATTGTGATGTCTTACATCTAACATTTTGCTCACCTTATCTAAAGTCATTCTCAACATAGTTGGGCTAGTGAAACTTTGAAGCCGAATTGCTTTGAGTGGTATTTAACAACTCCAGAAGATATCTCAGAAAGATCTAGCCAAGTAACTTACACAAGTTTGATATAATGCTCAATTGGACCCGGTTAGATTCATTCGAACTTGTTAAAAACACTAAAGACATCTTCCTATTTCAAGAGAAATATATGTTCTGAATTGTAATAGAGCAGGTTGCACATGGGACTAGTCAAAGGAAAGGTAGATAAAAAAATACAACCCAATTGTAATTTGGTGTAGGACACACACAGGACTTGTGGCTTTGACTGCTTGTCATCATGATTTAAAAGAATGTTTTATTAAACATATTAAATGGGTTTTTTTAAAAGACAAACCAATTGTTGAATCAAGTATGAGTCTGAAACATTTTTTGAAACATTTTTACCTCAAATAACATATTCTATCATAAAAAAAATGAACCGTATATTTTGACTGGTCATCTAAAGCATGTTATTTACTTTTTTTATGCTAAAAGCTATATTTTATGTACTAGCCAAACAACCTTGCAGTTAAAAAGTAGGAATAGAAGTCATGCTAACCAAATTGCATTTTTGATTAAAAAGCTGCTCTAGCAAAGTAACTTCATTGAAGTTACTTTAACGAAGCACCTTAAAATTTTAAGAAGCCCGACCAAACATACCCTAATCCCTTTGCTTTTCATTTTGAATGTGATTGATTTGGGTTGTGCTTTTGATTTGATTTGGGGTTTTGAGAGGGTTGATCTAGAAATTAGATAATAGAGTATAGGGGGTTATGTGCAAATAGGCTTGAGTGTAGAGAGGCCCTTGGGGGAAATTTTCCACAACTTGTATCAAAATACCCAAGACACCCTTAAATATCCTTTCTCTTATATCTAATCTAACTAGAAGGGCAAATGGGTCATTTCCTCTGTAGCCAAATCTATATAACCAATTCTCCCCACTCCTTTTTCATTTCAACGAATCTCTCTACTCTTCTCTCATTTACCTCCCTTTTCCCTCCATTTCCTTCCAAATCTCTCTCAAATTCTCTCCAAGATCTAGACAATTCCACAGCTTCCCTCATCTCTCCAAGAAGATCTTTAAAGATCCAGCCCTCTTCTCCTCCTAACTCTTTGACAAGCAAGATCTCCATCTCCTCTCCACATCAAGGTCCCTTCCTTCTCTTTTCTCCAATTCTTTCTTCCTTTGGCTTTCTTATTGAAATTCCCAACCCTTAATCCATTTTTTCCCCCTTGGATTGGTGTAGAATGGATTAGATCTAGCCATTAGAGGTTGTGTGGGTGGTGAGAGCTTGGGAAGGCTTGGATCTAGTGGTTTGGGCTCAAGGAGATTGGATCTAAAGACATGAGGCAAGTGCAACATGCCTCTAACTCAACATACATTTCTCTATCTTTGATTCTTGCGTTCTAAGTTTTTGATGAAATCCATTTGTATAGATCTACCCATTTGATAAGCTCAAACATGTCTATGCCTTTTCTTTCTTGCTTTGGAACCTCAATCTATGTTAATGCCCTAATAATTGTATTAAATGATGGATTATGATTTGGATTTTTATATTGGATGCTATGGAGATGATGGTAATGGAATGGGATGGAAATTGGATTGGGAATTGATGGAAATGGGAATGGATCAGGGGAATTCGGAGTTGGAGCCAAGGAACTCTCAGTTGGCCTAGCCACTGTCTTGGTGAGCTGTGAAAACGTAAAAAAGTAGGCTTGGGTGCTTCTCGGTTAGCTGCTCGGTCAGCCGAATAGGATTTGGCAGTTTGTGGAGGGATTGCGTGTTGATATTCAAAAGGAGGTGACTAGTGTATAGCTTCCTACCTATGAGGAGAATCTGAGTGGAGTTTTTTTGGCAGAGAATTTCTTGGGAAGGATTGAGACTATGCATAAGACGAGGGCTAGATTTACACCATCACCTAGCAGAGGATATGGGGCCCCACAGTAGCCCAATTGGGCTAGGTAGGATGTAGTTCCCCAGCGACTAGATGTTCCTCCTTAGCGACAGCTCCAACCATTCATCCACTGTGGGAAGACCAATCATGCCTTAGCAGACTACAAGAGACAGATCGTAGCTTGCTTTGAGTGCGGAGGATTTGGGCACATTGCTAGGAGATGCCCATATTGCCCCCAAGCGTCGTAGATGCGAGCATCACCTAGAGCTCTAGTCCCGGCTCAGCTACTTCGACAAATAGCTCTTGCACAGCAGCCTAGACCTCAGGAGCATTAGCAACCTATAGCTCCTCAATAGCCCCAGCAGTATGATAAGAAGCACGGACATGGACACGGGACACAGATACGACATGACACGGATACATCGACACGGCATTTCTTAAAAAAATAGGACACGAACACGTCAGGGGACACGTTAATAATATATATTTATATATATAATCATATACCAAAAAATAATATCATTTTAACTTTTTAATCAATTTAACAATTAAAACAAATTCAAGTATCAACTAACAAACATATCAAATTATCAAATATCAATACAACACTAAAATGTAATTCATAATCATTAAACATGAAATATCCATAGTTCCATACAAATTATACAAAGAAAATGGAGGATCATCTCTACCCCCACCCCCCAGCCCCAAAAAAAAAAACAAAAAAAAAAAAAAACAAAAAGCAAAAAAGAAGCCAATCTCGAGCCCTATTTTTTTTGTAAAAGATTTATTTGTCTTTTGCTTATGATATGATTAATATTAACAATCATATATTTTTCCATGGTATAAAATTGTCATTTATCAAGTTTACAAGTATTAGTAACCACATGTTAACAACTGTCCAAGATATATCAGCCGCTTGTTTATTTTTTAGTTTTAAACACGGGTTAGGAATTGTTGTGGGACACATCGCAAAAAAAGTGTCGGACAAGTGCCCGAAATTAAGATTTTTAGTTCTTAATTATAGACACAGCCAAAATAGTTTGGACACGTGTCCGAGAGTATCCGAAGAATGTCGGTGTCCAACATGGATACGTCACTTTCTTAGAAGTGTCTGTGCTTCTTAGGCAGCATCATTAGCTTGCTCCTCAGCAGCGAGCACAACCAACTTAATACAAACCTCTAGCTTAGCAGAGATAGGATCAGTAGAGGCCCCAAGCAGCAGGCGGAGAGCATGCAATGACTCATGAGGACATCGAGGCATCCAGTTTTGTGGTAGGAGGTACTTTTTCTATTTGTGGATTTAATGTTAGAGTTCTTTTCAATCCCCAGTCTACGCATTCATATGTTTCCCTGTCATTTGCTTTGGTCTTTTGGGGGAGAGTGGAGGTGATGTCTAGTGTGTTGTTGGTGGCGACTCTAGCAGGGAGGAGATAGGGGATTGTGCTTTTTTAATAGCTATGATTGTGTTGCCCATGCATAACTTTGATCTCACGATAGGCATGGATTGGCTGGCCAGGTAATCATGCGGTGTGGATTAGGACTAGTGAGATAGTGGAATTTGTGGGTGAACAGAAGTTAGTGATGACCCGGATGATGAAGGCAGGTTGCGAGGGCTTCATTGCGTCTATCACAGAGGATAAACGGTCCATAAGGGTGGAGGAGATTCTAGTGGTAAGTAAGTTACCAGATGTGCTTCCCAATGGGATCTCGGGATTACCTCTAGTTCGCGAGATCAACTTCACCATCGAGCTTGTGCCAGGATGGCTCCTATCTTGAAGGCTTCTTACAGTATGGCTCCAGCAGAGTTACGAAAGTTGAAGTCTCAGTTACAATAGTTGTTGGACAAAGGATTTATCCAACCTAGTGTGTCAACTTCGGGTTGTTCGTGAAGAAAAAGGATGGTTTTATGAGGTCTACATCAAATATCGCTAGTTGAACCAGGTTACCATAAAGAGCAAGTATCCACTTCTGAGCATCAATGAGTTGTTCGACTAGCTTTAGGGCGCACAACACTTCTCGAAGATCGAGTTGAGATCGGGCTGCCATCAGTTGAGGGTGCGAGAGGAAGATGTGCTTGCCAGATATTCAGGAGCTACAAGACAAGATTATGTTAAATGCTCACCATAGTCGTTATCCAATTCATCCGGGGAGCATGAAGATGTGCTAGAATTTGAAGAATCACTCCTCATGGAACAACATGAAAAAAGAGATTACAGCATTTTTTGCAAGATGTCTCACTTGCTAGCAGGTCAAAGCCGAGCATATGAAGCCTCAAGGATTGCTACATCAGTTAGTGGTTCCAGATTGGAAGTGGGAGCATATCTCCATGGACTTCGTTGCTGGGTTACCGGTCACGACACCATGGCGGCATTAGGGTGATAGTGGACCTTGTGTGAGCAAGAGTGTCCAATCCAACAAAGGTCCAGTAATCAATTAGTCCATCCATCAAAGCTATCCATAGTGTGCCATCCATCCATCCATCAAAACCATACAAACTGCAAAGCCATTAAAACCATATTTCTAAAATACCATATCCATACACATCAGGGCACCTTATCCATACCAACGGAATCATCTACTCCAAAGGACAAAGGTATCCCAACATAAGGGTATTGGATAACCTACCCAGCCATAGACACAGTACTCCATCTCCAATCACAAACTCCAAGTCACCTCTAAGTAAACCCTAGGTCAATGGTCTCCATCATTTCATCATTAATCCATGGTATAACAAGAGCATAATTAAATAATCATAAGAATAGAGAGCAATGGATACAAGGACATGTATAGATCATAGCCACACCATAATAAAGAATGTATACAAAAGAGTAGCCAATCCTAGGTCCAGTGTTGCACATATAAGGAGTGGTCACTAGGTCTTTCCACATGATGGACAATCCAAGCCAAAGGTGCAAGATTAGAATTGCTTTTGGTGCTCTAATGGTCATGGCATCCATCAAATTCAAGATATCCATCTACTAGGCCTGGTTTCGATCTCCACACTATACTTTGAACAACTGCATGGGTTAAGGCTAAGCTCACACGTCTACTTATGCTAGGGCATGCATTAAGGTCCACTAGAAAGGGTTATAAGTGATCCAATTGGTTGCCATGTTCAAAGGGGTCAAAATTCAGTTTATACTAAATTAGGTCTTATTGGCTAGCTGATGTGGACTGGGTCAATTAGTCGAGAAATTCTCGATGAGCTACCCAAATGATGATGATTTTCTTGTTTGCTCTTCGGTGAGCTACTCGGCTAATCGAGGTGTTTGCCGAGATGCTCCCAAGCTAGTTTCTTTAGTTTTCATGGCACCCTGAGACAAAGGCTGGGCTAGCTGAGAGTCCCTTGGCTCCAACTCCGAATTCCCATAATCCATTCCCATTTCCATTAATTCCCGATCCAATTTCCATCCCATTCCCTTACCATCATCTCCATAGCATCCAATATAAAAATCCAAATCATAATCCATCATTTAATACAATTATTAGGGCATTAACATAGATTGAGGTTCCAAAGCAAGAAAGAAAAGGCATAGACATGTTTGAGCTTATCAAATGGGTAGATCTATACAAATGGATTTCATCAAAAACTTAGAACGCAAGAATCAAAGATAGAGAAATGTATGTTGAGTTAGAGGCATGTTGCACTTGCCTCATGTCTTTAGATCCAATCTCCTTGAGCCCAAACCACTAGATCCAAGCCTTCCCAAGCTCTCACCACCCACACAACCTCTAATGGCTAGATCTAATCCATTCTACACCAATCCAAGGGGGAAAAAATGGATTAAGGGTTGGGAATTTCAATAAGAAAGCCAAAGGAAGAAAGAATTGGAGAAAAGAGAAGGAAGGGACCTTGATGTGGAGAGGAGATGGAGATCTTGCTTGTCAAAGAGTTAGGAGGAGAAGAGGGCTGGATCTTTAAAGATCTTCTTGGAGAGATGAGGGAAGCTGTGGAATTGTCTAGATCTTGGAGAGAATTTGAGAGAGATTTGGAAGGAAATGGAGGGAAAAGGGAGGTAAATGAGAGAAGAGTAGAGAGATTCGTTGAAATGAAAAAGGAGTGGGGAGAATTGGTTATATAGATTTGGCTACAGAGGAAATGACCCATTTGCCCTTCTAGTTAGATTAGATATAAGAGAAAGGATATTTAAGGGTGTCTTGGGTATTTCGATATAAGTTGTGGAAAATTTCCCCCAAGGGCCTCCTATGAGGATAAAACTCACTAAAGGGCCTCTCTACACTCAAGTCTATTTGCATTGAACCCCTTATACTGTATTATCTAATTTCTAAATCAACCCTCTCAACAACCCAAATCAAATCAAAAGCAAAACCCAAATCAATCACAAATTAAAATGACAAGCGAAGGGATTAAGGTTGGGATCTCACATGTGAAAATAGCGATTTTATCAAACATGGTAATGTGTTTCACATATGTAGCATTTGAAAGTGTAACATTTACATATGTAAATCCCATTTTCCTATCCAATGCATAAAATGCAAATGACCACTTATCTCTTATTTTCATCTTCATCTCATCTCATAAATTCTCTTTCTTGTTTTCATCTCCATCTCATTTCATCTATTCTGTATCTTCTATCTCATTTCTGTCTAAATCTCTTATTCATATCCCTTTGTTTGGTGGGGATGGTGGATCATCATCATCATCATCAAAGCCTTATCCCAACCATGTTAAGGTCGGCTACATGAATTTTGTTTCTCCATTATATTCTATTTTGAGCCAAATCCTTAGGTAAGTTAAACTTCTTTAAATTTGATTTAATGACTTCCATCAATATTTTCTTCGGTCTACCCCTACCTCTTGATAGGCCATTTACCTGGATAACCAAACTTTTCCTCACCGGTGCTATAACCGGCCTACGCTCAATATTTCTAAATCTTCTTAAATGGGTTTCTCTAATCTTATCCTATATTGGTGCTACCCCTAAATGCTCTCAAAAGTATTCATTTCTAATTTTATTTTTTCTAGTTTTACTACACATTCACCTAAGCATTTTTATCTCCGCCACATCCATCTTATGTATATACCTCTTATTAATTGGCCAATATTCTACTCCATATGTTATAGATGGTCTAACCACTGTTCTGTAAAATTTGCCCTTCAATTTTGTTGGCATTCGTCTGTCACAAAACACTCCAAAAGCTAGTCACTACTTCAGCCATCCAACTTTCATTCTATGCTTAACATCTTCATCAATCTCCCCATCCTTACTAATCATCAAGCCCAGATACCAAAAAAAATCTCTACGTGGATATGAACATGAAAAGGCATGATGAGAATTTATGAGAATAATATTAAATTAGGAGATTTTTTGTACTCTCGAACGATTTGAAAATAGGAGGTTTTAGGTTTGAACAATCTGAATTTCATTTTATGTTTTTCCCTTTTTATTTTCTCGAGAATTAGTGGGATCTTTTCTTCGTTTATCACTAGCATTCCACTTAATTTGGTATCAGATCTAAAAATGTTGATCTTTTGTCTTGGGATCTTCTCTTTTTGGATCGATCATTATAGCTGTACTGTCATGGACATGATTACTATTCGCATGATTGTTATTGCCTTTTTCTCTTCCTCATTTGTGATAGGCCCTGTCAATCTACTTTCCAATATCAAACTTAGGCTTCCTTCCGCCACTTCTCTTTCCATTTCATTTCAAAATTAGCCTCATTTTGCATTCTAAACATCGTCACCATCACTAGCATTCTACCCATCTGTTCTTTTAAACGCCCCACGGCCCCTTTCACAATCCCAAAAGGAAAAACAACAAAAACCCAGCTTCTCATTCATTATAAAATTCCTCACAACTGTGTATCTAGGCCTCTTGAGAAGAGTACGATATCAATGTCTCCATTATAGTGCGTTGCTGCTGGGTGAGGATTGGCATTGTTCTTCTCTCCTTAACTCATATAAAGAAAGGGAAAGAAGAAGGAAAGGTTGTTGATATAGAGAACTGAAATTTAGACAAGGAAGAAAGAGAAAAGAGAGAATAAGGTTAGGGTTGTGGTGGAATTGAAGAAAAAAATTACAGGAGAAAGAGGTCTTGCAACTAAAAAAGGAGGCCAGTCATGCACCCTAAGCGTGCACATCTTGCATGGTTTTTACTGTGGAGATAGCTTGTGGGGCCCACCTTATGATAAGTTAATAGACTATCAAATGCCCATCATCATCATCATCATCAAAGCTTGTCCCAACTACGTTGTGGTTGCCTACATGAATTTTGTTTCTCAATTCTTATCTATCATGAGCCAAATTCTCAGATAAGTTAAAACTTCTTCAGATCTAATTTTACTATCTCCAACCGTGTCTTATTTGGTTGGCTATCAACCTATATAGCTAAACGTTTCCTTATTGGCATCGTTGCTGGTGTGTGTTCATCATGCTCAAGCCATCTCAAACGGGTTTATCTAATCTTATCCCCCTATTAATGCTACTCATAAATGCTCTTGAAAGCGCTCATTTCTAAGTTTATCTTTCCTAAATTTACCATACATTCACCTCAACATTTTCATCTTTGTTATAACCATTTTATGCATATGCTGCTTTTTAATTGACCAATATTCTGCCCCATTGGTCACAAACATAGTTACTTATCAATCTTATTGGCATTCATCGGTCACAAACATCGGTACCTGATTCGTTGATATGGGTGCCAAATCACGAATTGTTCAAAATGAACAATTCGTGATTCGATTCGTTACAATTTGGATATTCGAAAATGGGCAGTTCATTGTAGTTTGACATGAGGGTGATAACTTTGGGTGCTTTGGAAAAGGAGTATGAAAAAGGTTTTATCAAACTTGACAGCTTGTTTAGCTACATGTTCTTTTACAATGGTGCAGTTTACTACATCTGGACTAGAGGATGGCCTAATGTTTCCATCCCAAAAATGATGGAAAGTAAGGTTAACAATTAGAAAAAAAAATCGATCTCTTTTTGGGCCATCTGATTAAAAGAAATGAAAATTAATGGTTGAAAGAGAAGCATGAGCTGTTGAAAATCAATGCTCCCAATTAAAAGGCCAAAAATGTTTGATGAGTTCTATTTTTTTATAGATGGCTAATCCATCAAGCTTTCATCTCTATGATAAGATCTTTGAGCCACTTTCCAATGCATCTTGTCCACCATCTCATTGTGCTAGTTATTTTATGTCAACAAGATGTATGAAAGAAATCTTTACGTTTTTTTTTCTTTTTTACTGCTAAAGAAAAAAGCCTTACCAGTACAACACTGAGATTTTGTGGCTATTTTTGGATAGTAGTGAATGTATCCTTCTTAAAACTAAATTCTCCATATTAATACATTAGCAGGGCCTCCATCCTACTCAAAATTACCACCATCCTCTATTATCGCAAATTTCACTTGAATTTGTGCCCACTATGAGAAGGATTATATATAAAGTACATGAACCATAAAATAAGTGGAGTCAAATGGTTTTAGTATGATTCATTTTTTCCAATTTGAGAATGGTTGGATGCATGCATTGTGCTTGTGGGTATTTATAGGGGATGGTGTATGAAGGGGATAGCATGGTCATAGGTGGGCCAATGCCAAAAATTAAGATAAACCCGAGGATGGTTCTCATTTGAATATCTGTGTATGTAGAATTAGACTCGTGAATTCTAAAAAGTATATATTCGCATTAATGAAGTGAACTCGTCGAACTCAAATTTCGAATTAAGCAAATTGAAAAACAAACTAAATGAGGCTATCCCATAATTTTCAAATCAGCTCAAGCGTTGAACTACAAATTGCGATTTCGAACTTGAATTTGCCGAAGGCGAATTAGGTAACTATGGTTACGAAGTACTTTAGAAGTAAGTATTCACTTCAACCATCCCGCTTTTATTCTATGTTTAATGTCTTTATCAATCTCTCAATCCTTTCTAATGATTGGGCCAAGGTAATAGAAAATATCTCTTTATGGTATCCCATTCACCTTAATTCTCACAGTAACAGTAATTTTAACTCTTTGTATATGTCCATTGAACTTGCAATCATATATTCTTTCTTTGTTCGACTTGTTTTGAAGCCTTTAGATTCTAAAGCGCTATCTCTCGACTTTGCATTTATACCATGTATTGATTCATTCACCAACACTATATCATTTGCAAATAGCATACACCAAGGTACCTTATCTTGAATAAGAGCAGTTAACTCATCCATATTTAGTGCAAATAAATAAGTTCTTTAGACTGATCCTTGATGCAAACTTATGTTCACTGGGAACTCACTTGTCTCTCCATAGGTAGTTCTCACACTCGTTGCCGCTCTTGCATATATGTCTTTAACAATTTCAGTATAACCTCTTGGAACATTCCATTTCTTCAAAACATGTCAAATTAAATCTCTTGGTACCTTGTCGTAAGTTTTTTCTAGATCGACGAAGACCATATGTAGATTTTTCTTTTTCGCTCAATATTTTCTATTAATTGCCTAAGTGAGAAGATAGATTCCATAATTGACCTCCCTGTCATAAAACCAAATTGATTTTCAAATATCTTGGTCTTCTATCAAGTCTTTCCTCCATTACTCTCTCATAACTTCATAGTATGGTTTATAAGTTTCATCCCCTGATAGTTGGTGCAGATTTGTATATCTTCATTGTTCTTATATATAAATACTATAACAGTTATTCTCCATTCATCCGGCACTTTCTTTGTCATTTATATCTTGCTGAAGAGTCTAGTTAATCAAATCCCCCCAACTTCTCCTAAAAATTTACAAGCCTCTATCGAAATGTCATCTAGACTAGTAGCCTTTCCTTTCTTCATTCGTTTCAACCATTCCCTCACTCTCACCACTCTAATTCTATAGAAAAAAGTATGTTCTACTAACGAAATATGATCTCTTATTCTTATATCTCCTATATTGTCTCCATTTAAAAGCTTGCTAAAATACTCCTTCTAACTTTCTTTGATATCGTTCTCTTTTACTAAAACCTTTTGGTCATTGTTCTTAATATATTGGACATGATCTAAGTCCCTACTTTTTCTTTCTCTTATTTTTGCAAGTTTAAAAGTATCTCTTTCTTTCTTCCCAACCTATTATAGAGGTAATCACATGCTTCGAACTTTGCACAAATTACTAATTTCTTAGCTTCTTTCTTTGCCTTCTTATACTTTTCATATTTTCCATATTCCCTGTCCTTTGCCAAACTTTGTAGTTATGTCTTTTCTCTCGAACAACGTTCTAAACCTCTACACTCCACCCACTAGATTTTTTTTTATTATAGTGTCTTTTTCGTTTTGACTCTCCAAGCACATTTTGTGTAAGCTTTCTAATACAGTTAGTTCCTAACTAGACCAAAGTCTAATTGGGCTCTTGTTAGTTCCACTATATAAGTAACTAAATGCATATCTTTTTTTTTAAAGCAAGTGTTTGCCACTACAAGATCAAGTGCTAATGCAAAATGCAAAATAGTGTCTCCTAACTCATTTTTTTCTCCAAATCCTTGTCACCATGCACTTTCTTATATCCTCTATTATCTTTTCTTATATGTCGATTTAAGTTCCCTCCTAGGAAAATTTTATCACTAGTTGGAATTTCTCTTAGTAAACCTATTCATCACCTCCTAAAATTGTCTTTGCACACTTTCAAACACCCCCATAAAAGAAAGTGTCACAGATTCCATGGGGTTTATACTATGCCAAATGTGAGACCCTAATCAAACTTACGGATGTCATGTGGTGAAGGCTCCCACTCCCATATCACCCATCAAGGATCAATTCATGGTGGGTGCCTTTACCTTTCCCCCTCTTGGCCATTGAGCCAAATTAGTAAAAAAAAAATGTGAGACCCTAATCCTCCTAGGTAATCCTTTGAGATTAGATAATGTCAAGTGCTCTTGTGAGTCAAGATAGGGGATTCTGCATGAGTAACAGTGGAATGCTTCAGTTAGCACCGTGAGACTTTGTTCAAGTCCCATAGCGGAAAATCCAAAGTCTTGATCCTGATATATAAGTGCAGCTTTGGCCTTAACCCCACATAAGGCCTTTTAAAACTGAGAGGCAAGATTGGGTTGGAATCCCATAAGTCAAAACGGACAATTATCAAATGGATTGGATTGTTGGATTGAGTGTGATTTTTTTTTTAAATTGTGAAACTTGTGCCTATAGATCAAGTGGGTAGGATCATTAGACCGACTTGAATTTTCCATATTTGGTGTGGTCCCCCCCCCCCGGATCTTTCAGTCCCTATCTCTTTCATGATTTGTGGGGCCCCAGTGGTTCTCGCTTAGGAGCACACCTCATAAATACTTTTATATATAGTGGGTTGTTGCTATGATGCAATCCTCTTGCGCTTGGGACCAAGATATGGCATTAAGCAGTGAATGAAGAAAGAAAGAAGATGGAGTCATATTACTAGATGATGTTAATAATAGTCTGGAAATTCACGGTTGAATTAGAGAAGTACTTAAAAGTTTATGGTTAACAATGATATGGAGAGTCATCCGAATCTACGAGTTCAATGCAAATTAATTAATAAACTAATCTTTTAAGCTTTCCAAAATCAATATTTTTGTCGCAGTATCATCGTTGCACATGTGTATAAATCGATAAATAGGTCTCAATAATTTTATAGCATCGTTAATGAGTGATAATGATAGAAAGCCGATAGGTGTCATCATAAGAGGAATCTTAATTCACAATTTTAGGGCAAGGAATAGACTCCACATTCCTTGAAGATTTTGTGTGATCTGGACTCTAAAGGATAATGTTCATATGAAGTTGACGTGAACTACAGAACCTGTCACAAATCACAATTTTATAACATCATTAATGAGTAATGCTAACAGAAAGCCAGTAGGTATCATCATTAGTGGAGGTTTAGAGTGATGATTTCAGGAGAAGGAATAGATTGTGCCCCACATTCCTTGAAATTTTGTATGATCTGGGCTCTGAAGGACATCATTCTTATGAAGTTGGCGTGGATCTATAGAACCTGTCACAAATCACAATTTTATAACATCGTGAACCTAATGAGTAATGTGTTATTATAGAAGACTATTGCAATACCCAAGGGTGGATATTCTAAGCTTGTTTTAAATATTTAAATTGTGGATGGTATTAGTGGGTCATGTTATCATTCAGTTATTGTTAGGATAAATTATATGATTTTAACATTGTATGTAAAGGTGATGGGATCCATACCATACTAATAATATGGTAATTGATTGGAGAAAGGGGAAACTCGTTGCACGACACCCCATTCCAGAGGAAGTGAACTTTGGATGGAAGAGGGAGTCTTATACATGGCTCTTATCAGGAAAGTGGGGATTGGCTATATATAATATAGGAGCCTCTAAATTGCCTCTCTTCACTTTTTTTAAACCCTAGGGGAAAATCAGAAAGAGAGAAGCCTAAGAGAGAGCATTCACCGGAGGAAGAAAGATACTAAGAGGGAGAAGAAGGTAATCAACCGGGAAGCAGTTAATGTCCTACTCTTGGCCACATATCACAAGATTCTACAAAAGGTGAGTGGATTTTCTATGACTAACCAATAAGTGTTCGAATATAAATAAGAATGATGTTCCTGTGCAGTGCTACGGGGTTCATCTCAGAGGTCATATTCTAATGACTAAAATTATCTGCCTTCATGTTTCAGTATTGTGCTAAGTACATCTCGTATAGGTGAATGGACTGGTTGGTTATTCCAATACTGCTGGAATGCTTAAAGCCTGATCAGTGTAAATTTTGCCTTGAAAGTGTGAGTGCTACAGTACTGGCGACACTAAAACCATGTGAGATTAGGTTAAATCTTGTTCTTTATGGTCTGGTTTATAGTAGATCACTGCACAATTAATTGTTACATGCACAAGTGTCATCTTCGACTTAACTTTTCTAGATTTGAGGAGGAAATCTATGCTAGAACTCAAATTCCTCCATAATAAGTCGTCTGGGAGAGTTTTTCTGGTGTGGAGTTATGGGCCCAGGTGGGCCACATGATGGGAGATTAGCACCATAGTTGTTGGAGAAGACCCACAGGCGACCCCAGTCACGATGGACCCTAGAGGATGGGGCTCTGGATAGTCCACCATCTGATGACCTAAATCGGTCCTGGCATGAAGAGGACTTTTAACAGAACTGGGTTCTGTTGAAGAGTTGTATTCCTAGTTAGGAATTCAAATTTTGACGAGTGTTTATTTCATTGTGAGTTTATAAAAAAAAGGCCCTACTGTTATCTTAATTACATAAGAGTCCTTTCACATCTTAATAATTAATGTTTAAAGGAAATGGGTGTACTATTGAAGATACTTATAATATATATACTATATTTGAATAAGTTTATAATATAGAAATATGAAATTGTGGAATGAAATTGTGGCATATACAAATTAATAGACAATAAAATATTTTGATTTATAAATTCTATTGTGCATGATTTATTGGAATGGAACATAATCTGAACTATTAGCACTGCATGATCTATTATGGTTATGTGATTCTGGACCACTGGGTTCAATTTGAAGTTTGTTTATGTTGTATATGGACGTGGATGATATGACATTGAGGTCCTAAAGCAGTGGGTCCTATGGGATGCCGCATGAGGAGATGCATGAGTGGCATCTCGATAATTGTGATATGTTAAGATGCTACAATGATGTAGACTGGGTGTGAGGATGTAGTTCATAGATGTATCATGGAAAGAGTTCTATTCATTGATCTAATTATTTATTGTTATTACCAATTGGTTTCTAATGGTGTCATCATGTTTAACATGGATATATGTTAAAGTAGGAATTCATTTACCAGTTATACTGATGTTGGGTTACCCCCTTTAGGTAGCAGAGTTGCAGATGGACCAGAGAATGGCGAAGATCAGCCCGTAGTTTAAGAAAATTGATAGTATTGAATATTTTATTTAGTTGAGGACTTTTATTATGGGAATTATTAGACGCTAGAGACACTATTAGTTGTTTATTTAATTTGGTTAGATTATATGAAAAGATAATTTTAATAAATGATGTTTATACCTTATGTGTTTATTTGATTTAAGCATGTGAATTGTATGCCAATGCGTCATAACTCAGATTCTGACAGGGCCTCAGAATTTGGGTTGTGACAACTATCTATGATGACTTGCTATTGTTAGATGGTATAGGGTCTTCCCATCAAGTGTGGGTTTGACACTTAGCTTTATTGGGAAATACATTATGTACAATTGGGAGGCTTGTTTGAGATGTAGAGTTCCTCGGCTGAGGAAGATGGTGGTTTGTTGGCCTCCCCCAAGTGAGGTTTCGAAGTTCAATGTGGATGGTGCAACAAGATGTAAGCTAAGGCCGATGGGCATTGGAGCTGTGCTCAGGGATCAAACAAGGAGCCATGATGCCTATTTTTTAACAAGAATGTGGGCATCAAGGAGTAAGATGGGTGTGAGTTGTAGGTCATTGCAAAGCTCTTCGATTGTTTCCTTCTTCTTTACAAGAGTGAGTCGTCTAATGGTATCTCTTGGATCTCTTCCTATGAAGGTCCTTGGACGTTTCACTTTTTCTTTCTAGAAATCAAGTCTTTGTCCTCATAAGGCCTTGTCCAGTTTAAGCGTTTGGGGAGGTCGGGTAATGCCATGGTCGATTCTTTGGTTGCATTGTTCCTTTGGTGGGTTATACCATGTTATATAGTGATAGTCACCTTTTCTGTTGTAGAGGTGGGGTGGGCAAGGATAGGGATGGAGAGATAAGAAAAAATTGGACTCATGCCAAACTCCAATCTAGGAGGCAAGAGAGAACTCAAGGAGAACCTGGGAATATCCCAGAAGCACTCAAATTTCATTAATCATCAACCGTTGTTTGCCAAAGAGGCGTTATATCATTATATAAAAAAAATAGATAGCCCTAGAACTAATCCTGGCCATCTAAGCACATCTAACGTCCAAGGTTAAAACATCCAACTTAAATAGACTAGAGGACATAACATTAACACACTAAAACAATTCTATGGGGACCATGGGCCTTTCTTGCATCAAGGGTGTAAGGATTTTATACCTGTGTTCATTCTTGTTGTTTTGTTTGTAATCTCTTATCTTTAATTTAAAAGTTTCTGTTATTGAAAAAAAAGAAAAAAATGACCAAGAGCAGTCAGCTCCTGACTATTTTTTTGTTGACATACAAAGACTCTTCAGATGATTGTGTTTTGAGCTCGAGGGAGGATGTCAATTTGCCCTCTTTCTTTTTAAAATAATTATCATTTGCTTTTAATGTGATTACTATTGATATGCACTCTGTGATGGGTATGGATGTAATCATTCTTCGGACACATCTTTTAGTTTTCTGGTGCTGCTTATCTGTAATTTTGCCAAGACCATTTTCTATTTTCGGTTTATGTTAAGTGAAATAGTCAGTCGTTTTATAGCCTTTACTAATTTGCAATACATGGCGTTCCTGTTTGTGCAGCATGCAACTCTTGTGTTAAATGCTGCTCGTCGGTTTCGGTACACTTTGGACTTGAAAAAGGAGGAAGAAAAAGAAGAAATTAAACGGAAAATTAGGATGCATGCTCAAGTCATTCGGGTAAAGTTTTCTTAATGTCATAAACATGAGTCTCATAGAAAGGGCCTTTTGTTTCCACTTTTTTTTTTTTTTTAAACTTTGTCTTATTGTATCAGGCTGCATTACTGTTCAAAGAGGCTGGGGAAAAACAGTTGCATGGTACATTAACCATCTTCAGATTTATTTCCCATCATTGAGTTTAATTTGAACTGCAAGCATGTTATTGTTTGTGTAGGTCTAAATGAAATGGCGATATTGTTGTCTCATTAGTCACTAGTCATATTTTGATTTTTGTGACTGTTATTTCAAGAAAATCTCTTTCTTTCTCTAACAAGGTCCAACAGTTTAAGAATGTAAATCTAATTGATATGAGGATCCAATTGTAGTCATCAGTCAGTGAACCAAGGGTTTTCTTTCACACCAAGCTTGATGTGTCCAGATACAACGGATAATTGGTTGACCTATCATCGTTAGCGGATTCAAAATTAAATTAAAAAGTTGTTCAAAATGTATGTCTCCTGAAAATTGTATTTGTGCTTAAATTCTTGAGGGAGAACTCCTTCACTGGAATATAAGCATCAAATTAAGGGATGTAAGTGGGTGGGTTCTAAGGGCCTGAAACTGGCTATGAACCAATACTTGACATGGGTCTTATTTCTTTGACCTACCGACTATAAGTCATGCTTAAGGACTCGAATGTGATTTTGGGCCTGAAACCAGATGTGTCTCTGACTCCGACCCATATCCAAGCACCCAAAACAGGGCCCAAGTCAGGGTCTTCATTCTTGCAAATGCATGAAGAAAATGCATATGATTGCACAGAAAACTTTGTTGACTGAGATTTCTTTTCCAAAACAAACTAGATCCATTCATGACAATACTGCTGTTTCCAATCAGCATCATGCTTGGCAAGTAAGGACAAAGTGTCTCAATATTTAGCAAATTCCCTTATACTTCTGGCAGAAAGTAATTTATTCGCTAGTATTAGTTATGTTGGTAGGCTGTGAGTTCCACCTTAAATCTGGTAGAAAGAAATCCATATTTATAGTAGTACATACAATGGAAGGTGCTTATTGTCGCAAGGATGAGGTTGCAGGTTTGTGTTGTGTAATTAACAAAATAAATGATGTAAAGTTCCCATTACCTATTACAAATTTGTCTTTCCTTAACCTCCAAATAAAAAGAGAAGGAGAGAAGCACAAGAGTAAAACTAGAGCAGTTTTATTGGCTACACTTACTGGCAGTGGGGGATAGCACTGAAACAAAGTTCCATCTAACAAGTAACAAATGGTTAAGGGAATATGGAGATTTTTACATTAGAGAGAGAGAGAGAGAGAGAGAGAGAGAGAGAGGTGATGACTTAAAATCCAACATATTAGTCCTCTTGCATTGAAATTGGGGAGCTTCATATTCAGGGGAGGGTGTCTGCAATTAATGCCTTCGGTTGAGAAAAGTGGGCCCCATGTAAGTCAACTGAAACCTGCATGAAAATCTCCGTATGGACATCAGCATGGATCATTTCACATTGTACATACATATGTGTTGTGCGTGCGTGCATGCGTGCTTCTTGACAAGAGCTTGTAGCATATTTGGAATGTGCTCATTGTTGCAAGTTACAACCACTAGGCTGCGGTTTTGATTCATTTTGTCAAAAAAAAAAAAAATTAATGGTGTGTATGTGTTGGCTACTTTACTGTCCTCTCAAAGATAGGTAGACTGGCTTATACCCTTTGTAATAAATAGGTAATCATAAATCTCGAACCTAGGTACTAGAATTCGACCAAAGTTTTATCAGATGATGCCCTTAAATCTATTTCTAAATACCAAAAATACTTCCTAAAAAAACCTTATGACTAACCCAAAGCCTTTTCTTTTCAATGGAGTTTTATTTTTCTCAGAATAAAAGTAGATGACATCATTTACCATCTTGAATCCACTTTGCCTTTCTTTCTAGACTACATCTATCTCAAAGATGCAGTGATATAAATAGATATGCACGCACACACATACATAGTGTAATGATCTTGTACTAGCTTCCCTTATGGTCTTATGGTACAAGCTACCACGTGGGGCCCACTTGGAGTCTATTTGAGCAGACTATTCAAACACACCCCTCCTATTTACATAGGTCCCACTGGGTTTTGATAAATCCAAGTGGAATGGACCGTTGGGTAGAGGGTCATTTTTTTATTTTATATAAAAGGCCTAAACTTGTGGACCATGGATGAATAGGTTAAAAGCATTAGACTGACTGCAAATTTGATATCTAAGTTGGCCCCACATGAATCTTTTGGTCCCCCACTTTTCCATGATTTATGGGGTCCCAAGTGGGCCCCACGTGGTAGCTTGTTCCGTTAGACCATAAGGAAAGCTTGTACAGGATCATTACTCATATATATATTTGTGTGTATGTGTTAGCTTCTTAACTGTCCTCTCAAACAAAGGTAGGTTGGCCAATACCCTTTGTAATAAATAGGTAATCATAAATCTCGAACCTATGTACCAGAATTTGACCAAAGTTTCATTAGATAATGCCTTTAATTCTATTTCTAAATACCAAAAATACTTCCTAAAAAATTCCTTAAGATTAATCCAAGGCCTTTTTCAATGCATTTTTATTTTTACTCAGAATAAAAATAGATGTTATCATTTACCATCTGGAATGCCACTTTCCCCTACTTTCTAGACTACATATATCTCAAAGCTGCGTGATATATATATATTTCTACTACGTGCGAATATGTAGAACTTTTTGTTTGCTCACGCATGTGGGCCCCATTTGGAACACCACTTGGGGATGGGAACAAGGGGAATCGAAATATCCCCCTTAACCTACTTGTGTACGATGACAAAGGCTTGGATGATCATCCTAATGCCTTGATCAACAGCCGACTAGTTTTCACCATCCAAAATAAGTTATGCAGTTGATCCAATGGTTATGTTAGATGGGTGCCAAAGCTCGAGACCCATGACTATTTGGGTCCCTATTGTGTGGTCCACTCAGATGGGCCAACATTGGGCCCCATAAGTGTGAGCGGGTGGGATTGCCCTCATCCGTATGAGCTTAGGAGAGGTTCTACCGAGTGGTCCACCAATCACTCATCCAAGTGGACCCCAAAATCAAGACACCCCCATAGTCACTGGATCTTGGGGTTTGCACTCATCGGCATGGATTAGACTCTTGGATCAATTGCTCATTTTTTCAATATAAAGTTGTTGAAATTTGTGGCTTGTTAATCAAGGTAGGATTATCGGTAGGCCCTCAATTTTGTACAAAGGAAGGACCCACCTAGATCTTCCAATCCCTTTACCTAGGTAGGCCCCTCAGTAAGTTGTGCACTGTGAGACTGTGGATACTGTGTCCTAGTATTATATTTGTGAATGCTATTCTTTGGATGTGTTGTTGCAACTCATGCTTATGATTTTAATATGTTGTACTATACACCTAAAAGCATAGTTTTAACCCTTGGCCGAGTCCAAGTTGACTCAAATTAGCCATGATTGAGTCGCGTTTTTATCCTACCCGGCTAGGTCGAGTGTTCTTCCTCTTCTTATTCTTCTTCTCATCCCAACTCTCTCATTCCCTCCCTCGTGGCTTCAAAGACTGAGTAGGGTTTGCGATCTATATGCTTGTTGGGTTTTCATTTCATGGCTTCCAAGACCGAGTAGGCTTCCAGGACTGAGCCGTTGATTCAATCGTTTCCTTCAATTCTCGTGGAGAGAGTTCTTGCAGCCACCATTTCTTAAAGGGCTTGTTTTTTCCATGGAATTTAGAGAATTCCTGTCTAGAGAATTTCGAAACTTTAGATAATGGAATTCTTGAATCATCCCTTGTACTAGAGCATCCAAAAATTCCACCAAAAAGCAAAGGGGTTGGAATTCCAAAGGTTCGAGAATTTTTAGGCAGCTGGAATTTTGAAATTATGGAATAGAAACTTGGCATTTGCTAATGCCAATGCCAAGCCATCACATCATGTCATGAATTCTCCAACACTAAATTCGTAGAAATTCTAGTAAAGAAACATCCGGAAAATGTATTCTTCAACGACTCCACTGTCCACCACCACAGCCTCCCATTATTGTCCTCTTACTTTTCTTCCCTGTTCCTTCCTCCATCATTCTCTCCTTCTATCATTGTCAGCTCCAATGCAGCCGCTTGGTGAGGATTTATCTCCATGAATTCTAGGTATGGTAGTCTAGAATCGGCCTGAAAACAGTCTGAAAACAATCCAATTCTGGGACTAGAAGCTCAAATGCTTGAACTACATGGGTGTGTGCATTTAATTGGGTGATTTCAATGGAAAAAAAATGAAAAGATTTGGGAGTATACCTAACCCGACCTAGTCGCTCATGACCAATCCTGGTTTGACCCTGTTAATGTAGGTCCATCTGGATAGTACTTGGGCAAACCCATTGTTAATCACACCTAGGCCCAGACTCACTAAGTCTCATTTTTCACTTGCAGTCAAACATGTAATCATGTATAGTTGTATAATTCCTCATTAGAAGATTTGATTACATAGTCATTAACTATAATTGCCCTATCAAGGGGATTCTAATTGATAGTATACTGTATTTAGAGATAGAATACTCTATATGAGAAGATGAAATCTCAAACTGAGATTATCAGATATTATTCACAGAAATCCTATGTTCAATTGTTATCATGAAAATGACATGGTATTAGAGAACCCAGGTTATCTGGTCGTGTGATTCTTGTGGAAAAGAGGGATTATACCCTTTTGAATCTTAGTTGGAGATTCAAAATAGCTGGTTGTTATATGAAGTTGTGCTCACAGGGTTGATCAACAATGGGCCATCGTTATTCATCAAATAACTACAGAAGACAACATAGTCTTGGTCACCTCCATTTATGGGACTTTTTGGTATTTTTTTTCTGACTTTTTTGCTGATCGAAGGTAGGCCATCTGGGCATTTTTGTGATTCCTCAGTTTTCCCGACTTCTTTCCGTCAAATCCATCAATTCTTTTGAATCCACATATTTGTTGAAAAACTTGAACTATAGAAGGTCACAAAAATTGCAGTAGATAGTTTCGTTAGTGTTGATCAAAGTTTTGATCCATTTGTGGGCTCCATGTAGCCCTTCCAGTATTGAAAAGTGGGTCGACTAGTATATTTTTGGTAATTGTTTTAGATCTAATCATCATAGTGATCTAGATCTGGTTTTTTCTGGTTCATGCATGCTGGATTTCAGTTCTACACATATCCATTGATGGATTTGAGGCTCTTTTTGGCTTGAAAAGGTTATTGTGTATTTTCTGAGATTGTATCACACTATTGTGCACCATTTTGCACTGTTGTTTCACTTCCAAGGGGCTGTGCCATCTAAAGTTGCGATCTGTTTGCTGCATTTACCAAAACAGGGTGGAAATCAAATATGCATCCGATTCAGTTCACTAGAAAAAATTATAACTCTTTGGGCTTTCTAGTTGGAGCTATATCTTAAGGGTAAAAAACTATGGGGACATATCAGTGGGACCAAGTTTAAACCCACTGATGAGGACAAGATTGAACAATGGGAAACTGACGAGGCTCAAACTAAGAAGCACGGACATGGACATGGGACACGGATACGACACGACATGGACTCAGCGATACGGCAAATCCTAAAAAATTAGGATACGGACACGGCTAGGACACGGCAAATAATAAATATATATATTTATATATAATCATAAAGTTAAAGAATAGTTATATTTTTAGCCAAATTAAGAAGCATAATGTCACAATTAATAAAGAAGAAACATAAGTAATACTAGAAAAGTCAAAAATAAAATCCATATTGCATAATGTAATACAATAGTAGGCCATAGTACATCATCAACATTACAAGTCACAATTACATCATAATCAAAACAACAAAAAAGATCCCTCCTCCATTACCCCACTCCATAAATAAAAAAAATAAAAAAAATCCTCGCTTCATTCATGATTCATCATTTGACACAACTTCAATGGTATCATCATCCCTACCAACACTCCCATCATCAGTAAATAGCACAGGCTCTAATTTTGGCGCATCAATTGGACTAGATGTCCAAACACCCGTCGATTGACGACATTGTGGTGTATGCTTCTTGGAAATTCTTTGATCTCTTGGAAATATAAGAAGCAAGATGAAGTTTTCAAAATCGTTATTGAAGCTGAATATTGGGCCTTGTCCACCACTTGTTCAGAAATTCTATGGCTTCGTTGTTTACTTAAAGATTTGGTTTTTATCCATAGCTTCCTACACCTCTTTGTGCAGATATTATAAGTGCCCTCGGATTACTGAAGATCCGATTTTTCATGGGATGACCAAGCACATAGAGGTCGATTATCATTTTATTTGAGATGAGTATCTGCTTAAAGTTATCACTCTTCCATTCATCTCTTCGGCACTTCATATTGTAAATATTTCTCAACCTCGGCATCAGTTCTTGACTAACAATTTGATGCTTGTTGATTATCCGGCATTAATTTGAGGGGAGTTGTTTACATATGTTCATCTGGACATTACATGGGCCAAGCCCATTGTTAATCACACCTAGGCCCAGTCCCACTTACTAATTCTTATTTTTCACACATGATCAAACATGCAAAATCATGTATAGTTGTATAATTCCTCATTAGGAGATTTGATTACATAGCCATTAACTATAATTGCCCTATAGTCATTTTGACTGTAATTGCCCTATCAAAGGGATTGCAATTGTAGCACTTATTGTATTTAGAAATAGAATACTCTATCTAAGAAGATGAAATCTCACATTGAGATCGTCGAAAATTATTCACAGAAATCTTGTGTTCAGTTGTTATCATGAGAATGACAGACCCAACCCCTACCAAGTCGATGGTAGAGTCTGAGTTTGAAATTACGACATAAAAGTTCAATCATGCACCCTTAGTGGTAATTTACCAAATAATATTGGCAGATAATCCAAATCATTAGATCATTTCCTAAGAAGCATGAGCACGGACATGGACATGAGACACGGATACAGCATGATACAGACAAGCCAACACGGTATTTCTGAAAAAAGTAGGACGCGTACACGTCAGGGACACGTTAATAATATATATTTATTTATATATATATGATAATATACTAAAAAAGAATAAAAAAGAATAACATGGGCCAATAACATGGCATGATTAAAAAAAGAAGAGACCGTAAAAATTTTGTTACTAGTCCTGAATATTGGCCATCGATAATTTTGAAGGCAAGCTAGCTATACGGTGCATCCCAAATATCCACCCCAATTTTACAGGTGGCCATCGATAGTTATAAAAATTTTGTTGCTAGTCCTAAACATTGGCCATTGATAATTATACTTTTCCCTATTTTATTATATCTTGACTCTCGAAATATTTTAAAATTCATATTAATGCCTCGCCGTGTCCGAAATAAATATAAAAAAAAATAGGATGCTTTTTTTGGCATGCCGGACATGTATCTGGCCGCGTCTAAGCCGTGTCTGTGTCCAACACGTGTTCAACACGGACACTAGGGCCCTATTGGCGTGTTCGTGCTTCTTAGATTATTTCAAATAAAATGAAAAGGTCTAGTTCATTCTTTTCTTTTCTTTTTGTCTCATCATTTTTTAAATGTCATTTGTCGCTATGAAGTGCCCTTTTCTTGCAGTGGTTGACCCATAATCTCTTTTTTTCCAAAGTAACAATTTGTTTGGGTACTTGTTATAGTTCTAATGTGGCTTCTTTTGAACACTTCTCAAAAATTGTAAATGCATAGTTTTTATGCTCCTGATAGGAATCTTGCTACTATATCTTTGTCGTGTTTCCCTTACTATGGTGCTTTGAAACATTTTATTGATGCTTTATTTCTCCACTGTATCTCCAGTTTCTTTTGAAGGATTACCTGCAAGACCTAGTGGTGGTTATGGGATTGGAATAGATCAACTCACAACAATGACTAGGGATCACAACTTTTCTGCACTACAACAATATGGGGGGGCAAGTGATACATCCATGTTAATTAGTTTGATGCTTTTATCTATTATAGTTTTATGTGCTTCATTATATAATTTATGTTATTAAATCAGGTTAAAGGCTTAGCGTCTTTATTGAAAACAAGTTTGGAGAAGGGAATTAGTGGAGAATATAGTGAATTACTCCATCGTGAAAGTGTCTTTGGAGCGAACAAGTACCCTCGGAAAAAAGGGAGGAGTTTCTGGGTATTTTTGGCCATATATTTGAAATTTTCTTTTTACTGATCATTGTATCCTGTGGATGTGATATTCCTCTGGGAATTATGTCTCTGTTCCTTGTAGGTTTTCCTTTGGGAAGCATGGCAAGACTTGACACTCATCATCTTGATGGTGGCTGCTGCGGCATCCTTGGCATTAGGCATAAAGACAGAGGTAAGCTTAAGCTTGTTTTCATGACAAATCATGAGATATATCCTGTTAAATCTGCTCTATGGGTAACGTATCATGGGAGAACAGCAAGATTCATGAACTCATAATATCTAATGGTTTTGCTTGATAAGCATCCTGAGTTGTTGTTTGAATTAACTGCCTATATTGATTTGTATCTTTCTCTCAATACACATGCATATATTATATACAATATAAATATTACATTCTATGAACTAGAGGGACAATGTTCTCCTATGAGCAGGCTGCATATTGCTAAAATGCAATCCAGCTCATGAGCCCATGTAGGTATGCATATATCAATCAGATGTGGGCAGATGGATTGGTACCTTGTGCCCAAGAGGGAGCCAAAAAGTCAGCCCCACCAGATTATTCTAGCCCTTGATTTAATAGCTTTAATATTCAGGGCATCTTAACCGTATATTTTTTTGATATTCAATCCGATTGTGAGTGAAGGTTCAGTAAATAAAACTGGTCCTAATGCCAGATCATGGATGTGATGATATCTAAGGGGCTTCACTGATCAAAGGTGTGCCCAAGTGGGCTCCATAGAGCTGGATTTTTCATGCAGTCTGCTTATAATAGAATGTTCTCCTGAGCTAGAGAGGTTATGCTAGCATGTTACTTTTGATAACCTCATTGCAAATCTCAAAGGAGAATCTGTCAAGCAGAATTTACTAGCAAGAAATCAGCAAAAGAACAACCAAAATGGTTTTCAGAAGGGAACAATGTAATGCTTGGGTTGTGAGTTATTATTATCATTAAAACTTGAGAAAATTCTCGAAACAGAGAAAATGATCACTTTTAATTCAGATTTTGTATGGGATGAAATTTACATACTTATAAACGTATTATGTTCTCATATATTTTGAATTAAACTTCTGATCTAAAACAACTTTCCAAGTGCTTTTGTGTAGTAATTTATACTTGTAATCTATGAGATTTTTTATTCTCTCCTACTTCGAATCAAGATGCAAAATATCAGCATTGGAATATTTATTGCGATGTTCATAAAATGATACATATCAGTGATACGTATTGATTGTAAGTGATACATATTGGTTTTTGGCACAATTTTTTTAAAAGACAATTTAATGTTGAAAAGTTCTGAAATATGAAGAAGATATGTTAGGTTTTAATGTTCATCTGCATTCTCAGTAGAGTATGTATGTGTTAGATATGCTTTAGTGTCATGTAGGTTTGATATTGCAGTATGAATCTTTAGGAACTATGCTATTGAATCACAGACGCTTAGTTTTATCGTCAATCTATTGGCTGAAAATCATATTAATAGAAGTCAAACACATGCAATATGTATGCTACTGGTCGTGTTGACTAATTGATAAGACCCTCAGTAAGTGCATCATTGTCATCATTGTCGTCGCCATCATCATCATCATCAGAGGCTTGTCTCTTCTATTTTGAGTTGGCTTTGTGAGTTTTACTTCTCTACCCAAGCCTATTTGCAACCATACTCGACGACTGTCATGTCTGTTACCACTTAATTCATTCAAGTTCTTTACTAGTTGATACTTGCTTTACCTTTACTCTTCAGAAGCCAGGACATATAGAATTAGAAACTAACACAGCTATCACTACTCACTTTACTTTCTAACAATTTTATGCTGAAAAGAAGAACTAATGGAACTTTATACAACAATGGATTAAGTACAGTAGGATAAGTTGAAATCGTAACAAACATTCTGAAGTGTATACAGGTATGCCTAAAAATTAAAGTTGACAATATGATAGCTATCTGTAACGTTATAGTTATTACCAACCAAATTACTAGATTTGAAGTGTATATCTATTTCCACTATATATTCTAGGTTTAACAAATGGACACATAAAACATTCTGGAGATACTGAAAAGAAAGTTGAATAAAAATGAAGTATTGACCACATTGGTAAATTATTTCCTGATGCATCTGATGGTATCCATTTTAGAGCATCAGTCATGGCTGATATACAATACATGTTGACTGACCATATTTTTGACTCGAGGTTTTAGCAGACAAAAATTTGTTGAGATGCACTACCCTTAAAGCCTAAACGTCTAAGAATTATCTTGGGCTCATTAGAAAGATACTTTGTTAAATGTAATATGGCCTTCAATTAAAAAAAAATGAAAATTAGCTTTTAAACCTTACCAATAATGTGGGTTCTCATCACTTTTTCCTTCTTTCTGTTTGGCAATGAAAATTTTTTGGTATGGAAGATTACAAAAATCTATATGATAAAAAAGCTGTAACATGGCCAAACTCTTCATGTGAAGTATAAACGATGGACTTACCGCTTGAAAAATGAGAAATAAAACTATGAAAATGGTACTCTCATTAAATCTTGTCTGTCAACTCCCGATTCAGCCCATGTATTTTCTAACTTATTAATCAATCTTGAAGTGTGTAAGGTCATCAACAAAGACTCAAGTAAGAACTTCTTTAGCAAGCTGGATATGCTAGTGTCCAAGGCTTGGACCCTCACTTCTTGCCCAAACCTATCACACTTGAATTTTGAACCCTCAATAAGGACTGAGTAATGCTTGACAAAAAATTGGACCCTTTTTGAATTGCTAACTAATTTTCCTCATTGGAACCTTTGACTCCCACCTTCGGAGAATATAAAATTTACAGTGCTTCCATATGAATGCTTAGCATTCCCTTGCAGTTTTTTGGTGCTTCAATAACACTTCTAATTTGAATCACTTTAATTTTGCCTGTTGTACTTCCCACCTTAGTGTTTTCAGAGTGAAGGCTTTGAACTTTGTTTTTTAAAAAACATTTTAGGGCATTGAAGAAGGGTGGTATGATGGTGGAAGCATTGCCTTTGCTGTTATTCTTGTTATAGTTGTTACAGGTATGGCTTCTGTGTTAAAATTGACTATTCCATTGTTTTGTATTTATATATGTATTCTCCTTTTCCGCCGATTATTAAATCAGTACAATTGCTTTCGGGGAAAGTTCAACCAATGTTTTTGTCTGATTGAAGTTTGTTTAATTTAAATAGACTGATTCACAATGTATTACTATGCTGGGCGATCCTGTCTGTGCATGCGGAGGAGATTTCATTCCCTTACCAGTATCTTTCCATTTCATGGTGAGCTTAACTAACTAAAAAATATTCTTGAATACAAATTTGGGGGACTTTCTCTTAAGAAATCTTGAGAATCTGGAATCAAATGATCAAGCCTGTGGATCCACAAATTGTGTCCGTGAACTAATCGCGAAAGGATAAAAAGGATTGCTCACAAACTGAACTTAACTGATACTGAGTTGAAATCTAGAAATTAAGGAGTCTGGCTGGGCTTCTAGAGTTTTTGCCAATGGAGTAGGCTCATGTCGTAGGTGAGATTGGTGAATTTTTGGCAAACGTTCCATGGAAGTTGCAATATATCTTTGATGAGATCAAATCTCTATTATCATATCTTCCGGTGTCAAATAATGGGGTTGCAGAAAAAATTGGCAAATAATGGGGTCCATAGGACTGCCCTCTTTGTGGGTTCTTCATTGTAGTGTGTTGTTTACATGTGTCTGTGCTGTAATTGGTATAAGTCTCTTACACGTTTCTGATGCTTGGTTGTAAGTTGTCTCTTGTTCCTACGTCAATAAAATTGCCTGTTGTTTATAAAAAAAGGGCAATTGAAGACCATTTCTTATGGGTTGCTAACAATTGATGGGGCATAGAAATGAGCAGTCATAGGAGTTTTTGAAAGGAAATGGATGACTTTCACACATCCCCCTAGTAGTAAGCTTTCCTCTGTGTTTTCTGGCCTATTTTTTGGTTGCTTTCTTTCAGAAATCAATCTGAAGGCACTGAATTTTCTTAATCATTTTGGTTCATGAGTTTAGAGCATTGCTTTGGAATAGTTTGATGATTGTGTGGAATTTGACATAGAAAGGGATGCCTTTGTCCATTGCGCTAAGTGGGTGTGATGGTGCAGCTGGTCTTTGTTGGTTATCCTTTACTAACATATAGTAGAGAATTGTTGAAAATCTTGTGTTAGAATGACAGTCATAGTGGTCAATTTATAGTTTCTATTTTGGAATAAAAATTGAATAAAAATGGAATTTACAGATCATATATATTGAAATGAGTGCTTTCGAGAGAATTTAGAGGTAGCATCAATATATGATAAAACTAAGAGAAATTCGTATGAGATGATTTGAACATGTCCAATGTAGCATTACAACAACAGCACCATTGAGAAAAAGTTTTTCTATGCAAGTTGATGGCCCACCATGGAAAAGGGGCGGTTGAAGAGGACATGGGTAGAAGTAGTCCGGATAGATTTGATGAAGTGCAACCACCTAAGGATTTGGATCATGATAGATTGGAATGGAGAAACACAATTTATGTTGCCGGCTCCAACATAGTTGAGACAATGCTTTGATGATAACGATGATGATGACGAAAAAGTTTATTAATTTCCATGTAAAGTTGTATCATTACCCTATAGATTGTAAGTAATGGAAAATATATGGTTTAATGAACGATTGGAAGTCTCTATGGTTGATGTAGTATGGACCCGGCCCAAGAAGACGGTGATGCAATTTGGGCCCCACAAGTGTTTCCTCTTCAAGTTAGATTAGGATTATAATTATTTTTAGTAGTAGATTTCTAATTACATTGTTATTAGGGAAGTTTCTATTCATAGCTTAGGGTTTGCTTAGGCATTACATTTGCTTTTATTGTAAATATGGCATTCTAAAGAAGAGATTTTCAGACTTGATTGATTAATAGAATTGGGTTTACCCCTGAGGGGTACGTCCTCATGTGTTGAAATCTTCTTGATGATTCAAAGTGTCTTTGGATACATGCTTCGGCACCCTTATGCAAGCCTTAATCCTAGGGCCTACATCAGTTTTGTATCAAAGCCAAAGATCCCCTTGATCTCAGCATGTTACCTGCATCCCCAAACCCCACCAACCCTGCTGTCGAGAACTACTAAAGCCACACCCACCGTCTGCCATCTCTATACCGACAAAACCCATTATCCCCTCAGTCGACCCTTGTTCCCCACCCACCAGTCCAACCCTAATCCCCTCTCGGCCTTTCCTTCATCATCTAGTCCTGTTAGCCAATGCCAAAAAAAAAAAAAAAAAACTCCCATTCCTCCATCGCCCAATCCCTGCTGCACGAATCCCGAATTGGCAACATCCCACAACACTGAAATACCCATCACCTTCACAAAACCCTAACCAACAAAAAAAAAAGCAGAAGAAGAAAGAGAAGGAGAGACAGAGAGTGCAAGGAAGAGAGTGGTGTACCTGGTGCCGATCATCCTCGCTGCTGCAAGCATTGCAGTTTGTCACTGCTGCCTTTGTTACCACGGGCCATCGTTGCTACCACCCCACAAGCATCCTCGCCATCATGCTACAGTCGCAACCACACTTCACCACAGCCTGCCCCAACCCCTTGCGGTTGCCCACACATTGACCCACATGTCAAACCCAATGCATTGGGTTCAGCCATAGGCCCAATTGACTGAGAGTTACTGTGGCACCTTTTATTATTAATATCGTTGCTTAATAGAATTAGGAAGTTTTTATTTAAGAGCATTAAGAAGCACTTTGCTTTAATTAGAAGTCTTGTTTACTAAGAAGTATGTTTATTATCTGATAAATAAAAGAGACTTCAATGTAGTTGATTATGCTTATTTGATTAATAAAAATTCCTTGTTGGTTTTCCCTTCAGTTATAGGTTGTTTCATGGTTATGTTTGTGCCTCAGGGCAGGAATCCTTTTGGATTCGATCAATCCTTTGGGAGATTAGTTTAATTTTCTCGATCATGGATCGTGGCTGCGCCAATTGGTATTAGAGCCGAAATGCTACGATCACTAGTGAAATGTGGTCTTCGCTAGATCTCAATCCCATCGTCACCGTCACCACTCCCTGTTCTCGTCCACTGTACCCCCATCCAAAAAAAAAAAAAAAAAACCTCCCGTTAGTCACACAGCCCTCAACCAACGCGTCTCCTTCCGAAAAACCACAAACCCAACTCCCTTTCCACCTCTTCCCGACTCCATCCCTACTCATTAGGCCCATCGCCTCCACCCTAAGACCTTATCAGCCAAGTCGGAACCTATCCCGACCTACCCCAGACTAGCCTTACCCACCGGAACCCACTTCCGCATGTCCCTAGCCCTTTTCAGCCACAATGGTCACCATTGTCAACCCCATCCAAAATCCACCCCCTAGCCGAACCCAAAGCCCATAGCCCCCTCTCTTAATCGAAACCCTTTTTGCTCGCCAAAACCCCAAACCGGAGTGAAAAAAAAAGTAAGAGAGAGAGAAAGAGAGAGAGATTCAATACCTTTCATCAGATACGAGGGCACCCAACAGCCCACAGGAGCATCGCAACACCACCTTTAGTCGTCGCCGCAGCCATCGGCTACATCTCCCAGCCTCGTTGTCCCTCCCGTAGCAATTGATTCCCGTTGGGCTCTCACTCTTCATGCGTCAAGATCACAAGAAACGCCTCACTTATTCGTTTCTTGTTGCAGTTGAGACAGATTAGATATTTCCTCCTCTTTTCTTCCTGCACAAAAGCCGAAGCAACACGAAGGCCAACACCTACCACACGTGCCACTTTTCTAGTTGGATTTGGGCCTCTTTGTTTGGGGCTTGCTGCAGGTCTAACCTGCCTTAGTCCAGACCACATCAGTAGGAAAAAAAAAAAATCTTTTGCACATGGCTACCCGCACCAGTCAAAATTCTCACCGTAAATTTACTAATAATCAGCGCGATAATTGCATCAAAGATTAATATGCGCGAGTGGATGCTTTAGAAAATACAGTTAAGGAACTCACAAAGACTTCCACCAACACTAACAGTGAGTCTTCCAGCACTACTAATCCACAACCTCAAAAATACTTCACATAGAGGTTGGTCCCTGCGAATCAATCCAAGAGTTTCTTCAACGTCTTTTTGATGAAAAAGACAATAATGAAGCTTCGTGGCAAGATGACCTATTAAGAAGATCAAATTGGAAGTTCCTAATTTTTCCGGGCAATCTGGTGCTCGAGGTTTCCTTGACTGGCTGACTTCGATCGAGGGTTATTTCACCCGGTATCATATCGACGATCCTCAACAAGTTACTTTTGTCAAGATGGAGCTCAAAGGACCTGCTAGAATTTGGTGGAAGAATATTGATGATCATAATGAATAGATGAGATGCCCTCCTATTATTCGATGGGAATTTTTGAAAGAAAAGTTGGAAGACGAGTTTTTGCCATCTGATAATATTAATATCTTCCAGCGAAAGCTCATCCATCTTAAACAAGGCTCCATAACCATTGATGAATATACTGATGAATTTCACGAACTTTGCATTTGTTGCAAATCAAGTGAAACAAATAGTATGATGGTCACCGTTATCGCGAGTGGTTGCACCCATACCTAAAAAATGCAATAACCATCTTTGATTTCACCAGTATTGATGATATCTCTCGTAAAGCTTGGAGAGTTGAGCAAGACTTGTGTCAAAAACGCTTTGGAAATCAAGCTGGGGAGTCTACTTACAAAAGGGGTCCTAATCTTAAACCTTCCCTAGTCAACCACAAAATCAACCTCCAAGACAGCCACAAGCTCCCTTGAGACCAATAAACACTCAACAAATTTAAAAGTGGCAGCTAAATCAGAATAACCTTTGAACATTGGCCCGAATAGAAAAGCAGGACACTATCTGTCATACTTACAAGCAACATGGGCATTATTCTAGGGAATGTCCTCACAGAAATTTACATTGTGAAGGTGCTACAGATGATGATAAGCAATATGATGAGCACATTAAGATTGAATTGCCTAATTGGGTTCCACAACCTGAGTCTGAACAACAAGTTGAAGTTTCTGACCCTGCTGATTATGGTCCCTTGTTTTTCCTTCATCGCCACCTTTTAGTTGCAGATAATGCGGAGGAAGATGATGCTGAGAATCTAGCTCCTATTTTCCATACTTGAGTTATTTGCAAAGGTAACCAATGTAACGTCATTATTGAGGGTGGTAATGAATGTTATATCCAAAGAAGCAGTTGATAAGTTGCACTTATTGACCACAAGCTCCCCCAAGACCAATTAATTATGCCTTTCCAGTCCGGCAACAGTTCATTGTTCCAATCAAGCCTGGTTCTTATGAAGATAATGTCAAATGTGATGTTTCTTCAATGAATGTTGCCCACATTTTGCTTGGTCGCCCTTGGCTTTGTCGCCTCAAAGTCATCATTGATCATGAGAATAATCCTTTATCTTTTACATGGAATGGCAAACGAACGCAATGGCAAACACTCCATTTTCATCACCAAAGGAAACTCCTCAAGCCTCTCCTCACATTCTTACAATGCGCAAATTTGAAGATGACAGTAAAGAATAAGTTGTGATTTATGCTCTAGTTACTAAACAAGTGCTAAATTCCATTGAAGATTCAAAGCCATCAATTCCCCAAGAGGTGACTCCATTACTTCATGATTTTTCTGATTTAATTCCTAATGAGCTTCCACAGGGATTAACCCTGATGCGCTATATTCAACATGCCATTGATTTGCTTCCTGGAGCATCTCTGCTTAGTTTGCGTGCATATCAGATGAGTTTGTTTGAACATGCTGAACTCAAAAGGCAAGCGGATGAATTGTTACAATGGGAATATATTCAGGAAAGTCTAAGTCCATGTGTAATACCCGCCTCCTTACCCCAAAGAAGGATGGAAATTGGTGTATGTGCATGGATAGTCATGCTATCAACAAAATCACTATAAAGTATCGCTTTCCTTATCCTTAGACTTGATGACATGCTTGATCTTATGCTTGGTGCTTCTATCTTTTCAAAGATTGATCTTCACAGTGGATACCATCAAATCCGAATTAGTCAAGGTGATGAGTGGAAAACAGCTTCCAAGACTATAGATGGCCTTTATGAATGGTTGGTTATGCCTTTTGGACTATCTAATGCTCCTAGTACCTTCATGCGTGGGATGAGTCAATTGCTGAAACCTTTCATTTCATGGTTGTCTACTTTGATGATATCTTGATTTATAACAAGTCACGTGGGGAGCATCTGGATCATTTACAGAGTATTTTTCAACTTCTTCACAAAGAACAATTCTATATCAATTTGAAGAAGTGCACTTTCATGGGTACCTCTGTGATTTTTCTGGGCTTAGTTATTTTTTCAAAGGGCATTGCAATGGACCCTTCTAAAGTGCAAGCTATTCTTGGTTGGCCTCTTCTGACTTGTTTGACTGAAGTTCGTAGTTTTCATGGACTTGCTACTTTCTATAGAAGATTCATTCATGACCTCAGCAGCATTATGGCCCCACTCACCGACTATATGAAGAAAGGTGATTTTAAATGGACATCTGCAGCTACAAAAGCATTTGAGAAAACTAAGCAAAAGATCACGGGGGCCCCTATTTTGCACCTTCCAGATTTCGATGAAGTTTTTTAAGTTGCTTGTGATGCTTCCAATATTGGCATTGGCAGAGTTCTTAGCCAAGAAGGTCATCCAGTGGCATTTTTCAGTGAAAAGCTTTCCGATGCCAAACGTAAATATTCTACATATGATTTAGAATTTTACACAGTGGTGCAAGCATTGCGACATTGGCGACCATGTTTAGTGGAAAATGATTGTCCTTTATTCGGATCATAAAGCTAACACACCTTAATTCCCAGCAACATATGACTAATTGTCGCGTTAAATGGAGTGCTTTTCTTTAGCAGTTTACCTTTAGCTTCCGACAGAAAGCGGGCAAAAAAATCTTGTGGCTGATGCATTAAGTCGTCAGAAACACGTTTTTACTACAATGACAATCATAGTTCCAGGCTTTGAACAGGTGAAGCAAGAGTATGCTACAAACAAAGATTTTGGTGTTATTTATTCAGATCTTCTCAATGGGGAACAGGACAAACATCTGCATTACAGCATACATGATGGTTTTTTATTCTGAGATATAGAACTTTGCCTTCCTGCTACATCAATTAAAGAACATGTTGTTCGTGAATTGCATTCAAGAGGTTGTGGTGGTCATTTGCGATGAGATAAGACACTCGCTCTTGTGGATGATCGTTATTATTGGCGTTGCATGGAGCTCAATATTATCAGTATTTGTGAAAGATGTCGCACCTGTCAGTTGTCCAAAGATAACAAAAAGAATACATGGTCATATCAGCCGTTACCAGTTCCTAATTTTCCTTGGGAAGATATCAGCATGGATTTTGTGTTAAGCTTGCCAAAGAGTGCCCAAAAAGTGGATTCAATCTTCGTTGTTGTGGACCATTTCTCCAAAATGGCTCATTTTATCCCTTGCAACACAACAGCCGATGCTTACAAAGTAGCTCAATTGTTCTTCAAGGAAATTGTTCGTCTTCATGGACTTCTAAAGACAATTATTTCAAATCGTGATACAAAATTCATGAGTTACTTTTGGAAGACTTTGTGGATGACAGTGAAAATGAAAGTCTATTTTTCTACTGCTTATCATCTTTAGACTGAGGGACAGATCAAAGTTGTCAATCCGAGTCTTCGACAGTTGTTACGATGTCTTGTTTGTGACAATAATTCTATTTGGGATCAAGTTCTACCCATGGCTGAGTTTGTTTACAATAATTCAGTCAACTGATCCACGGGTATCTCTCCATTTGAAGTAGTCACGGGTGTTAGTCGCGCTTACCTATTGACCGTGTTCCATTACCTCTTGAAGCGTGCCCAAGTGATGAGGCAGGTAACTCATCAAACACATGCAGCGAATACATGATGAAGTTCGACGTCATATCACTGCTAGTAATGACAATTACAAGGCTCATGCAAACAAGCATTGCAATTTCCTCGAGTTTTCTGAAGGTGTTATGGTTATGGTTTGCATCTATCCAATAAGGTTACCACTTGGAGCCAATAAGAAACCGCATCCCCGTAATGCTGGACCATCCAAAGTTTTGAAGAAGCTCAGTTCTAATGCCTACAATTGGAATTACGACCAGATATTGGCATTAGTCCAACATTCAATGTTCGAGACCTCACACTTTATCGTGGCTATGACAATGATGAAGATTCTGACAAACATGCAATTGTTTTGCTAGCTCCTCCAATTGAAGATAAAATTGTTGATGTTCTTGATGATCAGCTTGTTTTTACACGTCAAGGCGGATATCAAAAATTTCTTGTCCGATGGAAAAACCGCTCCATCTCCAATGCCACTTGGATTACTGCATTTGACTTTCAGCCCGTAAATCCAGATCTTTATGAGCAATATCAAGCTATTAACTCGTCGGAGTCGAGTTTTTTAAGCCGGGGAGAGTTAATGCAGTACGGACCCGGCCAAAGAAGACAGCTGGGCCTATACATTGACCTATGGGTCAAAGCCGGTCCATTGGGTTTAGCCGTAGGCGTAATTGACTGAGAGCTATTGTGGCACCTTTTATAATTATCCTATTACTAATATTTTTGCTCAATAGAATTAAGAAGTTTTTATTTAAGAGCATTAGGAAGTACTTTGCTTTAATTAGTAAGTCTTGTTTGCCAGGAAGTAGGTTTATTATCCTACAAATAAGAGAGACCTGAATGTAGTTGATTATGCTTATTTGATTAATAAAAATTCCTGGTTGGTTTTCCTTTCAGTTATGGGTTGTTTCATGGTTATGTTTGTGCCGTAGGGCACGAATCCTTTTGGATTCAATCAATCTTTTAAGAGATTGGTCTAATTTTCTCGATCGTGGATCGTGGCTATGCCAATGGTCCTCTAGAACATATGGTAATACTAGACACTATTATTATTAGATCTTGAACCTCCCCACCACCACAAAGCATGCTTATGATTTAAATGAGTGATTGCTGAGTGATTTCATGTGAAATCTTTGAAATGAGCAATAATGTGAGGCTTGGTGAAGAAACTAGCAATTTGAGCAAATGGAAGGGAACACAGAACAAAGACAATGCCTTGTCACCACATAAAAAAAAAATATTGTGCCTTATCGAAGATGTTGCAAAATAACAATCAATCTTAGTATGTTTGGTGCATTTGTGAAAAATGTAATGATTTTTGTATTGGCTAATTCATGGGTTGGACAAAACTTGAGTCCATAGCATTGTTTTTTTTTTTTAATCTTTTAGTATGGACCATGGTATTAGTCGCTGGATGCACTGAAGTAAAAAAATCGATGAAAGAGTGACAAATTGAAGTATTTTTCTAAGGATAACAAGGTTTAAAAATGTCCTATCTCACAAACCAAGCATTAGATATGGGTAAGCTACCTACCATTGGAAAGCTTGTTTCGAGTAAATAGCCCTAGAGTTTAAGATTGCATCAATCAGAGCTTAAACGATAAAGTTATGGCCTCGAGAACTTTGCAAAAATTTGTGCTAAATTTCATCTAATCAATTGGGCAGACATCCGATCGATCCGACCTAAGATAGTAGCATAATCCGATCGATCGGATCACTACCCAATTGATCGGACCTGTCCAAAAAATTTTGCCAACTCGCGATTTTTCAATCCGATTTTTAGTGGAACTTGCCTATTTCGTGCCAACTCCTTTCCTGATTGAAACATATTTAGGAGGCACGAATTTGGGGCTATATAAAGGGGTTCTCTTTCAACCATAAGGCGTGGAACGTAGATCTCATTGTTCTAAGTAGATTGCTTATTAGATATCACTTTCTCTAGAGTTTTTCATCGGAAAGTTGAAGGGCTAAGAGATCCTTATATTTTACATCTCTAAGCATAGAAGATTGTTGTGGGGAGTTAAGTACAACATCTAAAAGGGGTCTAGGTGCTTGGATCTGTAACAGAGAATGGTAGGGGGTCATTGCAGCAGGTGTTGTGCAAGGGAATCACAAAGTCCTTAGATTGCACGATAACTGGATAAAGGTTGTGAGTATTCTCTTGTAACTATGGTATGATTCATAGTGCTTGATTTTCGATCGTGGTTTTTTCCCTGTTTGGGTTACCATGTAAAAATTATGTCTTCTTGTGGTGTGTGCTTTTATTTGATTTATTTCCGCCGCGTAGTTGATTGTTTGCACACATTATTATTGAGATTAATTACGTAGATCCATTCTAGAGGATCTCCCCAAAACTTTCAGATGTCATAATGAGCAATGTGAATGGTGCTCGGTGCTCTTCTTGTTACAATGTAGCGTAGCTCTGGATCTCCGATTGAGTGTAGATCAATTTCTCAAAGGATTGATTGAATCCAAGAATGGATTCAACTACTAAAGCACCCTCACAAGATAAGAAAACACTATACCTGACAAATCTCAAGAATTTTAATTGATCGAAATAAGCATGCCAATTACAATGAGAGCTCCCCTATATCTAGGAGTTAATGTTCTAAAAATAAATAAAGCAATTACTAAATTGGTAATCCTATTAAGCAACTGCTAAATCTAATCCATTATAAAATAGGAAATAAATTTATTAATTAGAAGCTATCTCATAATAGGATAAGGATCCCTGATCTTAAACAGATCATGGATCAAGTGTGGCCCATCAATGTCTGCTTCCCTGTGATCTGGGATGGATGGATCGGGTTGCATCAGTTCTCCTCGGTTTGGAAAAAGTCGACTCCCACATGTTTGCCAACTTGAAATGCCAAGAAGAATTAGACTTTCATGGTTGATATCCGTTTTGGTGCAATTATGATGTCATGGCTTTGAATTCCTTCTTTTTGCTTTGCCGTTGGTTCTTTAATGGAAGGTGATGATGCAGATGAAGACTGGGCTATTGATGGCAATGAACGGAGTCTAATCCATTCTCTTTCCCATGCAAAGGTTTAGGTATTCATCTCTTTAACATGGTGCGCTTTCCAATAAAAAAACCATTATCATCAAAAATAATATGAACAATATTCATATTGATCACATCACACCAAAATTTTGTCTTCATGATTGCTAATCTTGAATGATACCAAGCATCTATGGGTTACTGGAATGACATAACCATTAAACCACGTGACTTGGTAGGGCTTAGGAAGGTTATCAATAGGTAAATGAAGTTTAGCAATGACCTCTTGTGCGATAAAATTGATTGCACTACCCTTGTCAATAATCAAATTAACAGACCTATCTTTGGCTGTTATCCGTGTGTGAAATTTCTTGGCTTGTTTTCATTATTCTTTTTCTTTCTCATTGTATTGAGGAGTCTACGAATAACAATCGTGGGATTCTCTTCTTCGGCAAAAAAGTCTTTCCACAACATTTAGTCTTGGTCTTTGTTGAGATGCACATTATCACATGCAAGACTGTTAAGGATATGTTCGACACGAAAGGCTTCTAAGTATGCCTCTTGACTGGCTTTGCAACAATTCATATTCTTCAAGATGTCTTGTCTTTAGCCTTTGACGTAGCGAACGAAATCATGTGTCTCAGTCTCCTCTAGTTCATAGATATCTTGCAACTTTCGAAATTCATGAGTATATTCATCAACCGTTAATCCTTCTTCCTTCAAATTAAGAAATTGTTCAAAGTAGAATTCATTCTCAAAATACCAATTTCCATAAGTATATTGATATAATTTTCTCTATTGCTCAAGTGAATATTCGGCAAATATCATGGTGATTTGGATGCAAATAGATTAAAATTTAATGCTTTGTGAAAAATAAGCTAACCTTCTATGTGGATGTTGATGAGTGAAACACACTGGATGTCGAGATTGGGTTTTTGACAGAAGTCAAAGGGGTTGAGGGCTCGTGATTGGGCTGGTTTGGGCTTCTTGGGTTTGACGATAGAGATTTCAGGCTCAGGGTTCTCGAGTGTTGGTTATTATTATGAATAGGGTTTCTGATTTTGGGTTAGGCTTTGGGATGGTTGACGGGGAGTGGAGAAGGGTTGGCTCTGGTGGCTAGGGATGGTTGGGATTTTTTTTTGTTTTTTTATTATTATTATTATTTTTTTATAAGGGGTTTGGTTTGGAAGATGGGGTATGTGAATTGGGTCTGGTTTGGTTGTTGGGTGTTTCGATAGACGTCTAGGAGTGGGTTTAGGGTTTGATTGGTAGGTTTGATCTCTGATGGATGGGTTCCATAGTTTTGGAAGTGTGGGATAGGTGAGAGGTTTCTGTGGTAGGGGATTGTGGTCTAGATGGGTCTCGGAAATGGGGATTTGGGTAACAACATGCAAGGGCTTGGGGCTGCAGAGTTTGTTGGGGTCTTTGGTGACTTCAGGGTTTGTTGGGGTCTTCAGTGATGGTGGAAGAGGGTAAACAGTGGGTGGTGAAGTGAATTTCGGGAAAGACAATTTTTCCCCCGCTATGGGTTCTTGGTTCTGATACCAATCTGGTGTAGCCTCGGATCTCCGATCGAGTGTAGATCAATCTCCCAAAAAATTAATCGAATTCAAGAATGGATTTAGCCACTAAAGCACTCTCACAAGAGGAGAAAACACCATAACTTATAAATCTCAAAGGAAATTTTAATTGATTAAAAGAAGCATGCCAATTTCAATGAGAGCTCTTCTATATATAGTAGTGAATGTTCTAAATAACCAAAACATGCTAAAAATAAATTAAGCAATTACTAAATCCTATTAAGCTACAACTGAATCTAATCCATTATAAAATAGGAAATAAATCAATTAATTAGAAGCTATCTAATTATAGGATAGAGATCCCTGATCTTGGACAGATTATGGATCAAGTGGGGCATTAATATCTGCGGGCCTCTGATCTAGGCTGGATCTTGAATTGGCTTGCATCACATTGGAAGGTGGTAGGGCTGTTGAGAAGAATGCCCAAATCAAAGTAACTAGAGAAGCCAAATAATTTCAGTAAGAGCATAATGGTGAACTTCAACAAATGATATGGAGACCACTATTTTTCTTGCTCTTACATGAAATGAAATAACTAGAAATAGATGCAAAATTTGATTGTTTAGCGTTGATCTTTGATATCACTGGCCGAATCGGTTATAGCAACAGACCTGAAGAGTGAAGTGCTTTGGTTATATAGTGCCTTGAAGATATTGGAGTATCCAAAGCACAATAGCCCAATGAATGGTGCTAGGTTGTAGGAGCAGATTAATATTATGCATAATGGATGAAATGTTTCTGTAAGGCTACATACAATTTGCTAATATTGCGGAGGGTATGCAAAAGTGGCCCTTTAAGTGGCATTTGACAATCACATCACTCCAGTAGATTTTCTCCCATTTATCTATATGTTGATCCTAGTTCAAATACCCAACTTTAATCCTTTGTTTTGTTTTGTTCCAAACTATCCTTTGTTTTGTTCTAAACTTACTTTTGAACATCGCAATATCATACTGTGTCAATGATTTATTTTCAATTTTCAGTTCTCATTCCATGCTCCTATATCCACTAAAATAGTACTTCATTTGTTCCTTCTTTGATTTACTAATTCTAAACCCATCTGGTGAAAAGCTTTTCTTCAAAGTTTTATTATATCATTGACTTGCTTTAATATTGTGCTTCATTTGTTCCTTCTTTGATTTACTAATTCTACACACATCTGGTGAAAAGCTTTTCTCCAAAGTTTTATTATATCATCTGCTTACTTTCTTGAATATCTAATCATTCACGAAAGTTTGCCCTAACGACTACGTTTTCCTTGTTTGGGTAATTTACTTGTATACTGAAGTAAAATGAAGGGTTATTTAAGAGACAAAAAAAGAAGAGGGTCAAATAGCTTCTCATAGTACCAAATGACAAAAGGCCAAGACATAGCTTTTTGTCATTTAGCACCTTTTGACTTGATCCTCTCTTTTCTCTTTACTTGACCCTTCTATTTACTTTACTATACAAGTGAATTACCCTAACAGGCTTAGGGACTCAATGTTGACCCTTGTGCTATCTAACTCCATAGGATACTTTCTTCTTGAATATCTTGTCATCCACCAACCACATACAGTGTGGAAGTTTGTCCTGATCACGAAGTTATCCTTTATGGACTTAATGTGGACCCTTGGTGCTCTCTAACTCCATGGGAGCCCAAACTTCTATCTACATATAATTCTCACATTCATCATTATACATATATAGAAATATTCAATTGTGAACTCTCGGTGGGCCCCACCTATCACCAATCCAAATTGTGCACCCAACAGGGACCCCTTATAATCTCCAATCCTAAGGTTTGGCACCCATTCAAATAGACTGGACCATTGGATGGAGGGCCGAATACATATATATATATATTTTATATGAAGCCTTAAAACTTGTGGCGACATATGAAGGGGCTAGGGCCATGAGTTTGAGGTTAAACTTGATAGCTAGGGTGGTCCCGCATGTATCTTTCCACCCCCTTGGTCCTTCCCCAGATGAGCCACACACCGGGCCCGATAGTAGGTTTGCATGAAAGGTTTGCACCTAAAGAAACCCCATGTATATATATAGGAGAATCTTAGTATGCATCCATCCCTCACCATAGGGTGAGGGACACTTCTATATTTGGATATATATTAATAATGCAAAAAAAAAACCATATAAAAAAGAGGAATGCGCAAGCACAAATAGGGAAAACCATGTAAGCATCCCTCACCCTATGATAAAAGATGGATGCATAGTAATATTCCTCATATATATATATTCTACAGTGTGTGTTTGTGCAATGAGGGGATTCCATTACGAAGAAAGGAAAATTATATTGATTTTCCTTGTGGTCCACTCTTTTGGCATTTAGTAAGAATCTCAATCTTTGCAAAACAAAAGGAAAGAAAAATTGTACTTATTTTCCTCAACAAAGAGGATCTCAGTATCCCACGGGAACAATAGAAATGAATGATTTCTCTCTCCCATGAAAATGAAATATGCAAGGCACAAAATCCTCTTGTTGCAAAACATACTCTTGATGTCTGCCAAAATAAATCAGGCTTCTTTAATACACAATAGGCTCTTTAATGAATAAGTTGATGATTGAAATCAGTCATACGAGTTATTAGCAAGTTGTTGTTGTTATTGATTTATTATTATTATTATTATTATTATTATTATTATTATTATTATTGGTATCCCCTATGTGGGATAGGAAATTTACAAGGATTTATTTTATTTTTTTAATAAAAAAAATCTACACCTAGAGTGAATGCCTTTTGTGTAATTTGTAGTTTCTGCTATGTATTAAACTGATGTCAAATTGAAAGTGTAAAACTTAAAGAACATAATGAGAGAAAAGGTCTTTAGTACTTTATTATCTCCAAATTATTAAGTAGACATTTTGAGGATTATTGGCTATGTAATTATGGTGATGCAAGCCCTAAGGTTAGGGCTTGCATAGGGGTGCCGAAGCATGTGTCCTGGGACACTTTGAATCGTCAAGCAAAATTCACACATGAGGACGCACCTCCAGGATAAAATCCGCAAATCTATTCAATAATCAAAGTATGCGAATTTTTTCTCTACAGTGCCATATATATAATAAAAACAAACTTAAGGTAAGTAAACATTAATCTATTAATAGACACTTCCCTAAAAATCATATAATTAGAAATCTACTAATAAAGATAATATAATCCTAATCTAACTTGAAGAGGGACCAGTTGTGGGGCCCAGATTGCATTATCTTCTCCAAGTTGAAAGAAGAGTTCGTCCTCAAACTCGGGTCTTCTTCGGATTGCCTCTATAAATTTGGTGAATATGAACGACTTATTTTGTTGCAAGTTTCCATGAATTCTTCTTCGGTGGTTCAGTTTATCGAGATGAAGAGTAACGTGCTTTCCACCATGTATGAATATATGTGTTGTCGCCTATGATACCCGGATACTTGTACAAGCCCACCGTATCCGTATCGGACCGATACGATACTTGTACTGGTACCTGATACCACTGATACTTCCGGGATATAAGTTTAGTATATACTACTTAGCAAGTCCATTATTCCATTTATTTCTTTATGTTTTCTTATTTTTCAACATAGAAAATGTTAGAATTGAACATAAAAAATGATAATTTTATTAATTAAATCGTAATTTAAAGAAAAATTAAGGACACCCATATCCGTATCCGTGTCCTAAAATTTTCGAAGTGCAAAGTCGTATCCCCGATCCCCGTATCCGTGTCCGTACTCATGTTTGTATCTGGGCATCATAGGTTATCGCACATACCATGAGTTCCATGTTTGTCATACATTCATGGATAGCCCAATAAGATATCACCACTACCCATTGGTAGCACATCACACCAAATTGTATCATTGTAAGTCTCACCAATGGCAAAAGTAACTTCGCAAGTATGTTGAATATAAGCTTAATCATTAGTTATCAGCCATTTGACAAAATAAAGGCGGTTGTGTTTATAAACTTTCAACTGGAGGCGATCAACAAGAGCTTGAGAGAAGAGATTTTCACAATTTCCACGATCAATAACAACTGTGCAATTTTGTCCATGATCTGTAAATGGAAAATATTTTTTCTCAACCATTTATTCTCAACAGTTAGGAGATCCTCCTTGATGATGATGATGAAAGCTTCACCTGTGGTATCTGCATTTGTGTACTCAATGTCCTCAGTTTCAATACCCTTGAGATTAGTTTCAGTACCCTTAGAATCATCTGGGATATTTTTATCATCACCTTCTATCTCAATCAGATGTATGCGCTTTGGACATTCTGCTGCGCGATGTCCTGGTTGTTAACAATGAAAACAAACCATCTTATTTTGGCCTTCAGTCCTTGCAAAAACCTGTCCCGAGGAACCATTGGGTTTAGTATCTTGCAGAGATGAATTTTTTGGCGAAACTCATTTGGATTTTTGTGCTTGATGATTCACAATTTTTTCAGCTTTGACAGCTTGTTAGATGAGCTTATTGACATTATCAAAATGTTGTGGACTGGGGTCGGGAAGGGTTTTGGTGATTTCTGGATTTTAGGCAACAGCGGAGCTGTGGGGCTAATCATGCCGGGAGATGACGGGTTGGGTAGAGGGTGGTGAAGATGGATGGATAGGGGCAATCACGCCGGAAGATCGCGAGGATCCTTCGGCTTTGATACCAAACTGATGCAGCCCTAGGGTTGGGGCTTGCATAGGGGTGCCAAACACGTTTTCGGGGACACTTCGAATCGTCAAGATAACTTCACACACGTGGACGCACCTCCAGGATAAAATCTACAAATCTATTCAATAATCAAAGTCTAAGAATTTCTTCTTTACAATGCCATATATATAATAAAAACTAACTTAACGCCTAAGTAAACCCTAATCTATTAATTGAAACTTCCCTAATAATCATATAATTAGAAATCTACTAATAACGATAATATAATCCTAATCTAACTTGAAGAGGGACCAATTGTGGGGCCCAGATTGCATCAAATGGTTTCTTGGAATATCATTTTCTTAGCTATCAATATAAAAAAAGAAAAAGAAAAAAGGATTCTGTTACATTTATTAGCCGCATACTTGTACATGATAATAATCTCAACTATGGTGGAGATGGGCCTATATCCAACATGATTTTTCTGATTATATATGGTTTGAGTATAAATATGTGCTTAAGATATTGGAACAAGGCTTCTACGTTCCACTTAGCAAACAAACCAGATTAAGGCCTACTCCTTATGCCCGAAAGACTCTATTGTAGATCTTTTTAGCCCCTTTATATTTATGTGTATATGCATGTGTCTATATATATGGGTGATTTTTCTCTCACAAGCAGCCTGTATACCGTTCATATCCAGTCAACTTTGTGGGGCACATAGTTCCCCTATTGGTTAGGGCAAGGGGGTTTGAAAGGTCACATCATAAATATCAACCCGATCAAGTTATCCTAACCCTTGATTTATTATCCTCAAAGTTGCCTATATATGGTCCCTATATATAAAGCTTCAAAATTTATTGGTCCTTTTAACTATGACTTTTTTTTAGATCCAATTTAACGGTTGGTAAAGGTCAAATGAGTGTCAAATATTGCCTGGTTTCAATTCATGGGATGTAGCTAGTGTGAGGGGTAGATTGATCAAATGGGGCCCAAGTGGGGCTCAGAGAGCTAGACCAGGTATGAACAATATGCAGTCTGTTCCTAGGAGAAAGTCTCTGCATGTTTGTGGGCTATATTTGAATGATGTTATGCCAAAAAAGTTTCCTTTTTCCTCATATATAGATTCCAACATGGTTGGGACAATGTTTTGATGACGATGATAATACCAAAAAAGTTGCAAAAGATAATACCATAAACCTCAATATTGGCTAGTGGGTGGGCTTAGGTTCCCATTTTGGTTAAATGGGTGGGGTCTGAACCTGGGCTTAAAAAAAGCCTGTCAGGCTTGAGCTTGGGCATTATGTCTCTGGACTCATATGAGCACTGCCAAACGATCCTGTTGCCACCCTATAGTTAACATTCCAAAGTACCAAGGTAACATAGCTTGCTAGAAAATATTTGTCTTGGGTTGTTACTGGGGCTCTGGGGTTCTAATGGTCCCGTTGCTAATACTCTATCCATTTCTTTTTTCAAGCTGTTAGTGACTATAGACAATCGCTTCAGTTTCAAAACTTGAATGAGGAGAAGCGAAATATACAATTAGAGGTTTGTGTCATTTCAACATGGGGATACTTTTGTTGTTTTTCCTCTTATTTTTCTATCTCTAGTTTTTTGGTAAAATACTCTTAGTTATATGCTTATTTTGTAGGTTATTAGAGGTGGAAGAACAATTGAGATATCAATATTTGAAATTGTTGTCGGTGATGTTGTCCCTCTTAAAATTGGTGATCAAGTAAGCAAACATTTTTTAGTGGCAAATTTATTGTTTTGGATGCTCACATTTTCTGTGTTAACATTCTCTTGGCTATGTGACAAATCATGTTTAGGTCCCTGCTGATGGTATTTTAATTTTTGGCCACTCCCTTGCTATCGATGAATCCTGTATGACTGGGGAAAGCAAGATTGTAAGTTTCACACCAACCCCCCACCCTTTGCTCTAATATTTTAGTCGTAAGTTTATTTTTAAGTTTGTAACTGTTTTTTGGTCCAGGTGCATAAGGATCAAAAGGAACCCTTTTTGATGTCTGGATGTAAAGTGGCTGATGGTTATGGTAATATGTTGGTAAGGATTATTAGGTCTTTCTAGTCAAATGTGCATTGAATTTGTCTTGGATTTGAAGGTCCTGGCCATCCGATTCTTATTCTTCTTCTGCTTCGTGGTATCTTTCCCTTCTAGACTATCTATATCTTGAAAGATTAGGATCTTTTCATCGGGATATCTTCGGGGAATGTCTATTCACCTTCTCTGTATGTTAGTTTTGAAAAGCCAGCTGCTCAGCTAGAAGCTTGTTCTATTCTACTATGACAAAGCAGACCTTGTGTTCCTTGCTGTACCTTGTTTATGGCAAGATTGCACTTGGTGTTCATGGTTTGACTTGTTTTATTCTAGACTACCTAGCTAGAATGAAAAGGAACATTGTTGTCACATTCTATAACGAAAATGGTGATGATAATCATTTTTTAAATTGAAGTATAACATAGTAGTAAATAAAATTTTAAATCTATGCGGACCCATTGGATGACTAGAGCAACTAGGTGATTGTCACTCTTAGACCAGCTTTTCAGATAACTAGAAAAAGCAATTTCTAGTTCACTCAGAAAAGAACTATCATCATCAATCTCAAAAACATGATTTTCAATATAAAAATATACGGAATAACTGTTACCATTACTATAAAAAAAAAGGGCGATCCAATGTACGAGGCTCCTGCATAGCGGGGTCTAGAGAGGGCAAGATGTATATAGCCTTACATTCATTTTGAAGAGGCTACTTTTGTGACTTAAACCCGTGTCCTCCAGGACGCTGCCGGTAAGCCTTTACCGTTGGGTCAAGCTGTTACCATTATTATCCCTAGTAGAAAAAGTTGCATCAGAGATGAAACTCCAAATGTCCCTGCACCGAAAAAATGATCAACATTGTTGCAACTATTACTTTCGCGCCAACCAAGAATGTTTTTATTCGTATCATTTAGAATGGGATCTTCGCTTCCACTTGTATTTCCAACAGGACGACCAAGACTATCCATTGATTTACCCGGCCCACACCTGGGCTCTCACTCCTTGTTAGACAACGTTGAATTGAACCACTATTTTCCCATAGATCTTTCCCATCGAATGATCGTCTTGGTCCTAGTTTAATATGAAAGATTTTGATAACTTGAATTATTTATAGGCATCGATGATCAAAGTTTCTCAATGACCGCACAACGTTTTTTGCCCTAGTAAATCTATGTTTTTTATTTTACTTTAGTCCATTGGCAATATAGGAGTTAAGCCGGTTGACAAGCCCTTAGAGTTAAATCATATAATGTGATTGGATGATGGAGAACTGCTTGAGAGTCCTTGGTTGTATCAGAGACTTATTAGTGAGCTTCTTTTTCTTTTCTTTTCTTTTTTCTTGCAGAAGTAAATGTTGATCTCTGGCAAACAATTAGTGTGGTCAGGAAGAATTTTCACCTGCAGAATTTCCAATCCTTGCCATTCATTCGGTGGGACCCCCTTGCTTAAAGGCAGAGACTGTGCAGAAAGTGTTGGATAAAATCCCTTGATATCAAGTAGTGTATGCCTGCTTCTTAGCTTGCAGATTTAGAGGCAGCTTGGTATAGCCACGATCTACGATCGAGAAAAATAGATCAAACTTCCGAAGGATTGTTTAAATCCAAAATTGATTCAGTCACTAGGGCATCCTCACAAGAGTAGCCTAGGAAGCACGGACACCTCTCCGGGGCCGGCGTGTTAGTGTCCGACATGTCTGGGACACAGACACGCTCGGGCACATCTGGGACACGCGAAAAGTGCCCTACTTTTTTAATTTATTTTTTAAATTGTGAACACAGCTCGGACATGGCAAGACACGGCAGGCCCAAGAAATCTGAGAAGCCCACGCCTTTTTGCATTAAAGTTAGAAAGAAAAAAAGGAAGAGGGGTTAAATGAAATTTTCCCATGTTATAACCCACGTGTTTCAATCCCCAACCCATTTTCCCTAAATTTTCCCTCCCGAAACCCATTCTCCCTCTTGGTGCCGAAACCCTATCTTGCAGCAAAAATCCATCCTGGCAGCGAGACCTTATCTTGGTAGTGAAATCTTAGAGCCTATCGAAGCCCGATCCCGTTTATGAAACCCCAGGAACCATCAGCGAAACCCCATCACCGTCCGAGGCTGTCGACGAGCATAGGGAACGAGATCGTGGCTGTCGACGAGCAGAGGGAACCCGACGGTGGATCTGATGTCAAAAAGAAGAAGGATTACCCACCATCTGCGGAGAAGGAGAAAAAGAAGAAGAAAAGTGACCACCGTTTGTAGAACAACACCCAGAGTCTGTGGGTAGAAGAAGAAGAAGAAGAAGAAGATGGAGGAGGAGGAGAAGAAGAATAAAGGGAAAGAAAAAAAAAAGCACCCAAGTAATCCTGCTCGATACTCCTTTCTCTCGCTCTAGCTCATGCGTTCCAAGCACCAAGGTATTGATTTTTGCTCTGTTGGGCAAAATATAAGGATGATGAAATTGATTTTTGCTCTATTTTTTCAATGTAGTGTTGTGTTTTTGTTTTTTTTTTCTACACTCCTACTCGGTACTCCTGTCTATGATTTTATTTTTTTATTTTTTATTCCTGCTCGATACTCCTGTTTGTGATGTCTTTTTTTTTTTTAACTTCTGCTCAGTACTCCTGTCTGTAATGTATTATTATTATTATTATTATTATTATTATTATTATTTACCCTTGCTCGGTACTCCTGTCAGTGAAATGATTTCTGTTCATTTTTTATTTTGCTGCTGCCATCTTTTTTTATTTTATTGCTGTGCTAGGGCTTGTTTGCTGTGCAATATCATTTTATTTTGCTGCCATCATTTTTTTTATGAAATGGGGTTGAAAGGCTTGCCTGCCTTTACTTTTGCCTTACTACATTTGCCTGTATGTGGCTTTTTTTTCTTCCTTCTGTGCACTGTTGAAGTTTTCTTCTTGCCTTTGCCTGCTTTTTTTTTTTTAACTGTTGTCTGTTGTTAATTTGATGCTATGTCCTGTTAATTTGTTGTTAATGCTGGTGCCTAGTGCTAATTTGTTATTATATTATATAGATTTGGAGTTTGGCAATATGAGTTCCATTGGTTCCCCCCCCCCCCCCCCCCACAATGAAGAAGATATAAACAAGCCTCTATGGAGATATGTAACTAAGTTTGATAAGCTTAGTGATAGAGGGGGAAATATTACTTGGCAACGCAATTTTTGCAATAAAATAAAAAAGAGTTCATACAGAAGGGTTAAGGCTCACTTGTTAAAATTACCTGGTTGTGGGATTGCTGCATGTTCAAAAGTTACAACAAAAGATATTTCTGAAATGCAAAAAATTAGAAGAAGAAGTAAAATTGAGGAGGATGGCCAATGCACCAAAAAAAGTACCTTTACTTGTTCCTAGTTTTTCATCGAGTTCTAATTCTGACTATGATGAGTATGATGCAAGGAGGGTTGACCCAAAGAAGAGAAAGACAAGTGGTGGGGTGGAAGTGGAAGTGCAAATCCCATTGAGAAGGCATTTAATTCAGCAGCTCGTAATCAATTACATTCTAAGATTGCTAGGATGTTTTATTTGGTGGGTTTACCATTTCACTTAGCAAGGAACCCATATTTTGTAAATGCCTTCACTTTTTCCGTCAACAATCCACTTATTGGTTATGTGCCTCCGGGGTACAATATGTTGAGAACCAGTTTGCTCCAAAGAGAGAAAGCAAATATTGAAAGATTGTTGCAACCTATCAAAGGCACGTGGTAGGAAAAGGGTGTAAGCATTGTGAGTGATGGGTGGAGTGACTCATAAAGGATGGATTTCATGGCGGTGTCGGAAGGTGGGCCTATGTTTCTTAAAGCTGTTGATTGTTCAGGTGAAACAAAAGACAAGTATTTCATTGCTAATTTGATAAAGGAGGTCATTAAGGATGTTGAGCATGAGAATGTGGTTCAAATAATTACTGACAATGCTCCAAATTGTAAGGGTGCGGGGCATATCATTGAAATAGAATTTCCTGATAGTATTTGGATACCATGTGTGGTCCACATCCTCAATCTTGCATTGAAGAACATTTGTGCAACAAAAAATGATGAAAATAATCAATTGACATATCATGAATGTAGTTGGATATTAGAGATTGTTGGTGATGTTATGCACGTAAAGCATTTTATCATAAATCACTCTATGAGGTTGGCCATGTTCAATGAGTTTGTTGCTTTGAAATTGCTCTCTGTGGCTAACACACGCTTTTGCTTCAGCGATTGCCATGCTTAAAAGATTAAAACTTATAAAGCGTGGTCTCCAAGCTATGGTTATAAGCAACAAATGGTCTCATTATCGAGAAGATGATACGGGGACAGCAAAATTTGTATAAGAAAGGTTGTTAGATGACATTTGGTGGGATAAAGTTTATTACATTCTTTCCTTCACAACACCTATTTATGATATGCTTAGACTTTGTGATAGACAAGCCTTGTCTGTACTTGGTGTATGACATGTGGGATACATGATTAAAAAAGTGAAGACCACAATATATAGGCATGAAGGGAAGTGGCCTGATGAGTCATCCTTATTTTATGATGTGGTACACCTAATTCTTTTTGATCGTTGGAACGAGAACAATACCCCGCTTCATTGCTTGGCACATTCTCTGAATCCTAGGTGAATTCTAAGTCCTAGGCTTTTCACTTTTTAGCCTTTTCCTTTTAGACAAGTTACAAGTATTTCTTAATATATTACAACTTTTCATCATAAAGTAATTTTGAAATCCTTCTTTTTTTTTTATTGAAGGTATTAGAGCGCTTCAAGAGGACTTGAGTCGAGTTCCTCCACATAAAGATGTGGAGGTTTCTAAAAAGAGAAAGAAATGTCTTGTCAAATACTTCTGCATTTCCAAGGAGCGCGTAATGGTTAATATGGAGTTTGCCAATTTCTCGTTTAGGATTGGGAAATTTGGGGAGTGTGATTCTTTACATGATCGATATCATATGGACCCAACAAGTTGGTGGGCCATCCATGGAGCATGTGCACCTATGCTTCAAGGGTTAGCTTTCAAGCTACTTATGTAGCCTTCTTCTTCATTACGTTGCGAGAGGAATTAAAGTACATACTCCTTGTGCACTCCATGAGAAGGAACAAGATGACGCCAAAACTTGCCGAAGACTTGGTTTTTATTCATGGCAATTTAAGTCTTCCATCAAGAAGAACCCCATAAATACAAGGTGAGACTAAGATGTGGGATATTGCTGGAGATACATTTGATTCCTTAGAGCATATTAGGGTGATTGAGGTTGCTAATCTCTTGCTTGATGAGCCAGAGTTGGAGACCGTGGTCTTTACAGATGCTGTTGATTGTGATGAAATTGATGGTGATGAAGAGGCAATTGAAGTTGCATCAAATGAGTGAAATTAGCACTGATATTGGCTTCTTTTTTGCTTTTTGTTCCTTTTTTTTTTTAGGGAAAAGGGATGATCCTCCTTTTTCTTTGTAAAGATTTTATGGTACTATGGATATTTCATGTTTAACGATTACGAGTTATGTTTTAGTGTTGTATTCAATGTGTTGAATATTGATTTTTTTATTGATTATATATAACTAAATATTTATTATTAACATATTAACATGTCCCCGATGTGTATGTGTCTTACTTTTTTGAGAAATGCTGTGTTAGCATTCCGTGTCGTGTCTTATTTGTGTCCCGTGTCTGTGTCCGTGCTTCATGGGGAGTAGCAAACGCCATAGGAAGTAACATCTTAAAAGAGAACTTTATTAATTCAAACTGAGCATGTATAACAGTGAGGCCTAACATCCTCATATAAAGGAGTTGGCTTGATTCCTATTAAAAAATCCTTCCTAATATTAGAATAATCCTAAACAAGATAAGAAACTTACTAATATTAACCCTAATACAATCAAACTATTAATAATATTCTTAAAGATGTCCAATTGGGCTTATGGATTGGGCCCAACGGGTTAGTCGACCTATGGTTTGTCCTACATCAACTCTCTCCGACCTGGAAAAGCTCGACTTTGGCGAATTTGCCATTTTGAGAAACGTCGGGATTTCGATTGCAAGTTTTGGGAAATGTCCTGTTGCATCGAAAATCAATTGCATAAACTTCTACTTTTTTTTTCGATCCACATTTGCATGACAGTTTGAAAACTGGCCACACAAACTTCATGTCTCATTTTGGATGGTTGAATGCAGCTTGACTATGTGATTGGACCAACAGATGCTTCAATTGTTGGCTTTTGAATATCCATGGTTGATCCCCGAAGATAAAGTTAATGTGAGGGATTTCAACAACTTGATATGCTTACGAAACCATTTGAGCAATTGATTTGATTTTTGATGACCCAATTGGATTTGCTGTAAGTGGAGTTACAATTAGATCTTCTGGATGTTCACTAACCTTGCTAACCCGATCAAAGTTTTCAATAGCTACTTGTTTTGTTCTTCCTCTACTCTCTGTGACCCTTGATTAACACTATCAGGAGCAGATTCTGCTTGGTCTGAATTTTTCATGAGATCAGATTTGCCTTGACCTTGCTTAGTTGTATCTTTAATGTCAATTGTCATAGTTGGCATCTCTTTTGATATAATCATTATATCAACATCTTCTATTTTCTCTTTTTGTGGTTATTCAATTGAATATGATGATGTAGGTGAAGACTAGGCTGTTGATGGCAATGGATTGAACCTAAACCATTTTCCTTCCCACGGCAAAGTATATGTATTCATCTCTTTATCATATTGCGCTTTCCGATAAAAAATCCATGTCATCCAAAAATAATGAGCAATATTCACATGGATCACATCACACCAAATTGCCAATCTTGAATGATATTAAGCATCTGCGAGTGACTGGAATTACATAACCATTTGACCATGTGACTTGATAGGGCTTACGAAAGGGCTCAATGGGTAACTGAAGCTTATCAATAACCTTTTGCGTGACAAAATTCATTGCACTGCCACTGTGAACAATCAAATTAGCAACGTTGTCTTTGACTCGTACCTGCGTATGGAACTTTTTGGACTGTCTTCGTTTTTCCTCTTCCATCTCATTTGTATTGAGGAGGCGGCAGATGACAATCATCTGATTATCTTATCCAGCAAAAAGTCTTCCCACAACATGAGCCCATAGTCTTTGTTGCATGCAAGACTGTCTAAGCATACGCTCAACATGAAAGGCATTTAAGTATGCTTTGTAACTGTTTTTGTAATAATTCATATGCTCCAAGATGAACGATCGCAATCCTCTGATATAACGAGCTAAATCATGTGTATTATTCTCATGTAATGCACATGTATCTTGCAACTCCCAAAACTGGTAGGTATATTCATCGACTGTCCAGTGTTCTTGTTTCAAATTAAGAAATTGCTCAAAATAGAACTCATTCTCAAATGACCAATCTCCATATGTAAATTTATAAAAAATTGTTTGCAGTTCATTGGAGTTTCCAAAAATCTTCATGATGACATAAGATGCAAGGGTAATAATTTGTAATTGCTTTCCAAAAATGGGCTGACCTCTAGGCTGGGTCTTTTTCTTTTTCCTATTGGTGGTCTCGGCATAGGCTAGGTCAGACTTGGACTTGTAGGTCCAACTTAACTAGACTCAAACCTGCCTAGGGTCAGGTCAGAGCCAAACCTATGGTCCAACTGTAAGCGGAATGAGGAACAACACATGGAGAAAATCTTCTCTTCGTCTCAGGTTCTGTGTAGACAAACGTAAAGAAAGAAAAGGACTTATCTGCTGGCTGCAACGAGAGAACTAGTGGGGAGACGGAGTTGCTGATGGCGAGGAGCCTGGTTAGTCGTTGCAGCGGTTAATGGCGAGGAGGCTGAGCTGCTGTTAGTGGGATGGAGGCCTTGCTACTATGCAATAAGGTGCGGTGATGCTATTGCAGTTTAGGTATGCTTTTTAACACCCTAGTCTCTTTCCACTTCTTCCTTTTTCTTTTGGATGAGGTCAGTGATTGACGACAGGTTTACGATTTGTCGGGAATGGGCATGGATGGTTTGGGAGTTTGTTTGGTGTGATTTAGGAAATAGTTGGGATGCCGAAAAAGGAATTAGGGTTTCAAGGATCTCGGGTGAAGGTGGGTTTTAGGGATTTGGCAAGGTGGGTTTTGGGATCTGGGTTGGAAGTTTGGGGTTTATGGGTTCAGGAAAGGGTTTGTGGAGATGGGCGACGGACGGTGTTCTACGGAAGTAGTTTAGGGGTTTAAGTGGGGTTGATGATTTTTTGTTGCTAAGATTAGGAGATTCTTTCAATAATTTCTCCTTGATTGTAGTCCAAAATTGGGTACTTCAACAACTATATATATGATGGTTGATCCTCAAGAGAAGGAGACAAATTTCACTCATTCCCTTCGGATAGTTTCAAGATTTCCCTCTTCTGTGAGAGAATGTCATGAATGTGATGATGATGGTCAATGGTTTACATAAGTTTATTGTGGTTTTTTTTTGGAGGTAACATGGCTCATGCAACATTTTTACATGGTAAGTCAAGAAGCAGATGGTAATTACAAGGTCCATTTCTAAAGTGAAATATCAGACTATGGCCAAAATCCTGGGAACTTCTTTTTTTCGTTTTTTGATTAGTAACATGACTTGAACCTTCAAGCTCAAGGTTGCAAAAGTGAGCACCTTTCATTCTGCTGTGGGCTTTTGTCAAAATTTTGTGAATTTATTTGGCTAAAATAATTTATCGAAGAGCTTGGTTTTCAAGTGAAAATTTAATTTGTAAGCATTGTGGTGACCAGTGTACCATCTATATCCCCTTGAATCCCGTGTTTCATGAATGGACCATGCATGTTGAAGACGATTGTGTAGTTCCTTTGTAGGAAAGATTGCTAAGGGATGACAATAAAAAGAGAAATGAAAAGACTGCCTAGAGATTTATCTCCACATCATTTGAGAAGTCAGAAGAGTCAACTATCCAATATATATTAAAATATTATGAATATTGAAGAATTCAATATTCAGATGTATATAATCTTGGACAAACCATCTTGGACACATAAGGTATAATTGACATATTCTCCAATTTGGAAGTGTTGGACACATGGCACTATTTGCACTTAGATTGAATGCCTCAAACAATGGAACTCTTATTATTAATGTTATTTTGTGCACGTTTTTTTCCCTTCATGCAAATAGACATTATTTTCAATATGAAATTGTAACTCTTAAACCTTTAACTTTTTGTTAGAATTTGCAATTATCCCACAAATTCTTGTGCGGTTGGATAACATTAATTGAAACTATGTACAGGTAACTGGTGTAGGAATGAATACGGAATGGGGATTGCTGATGGCCAGCATCTCAGAGGATACTGGTGAAGAAACACCATTGCAGGTATTGTATTCTAATATTTGATCTACATGTTGTAACCATCATTTGCCTCTTATGCATGGGATAAGAACATGGGTTTTACATATGTAAATGCTACATATGCATATGCTACACTTGTGAAGCACATTACCATGTTTGTGAAAATCACCATCTTCTCATGAATAAAAGAGTACATCCAATGGTTTTAGATCTCTGTGTTCTTCGTATGTTTTACACATTTTTCTCAAAACCCATCAATATTTAATATGTGAAACTAAACTTCCTAATGCTTATTATTAATATGAGAATATTACACGGTTTGGATCATGAATTAGGTCCCATCGCCACAGAAGTGCAAAAAATTAGATATATAGGTTGACGTTTTTTGGATGTTTTTCGCAAATTACTTAAAATGTATGAAGATTAAAGATAAAAGATATTGGGCTTTATTAGTTCAATAAACAAATTGAATGGTTTTGATTACAAATATGAGGCCTGCAGGAAATGGGAAAAAAAAAAAGACTGGTTGGTGGGATTCGACCCATGACCAATTGCATAACCAAATGCAACCACTATGTGAAGACTTGTAGTGGCACCTTTCACAAGTGGGATATGTGAAAATGTCTTAAACCAATTGATGTGTGAAAATTATGTGTAAAAATGGCCTTATTTACGCGCCATTTTCGTATCTCATTTACTCATAGCCTGATGATTTGTAACCATTACATGTGTAAATCATTTACATATGTAAATGAGTGCAAACAAACAAAAAACCCTTAGCAATTCTTGTTTTGCTTTTTTTGGCTATTTATGGATGTATTGAACAGGTGCGCTTAAATGGTGTTGCTACTTTCATTGGCATAGTTGGGCTTACGGTTGCATTTTCTGTTCTAGTTGTCCTTCTTATCAGGTAATATGGACTTTAATGTTACATTCTTTTCAGTCCTGTTATTTAAATTAAATTGATTTTTTCACATTTTGAATTTGTTCAGATACTTCACAGGACATTCAGAAAATGTGGATGGCACTTCTAAGTTTAACAGAGGGACGACAAGTGTTAGTCAGGCTTTAGATGCAGCAATTAAGATTGTGACAATTGCGGTGTGTATCCTATCATAGATGAATTTTTATAAGGGGTGTCTACTCAACAAGCCAACCAACTGAATCATGTATGAGCATGATGCACACTAGAGTTCAGGTGGTTCATCAGGCAGCCCCTAAGATTGTGTCAATACAGGCCCAATAATCTGAGTCCAGGCCCAACCTGTGAATAAAACTCAAATGGAACTGGGTCAAACAAACGGCTGTACATTACCATAATTGGAGATTTACTGTATGTTTGACATAGCTAGGATTGTGGATCTAGATCCATAATAATAAATTGTCTTGCCTGATTGTATTCATTAATTAGCTTGATTATATCTTGCAATTGGGCTTACAGCCCTTATATAATAGTGCAGTCTATCCCTATAGTGGACGGACAATTTCACTCAATATTTCTCTCCATTCTCTTAAACATCTCTATGAGATGACATGGTATCAGACTCTAATTCTTGGTCGTGCATTATAATAGAGAGATCAGTCTCTCTTCATGGAGAACAGATCAAGGAAATATTTTCAAACAGTTCCCGCGGCAGTCAACCATATCATCTATTGTAGATCATCGCTAATCTACAGTGGCCAACCTGAGATAATCAAGATATCACTGTTATTCACTACAGTCTTGGTCAACCACTTCTCTTGGGAATTTTGATTGATTTTTTCATGATTTTTGGGCACCTGGAGGTCGGCTTTTCTTCTCATTCTCATGATTTCCCAATTTTGTGTACTGTTATAATCACGACCGTCCAAAAGCTTGGATCTGAGGACTTTTCAGATAATTTTTCATCTGAAGAAAGACAACTAGGGGCAGAACTGATGTCTGAATTTGGATCTTCATTTTGAACCTTTTGTGGGCCCCATAGTGTGAGCCAGACCTGTGGAACAGAGTCGCCTGGGTGATTTGCTAATGTTTCTAAAGCACTTTTTCCTGAGCTGCTCAAACTCCAACAGAGTAGTCTTTGTCATCAATTTCTAGTGAAACTTTATCTTGAGTATGAATCTGATTGCTCTAGCTTGATGAATAGAGTTCCACCCCCTAGATTGATGATTGTCTTCAAGAACTACTTAGAGAAGAACAACGCCAGCTGACAAAGGCTTCTCTTGAACAGAAAGCTCAGGATAGCATTATTCATGTTTCATATGTTGCTAAAGGACGGCAACCTGCTTTGGACACAAGTAAAGTGAAATGTTATAGTTGCAATAACTATGGCCATTATGCCTTGCAATGCAAACATAAAACTTGCAACTACTGCAAAGCATCTGGCCATGCCATTTCAGAATGTCGGAAACGTCCAATGAATACTGCCCCTCGTGCCTATGCGGCCGCCACTTCTCCTCCGGTCACTTTTGATCTAGGTGATTCTTTTTCTACTTGGTTCTTCTGCCCAGTCTGTTACCTCTACACAGCCTAGCTCTCCTACTTCAATAACCCCGGAGAGAGTCCAATAGATGATCATCAATGCATTCTCTGCATTTGGCCTTTTAAGTAAAACTTCATCCCTCTCCTCCCATTGGTACTTAGACTCGGGTGCTACCAACCACATGACATCATCACGTACGTCCTTGACAAACATTGTTGAATATAAGGGTGGCCGTAAAGTTCAAACTGTAAATGGAGAAAATCTACCCATTACGGCCATCGGTGATGTTATTAGTCCATTACCTTTAAAAGATGTTTTTGTTTCCCCAAAGTTGACTGCAAACCTAGTTTCTATTGGTCAACTAGTTGACAACAATTGCATTGTCTCTTTCTCCTCCTCTAGTTGTGTTGTGCAAGACTGAGAGTTGGGGAAGGTGATCGTGAGGGGGCCTAGACTTGGTAGATTATTTTCCCTTTTTGTGCCTTCAATTATGGAGAATAAACCTACAAATAGGTTGTTTTGCTTTTTGTTATGAATAATTGTCAAATGTGGCAAAATAAGTTAGGACATCACTTTGTCAACTTTGTTCAATTCTGGTTTATTAAACAATTTTGGTTCTTGTGTTCCTTTTGATTGCAATGCATATAAATTAGGAAAAAGTAAAGCTCTTCCTTTTCCAAACCTACATCTCATAGTATAGACTGTTTTGACCTGATTCAAAGTGATGTTTGGGGAGTAACACCTCAAATTTCACTTTCATTGATGATTACAGTACATTCACATGGATTTACTTACGGCATTCTAAATCTACTATCCTCCTTTTAAAATTTTCGTTACCTATGCTGGGGATCAATTTTCAAAATGCATTAAAATTCTGCGATTAGATTCAGGGGGGGAGTATGTCTCTGCAGAATTTTAACTGTTTTTACAAGAAAAAGGAATTGTATCACAATGGACATGTCCATACGCTCGACAATAAAATGGAGTTACAAAGAGAAAGAATAGACATCTTCTTGATGTTACTCAAGCTTTCTTACTTGAATCTTCAATGCCTACCCGTTTTTGGGCTGAAGCTGTCACAACAATCCATCTCATCAATGTGCTCCCATCTTAATCCATTGGCAATGAGAATCCATATTTCCAACTGCACTACATAAATCCTACCTTTAATCATCTTCATCTTTTTGGTTGTGTATGCTTTGTTTTTTTTCCTCAAAATTAAAGAATAAAATTAACCACTCAATCTGCTAGATGTGCCTTCTTAGGTTATACCTCTCATCAAAAGGGTTTTGTTTGCTATGATCCTACTGCTAGACGCATCAGGATTTCTCATAATGTCATTTTTTTTTAAATGAATATATATTTTTTCTAAAATTATCTTGAACCTGTGGATTGTACTACCAGTGTCCTATTGATGGATTTTCCTAACAAAACACAGATTTCTAGGTTTAAACCTAATTATGTGTATCACAGATGGGGAAAAGCTACTGCTACAAGCCAGCACCCTCAATACCCTCCACTGATGCTTGGTTCACCTATGACAAGTACCTTCGTCGTTCTCCTCAGATCACTCGTCCTCCTGTTCGATATGGTTTTACATATGCTTGTTTAATGGCTACTCTCTCGTCTACCTTTATACCCGAATCCATTCCTAAGCTGTGCAACATGAATGTTGGACATGCGCTATGCGAGTAGAATTAATTGCGTTAGAGAAGAATCATAAATGGGATATTGTGGATTGTCCATCTACCGTCATACCCATAGGCTGTAAGTGGATCTTTTCAATCGAACTCAAACATGATGGTTCTTTGGATAGGCACAAAGCTCGCCTTGTCGCTTTAGGGAACGAAAAGGAAAAGGCATTGATTATGAGGAGACATTTGCTCCTATTGGTAAAATGACAAGTGTTCGATACTTCTTGCCGTTGATGCCTCTCAATAATGGCTATTATATTAGATGGATGTGAAGAATGCTTTCCTTCACGGTTGCGCAAGTCTCCCTATCGGCTAAAGCAAGCTCCTTGAACATGGTTTGCAAACTAAAAAGAACATTGTATCAGCTTGAATTCACTCAAAGTCCTTATGATCCCTCGCTCTTTCTTAGACACATGGTTATAGGCATAGTTGTTAAATCGTGAATCGTATTGTGAATCGCTCGAGGGGGTGAATCGAATTGAGTCGTGAATTGAATCGCGAATCATTGGATATTTTTTATTTTTCTCAATATAGATGGAAAATAGTAATATTTATATATATATATAAACAGAGAAAATTATGAATGTCCCTAATCTATCTATTTTTCATCCATGTCCACATCAATACATGAAAATTATTAGCATCTTAATATACTGCTACAAAAACCATTGAGCATTATTAAGATATAAAAAAAGTAACATATCTATCATATCAAAACAAAAAATATACATGTAGTTTGTAGAATCAAAATGCCCAAGTATTTAAAAGGAAAAAAATTATACTTGCATTAGAATTGTGATGTTGGCCATTTGCATTCCTTTTTTTTTATTTTTACTATGCCATAACTCTAAAATACTCTTTCCATTAATAGTCCATGCAACAAGGGTAGTGCAAATTCAAATATTCATTAGTTGATGAATCACAGAAGCACTAAAATTAAAGAATTACCAATAGGCGGCCCCCACTAGTTGATAAAAAGGAAAATTTTAGATTCCATCACCATGTAGGCCCGACAAGTTGATGAGGAAAAAATGGAGATGCAAAAAAACATACGAGGGAAAAAAATCAGACACTAGCTCCCAAACAGCAAGACTGATTTAGGTCCATCAGTAGGGCTCAACATCAATTACACTTCAAATATATATATATAGTAACGTTGACAAAAAAAAAAAAAGAAAAGAAAAGATGCAAATCTGCTCAGATGTGTTTTAGATTTTGGTTGCTGAAACAGATGATAGATCCATTGTGGTTCTCAATTGGAGAAATAAAAGGGGTGAGAGACTAAAAGTGATATGGGAAAAAAGTGAAATTTTTGTAAGAATGCTAAAGTAAGCCGTTGGACTTTTCAAATTACTACCTTTGTGAAACAATCGAATCATGAATCGTGAATTGAATCGCACGATCTTCAATCCAATACAATTCTATGGTGCGATACAAATCGTTTTTCCACCGATATGATACCAATCGTATGATTGAAATCACGAATCATACGATATTGGCAACTATGGCTACAGGTGTTTTTGTTCTTCTAGTATATGCTAATGACATTATTATCATAGATACTAATGTTGATATGATCAAAACGCTTCAAACTTCTCTGAGCACCTCCTTTCATATGTAGGATTTGGGTCCATTGCATTATTTATTGGGCTTGGAAATAGAGCAAACTACAAGTGGTCTATTTGTCAATCAACATAAATATACCTTGAGCAAACTGCTAGTGGTCTATTTGTCAATCAACATAAATATACCTTGGTCCTAATCGCTCTTACTGATCTTCAAAGCTCCACTCCTGTTGATATGCCATTGAAAGTTAATTTAAAATTACGAAAGGATGATGGATCATTACTTCCCGACACACACATATATTAGCGATTAGTGGGAAGTCTTGTTTATCTCACTATTACCAAACTAGATATATCGTATGCTATCAACCTTGTAAGCCAATTTATGAATGCTCCAAGACACCTCGATTTGACTACTGTGAAATGGACTATCTATTACTTGGTAGGAACTTCCATTTGTGGATTGTTTTGCCTTAAGCAAATCCTCTCTTTCTGACAAACTACACTGACGCTGATTGGGCCAACAGTCCTGATACACGTTGGTCTACAACTGGATGGTGCATGTATCTTGGAAAATCCGTAATATCATGGAAGTGTAAGAGACAAGAACGTGTATCGAAGTCTTCGTCCAAAGCCAAATATGGGTTTCAGTTTGTTTAGAAATCCTATGGCTTTGAGGAGTTCTTTCGGATATGGGTATTACGTGAACTACTGCAATTCCCTTGCATGCAGATAATATTGGTGCCATACGAATCACGGAAAATCCAGTTCATCATGAACGCACCAAACGTATAGAAGTTGATTGTCACTTTATTCGTGACGAATATGGGCGAGATGTGATTAGTTTTCCTCATGTCCCTACTCCCCACGGAGCTTCAGCTTGTGAATATCTTCACTAAGGGATTGCCTTGGCCTCGTCATCAGTCTCTAGTTTCCAAATTGATGTTGTATGATTCTTCGGCATCATTTTTTTTTTCTTTTTTTTTTTTTGGGGTTTTGGTTGGGTGGGGGGGGGGGGGGGGGGGGGGGGGGGGTTGTTGTTGTCAATATGGGCCCAATAATGTGAGTCCAGGCCCAACCTGGGAATGAAACTCAAATGGGACTGGGTCAAACAAATGGCTGTACATTACTATAATTGCAGATTTACTGCATATTTGACATAGCTAGGATTGTGGATCTAGATCCATAATATTAAATTGTCTTGCCTGATTGTATTCATTAATTAACTTGATTATATCCTGTAATTAGGCTTACAGCCCTTATATAATAGTGTAGTCGATCCCTAAAGTGGACGAACAATCTCACTCAATATTTCTCTCCATTCTCTTAAGCATCTCTATGAGATTGCAAGATGATCATGCCCCAACTCCAACATCAGGCTTTTCTGCTGTCAGTGTCACATTTTGTGTACAACTAATATTGGTTGGAACAGAAGTGAGCCACTGTCCACATGCAAACCGCATGAGTGACTCACTTGATAAGCAGAACAGCCTATTTTGGGATTAGGACATATCTGTGGGGTCATTCCACCTAATGGGTTAGCTTGGATCTTGTACAAGTAAACCATAGAAATGATTTCTCAATAGTCTTGTCATTTGTGTCTTTTCATCTCTTTTGGACATTTTATATAATTGAATTTTTGACATAATGGTGACTAATCATGAAAGTGCTATTTAGGTTACTATTGTGGTTGTTGCTGTCCCCGAAGGGCTCCCTCTGGCTGTTACCTTGACGTATGATTTACTAATTTCATATTTATATTTGATCTTTGAGACTATATGCTTGTTTGAGGAAAATAAATTTTCTTGTTTCTGTGTCATCTCAGTCTTTCCCTTTTTTCCTTCTAAATTCTGACAGCCTCGCATACTCAATGCGGAAGATGATGGCAGACAAGGCCCTGGTATATACTTTTCCTTAAATATCTATCTACATTCATTGTTTCTGTGATTAATATAATCATAATGGGGTTAGATGGCGCGCAGGTGCGGAGGCTTTCTGCTTGTGAAACAATGGGCTCTGCTACTACAATTTGTAGTGATAAGACTGGAACTCTAACCTTGAATAAGGTGGGTTCTTATTCTTATTCTAAGTTATATTTCTTTCCTTTTATGTTTAGTCCTTTTAAATTTGTATTTTAAGAGGTAAATTTCTATAGTTTATGAATATTTTTATGTTTAATTTTTCTATATTGTTTTTTGCTGATTGCTTAACTTATTCACAGTTGCATTTTAAAAGGTTAGTGTTTTATGTTGTTGCAGATGACTGTTGTTATGGCTAATGTTGGTGGAAAAAGAATAGATTCATCAGATAGCATTCTACTCTTGCCTTCTAATGTATCCAATCTATTATTTGAAGGCATTGCACAAAATACCACAGGCAGTGTTTTTACGCCCGAGGTAATTCTTTTTTTTTTTTTTTTTGTTGGTTCTGTGCACACTCATACTTGTTTTTGATATATCTTAGAGACTTAGATGGCATGTTGTATGAGGCAGATAAGTTCATGGCCATTACAAATGTTGTGCTATCTGAACTGTGGAGTTATAGGTGTTTTACTCGCATCATTTCTATCTCTCTGGAATCTTCAATATTGTGAGGGAAAGATTCATCATTTGTATCTCTTAAGGTCCATGAAGCCAAGATTATGCTTCAATGCCTCAAAACATACCCCTCAAGAAATTGTCTCTGACGAGTCCCTATGAAATTGTGTGGCATGCATCAATCCCATATGTGCTTTAATTCTTTCATTGCGTTCGTGGCATATTGACTTATAAGTGTCATGTTATGTTAAGAAAAAGAAAATATTAGTACCTGATCGGGTCTTTGATGGAGGCCAAACCATTGGTCGGCCAACCTGTTGGCCCTGTCCATAAGCCCAATTGGATACCCAGTTATTTAGAGATATTATAAGTAGTTTAGTTTGATTAGGATTAATATTAGTCAATTCTTTTTTTATTTATGCTTATTCTAATATTAATAACTTTGTTTCTTAGAGATTAAGCCAACTCCTCTATATAAGGATGTTGGGCTTCGTTGTTTGGAATGCTTAGTTTTTAATCAATAAAGTTCTCTTTGAAATTTGAGATGTTATCTCTTATGATGTTTGTTTCTCTTGTGAGGGTGCCCTAGTGGCTGAATCCTTCTAGATTCGATCAATCTTTTGGAAGATTGATCTATTTTTCAATCGCGGATTCGTGGCTGTGCCAGTCTTGTTTTAGGTGACACATTCAAGAATTTAGTCATTTTCTACATCTTTATTATGAAAGTTCTACGTCTTTATTATGACACTACTATCCTTTTCCTAGTGCAAAAGCGTTTCAACCAGCAAGTCCTTACTGAAATGATTAGAAGATATTGTCTAGGAGACTTTCTTTTGGACTTTGAGATGTGCTTTTGATATCCACGTAACAAGGAGTGTTCATGTAAGGGACAGGATGTTGAGTTTTCAATGAATATGATGATGCTAAACCAAAAGCAGGACCCCTTGAATTCTCTTCAAGGTGGACATGAGATATTCTAAAATCCATTTATTGGGACATTCTGACTCTGAACTTTGCGTGTGTGTGTGTGTGTGTGTTTTTTTTTTTTTTGGGTTGTTGCGGGGGTGGGGGGTGGGGGTGGTTTTGGTTTTGGGTTGGTTTGCTCTCTTCGTAGCAATGACGGGTTGTTTTGGCCTTGTTTTCTAAGAACATTGGTATTGTGGAGTCTCACGTGGCAGAAATCCTGGCCATTTTCAACGCCACTTCAGGTCTCATTTTCATGGAGATCTTGTGGTTGAGAGTGATTCTTTTTATGCTTTTTCTTGGGTCTCCTCTTATTCTTTGGCTCCTAGGAGTTTTCATTCCTTATTCATTGAGATCAAGGCCATTGCTTAATGTAGTGTTCAACCATGTTGAAAGATCTGCGAACTTCTTAGTGGACTCTTTGGTTAAACTAGGGGCAGACAGAAGCTCATCATTTACTGTTGTCTTTCATATGTAATTTTTGTTTTCTTTGCTTCTTTGGCATAAGGCTTTTATACCTTTGACATCCTTTTTTTATTGGGATGTCTATTGTATTTGTTTCTTTCAATGAATTTTCTGTTACCTAAAAAAAATCCCATCTTGATGCCTCCATAATTAGTAAGCAGAAAGTCGAAAAGGCTTGATATCTTACCTCACTAGAGGACTATGCACTTGTGCCCTCACGTGTATTTATATTAGCTGTTGATAATTTTCTAAATATGAGATTGATTTATCCTGTAAAGCACTATATTTGAATTTTTATGCTTATATAAATATAAACGTTTTGGTCAGGATGGTGGAGCTATAGAGGTTACAGGTTCACCAACTGAAAAGGCTATACTTTCTTGGGCTGTCAAGGTATGCTAGCATGTTCGTTGAACTTTGCTTTTTATTCCATTGAATTCCTTGTGCTTATTTGAACTTATGGTTATTCTTTTTTATAGCTGGGGATGATGTTTGACGATGTAAGATCGAAGAGTAAAGTTCTTCATGTAGTCCCTTTCAACTCTGAGAACAAGCGTGGGGGTGTTGCAGTACAAGTGGTAATGATTTCATTTTATTAATTCAATTGATTTTTTGTTATGTATCATAATATGCAGAACTGCTCACTAGCTTTACTTGATGTTGGGGACACTGGTGTTTAAATCTTGGACCAACCCGTGCCCTGCCCATGTTGGGATGGATTTGAGTGGCGAAGTCAGGCCCTTGGGCTGGTCTTGCATTTATTTGCTTGTCTTATTCCCAAATGGGATAGACTGAGTCTATGAATGTCCAGTGGTTCAACTAATGGCTGTTTATAGATCGACATGTCATGCGACGAACTTAGTATGCTGCAAATGGGCTGTGCAGGCAACTACTGATGCAGATGGCCTTGAAGATCATATGATTGAACAGGCATTGGCATTCATGGAAGCATTTGATCAACCCCACGGGATTCCATATCTGAAGTGATCCAATGAAATTAGAACTCAAACGGCTGAATTGTATTGAAAAATACAACATTTAGGGGCTCTTTTAATAAATCTGAGCATGACAAGGGGTTTATTGAAATTCTACAAAAAATTAATTCAGTTCAACCATGCAGCTGGAGCAGTACATGCCCAAATAGGAACCAAAACCAGTTTGGTCCAAGGCCCATTGGGTTGCCCAGGGATCCTCTTTCAGATGGTGTGGTCCACCATTTGAATAGGTGGGTCATGTGGGCTGCTAATTTCCTTGTATTGGTACATTATAAGTTGGCTAGTATTAAGGGATTTTGGGGTTATATATGTGGTTTTGCAGTCTGCTAGGGATACGTAATGAACTGATGACATCTTTATCTTTGAATAACAATTGAGAACTCCACTTTTGAATTCTGTTGTACTTTCTAACTTTGATTTTCTCTATTCCTTTTGTGTTTTTTGGTGTAAACCACTGTTTGTGTGCATCATCTACTGCTTAGTCTTTCTCTCATCCCAGTGAGTGACAGTCACAACACTATTACACAGTACTGTTTTTTTATTTTTTTTAACAGTTGCGGTACTGTCTTGAAGATTTGACTTGGAACGTCCTTCAGTTCCATTGACTGGATCATGGTATTGAATTTACTGAATATTAGGCCTGAACTAAAAAGTCAGCTTAGACAGGCTATGTTCGTCCTTAGCCCACGTACTCCAATCTAACTAATGATCATAGCAAATGGCAAATCATGATTGTTTAGAAAAACTTGAAAATCAACTTTAAACAGATCACCACACGGATAAAACGAGGAGTATAACTAGAAGCATTTATCCCCAATTGTTAATCCATTAATTGATAGGTCTTCAATCCTTGGGAAGAAATACTCACACTAATGGAGAGGAGAGAATTGCAAAACCATTGATTTTATTGAATAAGAATTGGCACAACCATGATCCACGATTGAAAAAATAGATCAATCTCCTAAAGGACTGATCGAATCCAAGATGGATTTTAGCCACTAGGGCACCCTCGCAAGAGGAGCAAACACTATAAGATATAACATCTCAAAAGATAACTTTTATCAATTGATATTGAGCATTCATAACAATGAGGCATAACATCCTTTTATAGAGGAGTTGACTTGATCCCTATGCTACAAGACTTACTAATATTAGAATAAGCCTAAATAAAATTAGAAACTCACTAATTTGTCAAACTACTAATAATATTTGTAAATAACTAGATGTCTAATTGGGCTTATGGACTAGGCCCAACGGGTTGGCCGACCTATGGTCTGGCCTGCATCAACTCTTTCCAGTTTGGAAAAACTCGACTCCAATGAGTTTGCCAACTTGAAAAGTGCCGGGAGGAGTTGGACCGCAAGGTGTGGGAAAGTTCCTCCTAGGTCGAAAATCAGTCGCACAAACTTTTGTCTTTTCTTCAAATCCACATTTTTATGACATTGCTTGGAAACTTGTTGCATTCTTTTCCTCCACGTAAAAAGTGTGTTGGATGCGTCTCATCTTTGGATGCATGAATGTTGCTCGAATGCGTGTTTGTACCAACAAATGCTTCAATTGTTGGATTTCAGATATCCAATCTACATTTCTATGATATGGCTTGAAAACTTGTTGCATTCGTTTCCTCCACATAAAAGTATAATGGATGTGTCTCATCTTTAGATATATGAATGTAGCTCGGATGTGTGCATGGACCAACAGATGCTTCAATTGTTGGATTTTAGATATCCATGTGTGATCCCCAAAGATGAAGTCAAAGTGAGGGACTTCAACAACTTGATCTTCTTGAAAAACCACTGGACCAACTGATTTGATAGCCGATGACCTAATGTGATTCATTGGAAGTGTAGTTACAACTGGATCTCCAAGATGTGCAATGTCCTTACTAACTTGATCAAATTCTATAATGGCTGGTTGTTCTTGTTCTTCCTCAACTTTTTGTGGCTCTTGTCGTGTTCTGAATTTTCCATGAGATGAGCTTTGCCTTGACCTTGCACAGTTGTTGCATCATGGATGTCAGTTGTTATGGTTGGCATCTCCTTCGGTGCAATCATGATGTTAATTGCTTCTTTTGGCTCTTTGATTCTGTGATAGAAGGTAATAATGCAAGAGGAGTGGCTTGTGGTGATGAGAATAGAGTTTCTAAGGCCGCCATTGAATTCGTCTTCCATTCCACGTAAAAGTGTAAGTATTATCCGCATGGTCGGTGACAAGGATAAAAACAGCGGTAACGGCAGGCATAGCGGCCTGCCATCAGAATACTATGTAGCGGGTGCTATATAGTGATAGCAGCACTATGTAGCGGTGTAGCGGTGTGAATTGAAAAAATCATAAAAAAATTCTAAAAAATTTTTAGAAAATCCAAAATATTAGAAAATGATAGAATATATGATTTTCTTGCAAAAGTAATTAAGATAAAGGGGTGTTGCGGTCCCCTCATTGCATGAGGTCCTGTATCACTATATTAATAGAAAACAAAAGTAATGATTATTTTTTTCGCATGTATTCATGTTGTTATGCTAACTTAGAAACTAATGAAAGGCTTATTAAAAAAACTATGTGATGAAAAAATATCATCAAAATAAATAATGCATTAAAATTAAAGTCAAGACTCAAGACTTAAAAAGATGAAACTTAGGAGTGCCATAGTAAACACTAAATAGTAAATAGTCAATACAATAAATGTTGAATTACATAATAATTAATAATTCCATAAAAACACTCCACTTGAGTGGAACTGTCTGTATCAACTTCAATTCAACGAGATCCTACGTGCTTTAGTGTTTTTTCAAGAATAGAAGGGGGATCCTATTTGTTTTGGTTGTCTTTCAAGTATAGAAGGGTAGAAGAGTTGAGTAAAAATTATATTTAAAGAGAATAAGTAAAAAAAATAAGCTTTAATATTATTTCAAATTTTCTTTAAAAAGAGCCATCAATCACACTCCGTAGTGGGCCATAGCGGTCACAGCAGTCCCATAGTGGCTGCTACGGAAAATAGTTGCACTACACTCGATATAGCGACCACTGCACTACATAGTGGTAACTATTTTCATCTATGGTCTGTGATGACCTTAAGACGACAAAGCCATGGGTCACCAAGTAAAATGTGTGCAGCATTATAAGATTAACCTCACACTTGACATTGTCTTCATAAGAACCAAGATTGATTGGAACAATACACTGTTGACAGATTGGAAGAGCATAATCATCTACCCATGTAACTTGGTAAGGCGGCTGGCGTTTTGTAGTTGGCAATTGCAATTTATCAACTGCTTCTTTAGATATAACATTCATAGTACTATTACCATCAATAATGATATTACGTCTACCTTTGAAATTAACTCGTGTCTAAAAAATAAGAGGTAGATTTTTATCATCATCATCCATTGCATTATCTGCAACTAAAAGGTGCCGATAAAGGAAAAGCAAAGGATTTTGGTCATTAAGGTCTGAAACTCTAAATCATGTTTCAGATAAGGAATTGCTCAAAATAGAACTCACTCTCAAAATACCAATCGCCATACGTATATTGATACAAAATTGCTTAAATTTCATTGGATTTTTCAAAAGTCTTCATGATGACTTGAATGCAAAGGCAAGAAGAGTGCAGCTGCTTATGAAAAATGGACGACCTGCTAGGGAGGGTGTAGGGAACGATGATGATTGACGAGAAAAATCTGAGAAGTATGCACGTCTTTTCGGCAATCGCTCTTTGTCTCTGATACCAATTGGCATAGCCACAATCCATGATCGAAAAAATAGATTAATCTACCGAAGGATTGATCGAATCCAAGATGAATTTAGCCACTAGGGTACCATCACAAGAGAAGCAAATATCATAAGAGATAACATCTCAAACGATAACTTTTATTAATTGAAACTGAGCATGCATAACAGTGAGGCCTAACATCCTAATATAGAGGAGTTAGCTTGATCCCCAAGCAACAAAACATATTAATATTAGAATAAGCCTAAATAAAATAAGAAACTCACTAATTAGTCAAACTATCAATAAAATAAGAAACTCACTAATTAGTCCAATTGGGCTTATGGACTGGGCCCAATGGGTTGGCTGACCTATGGTCTAGCCTACCTAAAAATGCCAAAGCGACCAAATCTAGGGGTGGACATTCCACATGCTTTCTGCTTTTATAACCACAAAAGAAACCCTAATCTGCCAGTCTTATGATAAGTGATAACAAATGAACATAGAGTTTGTGAATAATTTCCATGATATTAATGAGAGATTTCATCTTCTTATATAGAGTATTCTGTCTCTAAATACAGTAAGATTGACAATTTCAATCCCTTGATTGGGTAATTACAATTAATGACTATATAATCAAATCTCCTAATGAGGAATTATACAACTATACATGATTGCTTGTTTGACCACATGTGAAATATGATAATTAGTAAGTGGGTCTGGGCTTAGGTGTAAGTGGGTTTGGGTTTAGGTGATTTGACGCTGACTTGGCCCATGTAGGTCCAAATGGAGCTACATTAACATAATCTTAGCCATCCATCCTTTCTAACTGAAAAAGAAAGATTGCTACAAATATAGTCTTTGCATAACTCAGCAACAAAAGAAGAAAATTAGAAAGTTTCCAAGAGATTTGGGTTTTGAATTGGACACCCATTTGGAGTGAGATTTGATCCCAGTTACTTCTTATCTTTGCCTCATATTTTAGAAAGCTTTCACATTCTAGGATTTTTCTTTGGAAAGTTTCTAATTAACATCTTGTTACATAGGAAGTCATTGGGCTTGCCACCTTCTATCGGTTATGGGCCCATGTTTTGTGCTTGTAGAGCTAATCACATGGTGTGAACATGGGCCATCTCTAGACATCCATCTTGACCTGATTAGGGCTCAACAAAATAAAGGTCATTATGTAGTGCTGGTCTTGCCGAAGCAAGGTCCTGGGAGGATGCAGCTGGAGACAGACCTAGGATTTGGCAATTTTGCACGAAGTTGCAGGTCATAGGTCTCAAAAATGCATTATCAGGCATGACACCTGAGACTTTTACTATTTCACCAAAGCACAAAAGTGAGTGAAGCATTCATGTAGGAGACATGAAAAGATGAGGGAGGTCATATCAAAAGTATAAAAATTCAAAATCTCCCCCTTCTTTTTCAAAATAAATAAATAAATAAATAAATAAGCAACCTTCTCAGGCCACTACATGAGAAAAAAGCCATCTACTTCTTACAAGAGAAAAAAAAATGAAAGATTCTTTATCAAGCCGCTAAAGACAAAGCCATCACATTATGATTTGACCTCATATTTTATTCTCTCTTGATTTAAGGCTTCACTTCACTTCACTTTACAAGTAAATTACCCAAACAGGGACTCTTAAGGGACTGATTTGGGTCCTCATTAAATGCAGCATATTTGATTTCCAATTTGTGACTCATCTTAAGCCCAAGTTGACGATCCAATGTTAGATTTGATCCCCTTCTTCTTGATTGGCCACCAATTGAGATGGATCAAAAGGTTATTTGATCAATTAATTCAATCCAAATAATCAAAGGCTTCATCACTTGCTACTCCATCTCTTTAGTTGCCTTCTAAAGATCATCCGTGCCATTCAATGGGGCATCAATTAGATCCGCACCATTGGGAAGCTCATCTACCTGATCTGCAACATCATTTGGATAGTTGTTGTGGATCAGCAACGAGTCTTCATCCTGCACATCCTCCTCTCAATTATCTGCATTGAAAGACAATTTTCCATAAGATGGAATGTTATTCTGTCCATACATGCTCACTTGGGGAATCCTGCTCGGGTGGTTCCAAGAACAACTTTCAAGTTATCTTTGACGAAAGTGAAATTATTCTTGAATCCATCATTTAGAGTTTTTATATCACACACCCATGGCCTTTCCAATATTACATGACTTGCATCTATCTGCAGAACATCACCCCCAACATGATAATGATACTTCAATCAATTGAGAAAGAATTGAAAACACCTCGTTGTGACTTTCTGCTTATTCCAAGATAGGTTGTAAGGGTTGGAAGTCTCTCAGAGGGCAGCTTTAATTTATACACCACATGATTCACCGCTATGTCCTCACAACTCCCACTATCAATTATAAGATGGCACTTGCACTTTTCTGCAATGCAAGTGGTATGAAAAATTCTTTTGTGGCACCTTTGATCACTTGACGAGACCCAGGGTGCCATAAGTGTCTTACCAATGAATAAGGGAGGTTATCCATCACCAAAGATCACATCATTATCTCCTGCTGTCCTGCATGCTCATCAGATATGGGTCGACCATTGTCATCATCATAATAACTGGCTTCATTGTGATTACTATCATTAATGGATTTATTCTTAGTAACAACTACCATACATTTACGAAGATGTACTGAAACATGCCTCAGTTCTCCACATTAAAGGCATTTAATTATCCCTTTTCCCTTATCATTACTTGGACACCCCCAACTGTAGATTTGCAACATGTGATGAATCATGTTCATCTCTCCTTTGTTTTGGATCATCAATATCAATCACGTTCATCTCTCCTTTGTTTTGGATCATCCATATCATATGCTCATCATGAATCAAATCACTATTGGCTCAATTAGACAGTAGACTAACCACTTATGTACTTCTCTTTTGATATTTCGCAGTAGCCCTTGCACATTGATAAGCCTCAGCCACTTTTAAAAAAAGTAATTGGACAAATCAGCTTCCATGATGGATTCAGACCATGCTTGTGATATGCAACAAGTTGGTCCTCTGTCTCTGAGATGCCATTCATTACTACAAGATTATGAATCTCATCGGTATACTCATCCATGGTCCTTTTTCCTTTGTTGGATTGAATGTAATTTCATTTAAAAAAAGTTGTGGGGCATACAGTGGAAGCATGTATTCCTGCATCTTTTTTTTTTTTTTAATCTTTGAGCATGAGGTGATTCTTTCTTTTCCCATCCTTTGCATCATCACTTAATCTTGTGTCCCCATCCTTTCCTGGCAACTAATTTGAATTTCTTTGAATCCAAGATTTCTTTATATTAATCTTGTGTCCCTATCCTTTCATGGCAACTAATTTTGACTTTCTTTGAATCCAAGATTTCTTTATATTAAGAAATAGTTTTCTCTAACCATCCCCAAAATTCATTACTACTCATATAGTCGTCTTACCATTAAACTCTGGAATTTTGATCCTTAAATTAAGATCATCTTCTCTTTCATACATCTCTTTTATGTTCCATGGTTCCAAATTGCAGAGTTGTTATGGAATGGACCATGAAAGCTATTGCCCATATCTTATCCCTATATCTGATCTGTCACTAGAATGTGATTTGTGAGGATTGAATTGTTCCAACCATGGAGTCAGATTTTCAGCTAGTCACAAAATTTTTATTTCATGATCGCACAGATTTGGTTGATCTCCCCCATCATTCTCCACATTACGTAATTCGACCATGTCCATATGCTTTATGGTTCAACATATTTATTGTCAAAGAATGAAAACAAATAATCAAACCAACAGGATCCTTTGGCTCTAATACCAACTGGTGTTTCACAAATCAGACTCTCTATCACAGCCAAATGGCAAGTCCCGATCGATTGAAAAAACCACAAAGTCAATTCTAACCAGATCAACAAGCATATTGGGGAAACAAGGAATAAAAGTAGAAGACAACTTACCACAAGTCTCTGATCCAGTACTTGATAGGTCTTCAATCCTTGGGATATAAACACTCAAACGAATGGAGGAGATAGAATTACATAGCCATCTAATGTTATTGAATGAAAATTTCAAAATGTCCAAGCTAGTTCGGACTTCCCACATCCTTTGTTTTTTATAATGTGATGAAAAAATTCTTGAACTTCTAATCCTAGTTATCCATCCTTTCTGACTCATAAACAGAGTCTGTTAAAAATAAAGACCTTGCACAACTCAACAACTTTAAAAAAGAAAATTAGAAAGTTTATAAGAGACTCAAATTTTGAATTGGATGCCCATGTGGAGTGTGATTCAATCCCACTTGCTTCTTATCCTTGCCTCCTATATTTTAGAAAGGTTTCCCACTTTAGAATCTTTCTTTGAAAAGTTTCCAATAAACATCTTTCTTGCATAGGAAGTCTTTGGGTGTGGCACCTCTTATGGTTGTGGATCCCATGTTTTGTGCTTGTAGAACTAGTCACATGGAAGTGAGCATAGCCAGCTCTAGACATCCATCAGGGGCCTCATTATGTCTCAGCTGGGCTTGATTACATTGTTCAAATGGATCCCTATGGAATTGATCTGGTCCCTATTAAATTCAGCATATATATTTTTTTTCCAATTTGGGATCTATTTTAAGCCCATCTCATTTATCCAATGTTAGTTTTGATCCCTTTTTCTTGATTGAGCCCCAATTGAGATTGTTCAAAAGGCCATTTGATTGACCAAATCAATCCAAATAATCAAGGGCCTAATAAAAAAAAACCTTGATTATCCACTCCTGCATTAAGTCTCTCTCTCTATATATATATGGCTATATGTCTAATATTTTGCTAAGAGGTACTTCTCACAAATTTGCTGAGAGGTCACTATCCCCAAATGAATTAGTACTCACCATAATTTGAATGATACTTAAAACTTAATAGTTTCTTAAGTTACATTTTTTTTATGAAATTTAATTCAATAGTGACTGTAATTCAAATTAGGGTGAATCTTAATTCATGGAGGGTGGTAATTCATGGAGGGTTAGTGACTGTGAGGGCGTTGAATTTTATCATGGGATTTCACACCCAGTGGTAAAACAGTTACCACATGCAAATCTATGGCAGGTACTAGATGCCAATGGGCAGAAAAAAATTACATGTTCGAAGGGAGATTTGAACCCATGACCTCTAAAAGAACAACCAATCCTAATTGTCACTTACACTACTGAGATCTCATATGATATAAAATGCACTAAGAATTATATGAAATAAAGATATATGGGGCGGGTCGGGTTGATGCATCTAAAACTCAAAACTCGCCCTAAACCTGACTCAGCTTAGTACATGAAAACCCATAATCAACCTAAATTGATGCAGTATGGGCCTCATAAATGGTCCCCTTTCAAATTACATTAGGACTATGATTATTAGTAGCTTTCTAATTGTATTATTAGGGAATCTATTAATAGATTAGGGTTTGCTTAGGCATTAGGTTTGCTTTTATTATATATATGATTTTGTAGAGAAGAAATTCTCAGACTTAGATTGATTAATAGAACTGTGGGTTTTATCCCTGGAGGTGCGTCCTCTTGTATTGAAGTCTTTTGACAAATTCATAGTGTCCACGAACACGTGCTTCGACACTCTATGCAAGCCCTAACCCTTAGGGCCTGCATTATAAACCCTACCAATATGCTACAAAACCTGCCCCTAATAAGAATGGGTCAGGGCAGGGCTGGTCCTCATGTAAACTTGACCCATTGCCATCCCTATTCATAGTAGAACGTAGCTTATTTATATGAGAAACGGTCTTGTTTGTTTGTGGGGTAGAGTAGAGTAGAGCAAAGTAAAGTGAAATATTTGAAATTCAAATCTTCCCCCTTCTTTTTTTTCCAAAAAGATTCAAATTTTCCCACTTTCTTTTTCAAAAAATGTCAAAAAGAAAAATTCCAAAAAACCATCTACTTTTTATACAAAAAGTCAAAAAGATTCGTTATGAAACAACTGAAAACAAAAAATCATCATAACCCCACATATATTATTCTCTCTTGATTTGGGGTTTACCTTGCTCTACCCCACAAACAAATAGTAAGGATCATCCTTATGGACCAAATCCAACCGTCTGCATAGTGGGGCCCATGTTGTGAATCATCCAAATATATCACACATGATCCCCCTAAATTGCACACGTCCACCAATTTTAGGTCCTATCTAAATAGACTGGACCATTGGATCAACTGCAGATGCGCAATCGATCCAACAGTCCACTCTCTTCAAATGAGACCCAAAATTGGTAGACGTGTGCAATTCGAGGGGATTGTGTGTGATCCATTTGGATGGTTGGCAACATGGGCCCTACTCTGCGAAACGGTCTGCAAGGACGGTCGTCTCTATATATATAGAATAACCTCCGCCAAGCAACCGGTGTTCACAATAAGATGAGCACCATATGTCTAAACACTAGTGGGGCCCAACTTATGATCCATCCAAGCGAACCATGAAACATGCACTAGATACCAAGTTTGGCATCCATCCAAATCAATTGGATCGGCTTAAATTCATTTTGGACAGTGAAGAACTTGGCGGCCATTGATCAAGTGCTTAGGATAATGATTTGAGCCTCCATTGCCGTAGAAGGGTTGGTTGGGCGTCCCCCCCACCCCCCTCCCCTCGCCTCGCCCCAGCCCACCCCGCCGGTATACCCAAGTGGGTCCCATAATGGGACCCACAAAAGAGTGGTGCTCACCTTATGCTCAACAAATGAACTCCCTCTATATATAAACTCCCCGGGCATTCTTTTAAGAAAAACCCCCTTTTCTGATTGGCTAATATATCATATTATTTAGGAAATCAAAGCATTTTTCCATTCCTAATTTTTCTCTTTTAATATGAGTTGGCATGTAAAGATGAGGTAGCATGATTTCATTGTACAAATCAAAAGGGCAAAAACTCCCCTTTTTATAATGGGGAGCTTTTGAATATATACACACACTGACAGGGAAGCTTGTACATGATCATTACTCATATATATTATATATGTATATGGGGAGCACTACACAACGCTCGAGCGTTTTTTAAGAAAAAATGCCCCTCATGGTTGAGCCCACTGAAATACATCATGATCATGGCAGTCTATTAGATGGAAAGATCCATATGAGGACTACCAATATACAAAATCTTGAGTCCATAGGATCATCCTAACCTATGATGATGAAAGTTGGATGAGTGTCAAATTTGGACTAATCATCATTCATGGGGGTGTATGTTTGGAAAGACTAAATTAACTCAACATGGCCCCCCCATGACCAAAAAAAAAAAAAAAACGAGCACAAAAAGGGCATTTTTAAAGTGGGGCGTTCGTTTGAATTCCTTATACATCCCTCACGAAGGGACCGTGTATACTCCGCCATAGGGCCCAATATGGACCCCACCAAGGGATGAGATTGCGGGGATGGAAAGATAGAAGCAAGACCACCCTAGATATCAAGTTTGGCCTCAATCACATGTCCCTAACCCTTTTATCTGTGGCCCACAAGTCTATTCCATTAGGATCGGTGCACAGTTGATCCAATAGTCCAATAAATTTGGATATAACCAAAGCTTGTGGTGTCTGATTATCAGGGGGTTCCTTGTGAATTACAAGGTTTGGATTGGTGATAGATGGGCTCTACCTAGAGTTCTTACGAAAAAAAAAACAGTGAGGGAGATATGCATATGAATATTGTTATATATATAGAGAGATGGGCCCTATTTAGAGTTCTCACAAAAAAAAATGGTGAGTAACATGCATTTGAATATTGTGTTATATACATATGGGCTTGGTCCCAGTGAGAACTGTTCTCGTGGAGTCACCGTGAGAACTTTATATAGGGCCCACTTGTGAGTCCCATCTAGTGATGGAGATAGGAGGGATGGAAAGATCTATGTAGGATCACCACAAATATCAAGTTTGACCCCATTCCCATGCTCCTAACCCCTTCATCCATGGCCTACAAGTTTAATGGATTCATATTCAAAAAAAAATTGAACCCTCCATCCAATGGTCAAGTCCATTTGAATGGATGCCAAACCTTAGGATTAGTGACTATCAAGGTGGTCTTTGTCTGTGCATGGTTTGGATGTGCTACTAGGTGGGCCCCACCAATAGTTCTCACGGAAACAACTTAAGTATTTCCATATATATGGGGAAAACCTCCACCGAGCACTGGTGCTCATCATAAGGTAAGTACCACATTCCAAAACATAGTGGGACCCAACTTATAATCCATCCAAGTGGACCATAAAATAGGAACCCCTTGTGATAATCATTGATCCCAAGTTTTTCGCTCATCCAATTAGGTTGGATATAGAGGGATGTTGATGCCCTAGGGTTAGGGCTTACTTAGGGTGCCGGAGCACGTGTCCGAGGACACTTTGAATTGTCGAGAAGACTTTACAAACGAGGATGCACCTCCAAGAGAAATTCTACAAATCTATTAATCAATTAAATCTGAGAAATTCTTTTATACAATGCCATATATGTAATAAAAGCGAACTTAATGCCTAAGAAAACCCTAATTTATTAATAGAAACTTCCCTAATAACAATGTAATTAGAAATCTAATAGCAAAATAATATAATCCAAATCTAACTTGAAGAAGGACCACTTGTGATGTGATCGGGTGAGACTGAGAAGTATAGATGTGGTTTGGTGTATGTGAAGAGTCGGGAAATAAGAGTAGGTTTCATTTTAGGGATGTGTTGTTAAGTGAAAGAGATATGGATTGAGGGAGACAAATGTGCATGGGAAAGGAAACTATCAGTTAGTTTTGGATTTTTTCATAACTTGGATTAGTGTAGTTGGGGTTTGGATAAAGTTCAAATCTTGACCGTTGAGCTTCCCTGAACTTATGAGATTTACCATTGCACTTAATTAAATTGAGTGTATGAGTTTAGGAGAAGGGATATGTATATATATATCTGTGTGTGCGCACTTATAGTGGGGCTCACCTGATGGTCCATCCAAATGGACCATGTCACAACCCGAGCCCAGGAGTTCGGGGTTAGCAAAAGCCAAACCTGTGACACACGTACTCCCATGCTTGTACACGTAGACCTAGTCTAAATGCGCACGCAGAAGGAAAGGTTCACAGATGGCAACATGTACGCGGAAGCTATAGATATCAAAACATCACATTAAACAAACAGGAACAGAGTACGAAAACAGAACTGATATATATAGAAACGTTTTACAAAATGAAGCAAAATAATATGCACAATTCATGATTGGATGTAATCGTAATAAAGTTCAAAATGAGGAAGACTCAGATGTAATGATGCCCATAGCGCTCTCCGATGGAGGGACTACATTCACTCCTCTAGTCCGGAATGGACCTCGGGGGCCTCGCTAGAAGTCTGGTTGACCGACGAGAGGTCGGCCTAGGTATCTGAGCCTGCAACACCAAAGACAACTCATGAATACGACGATTCAGCAAAGTATAAGCAATAACAAGTTAACACATGCTGTATCTAATAGAATAAAGGACATGAGGTAAATCATAGCACGTCAAGTCCGTATACTAAGCAGTTATGCAATAATTCAAAAAATGCCATTTGAATCAAGGAATACATGTCATGTACATACTAGTTGGCTACTACATTGCCATATGCTCTCAATTAGGGATCTTATATCCGTGCTGAGAACACTATTGACCGGGCTAGGGTACAAATGGGTCTCGGGTTCCTGGGGTCCAGATTCCCCAAGACGTTTCCTTACTGCAACAAGGCCATGTAACTACACCAAATTCACCCCGTCGGGATCCTAAGGCTGAGGCTAAGTAGTGCCTGACCATACAAAGTCAATCATGAAAACCCTGAGTAAATCGCGACAAGCATATCAAACATGCATATCCAAGAACATATCTTATACGTGCAAGTGTAATCACTTACGTGCATACTCAAGGTATTGGAAACATAGTAAGACAATCAACTATTCGATGTTACATGAGACCATCTATCATGCTAAAGAATTGAGATCAATGATCGTAATACAACATGTCATGCAAGCAAATATGATCATATCGAATCAAGTTTATTTACTATCCAATCCTGATCTAATTATCCAGTGTTTAACCATGCATGATGATGTAGTTTTAAGTCCTCCGATGCACCATTGCCCAGTGTTGCATTGCATTAGCGAGTGCACCGAAGTTCCTTAAACCAACACCCATGGGGAGGTGCTCAACGACTGGATAATGAACATGAATGATTCGCAGCCCTCGAGATCATTCACGTATGTTTTTCATAATCTATTGGGCAAGTTCATGCGGCTCACCTTCTATTTCAAAGGTTCTATAAGTCCCATTTCTTTACTAACTCTCTTATTATTCATGTCTTCTGGCTCAACCGTGGATGACCTTACGGCTTAGCCAAAGGCATCTTACGGCTTGGCTGTAGGAGGCTTCACGGCTTAGCCGTGGCTGGGCCATGGAAGAGTTGCTGACTTGCGTACTCTCGGTTATTTTTGTTAATATCTAATGGGCCTTGACCCAATATACATTTAAGCACATGTGGGTAGACTTAGTTACGGGAGCAAATGTTTCTTCATAGTCAATACCATACTCCTATCTCTTTTCTTCCAGGCTTTGATAGTCCTTCTTCTTCTCCACCTGACCACCTTAAACCTCTTCTTGTGTATGAACGGCGAAGGTTACATAGAGACACCACATCGGGACTTCCTCAACCTATTACAAACTCCACAGTTGATCTCGTTACAGTTGCTCCTGTTCCTCTTCGGAGGTCCACTAGACCTTCCCGTCCCCCAGATCGTCTCGGCTTTACTCATGCTTCCTTACTTGCTACCCTCTCCTCTGCTCACATTCCTACCTCTTATTCCCAAGCAGTGCTTAAATGTATATTGGGTCAAGGCCCATTAGATATTAACAATTTTCAAGTACACCCTGTATTGATCTACGGCTGGGGTCACGGTGGGGCTTACGGCTTAGCCGTAGTGCGTTCCACGGCTCAACCGTAGCACATTTCACGGCTTAGCCGTGCATGCGCTGGGTCGAATTCTGAATCGATTGCAGAAAACCTGTAACGACAAGGACCAAGCAAAATCACAATAAGGAAAGGGAAAAAGGAGCTCAAATTGGGCTGTAACCATACTGTGCGTATAAGATCATGAGAATTATCCCCAATCTTGCATATACCAACATGGGTTCATACATGTGATGCTTATGCTTGCCTCAATTGAATTCTAACACACCAATTGTTGTCCTTGGGCTCACTTCACGTCCAAACACACACCTAATCACCATGCATGTGGAGAAAGGAAGAAAGAAAGAAACATGAGAACATGCACACAATAAGTGAGGAGAAGAAGAAGAAAACCAATTCAAGACTTACCTTAGCTCACTATACGAGAGAAAATCAAGACTCAAGACCACAAAGCCTTTTCATTGGCTTGATCGAGAAGGAGAAGAATCGAGAGGAAGAGAAAAGGGGATTCCAATGTGAGAGAAGAGGAGAGTGAGGGAGAAGAGTCGGTGAAAAGCTTATATAAGATAAGTTTAAAGGCAAAATTGCAATGGAGTCCAATGCAAGAAACTATTTACAATTTGGGTCAAATCCGGGTCCAATGGAACCATACGACATCTTTTGCAAACGACGTAGTTACGGAAGTTAACGAGCTCAACGAAAGACACGTGTTGATGCCAAGATGATGCGTGAATGACGATGCCTGATAAAAGCTAAAATTATGAAAAAGGGCTTGGTCTACCTAAACCAGGTCAAACTCAACCCAACTACCTATCCATGACCCATAATGAAATCAAAACAAAAGCAAAACACAATTAACAACTAAAGCAACATCAATTAGTCGCTAAACTGGGCAAGCTGGGTCGAGGTGTTACAGACCACACACAGGGAACCACCCCTCTTCACATAGCACCCCCCCCCCCCCCCCCCCCCCCCCACCCAACCACCCCCAGCCGTCTCATTCCATCTCTTCTCTCCCGTGCCGATAGTCGTGAGACCCCTTGGTTTGCACCCATCCGAATGGATTGGACCGTTGGATTGATTGTGCACTCATAATTAACGGTAAAATTTTGTGGGTTGTTGATCAAGGGGTTAGGATGATCATATGAGCCCCAATCACCATACACACTTTTAGCACCCCCTTCCCATCCCCATTTGGTTGGTCTTACATAGGATCTGGACCGTGTGTGTGTATATCCTTTTGTTGATGGTTGTGTGCTTCAAAATATGTAGTATGCTGATGATATAACAAGTTAGTGTTTTCTTTTGTAAGTAGATTTTTGTTATTGGTTTGGAAGTAGAATATATCAATAAATCCATTGGCCCTTTTATTTTTGAATGTTTCCATGTGTATGTTATTAGTCTATAACACCTTGTCATATCGTGCATCACATTTACATATTGCAGTCATCTGCCAGACGAACAATTTCAATGACATGTTTCTGATGACATCTTTTCTTATCCCTACAGGGGGCATCTGAAGTTCATATATTTTGGAAGGGGGCTGCCGAAATTGTCCTAGCGTCATGTACGAAATGGCTGGACCCAGATGGTTTAGTGCAAATTATGGAGCAAAATCAGGTCAAAATGCTCTGCTTTTTTTACCTATGTTCCATATAAGAATTTTTTATTTATTGAATCATCATGTGATTACAGATGAATGAATTTAAGAAAGTTATTGAAGAAATGGCAGCACTCAGCTTGCGATGTGTTGCCTTTGCGTACAGATCGTATGCAATGGAAAATGTTCCAGATGAAGAAGAGCAACGACAGCACTGGAAATTGCCTGAGCATGAATTAGTTTTGCTCTCCATTGTGGGAATAAAGGTACATAATGTCATTCTTAGCATTGTTGCTAAGGATGTGAACCCACCCGCGGGAATACTAACCACACAACATTCCATTGTAAAATTTGCCTGTTCCTATGCGCATATATGGAGCCAACCTATGATGGGCCTTCTGTTGATGCAGGGTACTCCAAAAATGTTCTCCCTGTCACATGATTCTAATTGCATCATTTTGCATTATACCGACTTAATGTTCTGTGGACTGTACTTTTCCATTTGCATGCATAGATCAATCAGCTACAATAGGAGACTTATTATGAAATGACCCATCCCTGTATATAGATCGAACATTTTATTTTACCTTCCTGATATATCGTATTTCAAGGTTTTGTTTCCCCTGTTTACAGTATAGTGAGAGTCAGGGTGTCAAAACTCTGCCGGGTCCAGTTCGACTCAAACTCATTACTAACCAAGTTGAGTTGGAGTCCATTCCGGATCAATGTACAGGACCTGGCTCAGTCCTGTGTGAGTACAGATTTATGAAGTTTGCCTTTGCCAATCTTGCCCCTCATCAATACTTGGGCTTTTTCCCATCTTGGTCGCTGAGAAATTCAATCCAAAAGCTTCATTCCTCTTTATCAAGATCTTTCCTGTTAAATTGAGCGATTAAATAGTCACCTTTTAAAAAAAAAAAAGAGGAAAGAAAGAAATAAAGAAAAGAAAAGATCTTTCTGGGTAAAGCTTCTTTTGAAACTGTAGAAATTGATGGCAACATGAAGTTCTTGGCCTTCTTTGAGTTTTGCAAGTGGGGGCTTTTTCCTTTATGGAAGTGCCCATCATTTTCCTTCTCATGGCGTGCCTCTTCCAGAGCACGCGAAGAGAGAGTTCCCACCCCCTTGTCTGGGAGTCTGATTTTCATATCCTTGTTGATAATGGGCTGCACAGCTGATAAATTCATTATCAAAAATGAAATTGGTGTCAATGAATGGTTGGCTTTTGTATGCAGGATCCTTGTCGGCCAGGTGTCAAAGATGCTGTAGAGCTATGTACACGTGCTGGTGTCAAGGTAGTGCTAAGCAGTCTCTTCCATTTAGTTTCTCAGTATTTTCAGTAAGGTTGACCTTTAGCTTTGCTAGCTATTGGGATATTTTTGTTATGTAAATTTTAGTGCATCTGTTCATTATCGAATATAAAATGAAAATATTATTTCATTTTTTTTTTTTGGAAAGATACTGCAACTTTCTGTTTTTTATTCCCTTTTTTTGGGGGGGAAAGATCCTGCAACTTTCTATTTTCTATTCCTTACATCAGTTACTCACTAATTACTTTGATTTCTCTCTTGTGTTTTGCATGCACCATAAAGTAACTGGTGTCACATATCACTCTGTAAGGCTATCAATGGGCGTGGCTGGCCTTTTAGGCTTCTGGTTTTATAGCACAGTCTAAGATCAACTTAAAGCTAGATCATGTGCTTCAGTTCACTCCACAGAGCTGAATGCTTATGCATTCCCCAAGTGCATTAATTTGGACTTCGACTGCTGTATGGTCTGAACTCTGTACAGCGACTAGTGGGCTGGAACATTTTGGAAACTCCATTGGACGGCTTGGAGAAGCAAAAAACATAGCCCAGATTACCTGTAAATAGGTGTTTCTAAGGTTCTTGGATGAATAGTGGAAACCCTAGAAAACAAATTTATACACATCATGAAGGACTTAGTTTCACATCAAAAATATCTCCACACTTTCAAAAAAAGTGTTGCTTGGAAAAGTAAATTAATCCAGGAGCAACCGCCTGCCAACTGTTTTGCTGCTATTATTTAAGTGATAAACAATGTTCAAAACCTGAAAAGTGATCTACAGTCCACACCATATATCTAATAAGAAAAAGATTATCCTAGCCACTAGCATACTCCAAAAGGAAAGAAGACAAAAAGAACCTAAATCACTCACATGAAAATTATGCCCAGCTTTATGGGCTGCTCAACTTAATACGAAAAGGATAATTAATTAAGATATGTTAAGGATAATTAATTAAGGTATCTTGCAAAGCTGAAATAATGATGGGACAGTCTTATGCCTGGAGAGTGGAGATGCAACCTATCAGAGTGCTCCCCTTTGTGCATGTCATGCCTCCCATCTACTGTTTTTGGCTGCATCAGCCAAACTTCATGGGTGGGGTTTGGACATGATTTTAGGCCCTTGATCCATTTCTGTCTTTTAGGCTAGCAAATAAAAGGCTGACCTCATGAGATGTCTTGGCAGTTGACACAGTTGACAATTCAGGCACTATCTAAACTGCTGAAACGACCTGGTTCTAAATGGGAGTAGGCATAGGCTTTGTAGCTATCATAGGCCCATTATTTACTACCATGAAGAGCTGAGCCATCATTACTGTGGCAGCTATATGTGTCGGCATTACCTTATGATGGTTGCTGTCATGGTTTTTTTTTCTCATGATCATATCAAATTCTAACGCACAAGTAAAACATCATGAAAGATAGATACCATACAACATATGTCATGAATGATGCTATGCACTGTTCATGTTTACTCTCATTCTGATTATGTGTACTTTGAACCAATAGGTACGCATGGTGACTGGAGATAATATTCAGACAGCAAAGGCAATAGCTTTGGAGTGTGGGATACTTGATTCTGAAGCTGCAGCTGCATATCCTATTCTTATTGAGGGAAGAACATTCCGAACCTTGCCTGATGCTGAAAGAGAAGACGTTGCCGAGAAAATATCTGTATGAGTCAGAACTTAATCTTCTCTCTAACATTTGGTGTCAAAACTTAATCTTCTCTCCAACATTTGGTGTCTAGACCTATATTGATGGTATGATATCAATGATTAATCGACTATATATGTAGCCAGCTACATAGGAGTCTCATCATCATCATCATCATCATCAAAGCCTTATCCCAACCATGTTGGGGTCGGTTACATAAATTTTGTTATCTCAGAATTCATGATTAATCGACTATATATCGCAAAATATTGTTACTCAAAATTCATATTTGGGTTGTGACAGAGTTTTACGCTGGCTGTCAACCTACTTAACACAACCCTTCTCCTTTACTCGGGCTTGGGACCGGCAGCAAAAACTAACGAAGCTCTGCATAAGAGTCTATGAAGTGTTTTTAAAGGCGAGAGGCGCATCGGGGTGACAAGGTCTCTTGGGGCCTAGGTGCGAGGCAAGAAGCGGGCTTCATTGAAGAAAGGCGCACAATGTAGATAAAAAAAAATAGATATTTTAGTATAGACAAGTAATTCAAAATTCAACATAAGCAAAGTGAAAATAATTCAAAAATTATAACAAAAAACGCAAGGAGTATTAGAAGAAATCCGAAAGTTATAAAAGCATTCATCACTCCAAATGCTAAGCATTAAAAAAAAGTACAAAAATCCATCAAACACCAATACAACTTCAAAGTCAAAGCAACAATATATATGATCCTAAGGAGGAGCTACCAGTCATCCTCAACATCAACACTAAGTAAATCATAATCTACTTCTTCATCTTTGGATTTTTATCCATCCACGTCTTCTTCATCTGTCTCATCTAAACCTACCTCTTCCTTATCTATCAGTTAAAGAACATTTGATGATTTGGAACCCTTTGGTGTTGCCCTTGAAGTTGATGTTGCCCTTGAGGTTGATGTTGCTCTAGTTCTACTTTCTCCAACTCCATAAGCTGTAGCAACATCACTCCACGTCAAAATATCAGCATCAAATACAAGCTCTTCAGCTTCGTCTAATTCTCTATTCATCTTGCCAAGCAACCACTCATTGCTTTTGTCAATATCCTTTAGAGAAATGGGATCAAGTGTGTCACGCATATCATATCGATGTTTCAATGCTCTGTTGTACTTAGCAAATACCAAATCATTGAGACGTTTTTGATCCAATCTATTTCTTTGGTTGCTATGAATCTGCAACAATTTGAAAAGATATTAAAATTTTTTAGAAAAGATATTAAAATTTATATCTATAGAATAAAAATATTTTGAAATCACTAGACTTGAGATAAACATTCACATGCTCGAATGCATTTCAATTCCGCTCACAACCAAATGAACTACACGCCAGGCTAAGAACTTTTATCACAAATTTTTGCAAATTTGAGTTTTGGAACCATATGCAGCCCACCAATCAGCTATTAATTATAACTAACTAGCACAAATTTTTACCAAGTATTGACTGATAATTTTAAAAAATTAATTATGTAATATAATGGAATAAACTTATGGGATAAAATAGTTTACTTGGTGCCCTTTCGCCCTTTGCCTGATTGCCATAAGCATCCCAAATAAACTTTTAGCTTTCCAATAAACTAACTACTCTTCACAGATCTTATCTTGTACATCAATACCTGGAACCGACTTTGATATGCAATCATACAACCCTTTCATAACTTCAAGATCTAGCTCAACTTTGGGATTTGAATAAAAGAACTTTGGGTTCAAAAAATACCCAGCTGCATGCAAAGGACGATGTAATTGAACATCCCACCCTCGGTCAATGATTTCAAAGATATTATTATATCTTTCTTCGTTTCCACTAGAAGCATTTTCAATGGCTTCTTTAGCCTTATCCATAGCCTTATAAATGTATCCCATGTGAGACTTTTTCTCACCATAAAGAAATCTAAGTGCACGAAGAAGAAGACCCGAGACCTTAAGGGCATAGAAAATAGTGTTCCAAAATGAAGACATCAACATAATTTGTGCAACCCTTTTACCTTATTGCTCCCATGCCCATTTGCTCGTTGTCCATTCCTTTGAAGTGAACATCTTCCTCAAGTTGGTCTTTTGTTGATGAATCATCACTAAAGTGAGAAAGGCAGTTGCAAATCAGATTTTTGCAATCTCGATCAATTCTTTCAATTGTGTAAACCGCCTCATCATATTTAGCAAAGTTGGGCGAATATAAATGGACCCATGTACCCAAATTTCAAATGTCCTCTTGGGACTTGATATCTTAAAAATGTCTTGCAACATCAAGTCCAAACAATGAGCAGCACATGGTGTCTAATACAAGTGTTTATACTTTGCCTCCAAAAACTTTCCTATTAGAACCAAAATCAAGAAAGTTTAAAAAAAAAGAGTTTTAGATAAATTATTTTAATATTCCTATAAAAAAGAATTTTTTTCTAGTAAGTACTAAATAATAACTTGTTTTTTTTTTCAAGAGAGTATTCTTACTAGCCAACACATTAGCTACAGCACCATTTGTGACAACCTAGACTGCGTTATCTTTTTTAATACGCTCCACAAACTTGTCAATTAGTTGAAACATTTTTTTCTGCATCCTTTGAGTAGCTTGGAGTGTCAATAGACTTCACAAACTTAGTTCCTTTAGGACAATTCACTAAAAAATTAATCAATGTCCTCCCTTTTGTAACGACCCAAGAATCTGGAGCTCTTCAGATTCTTAAGTCGCACTCAAATTGTAATAACAATACCACATAAATCAAATTTTCATGAGCATCAAGGTCCTAAACAATCAAATTTCCTTGTATTTCAACTATTATGTAAATATTATAAGTCTTGATAACACTACTGAATAAGACAATTTCTATTTGAGAAAAAGAAATAATAGTAATGTCTAAATCTTGGGCTACTTCCGACTATAAATCTATTCTTTTGCTTTTCCGCGCTCTGGATCAACCACGCATGCCAAAGTCGACCGGTTGATCCCCGTCACTTCCCGTAACCTCCACAATTTGTCACGCCCCACCCTTCACACATGCATGATATTGTCCGCTTTGGCCCATGGGCCTCACGGTTTTGTTTCTGGTGGGCCTCAACCCACCAAAAGGCCTCATGCATAGTAAGGGTGCAAGCTCTCTATATAAACCCATTCACTTTTCCTCTCTATAGTCGATGTGGGACTCCAGGATGTCACAATCCACCCCCCTTAGGGCTGCACGTCCCTGTGCAGTAGCCTGCCAGTTTCTGTAGCCTACCAGCCCTCTTGGCCCGCCCACATATGAACCCGCCCACTTGCACCAGGTCACGGCAGGGGCCCACACTCGAACTAGTCGAGAGTCGGCTCTGATACCAACTGTCACGGGGGTAGTGTTTTTGCGCAGCAAACCCCGTGCGGCCTTAGCGCGTTCCACCGATTGAAAGCACTAAGTAAGCCTTTCCCCCTAGCAAGTAGAGCCTTGCTAGTTAGAAACCCCAAGACTGCCTCAGAGAGAAAACCCACACACAAGAAGAGAGAGAAGCTCTGAGAATGCAAAGAAGCCTAAACAATCAAATTTCCTTGTATTTCAACTATTATGTAAATATTATAAGTCTTGATAACACTACTGAATAAGACAATTTCTATTTGAGAAAAAGAAATAATAGTAATGTCTAAATCTTGGGCTACTTCCGACTATAAATATATTCTTTTGCTTTTCCGCGCTCTGGATCAACCACGCATGCCAAAGTCGACCGGTTGATCCCCGTCACTTCCCGTAACCTCCACAACTGCATTACCTGAAGTGAGGCGAATCACTAATCAGTAAAACTGGTGAGTAGAATAAGAACATTAAGATAAAGCATATTTCAATCATTCGAGGAACATATATATAATCAATGATAAGATTTCAGTCACATTCTAATCAATTTCTTTCTTGAGTGATTCCCACAGTGGCATCAAATAGTTCCGATACCCCATACGGTGTATCTACATTTCTGTCAACAACATGGTTTGTCATCCACCATGAATGTTGAGCCTGTTCCGATACTCCCAACTGGAGTATCTACATTTCTATTAACAACATGGCTTATCATGCCACCATGATTGCTAAACCTCTTCCCCTCGACCAACATCCACGAGGGAAGTTCTATACTCAGTGCCAGCAGTTGGTATCACGCTTATTTCAATCATCAATGATAAATTCATTCCAATAATTTTAGTATAGATTCATCTCCACCATAATTGGTTTCATTGTTTTATTCTTTTCTTTGGTCAGTACCACATAACACTGGTTAATCCTCGCCCCACTCCAAGTCGGAGTTGGTACCAGGCTGTGGCATTGCCCGTGTCTTACAACGGAAATAAGTGTTCATCATAAAATTTTTCCACAACTAATTCAAAATATATATATAATAATTTCAATTGGAATTATCTTATTAGAATGGGCTAAATATTCATTATAATTTTATCAAGGCATAAGAAATAATTAATTGATACGGAGAGCCCATATAACATTCAAATAATTAATCACCCACTAATTCAGTAGTTAATTAATATTGGATCCATAACTTACCATGCTGTGAATTTACCATAAAGTCTTAATAGGGTTCTTAGGACATACTAAATAATGAGGGTAAATCGGTAATTTTGAGAAGTATATAAAATCTCCTCCAGGACGTCATCCCCACAATTCCATTCGAGTCGCTGTGTCGTTCGTCAGAGGAGTGTTTCGTTCGTCAAAGGAGGCACCGCCAGGCTCGATTGGAGACGATTGCAGGGTGGGGCCCATCGGTTGGATGCACATGAGACCTGCACCATGGTGGTCGCCCAGGGGTCCATTACCAGATGTAGGGACCTGATCATTCATCAGGTGGGCCACGAGGGGCCACAATCCCTGTCGGTAGAGGCCATCTGCATGATACAGATGAAGCAGTCTTCATCGCTCGGGAAAAAGGGTTTCCGCCAAGCTGTTTGGAAGCCTCAAAACGCAGGGATTCAACGGTCCAAATCGCAAGGGACCAACACCTTTGGGGTCGCTCAACAGTCCACTAGAAGATGTGGGGATGTGATCCTTGATCAGGTGGCCCATAAGAGTTTCGTACTCTCCATCGTGAACCAGTCCCGAAACGACCTGACCTGCAACAAATCCCTCTCCGGTTCTACTCCCTTCCCGATTTGGAACGTGAGGTACACAAAACATTAATTAGGGGTTTTATCTACCTTAGGGTCTCCATTAGCAAATCATTGGGGTCTGATCGAAGGGGTTTTTTCTACTGATCCATTGATCGGGGCTTGTCGACAGTGAAGAAAGGGTTTGGCAGCCATTACAGGGTTGGTCAAAATCATCATTCTGGTGATTAATTCCATCTCAGTTTGATCACAAAATCTCAAGGCCACAGATTCTTCGAATTCTAATTTTTGTTAGACAATGAAGAATTCTACTCACCTGGTGTAGACGCGTGTTGATCGGGCAGTGGTCGGTCGTTCGTCAGTCATCTGCCGCGCGTCACACTATTGATCTTCTTCTCCTCCTAACAGATTCACAGCCAAGTCAGTCATCTTCCCTCTCTCTATGAAATCTTTACTGTTGTGGTACATACGATGGGTTCTGCTAATCTGTATATATATAGTGTTTGGGAAAAATCCTGTTTGGAAACTACAGGGAGTCTTATAGGAAACTTATTCTGAGAGAGGGAGTCTATTGGGACTCCTACGATGGACTTACCAAAAGTCCTGATTCGATGACTTACAAATATTCGAATCAAATTAGGACTTCAATCATGGTTTAGACCATCATGACCCACCCATAAGGCTGGCCCACCAAGACAGGTTGGGTTATTACACTTTTCTTGTCGGTCCACCCATCAACCATTATAGAACTTTCATACTTTACCCAATTCTCCCGATGACCATTTGTAAGGATTTTTGTGTTGGCTAATTCATGGGTTGGGCAAAACTTGGGTCCATTGGTGTTGTATTTTATATATCTTTTAGTATGGACTGTGGTATGAGTCGCCCGATGCACTGAAGTGAAGAAATCGAAGAAAGAGCGACAAATTAAAGTATTTTTCTAAGGATAACATGGTTTTAAAAAGTCATATCTTACAAACCAAGTGTTGGATATGGGCAAGCTATCTACTGTTGAAAAGCTCATTTTGAGTAGATATCCGAGACCCCAATATTGCATCAATCAGAGCTAAAACGACAAAGTTTTGTTCTTAGGAAGTATGCAAAAATTTGTGCTGAAACTAATCGGATTAATTGGGAAATTAATCTGATCAATCCGATTAAAACCAGTAGCTTAATCCGATCAATGACCTTTGATTGATCGATCGGACGCTGTGCAGAAATCCACCGACTTGCACGAAAACCTTTTCTATTTGTGCAAGAGTCACCTTTTTTGTTTATACTTGGACTCTAACCCTAAGGCATCAATTTTGGGTTATAAAAAGGGGTTTTCTCTTAACCCTAAATACAGATCTCATATTCTAAGTCGAGAATACTCTGTAGAGATCATCATTCTTTTCTAGAGCTTCCATTGGAGAGTTTATTAAAGGCTTCTAGTTTTAGAGTTTTGCTACTTCTACTTCTTAGTAGGAGATTGTTCATCTTGTGAAAACAAGGTATTGTGGATTAAGCGCAAAGAGCAGGGTACGCAGAGTCGAGTCGTGTCATGGATTCTTACAAGAAGTGTCGAGGGACTGATTGTGTAAGGTTGTGAGTATATCTTGTAACTGCTCGAAATTAGTTCTTAGTTTTTAGCCTGTGTGGCTTGTGTGTGAGTATATGTATAAGGCAAGACTTGTAGCGAAGGGATTCACTCAATCTTATGGAGTTGACTACTTTGAAGTATTTTCTCCAGTAGTTAAGTTGATTTCCATCTGGGTCATCGTATCTCTAGCAACGAATTTCAATTGGCCTTTATGCCAACTTGATGTGAAAAATGCATTTCTTCGTGGGGATTTACAAGAAGAGGTTTATATGGATCCTCCACCAAGATTTCTTGCCAAAGGGCAAGGCAATAAAGTCTACCTTGTTCAAAAGTCATCATAAGGGCTGAAGCAATCACCACGAGCTTGGTTTGAAAGATTCAGTAGTTTTCTCAAATCAGAGTTTGAAATCAAGGACTTAGGGTTATTGAAATATTTCTAGGAATTGAAGTAGCAAGGTCCAAAAGTGGATTGTTATATCACAAAGAAAATACATCTTTGATCTTCTTCAAGAAATAGGGAAACTTGGAGCAAAGCTTGCAGAAACTCCAATAGAACAGAATCATGGCCTTCACGTGGAAAGTGGAGAACTTCTTGAAGGTAAACGAATGTGTTAGAGATTGGTGGGGAGCCTAATTTATCTCATCATTACGAGACCAGATATTTCCTATGTTGTTAGTCTAGTAAATCAATTTATGCATACTCTCAAACTGATCATTTAACAGCAGTGCATCGAGTTGTGCGATATTTAAAGGGATCACGAAGTCAAGGAATTTTGAACAAATCTTATGGGCATGCAAAAGCTGTAGCCTTCACAGATTCTGACTGGGCTGGATCTTTATAAGATAGGAATTCGACGACAAGATATTCTACAATGGTTGGGGAAATTTGGTTTCATGGAAAAGTAAAAAACAAGTTGTCACCGTAAAGTCTAGTACCGAAGCTGAGTACAAAGCTACAACTTAGTGTTGTGAGGTAATGCGGCTAAGCATATTGTTGGAAGAGATAGGGTTCGAGCAAGGTGGTCTGATGTTTATCTACTCTGATAGTACGTCAGCAATTAAATTGGCTGAGAATCCAATCTGCCATGAGAAAACAAAACACGTGGAAGTGGATTGCCATTTTATTCGTAAAAAAATTGAGAAGGATGTTGTGTTCGTACAAGTTTCTATTGAAGAACAAATAGCAGACTTCCTCACTAAGTGTCACGACCCAAATTCCGGGGCCCTGACGGAATCTGAGTTATAACACGATGGCATACAATTCATATACATAAATCAAATAACACATAAGGTCTAAGCATCATTTATTAAAATAAATCCCTCCATATAAAATTTAACCACTAAGGTTTTCAATATCTAAAAATTCCAAAGTAAATCAATCAAATAATAATTTAATGCCAAAACTAAAATTTCCCTAAACTACTGAATATGAAAGTATCGCTCTCCTCAGCCACGCATGCCAAACACTACGGGCTGATCTTCGCCATTCTCTGGTCCAACCGCAACTCGATTACCTGAAAGGGGTAAACAGCATCAGTATAAACTGGTGAATGATTTCCTACTTTATGACATATTTGCAATTAATACAATAGCATCACTGGAATAGTTAAATAATAAACAACAATTAAATCAAAGAGTGATTAAAATCTTTGCCATGACACTTCTTTGAACTACATCTTTGCACCCAAGTCTATACTAGTGAGCCATCTTGATATTATCACACTAACGAGATGCCATACATGCATCATCTCATTCCACGTCCCATAGGACCCACTATTTCAGGACCTCAGTGTCCCATCATCCATATCCGTATACCACATATACAACTTCAATTCGAACCCAATGGTCCAGAATTATACAATCATACATAGCGCACCCTGCGTGTAATTCAGATAATGGTTCATCCCAATCAAATCATACGGAACAGAATTAAAATACACAGAATATTTACTTGTTTATTAACTTATGCATACCACAAATTCCTTCCACAATTTCGGATATCTATATCATGAATATATGCAGATACAGTATATATATATTCATATATGTGTGGTAAGCATCATTGACAGTATGGCCCTTTTCTTTTAAACATTGATGATTAAGATGTGAAAAAGTTTCGTATGCATATAGAATAACATCGGGAACCTTCTGATAACGTCTAATGAATTATATATATATACACCTGATAGGTGATTGGATTTCACAGAGCCCAGTTCTGAAAGTTTCCTCCTCACGCCAATCACTATTGAGGTCATCTGATGGTGGGCCATCCAGGGTCCTACCCCTTAAGGGCCTTCGTGACTGGGGTCGCCCATGGATCTTCTCCAAGATCCATGGTGCTGATCCTCCATCCGATGGCCCACCCGGTCCCATAACTCCACACCAAGAAAGGGTTCCAATCGGTCGGGTTTTTGGAAAATCTGTCCCAGAGTGCAGATTTTTCAGCTTGATGAAGGGGATTTGAGCTAGGAACTTCCCTCATCATCCCATCATTGTTGCCTCTTTAGATCTAACAAGTTTATACCCCAGAATCATGGATCACGACACAGATTTGTCCCTCTTTAGTGTCGTCAGTCACTGTAGCTCTCAAGCACGAAGAAGAAATCCAACTACCCACGATCACTGTAGCTCTCAAGCACGAAGAAGAAATCCAACTACCCACGATCAGAGACTTCCAATAGTGTGGAATAACTTATTTAACTAGGTCAGTAACATCATTTAATCATCCTTATAAATTCTGGAGACGTTCATTGCCAGATCTATGCACATAGACTAATTCCAGAATAATATACACGACATTGAAGACTGTTTGAGTCTCCAATTCACACTATCCCATCATTAGATATAGGAATCACTCACCTCCTGTAGACTCTAGTAGTATTTGGTTGAGAGTTGGACAGCAACTGCCTGGGTGTTTTGCCTCCTCCTTCTTCCTCTTGGTATCTCCTTTCAGTCTCTTTCTCTTTCTCTGTGCTCTCTCCTAGAGTTTAGAAAGAGGTCACGTGAAGCAATTTAGAGGCTACAAGAGTTTATATAGATGTACACATCCGATCCCCCTTCCTAATAAGAGCTGTGAACAAGATTTCTTACCCTATTCTAGATTTACTTCCTTAGGGATGATTTATGATATCTATCCAATCTTTGCTTTCCTAATGGGAACTGTGTACAGAATCCCTTATTTAAATCAAAGATTTGTTTCCTATCCAACAATTTGTTTCCTTAAAGGTGAAGATGTCGTGAGATCTTCCCCCTTTACTAAGACTAATTCATGTAATAATAGAATGGGTCCCATTACTTAACACATGATATGAAATTCAACATCCTGTCCCACGGCCAGAAATTTCCACCTTGGGTATTACACTAAGGTCATGAATAAAGTTGAGTTGCATTTTATTTTGTCCAAGCTGGGCATAGTAAATATTTATGCACCAACTTGAGGGGGGGTATTGAGCTAGACCATAGGACTTACATGTAATTAATGAATCAGCCAAAGGGACCTGCATGTAAATAGCAAAGACTTCAGGGGGGGTTTTGTAATTTCTACAAATAATGAAATAATCACATAACAAGGATCAACTAACCTAGTAGGGCATTCGATCCTTCATGGACTTCCTCTAATTCTTCTTGTTTCCCTATCTTATTCTTTTTATTTCATTTTCACCTTCATTGGACATCGACAAATAAAACCCTAGATATGAGCAGATCTTGGCTCACAACTGGGCCAACAAAGATCACTTCAATTCTGTAGATGCAAGCAAGATCTATGGGGATCCAATTTGACACTCATCTGGACATGGAGAATCATGTGTTCCTCATGGAGTTATATCTGTATCTAGCATGCTCTATCTGTAGATTTATCCATGAGACAAACAACTTAAAGAATTAGCATGCAATTTGTTAGATCCCAACTTTTAAAAGGTTGATTGCTTGTACTTATTATTTATTTACAATATAGACATGTTGCTGGTTGTTGAGAGAGGGGTGGGGGGACTCTTACATATTTCTGGTGTCTTATTATTTCCATTTATCATTTTCTAGAAATTCCTGTTCGACCAATCTATATTCACTGTTTGCATGGGTTAAACATTAAGTGGCCTAAGGTCTTAGATGTATCTAACTGTTTAAGGTTTGATGTACAGGTCATGGGCAGGTCATCTCCTAATGACAAGCTTTTACTAGTACAAGCACTGCGAAAGAGAGGCCACGTTGTTGCTGTAACTGGAGATGGAACAAATGATGCTCCTGCACTCCATGAGGTCTCATTTGTCCCATCTTTCTTTCATATAAATCTGCAATAATTGGGATGAGTGAGGACATTGCTTATGTTGTATATCATCACTCATCTATTTCTGTTGTTTTCGTTTTTAGGCAGATATAGGTCTTGCAATGGGTATTCAAGGAACAGAAGTCGCAAAAGAAAGTTCTGATATCATTATTTTGGATGATGACTTTGCTTCTGTTGTAAAGGTTAGTTTACAAATAATGAGCAAGCATGAAGTTATTTCTTTTTTGTGTTTTGATTGAGATGATGACATACTTGGTGACTCTAGGTTGTGAGATGGGGACGCTCTGTTTATGCAAACATTCAGAAATTTATCCAGTTCCAGCTGACAGTCAATGTTGCAGCTCTTATAATAAACGTTGTAGCTGCAGTTTCCTCTGGAAATGTTCCTTTAAATGCAGTGCAGGTTGAGTATTTTCTTATGTCCTTTGGTTCTGGGATTTTTTAAGGACCTTTTCTGTAGTTTAGTACCATGGACCCAACCAATCACAGAGCCGTGAGATCCCTTTATTTTAAAATGCAGGAGCCTTGCTTCTCACGAGCCTTGCTTCTCACCAATAGCTACCTTTGCGATCAAGGACTACCAAGTACTAACCTGCTGCATTAGTTATTGTCTTATGTCCTTGGTTCTGGGATTTTTTTAAGGACCTTTTCTGTAGTCCAGTACCATAAACCCAACCAATCTGAGAGCCGTGAGATCCCTTTATTTTAAAATGCAGGAGCCATGCTTCTCACCATATGCTACCTTTGCAATCAAGGACTACCAAGTACTAACATGCTGCATTAGTGATCAAGGACTACGAAGTACCAACATGTTCCTTTCTACATTGCTCTCATATTTTCCTTCTGTGTACAGCTGCTTTGGGTTAACCTCATAATGGATACTCTTGGTGCCTTAGCACTGGCAACCGAACCACCCACAGATCACCTTATGCTGAGATCTCCAGTTGGACGAAGGTTAGAACATTAGGATACAGAGGAAAACAAAATCATATATTTAATAAAATTATTCTCCATATAAGTAATGCCCACACAAGTCTCTCTTTCTATATCGAGACACTTGCATGCACACAGTTCCCATTCTTTTGACCGTTTCTTTTGACCGTTAGGATGAACTCCAAATTGAGGCTTTAATGGGGTAAAACCCCTTAAACGAGTATTCAGTGCCAGCTATATTAAAGTTTGGAAAATGACAGCAAAGGGTCTCATACCACGAGGCCCTTTTTTTAAATGAAAATGCCCATATGCTGTGATGGCAGGACATAGTCGCAATTATGTTGCATGATCACGACATGGCTCTTGCAAAACAAGAAAACCCTTCTTCCCTAGACTGTGATCTCTTTCTTTTTCTTTTTCTTTTTTTTTTTTTTTTTTTTTTTGTACTTTGCCCTCTCACCTCTTACACTGTGTAAGATTTTTTTCCATCTTCCTTTGCATCTCAATATCTTCTTTATATTCATTTGTTCTAGAAATCCACTGAAACTGGTTCTTCAAAGGAAAATCATGTAAGTTATTTCCACTCTAGACTCCCTGCAACCCCAATCCCTATTTCTTTGCACTGATTTCTCATATTTAGAGATAACAGTTTCTAGGATTTTTTTTATAACCTGCCCATTTGGATTCGAGTATAGTATAACTGAGAGAAGAGATGGATTTTGTAGTGACCACAAGACTAACTAATGGGACGTTTTCATCCTTTAAATGCATCCAAAGAGAGACTAAGGTTAAGAGTTTCTGAGCATCAATATGAGCAGCAGAAGTTCTTGTATGATGGTTTCTCTTGGGGTACAAGATATTTTGCTGTGTCGCATCTGCTGATGCTGAGATGAGTATATTTATTTGTGCCTTCAGGGCAACTTTCACATGGTTTTTTGATGATGGATGTTCTTATTTTGTAAGAGGAGACATGTGACGATCGCATGCCATGTTGGCGATTATGAGGTTGGCTGGACTGATTATGAGGGAGGCTGTGTCTGGGGCCCCAACTAATGGACGGGCAGTCAGTCTGTGATAAGTTGTGTGCAAATAGCTTAGATGCAGACAACCCACCTAAAAGTTCTTCTATGATCAATCTGAATAGAAATTTCACTGATCCCATGTTTACTATACCGATCAGAATGGGACTAACCATTGGATGGAAATAAAAAAAAATTTTTCTTTTGTTGCATTCTAAAACCATTAAACAAGAGGGCCACAAATCAAGGCGTTAGGATGATCTGTTGGATTTGGAATTTTGCACACAGGTGAGACACAGAACTATGTTTAAATTGCTTGCATGAGCATGTGAATCTCACTAGGCGCCGTTTCATTCTCTTGTCTTAATGAATCTGTTAATATGACTTCTCTTTCTGTTTTCCTGCAGGGAGCCTCTTATTACAAATGTTATGTGGAGAAACTTACTTGTACAGGCATGTCTCTTTCTTGTTACTTGAGTTCGTATGTGACAGCATTTTTGTTGAATCTCAGTTTTAATGTGCCCAAATGTAAAGAGTCTGAAACCAACCTAAAAGCTTAAGCAAATAGGTGGAAGGCCCAAACATGTATATGAAGCCATGTCAAACCCACTACTTTGGCAATGTGGGACGTGAGACTTTCCCAACACTCCCCCCTCACGTGCAGGCCCAATAGACTTCATAGATGGGCCTGCCACGTGGGCTCCACAAGAACGACAATCTTTGATAACAGACCCCAGTATCCTGTGAAGAGTCAAAGAGGCTCCCAGCAGTATTTGAGAAGGATTGGCTCCATATCCACAAAACTGTATGGTCTTGATTAAAACTTTCTGATTAAAAAATGAAAGTTCCAGCAGTTTGAGAAGGGGGTAGAAACTACCTCAGATGTGGCAGAAAAAAAATCCAGAAATTCTTCTAAAAACCCAGAAATCCTGGTGACCAAGGAAATATAGTGTAGGAGTCAAGACGATCGGAAGTGGGTCACCATTGATCAGTCGTAGATCATATTCCAAACGATAAAACACAGAACAAAAAACCCTTCTCGGGAAGGCTGGAGCGGGTAATGGTTGTTGGAAGAAGATATTTGAGTCTTGGATTCTTCAAACAGCAAAATCGGAGATCTTCCCTTTCTCACGAGGGGCACAGGCTCCGATACCATGTAAGAATTAGAAACCAACCCAAAAGATTAAGCTGATAGGTGGAAGGCCCAAGTAGGTGTATGTGGGATGTGGGGCATTCCCAACACCAAAGGAACATAGTTTAATTGCAGAATGGATAGTTTGTGGCTTATCCTGGTGAAATCCCATCAAATGTTTGCATTCGTTTATTGTTTAGCCATAAACAATTAGGACAAAGTTTACTCTTTCTTCCAAGATATTTGTACTGTTAGTGTGTTGCAACTTTTGTGTATTATCATACTTATTTTATTTTTCTAATCTATTATGTGTGTAATCCTCACTGGGGAAGTACAGGCTCTATATCAAGTGGTTGTCCTCCTTGTGCTCAACTTTAGGGGTATGAGTATTCTACGTTTGAAGCATGACAACAGTGAACATAACAACAAAGTGAAGAACACCTTCATATTTAATTCCTTCGTCCTATGCCAAGTATGATCATAGTACTATGAATGGGAGTAGTTCTCAGTATTTTTATTATTTAGCTAATTTTCTAATGGAGTTGTGGTTATTTTCTTGAAAGTTGGAACCTCATCTGTGCTTTTCTTCGTTGCAACAATGTCGTACATTACAGAACCATAGGGTGTTGAGACTAAAAAACAGTACAGCTTGTTGAGGTCCCCAATTCCAAACGTATTATCTCATAGCTCATTGATCCAGAATGTTGAGCTGGTGGATCTCATTGCTGGTGGAGATTAACCTAAAAAGTCTCCCTTGTCAAAATAAGACAATTGTTCTTATAAAATATATAAAGGATTGGGGTCCCTTCTATGTAGTATGGGATTTTTGGGACTTATTCCATTGGAGATCCAATCAGAGAAATGTTTGGAGAGATATACAATTGAACAAATAAAAATACCACGGGGCCATGGTGGGAGTGTCAACCAACATGCACCTGCTACAGCATGAGATGAAGCATTATCCTTACCTGTCAAGCTTTTGTATGTTTTTGCATGTTAGTGCTCTGTTGTTTCAACAGAAATTTCAATTTTCAAGTATTTTTGTGGCAGATATTCAATGAATTCAATGCTCGAAAGCCTGATGAAATGAATGTCTTTATTGGCATCACCAGAAACCGCCTCTTCATGGGTATAATTGGAATCACTGTCTTACTCCAGGTAAGAGAAACTCAAAATGTTTCTGGCCTACAGGTTAAGACACTTCTAATCAACTGAAACGCCTCTTTTACATGTAGGTTTTGATCATCGAGTTCCTTGGAAAGTTTGCAAAAACTGTCAGGCTCAATTGGAAGCTGTGGCTTGTTTCCATTGCTATTGGTTTCATAAGGTTTTTTTCTTTTATTTTATTTTATTTTTTTTTAAACAGGGAACAAAGCTAGTGATAATGGTGTTTTCTTAGCTTTATTCATGCAGGAAAATGATTGTGGTGTTTTCTGAGCTTTACTTATGCATTCCTTCCTTTCCTCTTGTGGATATAAACAATATTTCCGGTCTTCTTTTTCCTTCTTCAGCTGGCCCTTGGCTTCTGTTGGGAAATTTATACCAGTCCCTGAAACTCCATTCCGTGCATTTTTTGCTCCACTGAGTAGGTGTTTCAGGCATCCATCCAGGCGACCCACATGAATCTTTTGATAATTGTAAGAGCCCTTCCTCATGTTTGGTTTGTGTTTCATATAAGGAGGAATTATACTATCCCAAAGTGCAGTTGGGCCATTGATTGGTGATCCAAATTCGTCTGGTCAGATCATACCCCACAATCAGCTGCCCCAACACTACTAACTGGAAAATTGTAACCCTTTGGAGCCGTTTGTTAGTTTCACATGTGATGTGAAAATGCTTTACATATGCAAATGACTCACATGTGAAACGTAGTTCTTTGTTTGTTATTTTCACATCTCTTCAAATAGGAATCTAATTGCATTTAATGACTCACATGTTTTTCACAATTTTTCACAAATTTTGAAAAATCCATGTTGAATCAAGTGATGAGATTTGAGGCAGTAAGCATTGTTGGCCTTTTAAAGAGAATCAACGGTTTGGATCGGGAAAAAAAAGCCCACTGAAATCAGAATTGAAGATCAAACGGTCTGGATGTTTTCTTAAATATCTTACAAACTATGAAGAATCAATGGTTGAAATTTGATCCACTAGAAGAGATTCAATGGCTCTGATATTGCATTTGAGGCTCAGATAATTCAAAATTTTGAAAGAAAAAATAAAAAAACGGATTGCATGTTCAACTGTTGAAATCTGCATAAGATGAAAATTAGCAATCTTGACGTTTTTGTAAATATCTCACAATCTATGATGATCCAACGTAGCTGTTTTTTGCCTTTAATATGTTTAATGGTTTGGATCATCGCTTAGGGGCCCACAAATATCAAAAAAATTAAAAAACATGAAGCTTTTTTGTTTTTTTATTCTTTTTTTTTTTTTGTTGTGGGGGGGTGAGGGGGAAGGTTACTGTAGCACTACCTTTTTGCAAAGCGGTGTGATTTTGAAAATGTGGGGGCCATTTTACGCATCATTTACTGAGCAAAAGCTCATATAATTTACACACCACATGTCTAAATTTTGCAAGCAAACATAAATGTATAACCATTTTACATGTGGGATATTTACATATGTAAATGGGGTGAAAAAATGGCCTTTGATATGGAGTTCACAAAGGAACTATTGAATAGCACATTCATCTATGATGACCAGGTCTATTAAATGGTTAGGATCTCCCAAACCGATATATTATTTTGATATGAAATTTGGGGTCATCGGTCCCAACAGTTTGGCTTGCTGAGTCATGGGTGTGCACTGTGCAGCACATGCTAATACAAGGCCCAAAAATGATATGCACGCCCTCATGTCTAGAATAATTAGTCTCATTTTTTTTTACTTTCTTACTTGATGAGCAGATTTATCATCATGCGGTGGGAGCGAAATGCTGGAGCGTGGTGGTCTTTGGGAAGAATCTTCTGGCCAGTGCAGTCTTCCGTTTTTTTGGGCAGTTGTCCCAGGTTATTTTTGGCTGTACAAATAAGTTATGGACATGGAGACAGGGAATGATTATGAATAAGGTTTGGACATGGAGATGGGACAATGAGTGTACGTATGTGCACCTTTTGAAATCCAAGTTACGGATACAGATGTTACTGGCCAAAGTTTTTCTTTAGAACATTCTAAGTTTTGAAATTGCCGTTGTTTACATTCAGATTTAACATATTTTATGTCGAGAACTAAGAAAATAAATAAAACTATTTGAAAAGATAGACTTAGTAAGATATCCTAAACTTGTATCATAAAGAATCCGTGTAGTATCGAGTATTATACAAATGTTGCTTCATTTTGACACAAATAAGGTGGGCATGTACAAGTATCCAGGCAGTATGGATCTCATGTCCAGAGTCCCAAAGATGGCAGTCTTCTTCCAAAGATTTATTCTTTAAGTGCTGGTTTGTTTCTTGGTGTTTTTAGTCAAATGTGTACATGTGAGAGGAATCATGCCTAATCTAATTTATAGGGTTTGTGAAACTGTAGGTGGGGAAGTGATCACTGTTGACTAATTCCTAACCGGCCTTTTTTCACTTTTGCTTTGTTGCTGTCTCAAAATATACAGACCTGAATTATTCAATTCATCAGAATCATCAACTATGCTCATCCCATTATTTATATGGTATCATCTTATAATTATTCTGCCTAGTAAATGGCCTAAACAAGGTCAGATCAGTCAACACTAATGTTTCAATGCACGACATCTGCTTGTTTAACATGGTTAGCCTAATCAAAGGCAACTCATGCAACTGCACGCTTGAAGACAACCCTTTGCCAATGTTCAGCAACCTCCTACTACTTATGCACAGTGCAATTTCGAATTCAAGAACTGTGCCGACCCTTGTTGGCCTATATTCAACCACCATCCACCTCCTCCTGTATGCAGCCAACCTTAGCCTACTTTCACTGATGGTGAACATCCAACTCTTAACCGTTCACCCAGCCTGGTTTCGGGTACTTTGATCCTCAACAAGGTCTGATATTCAAGTAAATAACAAGTTATAGTTATAACTGGTTGTAAATCCACTATAGAGATTTTATATGGTAAATTACAGAGGCAAGACCCATTGTGGCTTGACTATGACACATTATCCATTGCAGTGGTATTTTTCGCTTTTAGAGTGCTGCAATTTATTATTGTATTCTAACTGAACATACTCTGGCTTTCAAGAATCAGGGGGATCAACCATTTTGGATAATTAGATGCTTCCCCCGAAAAGAGAAAAAAATTCCAACTTTCAGGTTCTTTTTTTTTTTTTTCAACTTCAAAGAAAAAAAAAGACTCATGGGAAAAGAGCTTGCCATTGACCCAGCTTATTAAAAACTGAGCCACTGATACTGAAAGAATGAGAGTAGCCAAGATTTTAAAAGTTCTATGTTATATTTAGTATCTTATTTTACTAAGAAAATTATCTAAGGGGACCATCAAACCATAAAACTCACCCTAGGTGTAGGTGCACCAGAATGGTCACATGTGATCACTCCAGTTTATTTTTTTCATCTAATAATTGGCGAGCATTGATATCGCCATAGGTTTTTTATACTAGCAGTGAAATCAATACTCTATTGTTTCCATTTAAACACAAGAAACCCGTATTTCTTCTACTTTTTTTCTTACTTCCATGGAAGAGTAGTTTCAAGACTTTTCATCTTCCTCCTTCCATAAACAACAATTTACGAGGCTTTCATCTTAGTTTTTTTTTTTTAAATTGTATCTCCACAAATGTAGGCTAGATGAAATCTAGAACTTTGAATCGGAATCTCATATGAGAATTGCAGTTTTGATTTCATTGTTTTTTTTTTTTTTTTGTCATTTTTTAATCTTTCGGGTGAGAAAGATCACATTAAAAACACATGAGAATGTCACTATGACCTAAGTGGTGAATTGGTTAATTGTATGATTCATGAGAGGTGTTTCTCATCTGAAGGTCAAACTTGATGAAAATAGCCCTTGGAGTGTAGATTTAAGGATGGTCAGAATTTTTGACATTGGAGGTGTGTCGTTTGACGGCAGAGATCGTCAATTATAGAGTTAAGAAAACAGCTTTGTGAACTTTGCAGGAGGGCCAATGCTAATATTCTCGCTTTTTTTTTTTTTGTCCTATTTGTATTCTTTGATGGGTTTTACAAGCCTCAACTTCGGGTGGAAACCAAGTTAGACTTTTGAATGTTGTTTTGAATTCAGAAATTTTATTAGTTAATCTTCCCTTGATGTGTTGAAGATGTAGGCTTTAGGGTTTTGCATATTGAGTTTTGGAAGTGACTCTATAAACCCCTTTGTGGAAATGAAAACGTTCACAAAATTGGAGAAAATAGTGATGGATGCAGGGTTTTCCAACTTAATTCATTTTTTACTACTTTAATAATCATCTGATGGATAGAAATTTAGTTTGCTATGTTGAAATGCGGGGTGGATTTTGGGTGATTTGATTGAATTTAGATGGAGAAGTGAAATAAAAAGATGTCTCCAGATGGAGATTAGAAATGGTAAGAAATTAAGGATTTGGGATGAGTTTACTTAGTTTTAAAAAAATGTCAAGACCTTTGATCTAAACCAACTTTTTTGTATAAGTTGTATTAATAGAAATTAAAGAGTTTGTTTTGTAAAAATTATAGTGATTTGTATTATTGTGAGTCCATTTTAGTTTTTCTATAATTCAGATGTTTGTAGTTTGCAAAGATCCTCATCCCAGCTTCTACAGACTACTAATGATTATTGTCGGGAGTAAAAATTTGCATCACCCAAACAAAATTCCTGAGTCCGCCACTTGGGGTTCTCATATGTGAAAATCATCCTATAGTTGATTAAGGATATCTGTTGGGTTTGACACATAATTATATGGTCCCAGTGGGCTTGACCCCAACAATGTAACTACCTCATTGGCTAGGGCATTGTCCCGTTTGGGGACAGGACCAAGGATCAAAACAAGTGATCGCAAAACGGACATTAATCTACAACCATCATTAGCTTGATCCTTGAACCTTTTTGTCTAGTGGGACAATACTTTAAACACTACAAACATTGTGTTGTTTTGTTTTAGTAGTCTCTTTTCTTAAAAAATCTAGTCTTGATGCAGCAAGATTGATATCAGTCTACAGTTGTCATGATCTCCATCCTCCGAAGAATTTTTGCTCAGTAGGAACATTTGGGGCCGGGTGAAACAAAAACAACAAAACAACAATAAAAAAATGCAGATCAAACCATCGAAGCCGGTTCACAGAAACGATCCTCATGGATCAGTTGAAGGTTCAAGCGATAGTTACTAGGAGTGCCATTTTTTGTTGGGATAGTTACAAACGTACCAGAGCCCCCACCATCAATACATCTAGATAAAAGCTATGGGTGTATAAAAAATCCATCTATTCGTTAAACCGATCCGATCCACGGTTTTTGAACCGATCTGATGGTTTATGGTTTGGTGACGGATTGAAAAAATTATAATCCGTTAGTAACGGATTGGTGATGGATTTTACCCTTAATCCGTAGATTTAAACCAACCCAAATCGTTGAAATAGAAAACATATATTTATTTTGACATAAAAAAATTAGAAGGCAATAATCTTCATTCATCATCTAGCGTTTTATTACAAATAAGCCTAAGTGGAAGGGGTATATTGGGAAAAAATTCCTATCATTGGCACTACCAACGGATTGAATGGTTTTAACCAATCCGAACCATTAATCCACGGTTCAGTTCGAATCGGTTTTGAGGGGCAACGGATTACAAAACTGTCAATCCAAAGGTAACGGTTTGGTGATGGATTTAACTCAATCTGATCTAATCTAAACCGTGTACACCCCTAATAAAAACAATAATCATTTGTGTACACACTAAAATGCACACAAAATGCACATGCATTTATTCCATGAGGTGGTGAAAAGTGTACTTATCCCATGAGGTGAGGAATAAAAAATGGAACACAATTGTTATTATGTGGTGCCACATAAGCTATTATGCATTTTGTGTGTATTTTAGTATGTGTACGTATCACAACTGCCGATGACTATGGGAACATGCAAACCCTTCTATCCACATGCACTACGGAAGACTATGGGAGGTGGCTAACGATGGTGCAAATTGAACACAAGACCTCTCCACTTCATGAAGCGCATCCTTGGCCAATTGAATTAAAAATGTGTACTCTTTTTTTTTTTTTTTTTGTAGAAACAAAATTTGTATTTGAATACTAATTAGAGACAATAGTCATCATCTAGGGCTGCCAATTCTGCCCTTTCACGGGAGGGCCTGGCCCGGCTCAGCCCACAAAAGGCCTCAAAGCTAGAGCTTTTCTTTTTGTCATAAAGCCTTAAGGTAGGGTAAGGCTTAATTTTGGAAAGCCTGTAATCTTGAGGGCCGAACTAGGGCTTGACTTAACCAGCCCAAGGGGGCCCGGCAAAGCCCTTTGTCTATTAATATATATAATTTATATATAATAAATGCTATATGAATTTTTTTAAAAAATTATAAAAACACTCCTTGAATTAGCATGTAATGATAGACTAAATCTTTTTTCAAATAATAATAACCAAATGTTAGGTATATTGATATCTCCATAGATCATAATATTGTTCGTATGTTTAATTCTACGTTTTCTTTTAAATAGTATAATTAACTCTACATTTGCCTAGCATGACATATTCTTCAATGAAAAGATAATTTAAGTTGTCATTTATTAGATTGACTTTTACTATTGCAAACTATTAAAATTTGAGAGTTTAGATGGATAGACATTAACAAATCATTGAGTGGGGTTGAGTTTTATTTAGTAGACATTGATTGACACCAAATCATTTCTACCCCTTATTTTCATGATTGTTGTTTCATACAAATGAACCCTACATTTGGAGTTAAAATTTGTGAGTTGTAACTCATATATCAAATCATCTTAGTCATTCATTTTCGGCAATCAAAGTTTAATTGGTTTGTCACAAAATCCAATGGTGATGTCTCAAAGAATTACAAGTAAGTATTAATGCTAATTCATGAGTGATCTAATGTTTATTTGAACCACACAAACTAAACAATTTATTTGGAAAAGTCTAATTCATATTTGAAATAAATCTAATTGAATCATATAAGAATTGTCAAACATGATCTGATGATCCGTATAATTGTTTTATAAAAGAAAAATGTAGTCCATGAACTAGTAAAAAAAGGGTATAACTAAAATAACTTTAACTATGATAATCTTACTAATAGCTTATTGACAAATAAAACTAGATATATTACTTAGCCTTGTGACTATTGCTAATGTGCTAAGGTATTTAATAATGTCTTTCATGTTGCAATACTATCAAATTAGATTATTTAATTTAATCCTAAATAATAATTTTAGATTATTTTGGGCATTCTTTTAGAAGTTGCAAAAAATATTGACTTTTGTATTGTACTAGTCCGTAACTCAAATAAAGGAGTCATCATGGTATAAAAATTATTATACATAATAATATTTAAAAAATCATTTAATTCGGCCATCTTACCCTCCTCAGACCCCGCTATGGGGGAGCCTCGTGCACTGGGCCGCCCTTTTTTTTTTATTTAATTCGGCCATGGCCCAACCTTAGCCTTTGAGGGTAGGGTAAAGGCTTCAGTATTATAGGCCCGCCGATGAGTTTGAAGGCTTTGGCTTGACCTAAGCCTGGCCCCCACATATGAGGGCAAGGAAAGGGCTTACCCCAGCCCGGCCACAGCCCTACATCACCATTAAAGCCTTGTCCAAATCACATTGAGGAAAGCTATATGAATTTGTTTCTCCATTCTAGTCTATCCTCAAATCCTCAACCAGGCTACACTTTTTGAGATCTATCTTTACCACTTTCATCCATGACATCTCCAGCCATTTTAAGATCAACATGCATAGAAACATTTGTCGTCACCGATGTTGTTGGCCTGCATTACAAATACCCAAACCATCTCATACGCCGCCCCTCCAAAATGTGCTCATTTCTCATTCTCTCTCTTCCTCGTTTTGTTACACATTCATCTCAACATCTCCATCTTTGCTAAACTCTTTTTTTCTTTTTTATGGTTAGCCAACATTTTGTTCTAAAAGTCATAGCTAGTCTAATTGATATGCATTAATCACAAAGTACTTCAAAAGCAAATTTCCACTTAAACTATTTGGTTCTTAATTCTATATTCAACATCCTCAACAATCTCTCCATACTTATTAGTTAGAGAACCAAGGTAAAAGGAATCCTTTACCAGGCTTTGGACCAACAATTACAAAGCGGCAGCATTGATTAGAGACAGTAGTATCAAAAAAAAACCTTGCCCCGTCTAGATAATTTGTTTTCCTAGTGAGATTTATCTAGCACACCATTTCCTAGGTCTAGAATTCAGATGAGAGCCCTACTTTATAGCAGTAGCTTTTCCATAACTAAAACAAGCGTAGGCTAGATAGATGGGATTAGAATTTGATGGTGGCAATACTTGGAGATATGATAGATTGTTCTTATAGAAGGCTTGATGCGTTAGGTAAAACATTATGTTACACGAAGTTCGGATACAAATAACAACCTGACACCTTACCTATTAAGACGTGCATATAGCGTGACCATTGGGCATCGTTCGTGTATTATGAACAAATAACATATGGACACTTTGCCTACTTATACAACCATCACGCTATATACACAGCTAAATAGGTAATGGGCTACATGTCATTCGTATCCCAACTTTAGACTTCCTGCATAACATACGTGTCTCTGTCATATCCTTGGATATTCTACTTGTATCTATGCCGCGTCCAGATGCAAAAACCATAAAATATATATATATATATATATATGTATTCTAGAAAGTGAATTCAGGAAAAAAAGAAAAAAGATAAAGAAAAAGAAAGGTACTTGTTATGTAGAATTGCAGAAAAATGTCATTCTGGACAAGTTATAATTCATGGCCTTCCTAAGTTCTTATACAGAATTCAGAAGTATAAGGATGAAATACATTAAATTTCATCACTTACAGAGCTTGAGCCTCCGGAAAAACAAGGAAACAGCAGATTTGGGGTATGGTTTTGTTGCAAGACATGTTGGGATGTTCTCAGGTTGTTCAATCCATAGCTTGTGTGCAATGCCACCCTCCTTTAGCTTCTCAGACAAATTCAAGATCTGTGATTCACCCTTAACCTCAAGCGTTACCTGTAGAAGGAACAGGTGTATCACAAATCAAAGTTACATGATAACAGATATGTGGGTCTGTATCTGGAGTTACATATATTCTCATGAACATGATGAATGAATCTGATAATCAACTCATTAGGTGAAGTCTCATCCCCAGGACTTTTAAGCGACAGCTGCAGTCTCAAAATCTAAACCCCCAATATTCTACTTATTCCAAATTTGGAGTCATCTTTTGGATCTGAATCATGATAAGTCAACTAGTGCAACTAGTGATAACTGATCAGCAACAATCCACGGCACGGTTGGGAGGTGCTTTTTCTCACAAACATGAGACTGCATGTTGGAGTCAGTTACATATTCAGGAAAAAAAATGTTAAGAAAATATTTAGCATTATCATACTAACACATTATAACTAGTCCTTATCAAACCCATAATGTTAGCATTTGAGATTTAAATGATCTGTCATTACCTGATTATGTTCCCTCGGTTAGAGACGTTTCCAAGGGCCTGTTTGGATAAATAGGGAGTAGACCATGAGAAGTGAAGTGGAGGAGAAGTGGAGTTAAGTTAGATTAGTTCACTTCACTCTATTTGGATGCTTGATGTGAAGTGAAATTTAAAAATATTTTGGAGTAGAATTGACTTTTACTCAAGGGAATTGAACTATTTAGAGTTGAAGCTAAATGAAGTATATATGGGATGAAAACAATACTTCATCTGTTGAGCCAAGCTCATCCAAACATAATAGAGTTAAAATTTTAAGCTGGTGGACTCATTTAACTTCACTCTGCTCTATTTGTTGCTTATCCAAACAAGCCATCCAAACACGCCCCAAATGAAAATCACGGTAAGTATGTGAGGCGTAAAGACTTCCTCGGCCGTGGAACCTGAAAGGATTTCCAGAGCTTAAAGATAGCCGATTCAAAATGCTTCAATGTTATGATGCAGATTGGTTCATATCTAAATCCTCAAACCAAACACTGACTTGCAAACAATCTAATGGAGACACAAAAAGAATCAGAAGAACAGCAACAATAATAGAAAGAAAACTATTGAGGTGCAGAAGAGGAAGAGAGTAATTTCTGAAATTTCTATTATATCATCGTCAATGTAGTGACCGTCTCTAAAACGCTATTATAAGCATCATAAGAAGCTAAAACCAAGCTCTACTATCCTTCAGAACACTTCCAACTCAACTTTACTATAAGAGTAAAGTTTCCTATCGAACTTGGGGAGCTCTAATGTTGCCAATTGTGCTTGACCAAATCTACTGTTCGCTCTTTGGGCTGAAAACAACTCTGCAGCTTTACCATCTGAGAATGTGGTCAACAACTTCCAATCTACAATCTTACTAGTAGCAGCTTGATCGATTCAAATCCAAAATCATCTCTACTAGAACTATCAGATTTCTAATTAAAAACTCTCAAATCGTTATGATTCTCTAATTCAAACAGCATTTCATGAGGGAGAGAAAGAGAGATGATGTTGCCTTATGCATCGAGTCGAGATTGAAATCGTTGCAGTAATCGAGGGTGAGAGGGTCGTGTCTGTTGGACCAGATGGCGGCCACGGAGGCGTGGCAGCCCTGCGTGACGACGCTGCCGAGAGGCCACGTGTCGATCAGATCCCGTCGAAGGACCACGTACTGGACGAGAACGTCGTTGGAGTCCCGATTCTCTTCCCAGGCTCCGGCGCCGGCGTTGGAAGGAGGAGGAGGAGATGGATCTCCGTCCGCCGCGGCGGCGGCTTTGGAGCTGGTGTCGCTGCTGCTCATGATGTGTTTGAAGAAATGCCGATGTGAGAGGGTGGTCTCACAAGAGCTCGAAACCCTAACACTCCTAATAATAGAAGAAGCGGGAAGAGGAGAAGAAGAGGAGGAAAGAATGCAATAGGGAGAAGGAAGCAGACGCAGTGACACTGCCATCTTAAATTGTGATTTTACAAATTCCAGAGCCCACTTAAATTTTCAAAAAATAGAAGATAAAAATTCGTGGGGCCCACTAGGGGAGGAATCATAGTGGGCCCCACTCTTCAAAAGATTGAATAAAGTGGGCCGTTCGATAAATTGGTGGTACAATCATATAGTCATACCTTTGATCACTAATGATCCTATCTTTTAAAAAAAAAAACATGTACTCCAAGAATAGTTGAGATCCAACCAGTAGTTTTGTATAAAATGAACCTCATGGGGATTGCCTAAACATTTTTATGGGCATGTTTATGCATTTTCTATGTGGAATTTTATTTGCACAGTTAATTTCATTTGATGCAGAAAAATGAAGTTCATGATGATTTTTTTGGGTTTCTATTGTTTGTTAAAGCATAAGCATTTTTAACGTTGAGAAAATATAGCAGAAAATAGTTTTCTATCCTTTTCTTACCCACTGATCTGCTTTATCCGAAAATTGTGGAAATTGGTTTCATCTTTAAAATGAAAAATGTTGATACAAAACAAGGATAAACATTCTCCGTCAATAATACCTTTTTTCATTTTCCACAGTGAATCCTTGATTAAAAGGCCTAGATGTTTAGTAAGAATTATAGAACACCATAATTTACCCATGTGCATCTTCTAGTTTACCAACACCCATGATGTAAGAACAGCTCCTTATCCCAGGGTTCAAGCCTTGGATACCTTGTTTGCGTGTGTGAATTTTCGTTTCATTTCTCCAGGCTTTCTTCCCGCATGCATGGACTTTTTTTTCACTTTTATGAATTGTCTTCCCACATATACACAGGTTCTCTCTAGGGTCACAGCCCCCATCGTTTTTTGTTTTTTTTTTTTTTGGTTGTTGGGGGGGGGGGGGGGGGGGGGGGGGGGGGGTGTTATAAATAAATAAAAACACCCGTGATGCTTATGAATAGCCCATTAAGAAAATGTAAATTTGAGAAATAAGTGAAGTTGCATGGTGCAATCCATGTGTCCGGTCTAATAACAGCCATTTGCAGACCATACTGGTGTGAGTGTGCTGTGGGGTCATCGGTGCGCGCGGGTAATCGTCCTGGCAGGTAAAAATAGAACGGGTATACTCACGTCACATAAAAAAAGAAAAGCAACGAAAAGAGCCATTTGCAGATAAGACATTAATGTCGTACCCTTTAAATCATCAAAAGTCCAGATTCCAAATCCAAATGGACATTGGCCAGTGATAATATCGAAAGATGACAAAATGTCAGGCAACCTCATAATGTAAGTCCCTATAAATATATCAATAAGTTTCTTCATTGAAAACATTGACGATTTGTTGTCCGTCTTATGGAAAAAGAAATGGGCTCGTGATGACATTTCTGACTGAATCTTAGAATACAAGAAATCTATAATCTCAATAGGAATATCTTCATCATTTACTCTTCATTACTCATCGCATGAATGTTAATTTAACTGCAGTATTCACAAGGTATGGAGCATTGAGACCCACATTAGGAAGAAGAGAAGGAAGCAAGCTTAAGGTCCTTCAATTGAAGTAATCCATCTTCACATCTGTTACATCAAGTTGCAAGATCTCTGCTTTACAGCCTAGTATTGAACCAATGCTGCACACAGGAAAAAAAAACTCTGATGGGTCACAGAACATTGGATCTGGTTGTCATAATTTCGATAGCAATCATAATCATAATCGCCCAAATTTGCAGCTAACCAATGAGACGTACCATCGGCATTTTCCATAATTCACCATTCTATTGAATATTTGCGGTGCATTGAATAAACATCAGAATGGCTGGGTATTCCATTAGTCCATTATTTTGGATTTCTACCTAAAGAAGCCATTCCTCTCCTAAATCTCCATCATTATAACCTCAATTCTGCCGAGTGTTCATCTCAAAATTATGGGCACTTTCATCGAACTACACAGTGGATAAGATGTATGAAGAACTTCTACCTTGGATGGGTGCGGCCAAGATCTCCGTGCACAAATTCCTTGATATAGGTACCCGCCTGTTTTTGGCATTACGTTATATTTCATTTTAAATTATAAATAAATTTGCATGTGGCCCTATTTTGTTGGTTTTGGGATTTAAAAAATAAAAACACATGATGGAAAAAGAATAGAGGCCTTGAAGAAGATAAGTGATAATAATAATGATGGCAGGTGGAAACCATCAGCAACACTATTAGTGAAACAATAAATTGCATAGTTGCAGTTTACCATTGTGTATTCATACAGCTGAGAGAAGCACAAACCCATTTGCAATTTCGTGTAGCACATCCCCTTGGGTTTTTAAGTTTTAGTATGCATCATTTACTCTTAGAAGAAACAGAAATACCTGAGTGCATAGATGTAATAGAAAATATTGAGAGTTTCCAACAATTCTTTCAGCCGTCATCCTATCATCAGAAACAGATACCAATCAGGTGTTTTCAAGAGACAGATAACAGATTGATAAAGAAATTAATGCTAAATAGCTGAGAAACCCAACCAATGTATTATCCGTTTCCGTTCTAATGGACTTCTACGATGAAGCACTCTGACGGGGGTTTTCTGCACAATATCCTAAGCAAGCAAAGATTCAGTTTTTTTTTCCCCTAGAAATTAGAATTCAACCCATATGCAGAACCAAACAAAAAGAATGATGAATCGTTCTTAAAGATGCTTTACAACAATGAAAACCTTATCCCACATCATTTATAGCTATAAACAAAGCTTTTATGAATTCTTTGATAGCAAGTGAAACTACAAATACCAACAGGAGAAATAGGAGCTCACCCAATAAGCATATAATGAGGCAACACCAGAAATTCAAATAATACCAGATGTTTAAGTATAGAGACAATGGATGACTACAGTTACAGATGGGTTATCAAGCATGACATCAGAGTGCAAGTTGCCAACCCCAGATCAATGGGAGAAGACAAAGATGATGATAATGATGGTGGTGGTAGTGATGACGATGTGGACAACATCTAAATGTAAGATAATTGACTGAGCAAGGGTACCAGATCTCTTCTTACCAAAAGCTTACAATCAGAAACTAACTCCAAAACAAAATCCTCTCAAGTGATCACAAAATAAACGATTTAATAAAATGCAAGTCTTACGATATCCTTAAGTGAAGATATGCTCTGCAGATCTTTATCATTGAGAGGACGAGAAATCCACACTAGAGCAGCATATTGCTTCTGCAAGAAAAATGCAGTGAGCCATAATGCTAAGCCACTAATCAAATATAAATATACACACAAATGTACATATATATGAAAGTGGAGGCAAGGGAGCCACCCGTTTGAAAACCATTAGAGTGTGTGTGTTTGTGTGTTTCTAACTTTTCTTTTCATCATGGCTTTTGCATCTAATAGACATTTGGTGTCAAGAAAACCATGTTTTGTATCTAATGTACATTTGGCATCAAACTGGAATAGTGAATGAGAAATTGGTAAACTTTTTTTATCAACTATGAACCATAAAGATAAAACCTGTTTCTCTGCCTCCCCTTCGCGCATCAGATTCCATGCTTGATTGCCAACTAAATTGAGATTCCTTACTCTCACCTGAGTAGGAGAAATCATTTTAAGCAGGAAAGGATTAGAAAGGTGAAGCAACACGTTCCTCAGAGGAGTTGGAACTACATTTTTCCTATCCATCAGGTAGATTCAAAATCAACATTCACTAAAATGATAATATCATTTTACTTACAAATTTATCTTTTGAGTTGCTTATCTTATCCACAATTTCTTCAATATCAGCTGAAGTGGGAGTATGACGTGCATTTTGAATTTCAACAAGGAAAGGGCGACCAGAGCCCAGCATCCGGACCTGATTCAAATTTCATTCAATATTATCTGAAGAGAACTTACTCTATCAATGTTTGAAGAATGAAATGAATACATACATCGATATCTTCTCTACCAGCAGCATGAAACTTGAAGTTGTCGCCTTTACATATAGGTAGGACATTGCTACCGATAATCTCCTGCAGAAGAAAGCTATACATCAGTAAAATTTATCAGAGTGTAAATAAAACAGGAAAAATGAGTTTGGATCCTCAATCAGAAACCCATATAAGCATCTCATTTGGATGGGGACTATAACCAATCTGAAATACCTCAACAGATGCCTCTCCCATTCTTTCATCATCAATTATCCAGCGGGTTTGACTCACATTTCTTGAATACTGTGGTGAAAAGGGAAAGAATGCACAAATCACGGTAAAATTAGTCCTATCAAATAAATTGAGTCAAGATAAAGATCGTTTGGGCTTAATCTTAAATCTCCTCATTCCGGTTTGCTTCATTAGGGTTTTGAGCACCCAGCTTAATCTTAAACCTCCTTGTTTTGGTTTGCCAGGTTAGGGTTTGAGCACACAGTAAAAAAATTTTTGGTCCGCCTTGTTTCCCCCTTTTCCCGTTATTTGATATTTGTCCTTTCAATATTCTAAACCTTTAACATCCTATAAATTTAATAATACCAGAACTTTGTTCATCATTGGCACCCTTGAAATCATGTCTATAGAACACTAGAAAGGAAAACGAGGGAAGTAAAAAAAAAAGAATATAATAGAACATAGGAACATTTTAACACAGTGTGTCACCTAAGATATAAGTGCTTCAAAAACACACCTGATGGGGATCTGAGAGCACATATATAAAATCAGATTAGAAAAGAACCAACCATCTCTAGAACAACTTAAATAACAAAATATGTCCATGTGTGTCTATAGCAGGGTGTTATAAAATCCTGGGTTCAGATTTCAAAAGTGCACTAAATTTGTGAGCCCACCTAAATGAATGCTAATCACAGGGTAGTGGATGATGAAGAGGTCTAAGTGTGGGACAAATGAACCCCAACAAATCCTTCTAACCACCGGTGTAAGAGTGTAAGGTTTAAAAAAAAAATTAACTTTTAGATGAAATCTTGTATATTTTCTCTAAAACCCAATGATGGGTCTTATTTGGAGGAATGTCCCATTCAAAGGGGGTTAGTCATTGGGAGCCGGTGGATTGATAATATGGGCTCCACATGGGAGTTCCTATATGCAATCAGTGCTCACTAGAAAAGCACACACACACACAGACATGATCAAGAAAGAACCAGCCCAAAATTTCAAATTTGAAAACCATTTATTGGATTGCAAAATGCCTAGACAGATAAACTGAGAACATGCAGGTGTTTCCTTCTTACAAAATGGCCCCACTGTGGGACCCACCCAGAGCATGGGAATCAAACAGGCAAGGAAGGAATCAGCCCAATCTGTTAATCCTAGGGAAGACTCTCTCTCTCTCTCTCTCTCTCTCTCTCTCTCTCTCTCTCTCTCTCTCTCTCTCTCTCTCTCTCATGAAACGATCATCATATAAGTTCTATGAGAACTAATGTGGGCCCCACATAGACCAACCTATGATCAATACACCCTCAAACTTATTAATCAGCCATGAGTTGGGGCTCCCCCAATTTGACACTTAAACTATTCCTTGCTGTTGAATTGAAAAGCCCACTTTCATATGTTTTCACCATCAACCTTTAGGGCCTCAAAACCCACCTCTAACTTACTAATCAGCCATGAGTTGGCGCTCCCCCAATTTGACACTTAAACTATTCCTTGCTGTCAAATTGAAAAGCCCACTTTCATATGTTTTCACCATCAACCTTTAGGCCTCAAAACCCACCTCTCTAATGATCTGATTATGAGGATTTTTGGAGCATTCATATTACATAATCCATGCATAGACCTTCCCATCTCTCTACCCTTGGTTGGCATTCATCTAGGTAGCCCCCATAATAATAATATGAAAAAAAAAAAAAAAAAGTTCTCATGTACACAAGAACAAAGTCCCAAATATAATCAGCATATGAAAGTGTGAAACATGCCCCCACATCATTTTGTTTTTCTCTAAATAGTGATTCTCTATGAAGTACACCATAGTAAACAGCACATTAGTTTACTTTAAAGTTCAAAACAATTTTCTGTTCATATCGCTAATGCAATGATACAGGTTCATTCCATCATATACCTTCAAGTATCTCCCACCGATATATATAGGCATTCTATAGCAGCGGAATGCCAAGCAGCATGGTTCATAGACCTAGTAAGATAGCAAAGGCAAGTGAACAAGTTACATCAAGAAATTTACATGATGATCATTAGTTAGGATACTATGTATTGAAAATTAGAAGTCTAGATACTATGTGCTGAAAATATTTTTGAATGAGCTATTTGCTGAAAATAGAAAGTAGTAACCTTTTCAGGGGGCAAAATGAAGCGCTCACAGAATTCATGATCATGCAAACTGTCCAGAGTCCTTCGAATGACTGCATCTGATTCACTACTCAACTCTTCTGCGCATTCTGCTCTAGACTGAATGTGTGAATCATCACCATTGTCTAGACTGTCATTTGTGCCTGCTCCAAACTAGTAAAGTCAGTGCCATAGCTGGAAGGCTAACATGGTCAACCCAACAAATCATAAAGAACATTAATTCTACAAGGAAGGGAAAGTGTAACTAAGCAGATTTACAGGTTGGGCCAAAAGGTGACACTACTCAGTTGAAAATTTTAAATTAAGTAATCAACCATCTATCTCAAGAGTAAACCCAAACAGAATTTTCAATATGTTTGCTTTAAAAGCAATGAGAGTATGAAATCAAAGGCAAGCAAGATTAACGGAAAAACAAACAAGGGGAAAGGATCGAGGCTGCATACATATAGTAAACTACACAATGAATACAACTACATGGATAGGGCACCTGTTGCACACAGTGTTCATAAGCACCATGATAAGTAACAATGTAATCAAATCCTGCCACTACAGATTCTAAATGAAGCAAATAGAAATCGCTGCTAGGCAGACAAGATTTATCCACAAAAAAGTGTAGATCATGCCTGTTCTCTTTCTTTTGCAACGATTATCTTTCGGTACAAAACTCTGAAGCTTTGATGATGCTTTAGCATGACAATATGTCAGGCGAATACGGAAAGAGCTAACTCCAGACTTAACACCCTGCACAGCTTCAAAATACGAAAAGAATCACAAAGATTGTAACACTTCATTCCTATAGAGACACGTGGGAAATTAGCTATTCAAAAACAATCTCAGTGAGCAGTACATTGTATTACCAATAATGTCTCAAGTGAGCTTGTGATCGACAATTTCAATGCTTCCTTAACTGAAATTTGCTCAGCGAGAAACTTCTCTTGGAACCAGCCTTCGGATCCATACTTCTTCTTCATATATAACCTATGAAGTCACAAGGCAATGGTAACTAGATCTTCAAAGCAAGGAGAAACACACAGAAAACTACGTATTTGTAGCAATGCTTAGATATTGACATGTTACCTAATGGCCCTCTCATTTGCGGAAATTACAGGGGGGAGGGAGATTTCAAGGGAAAACCCATCGGTGACCTGATGCCCTTCTCGTCTGACGAAGTCCAAGATTCCGAGGGCAAAATCGGAAAGGAGGGTTTTATTCTCACACTTGTGTTGGTCGAGATTACAATAAGCAAGTTGCAATACTCCCAAGCAGATGCTACAAAACCCAGATTCTTCCTTGCCTTGTGATTGTTGAGAAGAATGGGGAGCAGGTGGTTCTTCATCGAGAAGAAGGGAACGGAGGAGTGGAGTGGAGAGAAGGGAGGAAGAGTAGGGAGAAGATCCATGGATTCCAAAGAGACGGAAGATGCATCGACCGCATACCTGTGATGAGAAAGAGAAAGAAAAGAGAGGGTTGTTGTTTGTTTGTTGTTAGGGTTTTTGAGGAAATTGTGATTTGAGAGAGAGAGAGAGAGAGAGAGAGAGAGAGAGAGAGAGAGAGAGAGAGAGAACGTACACCAACGGAGAGCAATTCGTTGAGAGCGTTGCGAGGAAGAGAGAGTGCTGTGGTTCGAATGGTCGTCAACTCTTCCTCTGCCATCTCCCGCTCTCGCTACTCAATTCCACTGCGGCTTCAACCAGAGAAATTCTGGTTGTTAAAACCAGTGGAACTCTACAGTGGGCCTCGCCTACGGGTATTCAAAATAGTCGGAATTATGGATGCCCTTTACCATGTGACCATTAGTAGACCAATCATGCTTAACCACCGTGTACGTGGGCTCATTTGTGGGTTTACAAAACTCTAGTTAAATTGTATTTGATATCTTTTTTAGATAAACTCTGATTTATGTCCTCAAAAAGGCTGATGTGAAGAAATCAAAAAGCAAGGTACCCAATCGATCTCATTATTGCCCGATTGATCAAACCTGAGACAAAAATGATGCTCGATTGATCGGATGATTACTTCATCAATCTGATGACGAAGAAAAACCCACCGACCTGCGTAAATTTATTTTCTATTTATGCTAAGATTAATAAATTGTATTGTACATAGACTATTATTATGAGGAACGAATTGTGAGTTATAAAAGGTTTCTTTTTCAACCTTAAAGTACCTCTCTCATTATTCTAAGTCCAACGGATCTTATGAAGAGACTCTTTCTTCTCTACAGCCTTCATTGGAGAGTTTGTGCTGAACCTTTGTTCTATAAATTATAATATTCTACATCTCTTGCGGAAGATGGTCAAGTAAGGCTTGGATCTGTTGTAGAGATCAGCACGCAATCATGACAGGGCATATCTGTGTAAGAAGAATCACAGTCTTTAGGTTGTGCGAGAACTGGATAGGGGTTGTGAGTATATATTCTTGTACTGTGAGATTCATAGTGTTTGATTGTTGCTCCAGTTTGGACTCATAGTTTTTTCACGATATGGATTTCCATGTAAAAATCGTGTCTTCTTGTGGTGGTTGCTTGTTTAATTTCTTTTATTTTTCATTGCATATTATGTGTTTATTTATAGTCTAGAAAATCACATACTTTGGAGCACCCCCAAAATTTTCAATTTGTATTAAAAAGGGTTGTACAAATCTATTTGTGATTTCTAGAATAAGACTCAATCAAGAAGGCACATTAAAGACAAAGCAATGTGTTCTAAAAGATAAAAACTTTGACTTGAAGAAGATACTCAAATATGAGTCTTAGAAAAAAAAAACCCTATATCTATTCAATATTTTGAATGCAAAGGATTTGGTTATAGAGCATATGAGTGTCCAAATAAAAAGATGAAGAGATGTGGTAAAGTTGATAATTTTCAAGATGCAGAAAATCTACTTCCTGATACCGCCAGTGCTGCTTATGTCACTTTCATGACACAATCTTCTTATGGCACATCTGACAATAGTTCTGATAGTGATGATGATGAAGAGTCAGATTATGAAAAAGATTGGGAAGAAGCTTATAAATCTGTTTACAATGATTATGTGAAACTGACCAGATTCAACCACAAGAACTTAATTAGGTTGACGACTTTAGAAAAATGAAATTCTTCTCTCAAGGAAGAGTTAGAAAAAGCTCTAGTAAAGGTCAAACTCATGGAAGATAACAAAAAAAAAAAAAAAACCTCCATGGCTGATAAGTTGATTACTTAGAGTAAAAAACACTTGAGATAGTTGATCAAGAGAATACGACCTTGAAGGAAGAACTGAAGAATTGTTAAGTTGAAAAAGATAAATTGAGTAGCAAACTAAAGATTGTGTTGTCTAAACTGGATTCTACAAAAGCTGTTCTACAAAAGATGAACACTATTCGAAAATTCTTGAAGACATCTAATGCAATCAGAAAAGGCCTAATGACACACATGGTCTTTGATTATAATCATGGTGCATCTACTTTGAAGATTAAAGGTAAAACTACTTTTGTTAGAAGTTTTGATTAAAATTCTAAGACACCTATTAGGCCACATGTTGCAAGCACAAATCATGTTTGGAGTAATTCAAAGAAGAAAACTGTGTTACGTTCTACGCACATCCACTTGTCATTATTATGGAATCAAAGGACAAATTTGTCCATATTGTTAGGGGTATACAAAAAATCCATCGATCCGTTAAATCGATCCGATCCAATCCGATCCGCGGTTTTTTAACAGATCCGATGATTAATGGTTTGTGACGAATTGAAAAAAATTATAATCCTTTAGTAACGGATTGGTGACAGATTTTACCCTTAACCCATGGATTTGAACCGATCTAACCCATTGAAATAAAAAAAATATTTTTTATTTTTATATAAAAGAATATTAAAAGGCAACAATCTTCATTCATCATCTAGTTTTTTGTTACAAATAAGTCTACGTGTAGGGGGTATATTGCAAAAAAATTCCCATCATTGACACTATCAATGGATTGAACGGTTTTAACCGATCCGAACCGTTAATCCACAGTTCGGTTTGGATCGATTTTGAGGGGCAACAGATCGGTGACTGATTACAAAACCGTCAATCTATAAGTTAACGATTTGGTGACAGATTTGGCTCAATCCGATCCACTCCGAACCATGTACACATCCACCCGTTGCAATTAGTTGAGAAGTCTTCTAAAGACGAAGCAATGGCGGAAGAAATTTTCTCCACCCAAGACTATAAGAATTTGGGTCAAAAAAGTCTAATTTTCCAAAAGAAGTTGCTCATACTGCATTAAAAGATCAAATTACACAAGTGTGGGTGGCTACATGCAAAAAACTTTAATTAAGAAGATCAAGCTCTTACCCTCAATGCTGCTACAAAGATACTATTAAGGGGGAGTTGAAACTACAAGTTCTGAAAAATTCAATGTATTTAGGATATAATAGTTGTATGTCTAAGGAGTTTTGTTTATAAATTGCCAAAGGAGAAGATTGTAAGGATTTTTAAATGTTGGCTAATTTATGGGTTAGACAAAATTCTAAGTCCATTAAACTATATTTGAATTTTCTTTTAGATGTACTGTGGTTCATGTCGCCAGAAGAGCTAAAGTGAAAAAATCAGAAAACAAGCTGCCCAATCGATTCGATCATTGCCCGATCGATCGAACACGAGACAGAAGCGATGCTCGATCAATTAGATGGCGGAAAAAAAACCCACCAACTTGCGCAAATTTATTTTCTATTTGTGACTGGATAAGTTGTGTTCTTTAAAGAGTATTATTATGAAGTACGAATTGTACGTTATACAAAGGATTCCTCTCTTAATCATAAAGTACCTCTCTCATTATTTTCAGTCTAGAATATCTTATGGAGAGACCATTTCTTCTCTACAACTTTCATTAGAGAGTTTGTACTGAAGCTTTGTTTTAAATATTCCAATCTTCTACATCTTTTGTGGAAGATTGTCTGAAGATTCAAGCAAGGTTTAGATCTGTTGTAGAGGTCGGCAAGTAGCAGTGACAATGCATATATGTAAAAGAAGAATCACAGTCTTTAGGTTGTGCGAGAACCAGATAACGGTTGTGAATATATGTTTTTATACTACGAGACTCATTGTGCTTGATTGTTGCTCCAGTTTAGACTTGTGTTTTTTTTTCTCGAGTTCAATTTTCATGTAAAAATTGTATCTTCTTGTGGTGGTTGCGTGTTTTCTTTATTTTAATTTCCGCTATTTATTGTACCTTTGTTTGCAATCTAAAAAACCATATACTTGTGAACACCCCCAAATCTTTTATGGGACATCATTGCCTCCGCGAATATCAAGCTTCCCCTCGGTGATATGGTTGACCTTATGATCACTATGTGGAAAACCCTCACACGGTACAGACCCAATTCAAAAATTTTGAGTTCAAACTAGTGGAACTCTATAGTAGGGCCCATGTAATAAACTCTGAACGATTCAAATCTAACACCTTATGTAGTGTATCCTCTCCTTTTGTTTCACTGTTGATTTGGCTGTATATGATGGAAAACACGACAATGAATCAGTGTATGATTATGTTGGTCACGTTTTTCATTGATTAGTCAATTGAAGAGTGAAAAACTTTGGATCCACTTAAAATTTACCATCTTTCTTGAATGGTTCTGATTTCATTAGATGGCCTCATTGTGGGGTTCTGTCAAGTAAACTTAGGATTTCTCCAGTTTAAAGCCTTAGAGGAACCAAATTCTAATCTAAATGTGGGGCTAGCTTAGGGACCTTAGGCCATTGATTAACGGCCCAAAGTGGGACTTCTACCAATAACCCATTTTGGAATGCCCCTTTCCAGATTCCATATGTGGGCACAACCTATGAATCTAATCCTTTCAAACCAGCTTCTCTTGAACGGGCATGGTCTCAGATTTTATATTGTTTATTTGTAAGTTTTATCACAAAAAGATTGAATGCTCTACAGTAATTAAAATTTGACAACTGAAAATTAAGACTCGGATCATTTAATCAGCCTCATATCTTACGTCCCTTTCATGTAGGTTTGAGCGTATGCATCGCAGTGACTTATTTGATTGCCATTTTGTTAGTTTTGGTGACTAGGGTTTAGGGTAAATTAACTAGATATTACGTTCGCAAAGTACCTGGACCCTACCATGAATCGACACTTATACTTTCTCCATTGTATTGAAACACTGCATTTTGAACACATTTTTTTTTACAAACTTATTCTTGTTTCTCGACCTGGTTTGGTCATTAGGGATGGAATTAGTTAAAAATATCATTTTACAAAGTAGTGATTCTTTGGGGCTTAAAAGGCAGGAGAGAGTGAGAGAGGGCAGTCCAGTGTACGAGGCTTCCGCATAGCGGAGTCTGGGGAGGGCAATGTGTACATAATCTTACTTTCATTTTGAAAAGGCTGTTTTCGTGACTTAAACCACACCGATAAGCCATTACCATTGAGCCAAACCTTTACCGTTAAGGTTTAAAAGGCAGGGGATCATAGTCAAAATATTGTTGATTCAAAAGCAGTATTTTGAAATAAAAATATAATTTAGGAGTTTGATTAAATATGGGAGTCTTTTGAGGTGCTTTCAAAAAGTGTCCTACATTAGGGAGTATTTTATTTGGAAGTAGTTTGAAATAAAAACAATAATTAGAGCTGGTAGGAGGCATTTTTGTAGAATTAGGAGTAGAAGTTAAATAGAAAGTAAGGAGCATTTTGTAAAATCATGGGAGTTCTTTGAAATATAAACTATAATTAGAGCTGGTAAGAGGCATTAAGAATGAGGAGTCCGAGTTAAATAGAAAGTAAGGAGCGTTTTGTAAAATCGTGGGAGTTCTTTGAAAGAAAAAGAAAAGGTAGGGGCTTTTCTATAAAAAGGTCGGTAGAGGTATGAAAAGTTAATGTTGAGAGTGGGATTTGAACCCACGCCCTTTCGGACCAGAACCTTAATCTGGCGCCTTAGACCAACTCGGCCATCTCAACATTTACTGTAAAGCTTCAATACTCATTATATACCTTGTAAAAGCCGTGCTCCTGCCCGCCCCCGACCCCCACCTACAGACGGTGTCGTTGGGCCGGGTTAGGCCTGTTAAAAACCTGACCAAGCATGGTACATTCCCTTTTAATGACAGGCCAGATTCAGATAACATGGGCCCATCTCATCTCCAGTATGTCTCTCTCTTTCCCTCTCTCTCTCAGAGAGGACAGTCGTTGTGCTCTTTCTGGTCTTAGATTATTTCTCATAATGTTGTAAGCCTATAGTTTATCAAAGATATTATCATTATATCATTCTACTTTATAAACTATAGGAAATCGTGTGGCCCGCATGCCACGGGTCCCACGTTAGATCAAGCAGGGCAGATGCCAACAGAGATGCAATCCCACTTTAGTGTAAGACTTGATCTGGGCCCCATAATAAGACTCCCAATAGGATCAATGGATGTGGGCTTCTGGTGGAAGATGGCTCTAGTAAGTGTGACTCTTCGGGACTTGTCTATATAAGGATAAGGGAGCCCTAGGGTTTGGTACGATCATTATTCTCTCCATTCCCGTAGGAAAGATAAGAGGCGAAGAGATCCACGGAGCTTCCCATCACCGGAACGCACATAGATCTCCGGCCACGTGACGGAGTCTCCTCATCCGGATCCATCAATTGGTATCAGAGCCCAGCGTAGTGCATTCTACCGATTCAGATTTTGCAGAAGCATTGTGGATTAGAGTAGATCTGGATTTCTTCAGATCTGTGAGTCTCCGTTCTATTTCGTTTCTGCAACGTGCTAAAGAAGGAAGAAGAAGACTACTTTCTCTCTTTTGAAGTTGCACAAAAATCGAGACAGCAAAGATATAATATACAAAGGAAAGAGTTTTTTTTCTCCTTTGTCCTTTTCTACTACACATCAGGCGTTGTGTGTTTTTGTTTTAAAGGCCATGTCGTTATACTCCTTTTCATCTTGTCTTTTCTGACAAAAGGCTAGGCAATCACGTGTTACGTGTTGTTTTTTTTTTTTTGGGATCGGCTTGTGTTCGCTTCAAGCCAAGTGAGTCACAATTTCACAGACACTGCAACAACTCCCATTTCTTTTTTCAGCGCACGTGAACTCCAGCCTCTGGATAGCGTGATTGATGCTTCTGCCTCGGTCAACGTGAAAATCTATCTACCCGGTTTTTCTTTCTCTTTTGCACATTGCAGGTTGGGTTAGTAAAACCAACCCAACCCAGATCAGATCCGGCCAATTTAAAGTGCTGACGCAACACGCTTGTTTACCCGTGACAACAGTAGCGCTGACGCAGAGATCTTACGGCTGACATAGGCAGGGGCGCGGATCACCGTCAAATCTTCCACTTGCGATATCTTGGCTATCCGGAGTCAGATCGACGATCCGTCTGCTTCTACGGAATCCTTGCGAGCAGATCTACGCATTGGGATCAAAAGGAAGACGATCCGTGATTCAAATAAAAGGGTGGTATTTTCTCCTCATACGGTCAGTAGTATCTAACCCATCCTTTAATTAAAAATAAATAGAAATCATGTCTTCCAAATCAGCCCTGCATGATCTTGCAAAGACTGATATTTTTAACGGCAAGAACTTAGCCGTGTGGAAGCGTCGGATGGAAGCGTTGCTGCATTTTGACGGATTAACTTATGTGATTGAATCCGATCCGGTCCCTAAGCCCGCTGATGATGCCTCTAAGGAGGACCATGAATTACATGAGCAATGGGTCTTTGATAACAAATCAGCAAGGCATTTATTGATCGGATTCATATCCAGTGAGTTGGTGAAACAGTTTGAGCACTTCACCACAGCAAAAGAAATCTGGGACTATGTCATGGACAAGTATGATGAAACCTCCAAATCACATTTAATGGAGGCATTTAGCGCATATGTCAATTATAAGATGCTAGAGGGGTCATCTATAAGGGATCACATTGATAAAATGTCGGTCCGACATAGTAACCTTGCAGCCTTGGGAAAAGAAATGGACGAAGATTTTCAGATCATGTACTTGCTGATGAGTCTTCCACCTTCGTGGGAGAATGTATCTCAAACCCTTAGCCTTCAAAAGTGTGTAACCCTTAGTGAGGTTGAAGCAAAATTACTTGCTGAAGGACAAAGGCAGGCTGCCCGTGGTATAACACCTACAAATTCTGCTATGGTTGCTAAAACTAAGAGTTATAGCGGTGCGTTAACCGCCAATGTGAAAAATAAAAAGAAATTTCAAGGCAATCCAAAACGGAAAGGGCCTAAAAATGGTGTTTGCTTTATTTGTGGGAAGCCTGGACACTTTAGTTCTCAATGCAAAAAGAAAAAGGGTGAGAATAGCCAGCAAGGTAAAGTGACCAAAGAACACAGAGATTATGTTGAGATGGTCACTGAGTCCATGATGGTGGACACCAATGACAAGAATTGGTGGATTGACTCTGGAGCCACCAGACACATATCAAGGACCAAGGCTGTATTTATCGAATTCAAAGAGATGAAACCCGGAGAACAAAGTATATACATGGGGAATGAAACATTCTGTGATGTGTTGGGGATAGGGAAAGTCAAAATTCCCTTACCAACCGGCAAATCCCTTTATCTCTCCGATGTCTTCTTTACTCCCGCAATGAGGGGGAGCATCATCTCTGTGAGCTAGTTGGCAATGAATGGATTTGAAATTAGATTAAAAAATAATGGGGTTACTATTGGAATGCGCGGTAAAGTTTTAGTCCATGGTTTTCTTTCTGAAAATTTGTATTTGCTAGATATTCTTCATAATGAAATAAAGTCCACTTCTGATTATTCTGTGTGTGTGAATGTATGCATGAATGGTTTGGCAATGTTATGGCATTTGAGATTAGGCCACATTAATAAAAACAGAATCAGTAAAATGGTTAAAGATGGACTTTTACCAGACCTAGGTAAAATTGAGTATCCTATATGTGAACCATGCATAAGTGGAAAAATGGTCAAGAAACCATTTCCGAAAGGAACTCGAAGTTCTGAAATATTGACCATAATTCATTCAGACATATGTGGACCATTGAATGTACACAATAGAACCGGAGAGGACTATTTCATTACATTCATTGATGATTACAGCAGATATGGATATGTGTATCTCATTAACTATAAACATGAGGCATTAAAAATGTTCCAAACATATGCTGCTGAGGTCCAAAATCAAAAGGGCAAGAAAATAAAGAGGATTAGGTCTGATAGAGGGGGTGAATACACTTCCGAACTGTTTAAAGAATATTGTGCACGTGAGGGAATCATTCATGAATATTCAATCCCATATTCCCCACAGCAAAATGGCATGGCCGAGAGGAGGAATATGACCTTAATGGATATGGTAAGGTCAATGATCAGCCATGCGAGTCTTCCGCTGTATTTGTGGGGAGAAGTATTAAATACTGCACAATATATTTTAAACAGAGTACCCTCTAAGAGTGTGCCCAAGACCCCATATGAGTTATGGACTAGTACCAAACCAAAATTAGAACATGTGAGAGTTTGGGGCTGCCTTGTACATGTCCTGCTACCACCACAGGAAAGGCATAAACTGCAAGTAAAAACGGAGAAAAATTGTTCTTTCGTTGGCTACCCATTACATTTTAAAGGATATCGTGTGTATGATCACGATAATAGGATAATCATGGAATACCGAGATGTGTTTTTCCTTGAGGATCCGACGGTCAGTCCTAGAGTAAGACCACAGAGTGTGGAATTATATAAAATCTCTATGGGCAAGGGGGTTCAAACAAGTGGGGGTTCCGACGAAGAGGACGTTGGACCTAAAATTCCTGGCCAAGGCCCACTTGAGGTGATTGAACAACCCGATGAGCCAGTTGGTAGACCGATTCGAGCGAGGAAACAACCGGTATATCTAGATGATTATTGCAGTTTATTGGAAACCGTGCAAGATTTGGATCCAACCTCCTACTCTCAAGCGGTCAAAGTGCATGATGCGCAGTGTTGGCTAGAGGCTATGAGAGAGGAGATGGAATCAATTGAAAAGAACCAAGTATGGCAATTGGTAGATCTACCTAAAGATTGAAAAGCCATTGGATGTAAATGGGTTCTTAGAAAGAAATTTAAAAAAGATGGATCTTTGGATAAATATAAAGCACGGTTAGTTGCTAAGGGATTCACACAAGTGGAAGGAATAGATTACGAGAAGACATTTTCTCCAGTTGTAAAATTCCAATCCATACAAACCTTAGTAGCATTGGTAGCATGTCATGACCTTGAATTGCACCAGATGGATGTAAAAACAGTATTCTTGAACGGCGAATTAGAAGAAGAAATTTGTATGAAACAACCCGAGGGTTTTGTGATGCAAGGTCATGAGGACAAAGTGTACAACCTTAATAGGGCATTATATGGATTAAAACAGGCCTCAAGACAATGGTATATAAAATTTCATCAGGCCATATGTGAAATAGGATTTGTCCCCAATAGTGCAGACACATGTTTCTATATTAAACGCAGTGGGAGTAGTTATTTATATTTGTCATTATATGTGGATGACATTTTGATCGCTAGTAATAAATTGGAAGCCATAAATGAAATCAAATAATGGTTAAAGTCAAGATTTGAGATGAAAGACATGGGTGAGGCAGAGTATGTCCTTGGCATTGAAATAACCCGTGATCGTCTGAATAGGATATTGACTTTATCACAGAGATCCTATTTGGAAGCTGTGTTGAAAAGGTTTGATATGGCTAACTGTAAACCAATTGATACTCCCATCTGCAGGAGCACAAAATTGTCAAGCGATCAAGGACCCACAAATGAGCAGGATAGGGAAATGATAAGATCAAAACCTTATGCTCAAATTGTGGGCAGCATCATGTATGCGATGCTGTGTACGAGACCAGATCTTGCATTCGCTGTGGGTCTCGTAAGCAGATTCCTAAGTAACCCAGGATTACCGCATTGGTATGCAGTTAAGAGGATTCTGCAGTACATCAAAGGAACAGTGAATCTTTGCCTATGTTATTAAGGTGAAGTCCTGGAACTGTGCGGCTACTCAGATGCTGATTGGGCCGGTGATTTAGACCAGAGAAAGTCAACAACCGGCTATGTGTTTACCCTCGGAGGAGGTGCAATTTCTTGGGGTAGCAAGAAACAGACCTCCACTGCTATGTCAACAGCCGAAGCAGAGTATATAGCTTGCAGTACAGCAGTCCAGGAGGCTCTTTGGTTAAAATACTTCCTGTGTGATTTGGAGGTGATAAATGAGAAGGAGCCTGTCCCAATGAGCATAGACAGTACGTCGGCCATTTCTATGGTGAATGAGCAAAGGACTAACAGCCGATCAAAACATGTTGAAATAAAATATCATTTTGTTAGAGAAAATGCTGAAAAGAATGATATAGAAATTTTTTATGTACCTTCAGAAGAATTGATGGCTGATGCTCTCACCAAGGCTTTGCTTGCAGAGGTTTTTGCAAGGCATGTGATGCGTATGGGACTAAGAAATATTTGATGTACATGGCATTCGTGCCAAGTGGGAGATTGTAGGAAATCGTGTGGCCCGCATGCCACGGGTCCCACGTCAGATCAAGCAGGGCAGATGCCAATAGATATGCAATCCCACTTTAGTGTAAGACTTGATCTGGGCCCCATAATAAGACTCCCAATAGGATCAATGGATGTGGGCTTCTGGTGGAAGATGTTTCTAGTAAGTGTGACTCTTCGGGACTTGTCTATATAAGGATAAGGGAGCCTTAGGGTTTGGTACGATCATTATTCTCTCCATTCCCGTAGGAAAGATAAGAGGCGAAGAGATCCACGGAGCTTCCCATCACCGGAACGCACATAGATCTCCGGCCATGTGACGGAGTCTCCTCATCCGGATCCATCATAAACTTCAGAGAGGATGAGTTCACCTGAATGATCATAGTTTGGTTTCTGGTTTGGCATTGGCTCAAAAGTTTCTGAGCTCATGTTTGTTTATAGTATCTCTTCTGAGAGTTTGGGACCTGCCCTATGCAGTCTTTAGCAGGTATCCCTTTCATGGTTTCTGCAACTTCCAGATTAAATTGCAAAGGGAGCAGAGGCTCTCCTTGTTACTCACTATAACTACTTATACAAAATCTCATGATTTCGGTTGCATACGTTGTGTATTATGGATACATGCCTGTTTATCACAAATTTGCCTTTGGATTTCTGGATTCTTTCTTCTAAGGCAGCTGCTACAGAAAAGCAGGCCTACTGACGATAGAGCCTATCAGCAGCAGCAGCAGCTTGGGCCGAACAATCAAGTATAGGACACATATGGAGACTTGGACCCTTCAGTCCTTACTGGGCCGAGCCTGGGGCCTAGATAGGTTCTGCCCGAATAGGCCTGTTGACAGTCCTATTGCCATCTCTATGTTTTATTGACTGGAGTTCCCATGAGGATTGGCTCATAAAGCAGAATTCACCCTGGGATTCGAAATTTGTCATGTGCATATGAGACATTTTTCTATTTGAAATTACAAATTCCTTTTCAATTTAACATGGAAGCAGATGATATTGGGCTATCTGCCTCAGTAAGTTCACTTTCAACACCTTGAAGCCAACAGAATGAATTAGTGACAACAACCTATCAAGACCTTGAATATGATCCTTTCAGTCTCCAGCTAAAAGATATAATTGTCAGGGCATAAATGGCAATCACATAGAATTTCTCATTCAGGTCCCTGTGCAAACATTACAAGATTAGAATTCTGCAAAGTTCAATCCAAGACTCTTGATATGCCAAAATCCTCTCTCTGCAGATAAGGCATTGTTATAAATGGTCCTCGTCGAGAATCATAAAAACCATAAAGCATAACACGGCGGTTCTCATCTAAAATATCCCTTTGCACCCCTTCAGCTTTGATGCACGGTATACATAAAGAAAGATGTAGGTATTGATCTTTCAAGAAACAAGTATAGGTTTGATATCCTTAATTTTCACACCCCTTTGGCCAATTTGGTTGATGAGGACCACCGATATAGTTTGGCGCAGACTATCATTGCACTTTTTGCCCAGTTAAAATAAAAGCACACTACACAACCGATACACTAATCATACGGAAAAGACTGAGATGTACTGGTTTTTTTTCCCTTTGGACGCTTGAACCTGTTCTTTGGCCGCGCACAGAGAAGATGTAAACAATAGGAGGAATGACGAGGACTGCACTGAGGGGTCCCTGCAAAAATGATATGTAAACAAGAGACTTAATTTCCCCTTACACCTTGATGAGAAGGCGCCTGGACTGCAAGTTTTGCTCAGTATGGCTATATCACAACTTGCAATACAGTGTCTGTCTATAATAATTGTTTCTTGCAGAAAAATAGCCCCTATTGTAAATATGGAAGATGGAACACATTCAACTAGCTAATGCCAAATCAGATGTTGCTCATCATAGTTACTAAAAGAATTTTGACCTTGATACAGGTTAAGGTCTCAATACATATTTCTAGTGTGCAAGCAATTAACCTAAGTTAACAATAGTGAACCACAAAGAGATAGACACACGATTTTTACGTGGAAAATCCAAATGGAAAAAACCCACAAGACCTAACACCAGTCCAAACTCAGATTAAGCACTATGCAATAGAGGTTACAAGCTCTACTTACTACTCTTGTCCAGTTAAACACAACTTAAAAGGATTGAAATTCTTCTTGCCTATGCACACTCCATTCGTCTTCTTCACAATTGATCCAACACGCCTTGAAGCTACTCAAAACGAACAAATCTTCTAAGAGAGAGAAGAAAATCTTCTATAAGATATATAGAAGCAGTACTCTCTAGCACAAAGCTTCAATATAATCTCTTTAATGGAAGCTCTAGAGAGGAATGATATCTCCAATATTTATTCTCAACTTAGAATAGGAAGATGGATACGTTAAAGTTGAGAAAAACCCATTTTTATAGCCCTAATTTCGTGTCTCATAATGATAATCCAACCAGAATAGGAATTGACACAGAACAGGAAAGCCCCACTTAAAATAAAAATAGAAATTCACATAACGGCAGTTTTATAATTTCGGACAGTACAATTTTTGCAAACTTCCTGAAGCCATAACTTTCTCGTTTCAGATCCAATTGATGCAATTTTGGAACTTACGAATATCTACTCGAAATGAGATTTTCAATGGTAAGTTGCTTGCCCATATCTGACACTTGATTCGTGAGATATGACTTTTTTAATCTAAATACTTTATTCTAACATTTTGAGGACTCTTGAATCTCTGCAAACTCTTAGTCTAAAATAAATAGAAATATTGTTGGCCATGTGGGTCCAGACCATGATTGGGTTCTATATCTGGGGTGGTTTCCTAATGATATTAGGAATTTCCTATTTTGTCAAATAGTAGTTTTCTAATATGTTAGGACTTTCCTTTTTTCTTGAGATAGAGTTCTTGGAGGATAAGGATGTACTGGTTATATATATGATGTAATCTGTAACCCTGGATAGTCAGTCAGTCAGAGAGGCTAAGAGTGGCTGAGATTCCAAGGCTGTGGTTTCACAGATTGGAGGAGAACCCAGTGGAAATTGGTTTCCCGTTCTTGAACGGTTCAACATGAAGAATGCTAAGCCAGTTAGCATACCTCTAGCCAGTCACTTCAAACTAAGCAAGCGCTTGTGTCCTACTACAGATGATGAAAAGGAACGGATGGCATGTGTTCCTTACTCCTCTGCTGTGGGGAGTCTCATGTATGCCATGGTTTGTACACGGCCAGACATTGCTCATACTGTGAGTTTAGTAAGTCGATTTCTCGCAAACCCTGGAAAAGAGCATTGGGAAGCAGTGAAGTGGATCTTTAGGTATTTGAGAGGTACTTCCAAGGTGTGCTTATGTTTCGGAGGCTCAAAACCAGTCATGGAAGGTTATACTGATGCTGATTTTGCAGGCGATCTTGATAGTCGGTTGTCGACTTCTGGTTATCTGTTTACTTTTGTAGGGGGAGCTATTTCCTGGCAATCAAAGTTACAGAAGTGTACAGCACAGTCTACAACTGAAGCGGAATACATAGTTGCTGATGAATCAGGGAGAGAGATGCTTTGGTTGAAGAGATTCCTTCAAGAACTAGGTTTGAAGCAAGAAGAATATGTAGTTTACTGTGATAGTCAGAGTGCTATGGATTTCAGTGAGAATGCTACATATCATGGTCGCATGAAGCACGTTGATATCAAGTACCATTGGATTCGTGAAGTGATCGAGAAGAACTTTATGAAGCTGGAAAAGATTCATTCGGACAATAATCCCTCGGACATGATGACCAAGGTTGTGTCTAAGGGAAAGCTGGAGCTGTGTTCAGAGTTGGCCGGACTGAACTCCCAGTGAGGGGTTCAGGGCATCTTCCCCATGGTCTAGAGGGGGAGATTGTTGGCCATGTGGGTCCAGACCATGATTGGGTTCTATATCTGGGGTGGTTTCCTAATGATATTAGGAATTTCCTATTTTGTCAAATAGTAGTTTTCTAATATGTTAGGACTTTCCTTTTTTCTTGAGATAGAGTTCTTGGGGGATAAGGATGTACTGGTTATATATATGATGTAATCTGTAACCCTGGATAGTCAGTCAGTCAGAGAGGCTGAGAGTGGCTGAGATTCCAAGGCTATGGTTTCACAGATTGGAGGAGAACCCAGTGGAAATTGGTTTCCCGTGGATGTAGGCATCTTTGCCAAACCACGTAAATCTTCTTGTCTTCTTGTGTAGTGATTGGTTGATCTTGGTTGCCTTTGCACACACGCGTACAACAAATATAACTTTGACTAAAACTAGAGTTTTGTCCAATCCATAAATTTAGCAAACATACTAAAATCCTTACAGTTACAATTGTGCATTTACAATTGATGGATGCGGAAGCATTTATTTTGCCGCCTAAGAGAAAGTAGATAGATACAACATAATCAAATAATTGCACACATACAAGGTTCCACAAGCTCAGGCATCCTTTAGTGAGTTATGAAAGGAAGAGAGTTGTACACTATTGTGCTATATCCTCCGGGCTGGTAACTAGAGAAATGAGCACATTTTAGGTCTCATTATAAAATTGGAAAAATGAAAAGAAAAAGGCGAAATACAATTCTCCAGCTAAGATATGTACATTTTGCAAAGATTTTCAGTAATGTATGACCAGAGCCCATGGATTCGTCACTCACAACTGTTAATATGATCAGCTCCATCATGGATGTCCCATGAATAAACTAGTTATCAAATCATGGCCTTCTTGACCAATATGGACCATATTTTGAATCTTAAATGACTATAGTGAAAGGTTTGTCGGAAGTTTTAAAATAATTATTTTGGGCCAATAGAACAAGTTGGACTTGATGAGCATAAAGTTGATCTTGGAAGATTTAACTGCCATGTGGCAGTTTTTTGTCTAAATGTCCATTGTTAACAGTCATGCCTTTTCATCTATGCATCCCTTTAAGAAAAGACTTAATAACCATATTCATATTCCCACATCTCTTCTGAAAGGATATTTTCCTTTACATATTTCTTCTAAAAGGGTATCTTCATTTCATGAAAAGATATCTTTAAGCTTATAAATTCCATAGCAATTTCAGCTTTTGGTAGAGACTTCATTAACTCTACATCAAATTTATTCTTGCCTTCGTTAGTCTAAGAAATTAATCTTCAAGTGTTTTACGTAGACCATTGGTGATCAAGGGTTGGTTTAGGTATTGCAAACTATAGTCCAAAATACAGAGGATCTGGGCATGATTTATCTTGGAGGCAAACTTACCAATAACCCGATTGACGCCAATCTGGTGTGGGGCCATTTATTGTATTAAGGAAAGTGCGACTGAGGACTCAGGCAATCCATCTCAACTCTATATATTACTTTTTTTTTTTAACAATCTTAAGATAACAAAATGGTTGAGCGGAACAAAAACCTCAAACATTAGTTGAACTGGTCAACTCTTTGTTAATTAGTTTCGGCCTAAAGAAAAATTTGTGGGGAAAGACCCTTTTAACTCCATGTTATATATTAAATCGCATACCACATAAAAAGACTTTTCTCACTCCATTTGAGATATGGCATGGTAGGGTACCAAATCTTACTTATTTTAGAGTTTGAGGCTATAGGGCTCTAGTAAAATTACCAGATCTAAAGATTTCTAAAATAAGACCCAAGGCTATTGAATGTGTTTTTATTGGATATGCTTTAAATAGTAAAGCCTACTGATTCTTAACATTAGAAAGTATTGGTGGCCTTAATAAAAATATTATTTTTGAATCTTGTGATGCAAAATTTTATGAAAATTCTTTCAAAAGAGATTCACATGTTGACCCTTCATATTCTGCTAGATCTATTACATCACTTTATAATAAAAAAAAAGAACAGGATAATGATAGGAATATTGATAAGGATCATGAATCCCATTCAAAGAGTGTTCCTAGATGGAGTAAACAGGCTAGGAAATATCCTTTATACAATTTTGGCTTTGATTTTTGTTTATATCTTGTAGAAGGAGATAAGTCCATGTTAAAGATCTATTTTGATATTAAATGTTGATAATGACCCTTAACCTTTGATGAGGCAATGAGCTCTAGAGATGCTCTTTTTTGGAAGGACGCTAGTAATGATGAAACTGAAGCCATCATGGCTAATAACACCAGAAAATTAGTAGACTTACCACTATTGTCAAAACCCATTTGGCTATAAATGGATCTTTAAAAGCAAATTGAGATCTGATGGGTCAATCGAAAAGTTCAAAGCCCAATTAGTGGCTAAGGGGTTTCACCAAAAGGAAGGTATAGATTATTTTGATATGTATGCCCCTGTTGTGAGATTATCTACTATTAGAATTCTTTTTGCTATTACCTCTATTTATAACTGGTAGTGCATCAACTAGATGTTAAAACTGCCTTTTTACATGGGGACTTAGATGAAGAAATATATACACAACAACTTGAGGGATTTATTATGCCAAGTCAAGAGCATAAAGTATGCAAGCTTGTTAAGTCCCTTTATGATCTCAAACAGGGCATGATAAATTTGATAGTATTATTATTTCTCAAGGTTTTTGAGTGAATGATGCTGATAAATGTGTCTATTATAAATTTACACATGACAAAGGTGTGATTATATGCAAATCATATTTTATGCATCAAGATTGTGAGAGGAAAAAAATGTATTTCTCTTACTTAATCTCACTATATAACAAATATATTGCAAAAATACGATAGCATTAACTGCAAGATAGCATCTACCCCAAAAGATCCTATCATTAAATTGATAAAAAAAATGTTGATGGATGCATTCCTCAATTGGGATATGCTAGTGTAATTGGCAGTTTAATGTATGGGATGCATTGCACTCGTCCTGACATTGCTTATATTATGGGGGTATTGAGTCGAGTTACAAGTAATCCAAGACATATGCATTGAAATGCTATTCAAAGAGTATTTGGCTATTTAAAAAAGACTATGGATTATGCCTTACATTATAATTGAGAGCCAACTGTACTTGAAGGATACACTGATGCAAGCTGGATTACTAGTTCTAATACCTCTAACTCTACAAGCAGATGGATTTTCACCCTCGCAGGGGGCTGTAGTGTCATTGGCTTCTAAGAAATAAACCTGTACAACTCATTCTACAATGGAATTAGAGTTTGTAGCTTTGGCTGTGGTGGGTAAAGAAGCTAAATGGTTAAGGGAGCTTCTGACAGATATTTCTCTCTGGCCTAAGCCTATATCAGCTATTCGTTACACTATGATAGCACATTAACACTATTATAGGCATATAATGGTACATATAACGGTAAGTCCAGGCACATTGTCTTGAGGCATAGATATATATAGGAACTTCTTAAAACTGGAGTTATTTCTATTGAACATATTCGAGCGAAGGCCATTTTGGCAGATCCCTTTACAAAGGGCCTTGCAAGGGAAATGATCTGAACAACATCTAGGGGGATTGGGTTGAAGCCCTTAAACAAATCATCACCTATGATGGTACCCAACCTAACTAATCAATAGTATCAAATTTTTAGGTTCAATGGGAAGAAAAAGTCATGGATGTGATGGGTTGTACACTAAAAAGAAAAGATAAAATTCTCTATTCCCATCCAAGGATTATTATTGCATGTCTGTATGGAAAGGGGGGATGAGTTATTACTCTTCATGGGTCTATGTCTGTATAGAGGAGTGTAGATTATATAGATGAACTTTAGATAGACTCACCTATGTAAGTATGGGAGTTAGGCGGCTCTCTATGGGACTTCAGGGCTAGTCCTCTAGAGCGGTTGCTAAACCAATATAAGTACACGTGGCCATTAACGTGCGGGCTTCTGAGAACACTTTGAAAATGTTTATGTTCAATATATCTGGCTTGCTGAAGGGGCCCTTAGTTTAAGATGAAGTTCACTAAGTACCTTGGTAACTTTGATGTATTTGAATTAAGTAAGAGTTCAAGTCAATAGACACGCTCTTTTATGAATTCATTTCCAGTACCTAGTACGGTTGCTTTTATTTATTATAATTTTATTTAAAGTTTTTTGGGGACTATTTTTTTTTCAATATTGTAGAGTACTGTAAGAAATTATAAAAAAAATTCTAGGGGACAATAAAAATTTTGAAAATTGTGGGGGAATGTTGGAAAATTTCAAAATAACTATTGTTGGGCCAATTGAACAGGTTGGACTTGATGGGCTTAGAGTTGATCTTGGAAGATTTAACTGCCATGTGGAAATTTTTTGTCCTAATATCCATTGTTAACAGTCATGCCTTTCCATTTCTGCAACTCTTTCATAAGAGACTCAATAACCATATTCAAATTCCCACATTTCTTCTTAAAGGATATCTTCCTTTACATATCTCTTTTGAAAGGGTATCTTCATTTCTTGAACATGTATCTTTAAGCCTATAAATTCTATAGCAATTTCAACTCTTGGTAGAGACTTTGTTGACTCCACATCAAATCTCTTGCCTTAGTTAGTCTAAAAAATTAATCTTCAAGTGTTATGGGTGGACCATTGGTGATCAACGGTTGGTCTAGGTATTGCAAACCGTAGTCCAACATACAAAGAATCTAGGTCTGATTTATCTTGGCCGCAAACTTGCCAGTGACACGATTGCAGACACCAATCGGTGTGAGGGAATTTATTGTCTTAAGGAAAGCACAACCCATAACTCAGGCAATCCACCTCAACTTTGTATTAATTTTTTTTAATAGGTTGTGATCCTCCAACCTTTGTTGATGGGCCATCCAAGGTGCAGATCATTGTATAATGAAATAAACCGTGAGCAACTAACATATTTACAAGCCAAAAAAATCCATGGATATATTCTTCATAGATAAGACTAAAAATAGGCAAGCTTATGTACCAATTGGCAATATATATATATATATATATACAAAAGTACAATTCCAAAATAGTTCTAAAAGAATACTCAAATTTCGAAATTTGGATATGATTTCTTCATTCTCTCTCTCCTGTAAATTGAAGATGAACTTCTTGACACAAGATCTCATCGTTACTAATTTACCGGCAATCATCATCATTATCACCATTAAACCTTAGTCGAACTCTGAACTATGTTGGTGTCGGCTATATAAATTTTGTTTCTCTATTATGATCTATAATAAGTAAAATCCTTAGATAAGTTGTAATTCTTCAAATCTAACTAATTTAATAGCAATCAAAAGCCAAAATTATATAAAATAAAGGATATATGGAAAACCATAAGACTGGACGAATGGCATAGTGTGATACCATGCACAAAAGAAAGCTAGTCACTTCAGTCTTTCAGAAATTGCTTTCAATGAAGAGCATTGGGAATTGCCATCTAGTCTTATTTAGAGGGGACATTTTTCCTTCTACTCCCATTTCCCTCATACACGCAGGAAGACCCTCAACAGCCTTGTATCAGATAATCACACCCACGGCCCGCCTACCTTGATAGCTTTTTTTAAACAGCTCAAGATTTTCCTCACCACTTGCATGTGAGATTCTGAATCATCGCAAAAGAGAGTAGCTAGGCAATGGTCAATGGTACATCGATCCAAATTCTACAATGCGGACTTTGTTCTTAAGAGTTGCAAAAGAAGGCCAAAAATCTTTTACAAGGCCCCTCGGCTGAGAAAAAACCCAATTGGCACTCCACTAATCAAATAGAGAAAATAAGGACCAAGTGTGCTTCTACATACAACCAAACCATTTCATTATAAACCCCAACCATTGGAGCATATGCATGCTGAGAGACCAATCCTTCTCTACTGTAAAACTTGCACATTTTTTCAGGTTTAAGATGCAGTGGGTCCCCGGCAATCACTTTTAATTCATTCATTGATGATAAGAATTCCATCTAAAATATTTTTGTGAGCATGCTCTGGGCAGTGGCAGCTCCGGGAATTTTTATCGGGCAGTCAAAAAGATATGTAGATTCTATAAGCTCTATCAAAAAAACATATACAAAAGAAAATCTAGCATATTCATGTTAAAAAAAATTGCACTTGGCCCCTTAAGGGTGGTCACTATTCTTTTTTTTGGGTTGTCAAAACCTATCTTAACACAAAATAATAATAATAATAATAATAAAAAAATAATACAATTTTGGATTGATTTTTTCCTATCCAGGGTGGTTAGCTGACCACCCTGGACTCTATGTGCAGCTGCCACTAGCTCTAGAACACCGAAGAATAAGATGAATCACATCCATTAACTTTTCAGAGACTGTTTTCATCAAAAGGTTGCAAATATGCCAAACACGTCTTATGTCCTTTAGGCCTTCTTCAGCTCTCTATTGGTGTGTTTGGTTGGACTCACTTGAAGGGCTTTTTGGGCTTTGATTGTGAAAAAGCTATAAAGCTCATAAAAGTTTGTTTGGTTATTATAGCTTTAAAATGGCTTAAGAAAAAGCACAAGTAGAATAAAATGTTAATATGAATTATCTAATTATCATATGTTAAAAGATGCATTTATATATATATCTAACCAAAACAATTTTGATGTTTTTTTCTATTGAATAGTGAGTGTAAAGTTGACCTAACCAAACAATAATTTCCTTTACAAAGCTGCATTGAAGAAGTAGCTCCTTTACAGTTATAAAAGCATGGCCGGCTTTGAACAAGTCCAACCAAACACACCCTATGAGAGCAATAAAAGTTGCTTTCTGATAATTCTATTTCATAAAACACCATGAGGAAGTCTAGCAAATCATTCATATTATATCCCACAATTCGTCAAAAAAGCCTCCATCTGCAAGCAATAAAGGCAGCCAGGGCATTACCATTTACCAGCCCCAACCACCCCCTCTCAACCCAAAGTCTCTTCAACATTTGTTTTAGTCACGTTGACCTTTTTTTAAATTGGTAACATTGACCTAGATGTTCACTTTCTAGCACAAATCTTACTCTCTCTTATCTTCTTTTCTTGCTTCCCACATTGCATGGCATGTAAAAAAAAATATTAAACCCAGTGGAAGTTCACTTTAAAGTTTAAACCCCTCAGCGTGGCCCACCCCATACACTATGAACTTACACTCCATTATCAATGAACAGTGGCGGACCCAAAATTTTTATTTGAGGAGTACAGACCCTGATAGGTAGTTGGATTTTGGAATCAAATCGAGAATTCTCTTGTGGACCCACGATTTTTATTGGATTTTTTTGAAGTGGATCCAAAATTTTTATATAAATTTTGGAAGCGCATCGCTGTTTGATGTGTGTGACCGCACCTATGTGCCAATACCTGGGTCCACCCCTGTTCCTACCTATTAAACTATTGAGTCAAAAAATGAGACCTGGTACTGTTAATTAGGGCCCAGTATTGCGTGTCCACCGGGACCAGTTTGAATTCCTTGGGGAGAGTCACTTTCATTAACTCCCGTCTTTATAAATATGCAGAGTAGTACGGGGAGACAGTATAAGCAATATTAAGCTGAATGTGAAGTAGCATGGATCAGATGAGGTTGTGACGGGCATCTGAAAATTCAGGGGGTGACTATCCGTAGGAGAATTTTGCCATGCAGTAGATAGATTGCCATGAAAGGAACTCTGTTTGGTTATTCTTTGGTAAAATTACACATTATATAAATGGAAATGATCCCCTTAACTACACAACGAGCTAAAGAAGAGCCTGTGCCATGGTAGAAGGTGCTCATTACTACAGCCATGAGATTTGTGGGTTCATGTATTTTTGTTTATTTATTTTTTAATGATATAAATAATAATGAGCTAGAAGGGATTATCGAAATGATGCACTGAAAATCCGTCTGCTCTATTATGGGGTTTTTAAGGCCACTGATATCAATAGAGATAAACATCAGCAACTGCAAAATACAGTGTCTCAATCCAATTGGAGGATGGGTGAGTGTCAATTCTTGGTGGGGTGGGTCTGCTACTCAGCGAGTGTGTTGGGTCGGTGGTGGCTCGTTTAGTTGCTTTATTATTATAGCGGGCTCAGGCAAGAGTGCAGCTCATTTAGTTTTATGCGAACCACATTTTTACGCGAACTACACCTTTCCTAAAAGACATCTCAAAGTCCAGGGCCCGGTGATGGTTTAGCCCTTTTCTTGTCTCAAGCAAGCCAACCTTCTAGTAAAAAACAATGCTAAAGGAAAACTAATACAATTGAGAGAGAGTTTATTCATGTTTATGTATTTATCCTCCAGTTTTAAGCCAAGTTTCACTCGCCTATGCATTTATTCCCGAAGGATCAGCAGATAACAACACAGCCGTATATGAATTAGAGCTGTCTCTACATTACAGAAACACCTTCCGAAATCTATACATTAAAAAACAGCTTCCTCTGCAATTGACCCACATCTTCCAAACAATTATATCTGTATCTGCAGTCCAAGCATCTCTCTTGGCTCAAGGTTTTGTTTCATACAACAGGAACGGCTTGAAGGCCGTAACAACAGTCACTTTGTTATCTATAAAGCACTTCTATTGCTCAAAATGCAAATCATCACGATCCTCTCTTCTAATTTGATCATGTCTATGCAACAGGCTAGCGCAGTTTTCATCTGGGCTTCATATGTGAAAGTTGGTGGCATCTTTCAACATTGAAAAGTGAAGCTTCGGCTTACCAAATGGTTCCCAATTGCACTCCAAGGTGATGAATACATTTTGTCACCAGACAGGTCTGAGGATATCCTTGGATAAACAACCACTGGACCATTTGTGCAGTTTATACCAAAAAATGGAACATGGAGCCAAAGAATTCTCATGGATTCACATATCCGGTGCAGCATTACCTCCAAGATAGCAAAGAAGAGTGTCATTTTACTCATCAAAAGAGCAAGCATATTATGTAATTCATACTTGTATAGTCTTCAGGGGTATGTATCCCTTACGAGTTGGTAAATAAAAGTGTGTCAAGTAAATGCATTGTTATATAACTCAAGAACACGACAGTAAAAATTATTCTTTGCATTACTTGACAAAAGAAAAAAAAACCCTCTAATTGTACGATTCATAACAAGGATGACTTGCAGGTGTGAGTGAGAGGCTGTGTGCATAAAACATTTAGTGACTGATAAATATCACTGATCTTACAAATGATGCATTTTCTCTAGTTGCTATTGACCGTCACAGTTTATGTACCAACTTGAGGTTAAGAAAATGGGTCAATGTTCTGGTTTTCATAAAAACCTCAAGCCACACTGAAAGGCTAGATTTAAAATTCATAGGCCAATCACATCTCCAAAAATCAAAGTACCGAAAAAATAAATGTATCATAGTATAGAAACATAAAGTATAACGCACAGCTCTGACATAAACTATTGAGTAAAGAAAGAATAAATCAATTAAGGAATCCAAGATACTCACTGAAAGTTCTTCTTGAATCTTTAATGGCTATACAAAACAAACAATAATAAGTCCATTCATCCCTTGCATTTTCTTATGGGTTAGTAACTTTTTTCTATTGCATTTATTTGACATGGTCCCGTCAAAGAATCTTCACATTTTCTATTACATCGCCATATGTCCTATTGAATTAACTGCATGCTGATATGAATGACCAAGATCGACATATCTCATTATTCAAAGCTTGATGTTGTTTGATCCTCCCTACATCAAATTGAGGGTGAGTGCAGAAGGTTTGGAAGATAATGAGCCCTACAGAGTGTTGTATAAAATAAGGGAATACTATTGTACAATACACTTCCCATGTACCATTCTCATTATATCTGAAAGGATGATGAAAAGATCTTAGGAAGCCAATTAACGGCAGTGATTAGATTGTAGTGAGAAAATCTATGATTATAATTACCCTAATCTAAGGATTTTTGCATTATAATTCAGTCATCCCTCACAGTGAGAGGATGGACGGCTTATCCCACATTACATTAGGCTTTTGATTTGTTGTTGTTTTGTTGGATTTGACATCTCATACAACTTTGGGACCCTAATGGTTTGCATGGTTATTCAGAAGTAGTAGATGCCTAAATGATCACTAAAAAACCTTTTTAAAAAATCCAATAGCTTGAGTGCTGAAAACACAAATTCCTATTCCCAGCCGTAGGATCAGATTCTTGGTTGATGGGACAAAAAAAGCAATTAATGGCACAGATGAGAACAGTACATACCATGGGTTAGACTGAATCCCTTCTCAAGTGTTGAAGCATCAAAGCTCGTGTTTTACCATCGGGTTTAAGCCCACTGTTCTGCATACGCATGTACAACTTCTTTGCCATAACAGACTGGCCTTGTAAACACATGCCCTGAAGAAGTGCATTGTAGAGAGAACTAAGAGATATGTCAGGAGTGACTCCCTGCAAAAGACAAATAACTTCAAATATCTTGGACAGAAGTACATGGTCATCCAAATGTGTGTGTGTGTTTATACCTATGCAAATGGTTTTCTGACAGATGGAATGTAGATTTGAAACAAAAAATATGGACTAAAGATAATATAGCAACATAGTCTTCATCAAATGCAACAGTAGATCAAATAGTCTTCATCAAATGCAACAGTAGATCAAATCAACCATGTTCAGATGGACAAGGGCAAAAAATCCTCTGACCGTCAACAGGTACAAAAGCCATACTGTTATTTGCTCCATGTCTAATAGGGATATGAGTAAATGACAGGTCAGACTCGGTATGGGACCACAATGGATCCTGGCCTGGACCCCATTCATTTTACATAATTAGGCCTAGACCCAACTCCAGTAGAGTTAACTGGACACCAGGCCTGGCTTAACTACCAATATACAAGAAAAAAATATTTTAAAAACTGGTCTGCCGGCTGCAGGAATCAAAACAGAGACCCTAGGGCTAGGATTGAAGAATGAAGCAGCTACCACTGCGCTGGAAATTCTTGAGAGCTAAATTCTTGCATTTAACTTATAAGATTATTAAATGTTAGTTGTTCATATATTGTATAAATGAATAGACATATCAATCACAAGGATATTCAGTATGGACCCAAGTGAACCAGGTTCGATTATCTACTTGGCCTAAAGATGGTTCATACCTGCATATTTGGTTCCGATCCTTTGACTAGCTGAATAGTTGGAGCTCAACTGAATACGTTTCCTATTTTAAACACTCGAAAGTATTTTACTAGATTCAAATGGTGAATGTGTATGTCACCTATTCTTTTGTGCCATCAGGATGGCAAGAAAAGGTCATGAGAGACTAATAGTAGTGCCATCAGGACCTGATCATTTCTCCTGCAATATTACATAAATAATAATAACTTTCCATCTAGCAAAAAGTTAAAATTGAATGGATGATGAAATAGCAAACACTAAAGAGAAACAGAAAAGATAAAGTTGATAAAAATACTGCTAAAAATGGATACTTACGTCTAGGATTTCCCTTACTTCGACCCATAGAGATCCCCATACACAAGCTCTTATTAATGACAAGTAAGTAAAAGTGTCACGGGTGCACTTCTTATGAATCATATGTTTGAAGACTTGCAGAGCAACTTTTGGCTTCCTTGCAGCCTCACAAGCACTGATTACATGATTATATGATACAGTTGCCACCGTCAATCCACTTGCTTCCATCTGCCACATAAGTTGCAAAGATCGATCCCATAACGCAAGCTTCTGACATGACATTAAAGCCACATTGTACAGGTGAACATTCAATTCAGAACTACTATCTCTTTTAATATGTTCAAAAAGTTGAAGAGCATCAGCATAATGACTTTCTCCATACAGAGCACCAAGCAATGCATTCCATGTATATGAATCAGGTGTAAGGCCTGAAGATTTCATAAGATTATAAATCCTAAAAGCAAGGTTGACTTTCCCAGCTTTCCCAAGGCAATTGATGACTGCATTATAAGTAACGGCATTTGGCTTGAACCCACTGTCCAACATATGTTGGAAAACATTAAGAGACAAATCCCACTTCCCCTCCTTTGCACATGCACCAACCATAGCCTTCATAACATCTTCACCAGGCTTCAATTGATTATGAATCATTTCAATGTAAGCATCAATTGCCAGTTCAGTTTGACCACAGTGTAAGAAATTACAGACCAACAGACTGTAGGTAACAGTAGTTCCATTGTAACCATCCTCCTTAAGTCTTCTCCACATTTTTTCCATTTGGACCCAGTCCCTTCCTTTTGCGCACACCGATATCATTGTGTTGTGAGCAATCACATCAAAACACTTCAACTTCCCATCTTCATCCAGTTTTGTAAACAATTTCAAAGAGGAATGACAACCCCGGGCAACTGCAATCGCTTTGAGGATCAAGCTAAATGAATGGCCTGTAGCAATGTCCTTCTCGGCCATCGTCATAAAGATTCTCAGAGCATCATCTAGAGACCCATTCCGTAAAAGACATGCCAGAAGAGAGTTACAAGCATGTGCACTGGGTAAAAGGCCCAAGGCCTCCATCGAGAAGTACAATTCCAGTGCACCCCTAAACTTGTTGGATCTGCTAAGTCTCAAGATACTTCTCGACAGCACCTCTTCGTCCCTTTCCTCTAAAAAATGAAGCTTGGTCTCAGATATGTAAACCCTCCCATCTAAATTAGAAGGTGTGGTGTTATTAGTTCTCTCATTATGGTCATTCCTATTTGTGACCTTATTATGCTCATAGACGCTCATGTCAAGCTCTTCTTCTCCTGTTTGAAGTGATGGGTGGATTTCTGCTTCTTCACAAACCAAAGCAGAATCAAAACCAGCAAGCACGGCCGAATCCATCCTTCTCATCGACCCAAGACACCATCTCTTTCCTGGCATCCCCAACTGATGGGTTCTGATCGAATTATCACATTCCCCAAACAAAGATGACTTGTTGAGTTCATGTGTAATTTCCAGCTTCCTAATTACCCTCTTTTCCATAAAACTAATGTCTAAGTTACAGCCGACCCATACAGCATCATTCCTACTTGTGCAACTATTCAATCGTTGGCGCGGAGCATGTAAAAAACAAAGGGTTGGGATGAAACCTACGGAGGAGCTCCTTAATACTTCCAACATGGTTACACCCAAATGCAGAAAAGACCAATCAAAGCTCCATAAGGCTTAAAACATGAAGGGAATGCGGTTTATGCTGATTAAGAGAAAACCCAGATCAGCAGAATTACTGAAAGTCATTTGTCCATGTTGGAAGGAATGGAAAAAAAAAAAGATTTACAGAGAGTGGCACCCATAATCTACTCTTTCAAGACAATAAAACACACAAGGTATGATATATAAATTAGAGTCTACCTAAAGATGGGCAAGAAGAAAACAACCCTTTCCACTAGAATCGGGGCCGAGAGATCCGATTCTCACGCTTGGTTTACATCCACAACCAGTTCTCATCAGCTTCTTCGGTTTCATCTTCTGATTCTTCCTTTTTAGACCTTCGTGTTCACTGCGGCATTGCGTCGAACTTCTGGCGTGCGCTGGATAACTGTTGCTCTGGCGTTTTGTCGAATGCTCTGCTAGCGACTGAGGCGCGACAGAGCGATTACGAGAAATGCCAGGAGAGAGGGCCTTATCTAAAAATACAGATGTTTTTAAGGCAATGGGTCAGGTTAAACGGGTGACTCGATCCAACCCTTTCTAGAAGGGGCCCGCAATGGGTGGGTCACAGGCAATGACGAACCTAGGATTTTCATTAATTTAATAATAAAATTAAATATTTTAAGATGTTTTATAAAGGGTTTCTCAAATTTTACATGTGAGATCACACCTGCGTGCTAACATTTGGATTGGTCACTGGTTTATATTTTCAAACCTCTATAGTTGAACTTATTTCTTATAAATTTTTTATAAAAATAAAATAAATTAGTTTCAAATTAAACGAAACACATATATATTGTGAGATGGGCTCATTATCATAAATTATAAAACCTGTCACAAATTGAATTTGGTGCAAGTTGAGGCATATTTGAGTATAAGACGTGAGCATATTTAGGATTGACCAAAGTAAAATCCATTGGTTGCAATTAATATATATGAATTTCAAGTATTTTGATTCGAAAATCGATCTTCAATTTAATGTAATTACACTCTTTATTTCAATTTCATCAAATTTGGTTTTGAATTTCGATTTTATCTTATCTTTTCAAAGGAGTAGTCCCATACAAGTGCAACAAAAACTTACTAAAAGTCAATTCATAAAGCTACATTACCAGCACCCCTTACATCATCTACATTTTTTTAATGTCTCTCTCACTCCCCAAATCCAACTTGGACCTCATATGATGATTATATGAACTATTCAAAATGAATGTCAAACCCTTTGAATGAAAATGTGAGTTTGGTTCTTTATTTGCAACTTATTTTAGATGAACCTAAAAGTCTCCAAGAGTCTATCATGGTTGTAACATAATGATGATCTAAACTATTCAAAATGGATCTCAATCACTCCAATGACACACTAAAATTAGACGTGGACCTACATTTCGATTGAAGACGTGATGGAATAGTGATTAGCTGGTGGATGTTTTAGTTTGCAATTAACTAAGTATCCCTCTATTCTTTATTGTTTAATTTATAATTTATGATCTTCATTATTTCAATATGTAAATTTTTTAATGAAAGTGCAGCAAGAAAAGAAACCCACGCTCGATTTTTATTTGACTTGGAAATTAAGGTTCAATTTTGCAATTAACTGGTCAATTATACTCTATTTTATGATCTGAATTCTTTAGTCCTTATCAAAGAGGGGTGATTATGGACTAAACTAGTCAGACTATGCTTGGATTTTGTGATAGAAAGATTGAACTCTTGCCTGATTGGAATAAGATATAGAATGTCATTAAAAATTATTTTAATAAAAAAAAATTGCTTTAGGTAGTATGTATAAAATATTCTTTTAACAAAAATAAGATCCACCTAGGCTTGGGCTTAACCTTTCAAGTAGATCGAATTTCAACTAAGCACATATGTAGTTTTATTTTATTTGTTTTTTGTTATTTGATTTGGTTTTGTAAACATCCATTGTGCAATATTTTATAGCCATATGATATGAATTTTAAGATGTATTTAGTTTTTTATTTCAAATCTCTAAGTTTTTATAGATTTTAATGATTTCAAATTCGGGGTTTAAGATTTCTAGATTTCTTATTAGGGGTTAAAGATTTTTAAAATTGGAAAATATTTTGATTTGGGGGTTAGAGATTTCTGGATTTCGTATCAAAGATTTCAAATTTGGAATTAGTAAATTTTTAAATCGAGAATTTTTTTTACAAATTTGATTAGGAATTTCAATTTGGAATTAGGGAATTTTGGAATTGGCAATATTTTGATTTTGGGGTTAGAATTTTTGGAACTTGGATTGGGGGTCTCACATATGGGGTTAGTATTTTCTGATATTAGGAATAAGGTTTTCAATTTGCAATTTTGGTTTTCCTTCTAATTAGTGACTATATTGAAGGGTATAAAGTTTTTTTAATAAAGAAATGTTGTGTATTAGAACTCATATACTCTACACATATTCTAAATCTAAATAATCAATTTTTTATTTTTATTATAAAATCTAAATAATATTCTTATATAGATTCAACTATGAGTGTATTAATTGATCCTACTGATTAATTTTTGCTAAATACAGTTGCTAAAGGATCTGATTAACAGCTAGAGTGGGGATGAAAAAAGGCAAAATCCAGAGGCTTCTGCTGGCTGGAACGTTCTTGCACGTGTTTTCAAGTCAGGCTGCGGGCTCCACATGTCTGATTAATAGGATCATACGAACTGGTTGTATACTCTCGGGTGACCGTGTTGCTGTGGCTACATGATGGGTTGAGTTCATTTTTACCCACAACCAAATGCCCCAAATCCTGCATGTTCTGCCCTTTCTTTGTACTCAAAACTTTCAAAAATTGAAATCTTATTACCTGCCATTTTTTATTTCTAAAAACAGCCCCTGTTATTCAATTTTTAGCAAAATTCCTGACTGCTTGGATCCTGTTTCGTCAATTCTTGATTCAACCCTTGCAGGCGTTCTTAGGATGCTCGGTTTGCACCATGTAGGCTCCATCTTGAAAAGAATTCGGCCATGAATTAGTGTGCCATGTAGATCTTGGAGAAGAACTATTTGTAATTCCACAAATCATGTGAAAGATCCCGGCCGTGGTGGTTGTTGTGGCTGGTGCACTTGCACAATCCATGCATCAAGGCCATGCAATCAGCCAATATTTCTTGATCCAAATATGCAGGATCAAATCATGGATGACTGCATTGTAACATTGGTATGCATGGGCTTTATCAAATGGATCTTCAAATTGGTGCATCTCGATGTATGCATCTATATATAATAAAAGGTCAAAATGCTCTATGATACCTTTTCTGGTTGTTGTCAAGACCTTTGATAGACATTGTTGTTCACTAATACCTAGAGCTTTTGGTGTTTCTGGTTACTCACATGGTATCCAAGCCGGAGGGTCGTGTGGTCGAATCCCTTCCCTGGGGACATTTGTACACGTGTAGTCGTTTGGCATGTTTCTGTCCAAGTGTAGAGGTCTACACATGAAGAATGTCAGGACCCTTTACTATACATTGTACATTGTTTTGTCATTCAATAACAGCTTGAGCTTTTGGGATTTATAGTTACTAATATTCACTTCAAGATCATTGTACTAGGAGATCAAATTGAAGTTCACATTGAAGCTATAATCATTGAGGTACACATCAAAGGTTGGCATCTTCTCAATATCTGCATCTTCGCATTCGTAAAAGATTGAGTAATTAATGACATCACTGTCTTGATATACATCAAAGATTCGGCTGTCAAGAATACTAACAGATCCAAAGCAAGTGTTTCTTTGTGACCATCACATTTCTGTTGTATGCGGGTGGATCACATTCATCAAATATTAGGGAGTTAGAACCGTCGTCTTCCTTTGTTGTCATTAGGCTCTTTTAGATCATCAAAGTCTTTGACAAGCCTCTTGCGATCCCTCTGGTGCTGTTGCTTTTGACATACTCGACATCTCCGGCTTCTTCAGGAGCCACCTCACTCTTGGATTCAGTCATAATGTTCTTTCCTGAGTGCCTGTTGAGGCATTTTTTCCATTTGTGACACTTGAGGAGATAGGACCAATTCGTTGCATTAAAAGAAATACATGTTCCTTTGGCCAATTCATCCTGCTGCCCTGCCGTTGTGTGCTTTTAAATCTACTTTCCAGGCATAATTTTTCTTTTTAGTTTTTCTACCATTTTCCTTATTTCTCCACCCGTTCTCTTCCTTCTTTATTTCCCTTTCTTTTTCTCAATTTCCTTGTATGAAAACTTAGAACTATTTTCATATTACTGAGTTATATCGTTCTCATAGATCAATCATAAAGTGAAGGAGCTACAATTAGCACTGAAAGTTGAGGATGATGGCAAGAGTTTGAAACAAGAGGATCCCAATTTTCAAGGGTAATTTTCTTCCACTAATATCCTACACATTTATACTGAGTTCTTTTTTTTTTTTATTTTTGAAGAAATTTCAAGTTGCATGTAGCTCTCTCTCTATCTATCTCTCATCAATGCCACTCCCATTAAATGGCCTTTGGGCCAAACAATGCTCAATTAGAGTGATATTCACCACTGAATTAAATGTCATTTTTTTATCTCCTGATATGATTTTACAGTTTATTTTGGGTGACAGGCCATTTTAATTCAATGGTGCATTCTACTTTGATCTAATTTCTTTTTGGATTTGTCACAAATCATGGTGGATGATCATTATTCAATGTTCTACATCGACAGCCCTACCATGATGTTTTCTGTGCATATTGACTATGGTGTATTAGTGCAAATGGGATTTCTCACACTGCCTCTCTTTGTAAAGTTAACGGGGTGTTAGTTGCCATTTAAAACAATGGAAAGATGACAGGAAGTAGAGAAAAATATAAAGAGTTGCGAGCTTGTTTGAGTGATCATAAGTGTATTCAGTCTTTGTTAACTGTTATAGTAGAAGGTTCTTTCTTATACATCGCCAATATGCTCAAAGCAAAAGGATTTAAATAATGAGTTCATTTACATAGCAAACACCTGTGCTGCATTCGGGTTTTTGAAATTGATATCGCAGTCTATCCTGCAAGGCCAGCTACATATTTCATATCGCAGTTACTCCTTATTCTCATTTTTACTATGGTGATTACATTTTCTGTGTTGCTGATGTGGTAGGAGGTCTATATCCCAACGCCATTTAAATGTGGTAAAATGTTCAGCAGCAAATGAAGAAGCTGCATTGTTGGCCCATTATATGGTGAGGTTGGTACAACAATAAATGAGAAAGCTGCCATGAAGCATGGAATTAGATGACAGTTTTGATTAATGAGTGCATACAATTTTAATGTTATTGGATTGTTATTTCATTTTGCATCTATTTCATTCTGTTAAAGGAAACCCCTTTTATTGCAACTGGTACATCTTTGAAATAGTTCACTTTTGATATAGAATTCTGGCTCTTGATGTTGTGTCTTTATACTTGGTTTTGTTTAGATGAAGTTGTGACTATCACTTAAATTGCACTATTCTTAATTGCCAACTCAAAAAAGTGATATTCGCATTTTAATGTGTTTTTGGCACAAACAAGAACAAACAACGAAAAAAAATAGTTTGTTGTTTGTGTGCTAACTTATAAAATGACGAATTTCCACAAAATGCAGGAGATTTATAATGATTTATGGAATCATTAGCACTACTTAACTAATTTGATCATCTGGCATCAAGGACATTCAATTCGGTCGTTCCAATGGAGTTATCAATTCTGGTCACTGATCTTCTATTTTTTGGATGATTAGGAATTAGGACATTCAATCTAAGTGACTACAAAGTAATACTGGCAGTATGAGGTGGGGCTAATTATTTAACAGGAACATGAATTATTGTGTGCTTTTCACGCACAGTATGTCTCTAGATAATACATGAAGTCAAACAGTATAGTGCTCCATTTGAGGAAATCTTGTTGACATACTTATTATCATTATATAGTGCCAGGGTACAATTCATCTCTAATGGCCCATGAAATCTTCCAACATCAACTTATATTTTTGATCTGTATCTGCCAACACCAACTTTGGAAATGTTGAAGGCACATTTCGGGAGAAATTTATCAAATTGCTCATTCACAGAACTTGAAGATTAGAATCTATGGACTACTGAACTCAATTGCTGATTCCATCTTAAATCAGTGTATAATGTTATTTCTGCTTGATGGAATGTAGCTGCATGGCATTAACATATGGTAGTGCTCTCGTTTTGCTTGCTTGGTCGTCTTGGATTGTCACAAGACAATAGGTTTTTCTTCTTCACAGCAGCGTTTGATGTGATTCTAGTTGTGGCTTCTGCAGTTGTTCCTTGATGACAGATTTCATCTTTTTGTTGATTGTAATCTTCATAAGCTATATTCATTTGAGATTCAGGTTTATTTATTTATTTATTTGTTGTTTATTTTTTAATTTCACTATTAATCCCACTCTTTGTGTATCTATAGAGAAGCATTTGATCTATGAGAATAAGAAAGACCAATTCCTTTTTGAAAATGGCAAGCATTTACCTATCAAAGAAAAAGAGAATGTGGTATGCCTTCCTTTCTCCCTCACAGAGCTAGTGCCAACCCTGATTTACTTATGCATTTGGCTACATTAGCTCCATTTCTATCTTCTTACTATGAGTGAAATAAATACTGATGCTCAAACACAGATCATGCTTTTCTTGGTTCTGCTACCTTACAAAATGCCCTTTCTCCATCATTCTATCTTGTGCTAATCCTTTCCATTCCTTCAGCGTCCTTTACGAACTGCATTTTTAAGGGGATTTTTTTTTTCTAAATGGTGTTTTGAAGGGGATCTTGTATCCAATAAAGGACAAAAACTGCTAAAAACTTTTGCTAAATTATGCTCCCATAGAACAAGTTCCACATCATCTTCCTTTTCTACTTCATCTCTCCACCCACTCTTCTTGACCTACAGGTCATCAGTTTTTCCTTTTCTGTTGCCTCTTTCAAAACAATCTCTGTAACTCCCTTGTTTAAGTGGGTTGTAGGATATGACTGTTGAAAGTGGGTCGTAGGATATGACTGTTGCTGACATCCATTAATAAGAATCTTCATATATTGATATCATTCCAAGTTGTTCCTTTCCATCAAACTTGAGGGTTCTCAGTGAACCTGAATTACCTTTCAGAAAGCTGTAGCTCCTACCCAGGCCTAGAATCATCTGAATCACACGACCTTCTGATCCCATAGTAGTGAATAAAAAGGGAAGGATATCCCTTGAGAAATACTCACTCAGTATCAGCCATCACTAGGAATGAGCCACACAACTTCACAGGAGACAAACAATAGACGACAAAGAAGAACAGTGCAACTTGACCCCCAACAATGGAACTGCAGTTCCTTAAATGCTCCACATGCAATAATGTACAAGGAGAGGGGGGGTGGGGGAAGAGAGAGAAGGAAATTCTAAGCACCATAAGTTCACACCATGATGCAGTTCCTTTACTAGAGTCCAGGCTTCACGGTGGAAGGGGATAAATTATGAAAACTCATCATTCAAGGCTCTGTTTAGTTGATATACATTATTCTGTTGTTCACTATCAGCTCGAGCTTTTAGTGATTCTGGTTATTAACAAGGTATCAGAGCCGTGGGTCCTCTGTTCGAATCCCTTGGGATGTGTTTTGTCCACGTTAGTGGGGTTATCAGGACCCTTTAATATACACTGTTCTGTCATTCACTATCAGCTCGAGCTTTTAGTGTTACTGATTATTAACATGTTCACCTCCAGATCTGGTCCAAATGACACAGAGATTAGTAGCTTCTTCTATTGTCTGACCTCCTCTAGGAACTAGAGAATCCAGAACTAATTTTCCATGAATATCCAAGAAAAAACCATTAACAAGCTCCATAAAATAGCTTTCGGGAATAAAACAAAATACTCACAAAACTTAATTGGGGGTTTGAGTGCTCCATGAGTCCTCCAAAGTCCCAGCAAGGGAGGTGAGGGCTTTATATTGTATGTCTGATTCTGAACCATTTTATTTTGCAATTGGTATAAATATCTGTTCCTGTTTTGAATTTGTGTTCATTGTTGAAAGCATGCCTATCTTTTTAATTTCAGTCTTAGCTGTGAACTTTTCCCAATTTATCAAAAGATCATATTTGTTCTTGTGGCCTAGAGTTAGAAATTAAAGGAAAGTCTTCAACTATAAATGAAATCATTGGCTATTTTTTTAATCATTTAAACCTGAATGCTTCCAACTTGGGCTTTATTTTTTTAAAACAGGGAGCATCTAATGCCTGTGAAGTGTACAGCTTTTCACGAAGTTTTCTGCTTTATGGATGCTGACATACTGCAGTCAGTAAGTATATGGAATTTTCATATCCATTTAATATATACTTTCAACTTGGTGATTATTTGAGAATTTCAATATAACTTTGATTTTGTTCATCTATCGCACTCTGTTCATCTTCAATTGTGAAAGCCTTGATGCACGATGTGCCCCAGGGTCAATCAAGGGGCTCACCACAATCAAGCCCGTGGTGGCCATCTTATGCATAGGTTACTCCAGTTATGATAATATCATAATTATTGCAAAGGGGTAAGAGGCTTAAAACTTAACCGTGGTGCTGACCTATGGTCACTGAAAACTCCTGTTTCTCTCCAAAAGGAGTTTGCATACATTACTGCTCTTTGTACATGTCTTTAATGACGTCAATATAACCTCTTAGGGCCCTACTTTTTTTCTGAAAGCCAGCAAATCAAATCTCTAGGTACATTGTCATTGGGTTTTTGTTTCTCTAGATCGATGAAGACCATATGAAGATTTTTTCTCATTTTTTTTATTAATTGCCTAACCTATCTAAATACTAGATTTGGAAACCATCCGATTTATATTGGGATTGGCCATCTGAACTCACAATCCATCTCAGTTCACTCACCCCATTTCCAAAAAAAAAGAAGGTGAAATGACCCAAATGCCCTCCCCTTCTCTCCCCACTCACCTTCCCCTCATCTCTCACCCCCCCCCCCCCCCCCCAACACGCCCTAGCAATGATCACCGGCTCTAGCGAAGGGAGTCGGCTAGTCTCCATCCTCTTCCTCTTCCTCATCCTCTTCCTCTCCTCCTTTTCCCTCAACTGGGATGCCAGGCTGCAGTAGGCCACCCGATCAGGTAGAGGGGGAGGGGGAGGGGGAAGGGAGGGAGAGAAAGAAAAAGGGAGAGGGACACTCACCCCATTTTTAAAAAAGGGCAAAATGACCCAACTACCCTCCCCTTCTCTCCCCCACTCACCTTCTACTCCTCTCTCCCCTTTTCCTCACCTCCCCCACCCCCCCCCCCCCCCCCCCCCCCCCCCCCCCCCGGCGGTGATCGCTGGCTCCTACAAAGGTAGCTAGCCGGTCTCCCTCCCCTCTCTCTCTCTCTACCTTTCTCTCCCTTGCCCTCTTTCTTTCTCTCCCTCCCCTCCCCTTCCTCCTCCCCCTCCCCCATTGCCCTACTGGCATGGGGAGGGGAGGGAGGGAAAGAAAGGGGGAGATGGAGGAGAAGGAGAGGGAGAGGAAGAGAAAGGGAGAGGGAGAGGAAGAGAAAGGAAGAGGGAGGGAGGGGAGGAAGAAGGAGAGGAAGAGAAAGGAAGAGGGAGGGAGGGGAGGAAGAGAAAGGAAGAGGGAGGGAGGGGAGGAAGAGGGAGAGGAGGGAGACCGGCCGGCTGCCTGATTGGGCAAAGAGGGAGGGGGAGGGGGAGGGGAGGGAGAGAAAGAAGAGGGAGAGGGAGAGAGAGGAAAAGAAAGGAAGAGGGAGACGGAGGGGAGGGAGGCCGCGATCGACGCAGGGCATTTGGGTCATTTCATCCTTTCCTTTTGAAAATGGGTTGAGTGAAGTGAGATAGATTGTGAGTTCAAATAGCCAATCCCCTTATATTTCTAAGATGTCTATCATATCTTTGAATATCTATGATATCCTAAAAAAAGTTACCTGTTCCCAGTACAATATTTTTCATGATATGAAGGTCATATGGAAGTTCTTTTGCAATATAAAAAAAATGTCTTTTTATTTTTTTTCTTTTTAGATCTACAACTAAATGTAGACTTGAATGCATAACCTAATATGTTTCCAGAATTTTCTTAAAAAATCCTTCTACTAATACCTGCCTTCTTTTGGTGAAAGATAACTGTTATGTTATCAGAAAAAAATATAGTTATTACTAATGACTAGTTTATGGATTGTACAAGCTTCTGTAATGGTGCATTCATTATCCGTATAAAAAAAATCATGCCTAATCTTTGCTAGGCTCTTCTTCGAGATCCAAGGGGGACAATCCAAGTTGATCTTCTGTAGTCCCACACATATCTCCACTGTAGTTGCTGTTGCAAGGTTGGGAATGACTTGCTGCCATCCATGCATGATACCTCAATAATGTAAGAATCTCTGCCTGAACTAGACGCATTTATATTTCTGATAAACACATTTCTTAACAATTGTCATGTGAATGAAGTTAGCTATACTCTTGAGGATTACCTTAGGGTCCCTGGTCTCCACAGTAGTGATTATCGTTAAAAAAATGCTTGTTGGCATTTGAAACTTCATATTAAAAGCCTTCTGATGATGCTGCTGCCTACATCTGTCTGCCGTGTTTGGAAATATAATGCCTAGATACACCGGGGACACGCCATGGATATGGCAAGAACACAGATTTTACAAATAAATAAAACGAATTATTGGATTGATATGGCATGATACATTGCCTATTTTGACTTGTCTGGATAAAATAGGTTGGGAGTGAGAAACATGAATTCAAGAATACTTGTTCATTGATTATGCAAACCAGTAATATTCTGAAGGAAACATATATATTTCAAAATTGTCAACAGAGGATGAATACCTAACTTTTTGTTGGTTGGCTCCTAAGAGTTTTATTTATACTTCTATTTGAAGCACAAACTTATGGTCTCAGGTATAATTTGGCCCAAGAACATGGTGATCTTATCAATCTTCATGATTGGTACCCATCTTTCAAAGAAATGCTCAGCTCAAATACCAAAAGCAAGCACAATAAGCAGCAGTCCCCTGTGCCTAAAAAGGAAAAAGCTACACATGTGCCTGCAGGCATTGATGAAGCTTCTATTCAGTATCCTCCTACTTCTGATTCTGAGCTCTGACTAGGTCTTACCTGTTGTTGTTATTGTAATATGATAAATCTAATGCATTGGAGTTGTTGCTTGCACATGCTCTTCTATGTTTAACACGTGCATAGATGTCTGGACTGATATGAACTTCTTATCCCAATGTGTTATGGTCCTAAATAGTTATAAGGATTTGACATGTTCCATCAATCTTGGGGCTTTTGGCGTATCGGTTGGGTCTATAACATATGGTAATTCGAGCCAACTTCTACGTCTCGGGTTTGAGTCACGGAAAAAGGGCTCCCTAGGGTCAAGGTTTAAAAAATTAGATTCGAGACCTGACTCGGTCATGACCGAGTCCGAGTCGACTCAGTCAAGTCCCAGGTCCTATGGGCGAGTCCCATTATTTGAGTCCAAGTCTCATGTGATTCGACTTTGTATGGGCCAAGTCGACTCGGATGATTATTTAAACCCTGCTTGGAGTGGAGTGAGAGTTGTCTAAAAAAAATAGAAAAGGGCTACCTATTGCCAAAGTGAGAGTGGCCGTGGAGAGGGCTACCTGGAGCGGAGTATGAGATGTCCTAAGAGGAAAAAAAAGGGCTATTTGCCGCCAGAGTGAGAGCTGTAGAAGATGTTGGTGGCGGAAGCGTGGTGGTCTATTATGGTCCTAAATAGTTATAAAGTTTAATTTGATGCGTTCCATCAGTCCTAGGGCTTTTGGCATATTGGTTAGGTCCATAATACAAACTCTTGATGCTAATGACGGACAACGTGCAAAAACTAGAATTATCTAAATAAATGAGAGGGCTTATGATTTGAGGCCGTGACTAGAATGTGTGACCCCACATCACATTACAAACAGTTTTGAAACCTTAGAAGTATATTTTTATTAGTAACTGAAGGTTCCAGATTTTTATTAAATGAGACAAAGATCTATCTGGGTGAGAAGATTATAGATGCAAGTTAAAATGTTAGCTTGTCAGTTTGATTGAGAGCGACAATCATATTCCCTGAACAATCAATTGAATGATGCTATTAAGGTACCTTTCATTGATTGTCTCCAATTAGATTGCACTGTGACTAGATCATATCTTGACCTTGTTCCTTTGTTTCCAACTCAACAGTTCTTGGAAGAAAACAATGGAGATTTATATGATTATTTGTTAACTAAGAAGCATTGTATGCAATTCAAGTGAAAGAAGTATTTCTATCTTAATATTTAGGCTTTAGTTGTTTATGTTATGGGAAGTACAATAGGTCGTAACTGCAATATCTTTCCATATGAAAGTATCTTTTGAAAAAGGTGAAACAAAACTTAAAGGTTTTATTTTGTGTTAAATTTGACATAAATCTGAATGAAGGAGCCAAATTACTTCATTCTCATAATTTTAAATGGAATTTTGACTTGCTGGGATTGGAATGGATTCAGTATTGGTACCTTGCTCCGTTAGAAGTTCGTTCAACGTATACTTTTGCTCAGTTGTAGAGTCCATTGAAAACTCAGCATCACTTAGTTGAATTTTGCAAATTGCTGCATTTAGAGTTTTCATGTCTATCTTCTTACAATGACAAGCTGCCTTTGTAACAAAGTATTGTTTTTGGTTATGACATCGTTGTTCTTTAGATTGGTTCTTAGCAGAGATCATTCTTGTCTATTTCTGTGCCTTGTCTTGTTACACTAACAAACCGCCTCTGTAACAAAGTAATGTTTTTGGTTATAAGATCATTGTTCTTTAGATTGGGTCTTAGCAGAGGTCATTCTGGTTTATTCCTGAGCTGTCTTCAAGGTGGACTAGGAATTCTAGGATAAGTCCTGTGGCAAGGAATATCACTGGGCTAGGTGTTCTGCTAAACTCCCTAGCGAAGGTGTGATAAAGCTATTTAACAGATAATTGAGAGGGATTGTATGATCCTTAACCTCAAGTTTTGCACAGTAAATTCAAGTTTTTCGTTTGTGAATATAGAGCCTTTGGTTTGATAATTGAGATTTGACACCATCATAGTTACCGGCGTATGATTCAGTGAGACATCTTGGGAGGATCATGCCTAAGCAATCTCATCCTTTTCTTTAATCCTTGCCCTTAGATCAACAGCGGCAATTATCAGTCAGGTTGCTATATTGTTCACCTTCCCTTGAAAGTTTTCTCGTTATTATCTCACATTTTATATTGTAGTGATTGTAATAACCCTGAATTATTATTATTATTATTAATTTTGCAGGGGCAACTGGGCTTAGAAAAGGGTCCAGTTTCAACCAGCCCAATTCATTATTGGACTGGGCTGTTGGGTCTAAACTTTCAGCTCTTAAACTTGACCCAAGATCCACTTATAGTGGCTGTACAGTTTCCCAATGGAAGCTCTTCATTTTCCACCAGTGGATGTGACTATTTAGCTCTCCCATGAGACTCTTCAGGGAAGAGGAACTCACCAACAGTTGTGACCTTTAACATTCCCCAAATGACTCTTCAAAGAAGAGAAATTCAAGTAGAACTTCTCCCCTGGTCATCTACCACTCTATATAAGGATTCCTCTCTTCTTTAGTTACTTCCCATAAATGAAAAGCAGAAATCTAATGCTGGAAATTTGAATTAGAAGCAAGGAATTTCTGGAAGGAGCCTCCAGCTTAGTGCATGACAGATTTAAGGTCGATCGTTACTTATACCAGGTGAGTAGAATTTCTAAAATACTCATTAGAATATATTTGAACAGACCTTCATATGATATTCTATCAAATGGAACCAATCTAAAAGATTCTGTAGATATAATAGTAATGCTGTAAATTCATTTTCACCTCTGTAATGTTTTTTCTCCTTTGATTTAGAATGATAATAGCCCACTGTTTTATTAACCAGATCTGTATTAAGAATGATATAAGATTGACAACAGGTCTGTAAAAAGGGAAATAAAGATTTTAGCCCAATCTCTCTGAAGCATAGTAGGATTACTCTAATTCTATGATTAATCTGCCTCTTTTAGACTGTCTTTACTTTAGAATATGATGGACTAATGTCCCAAGGAAATCAGAACTGGGGAAAAATATCAGTTTTGACTGACAATGTGTATCTTGGCTGTTTGTGGGTTGTGGGCCCATTTGGCCCACCTGATTTTTTGATCAAGTCCCCACATCTGGAAAAGGGCTGGAGGGCGATCATATTGACGATGGACTTTTGATGTTTAGACCATTGGGACCTTTCGTCCAAGGGATCCAAAAGGGACTTGGCGTGAGCTTTTTATGCCATAACTGTGTTATCTTGCACCATGTTACAGTTGCACAATTCACTTAAACCGAATACAGAACTTATATAACAGATTCTGAGACTTAAAGATATATTAATCCCTAAGCTTTATTTACAATCTGGATAAAGGGAGATAACCGGTACTGTTACATATTTCTATAGAAAAGTCAATGACTGTAAAATGGCACTTTATGATACTTAATCATAGTGACTAAATCAAGTTTTATGAGTATGATATCCACATTATGACTTAAAAGTACACCAAAGATATGGTCAATGCCACATATATGGGATACCAATTATGAATATGAGTGGGGCAAGATTCCAGCCCAATATATGTGGGACTGACTAACCAAAATAGTGTGATGATGCTTAATATGAAGTTTATAAGATAAGTACAGAATTTGTATTACGAATTGTTTAAAAGTGTTTGTCATCCGCCGATGTTGGGTATGACCTGAAAAATGAATGGTGACAGTTTTGTCACGACAAGAATATGAACCCCTTGATGAATGGTGACAGTTTTGTCACGACAAGAATATGAATCCCCTGATGAATGGTGACAACCTTATCATGTCAAGAATATGAATCCTTCTTCATGAATGGTGACAATTTTGTCACGACAAGAATATGAACCCCCTTGATGAATGGTGACAGTTATGTCACGTCAAGAATATGAATCCCCTTGATAAATGGTGACAGTCTTGTCACGACATGAATACAAATCCCTTTTATGAATCAAATGGGTGACAGTCTTGTCACGACATGAATCCTTCTTAAACAAATTACACAACAAGAATGTGAACTCCCTTATGAGGGAAGCCTATGAACCTTTCTTTAAAAGGAAGCCTATGAATATTTGTTTTACGGGATAATGCATTTTAATTTCTTTGAACTAAAATTTCTACTTACCAGTAATACTGACTAGTGGTTTGCCCCACTACAGGTAATACATTCGTGGCGGGGCGGGGAAACGATGGTGATCAGCCTATAGACTTTGGCATGCACCGCTGATTGAGAGATCGAAAAGTATCCTAGACTTTAGAAGGGACCAGCCCTTTTGGTGGAATATTCCCTTGTAATTAACTTAAAAGATTGTCTGTTCTAGTTTATCCCTAAAAGATTTATATTGACTTTGATATTGAGATTTAAATATTCATCTTATGCTTGAACCAATGCTCTTAGAATTACTTTAAGAATGTTATTATATTATAATCATGCTAACAACTTAAGAATCTGAAGAGCTCCAGATTCTTGAATTGTTACAGTGATCCTAGTGATGAATGTCAGCTAATTATGATTTGCAGGGAGGAGTTTTGCTCCAGGGATCTACCTTGCTATTAAGTGGGCCACATATTATTATTATTATTATTATTTTCTTTTGGTGCAATGTTTGGGTATTGGTTCAGGTGTGATACTTTAACTAAAGAATTAAGGATTGATCGCTGGCATGTATTGTGATATTATGGTGCCAACACCACTTAACTATGAGAAATTTTTTCGGGGCTGTTTCCCTATTAAATTTGACATCTTGACCATCCAAGAGGTGGGAGGGGCCATCTAAAAGAATGGGAGCCTCCGAATTAAGGACCCTACATTTGATGTTGGCATGTGATCTGTATTTAACCATATCCTCAGGTTACCAATCACCTAATGGAGTCCACCTTAAGATTTGAGTGAACTATAAAATAGTGACCCTGTTGATAGTCACCGATCTTGGTGTTTGGCACCCATCTAAACAGATTTGACCATTGGATTGATTATGCACTCGTTTTATTTGTTGAGAATTTGTGGGCTTTGTTAAGGATCGTCATTCGAGCCTTTTTGTTTTGCTTTGGTGTTTTTTTGTTCTTTTTTCTTTTTAGGTGGCGTTGGGGCGAAAAGCCCTTTTGTTTTGTTTTGGATCTTTTTTCTTTTACCTTTTTTAAGCAGCGGAGTTGGGGCGTGGGGGGGATATCAGAATTTTCTTTTGATATTTTTGAAAAAATGTGCAAAATTTAACTTAATTTTTAAATGAAAAGTTTATTAGGGCTTAGGGGGTATCAGAATTTTCTTTTGATATTATTGAAAACATTTGCAAAATTTAACTTAATTTTAAAATGATAAGTTTATTAGGGCTTAGTTTTTCTTTTACTGCATCTAAGAAATTCTTAGCTTCACCACAGCTTGCTACCGTGCTTGCCAAAAGAGGCCACAGGCTTGATCTACCGGATGATTAGAATGCCTGAAAGAATGCACCAAATTCACATTTTTACTTACATGCCGTTAGATCAATGCTTTTGATACTAATTTCCTCTTAAATCTTCATGAAATCAGAACACGCCCGCGCCCGCGCCCCCCCCCCCCCCCCCCCCCCCCCCCCCCCTGCGCGTGTGAAATCTTTGAATGCTGGCTGAACATTGTCTTTTCGTACAACATTTTAAAATGTAAGAAGCATGCCGAGTCAGATTTCTGAAGTACTTACCCGCAGGTAGGGGGCGATCAGAAAATATTCCTTGGAAGGCGGGGTTTTGGATTAGAATATCATCTTAACGTTTGTGTAATCTGTGCATCATCTTGACGACTTGGCCGGTGTTAATTTAATCATTCGTTTAGAAGAAGGGTTAAAATGGTGACCCACCCTTTCCGGATCATAACTACTTCAAAAACTGACATTAGTATAATGAAGTTGATAACTTAAAAAAAAAAAGGAAGAAAACTAGTATGTTAGTCTGGATATCATCTTGACGACTTTGTTGGTCTTAATTTAATCACTTGTTCAAAAAATTGAGCTTAAATGGGTGAACCACCGACCTATCTAGCCATCACGTTTAATTTTAAAATCCATTTGTATGAAATCAAGCAATTGGATTATACAAAATTTCTAGAATAAAAATAATCAATGTTCTGATTTTATATTGCCGTCAAAGCGATGGCTCAGTTGGTTTGAGCCTTTAGTTTACACCCAAGATATCAAGTTTGACTCTCGCGCTTTGCATTACCCAGGTGCTATATGTGTGGCCATATATGTATCCCCTAGGGAATGGTCCTTGCTCGTCAGAATCAAGTAACTCTTGGGCTGGAGGCCAAAGTGCAAAAGGCTTAGCTGGTAAGGGATACCCTAGGTCATAAAAAAAATGATGTTTTATTGATCATACCAATATGAGGTTGATATTCACATAAAGATAAGTTCCAGTAAAACGATTCAATCCAATGTGCATCTTATACAATGGTAGAACTCCTATAAATTTAAGTTCGAAACATTTAGGGTATGTTTGTGTAATATTTTTCTGCTGGAAAAAGAGGACAATTTTTTTTGGAGAAATCATTTTTAATGCGTTTGGTGCAGTATAATTTCTCGGAACCACTTTTTTGCCATGTCACCACCACATCAAACTTTTCTTTAAGAATGTTGGAAGTGGAGTTCCTAGGGGTGGGGCCATCGGACTTCCGTTTTCGTAGAATTGTTCACTCTATTCTCATTTCACTGTGTGTTGCAACTCCATATCCAAACTACTCCCTTTATATCTACTATGATGCTCCTCCCATTTCTTCCTATTTGTATACTCCTTATCCTTCTTTGTACTCTCCACCCACCTTCCGCCTCCTCTTTGTATGGTTTTCACTAAATATTCTGCAACCACACCAAACAACATTATTTCCAATTCACCAAAGAAAAATATTTTGCACCAAGCACTAACTTTTGCACTTCCGTGGAACTCTTTTCCCATGGACTTTACTAATGTGGCAATTTCCTCTTTTCATGGAAAGGGTATGTACACAAATGTGCCCTTAGAATTTTCATAAGTTTCTAGGCAAATTAAACCCTAGCGAATTGAACACTAGTTGACCTAAGAGAACCCAAAACTCTGTAACGCTACCCATCACAACAGAATCGTCAGTTGGTCACATAGCCTCGTTGGAGCTATTATCGAAAAGAAAGAGATATGGAAGAGAGGGGTAGGCAGAGAAAGCTAGAAGAGTTCCAATGGGAATAGGAGGGAATAAGGAAACGTCTCTCTCTTTTTATTTTTATTTATTGTTAACCTTATAGCTAAGGGGGCTATGACCTAAGCAGAGAGCCCGTGCACATGGAAAGAAAGCCCACTCAATTCAGAAAAGGAAGCCCGTACATGTAGAAATAAAGTACACAAAAGTGGAAACAAAGCCCACACACATGGGAAGAGGTGACGTGGCCATGGTTGAAGCCTTGGGGAGCCAGGTAAGAACACGACCCTCTTACCTTTAAAGTAAGAGAGCAATTCGTAAGAAAATGTCTCTTGAACTGTTGCAAACTAATCCGCTAATTTTGTATAAGTAATACAACACAATCAATAGAAGTAATGAGGGAAAACAATATAAATACCTCATTTAGAGTCCTACACTTACAATGTGAGAATCTTAGGGCACGTTTGGTAATAAGATCATCGAGGAAATGAAATGTGATTTTCACGGTATCTATCAGTATCCATATTTGATCCTGGCAAATCTCTTATAATTTTTGCATAATTAAACACCCACTTCTCGTGATTCTCAGATTCTACCTCCCCCCCCATTGGATTTTCAAATCATCTCATCCAAAAGAAGGGATATAAATGGCTAAATCCTCACTTGAAAGATATGGGTGCTCATGGGTTGGGACCACCCGCCTTGGATCAGGCTTGGATTAAGTGATAAAAAGCACAAAGCCCAGCTTGGGCTGTGTAAGAAATGCATTAATTTAATTTAATTAGCACAAGCAATTATTAAAATGGTTGCAAAATGAATAAAAAGTCTCAATCGGCCTGGCTCGATTGATAAAATGGGCGGGCTAGGGCCTAACTTTATGGACTGTGTCGGGCTAGGGCCAGGCCTACACTAGTGTTTTTAAAGTCAGGCTGGGCCTAGATATGCCCTAGCCCAACCTACAGCATGTGAACACCTCTACCGAAAGAGCACACATGGCTTGTGAAAATCCTTGGTCATTTCATAGTTTTAACTAAATGTTGTACATGAGAAATCCTCAACTATAAAATTCTAAGCAAGGGTTTTTGTAGGGTCAAATTTGGTTGAAGAAGCTTCAGTTTGTTTGAGTTGTGATTTGCAAGCACGTCAATCTCGAATGTCCGATCTGAATAAGAGAATCTTCTTGGGCCCTACACAGGATCAACAATAGTGAATGGCTCTGGCCAGAGGTCCTCCAATGCTTAAATCAGAATGATGTAGAAAAGATGTTTCTCAAAATAAGATTATGGATTACGATATGTACCTCTCTCTTCTTCTATTGCTTAGATTTTTTAGGCTTGGAGATTTCCTTCTTTTAAGAGAAATTGTAGTCATTATGTCCCCATTTGTGCCTTGCTTTAATCCAGCAATCTCTCCCCTTGTCCTTGAATGATATAATAAATGCCATTTTTCCGAATCAACTCCTTTACCTCTAAGCTTATGGAACATTTATTTGGTCAATACGTAGTTTATAAGGATAACTAGAGCCTCACAATCTTTCTCTTCCCATATAATTCTCTCTTTGTCCCCATGATCTTTTCTTTCTTAGGTGTCACATGATGTAAAATTAATTTAATCCCTTAAAAGTGTAAGTGCACAGTTGTCCTTTTGAGACAATGGCAAGTGTAGGTCGATCCCACAGTGAGCACTTTTGAAATTTCTTCTTTTTTTTAAATTTGATTTTTTTAATGACAAGAAAATCAATATAAATCAAAGTGAATCAAGATATGAATGAGAAATCAAAATAAACTACTATGCAAATAAACTGATAACAATGATGATAAAAGTAGATTAGAGCAACAAAGAATTCATTAAATAAATTTAATAACCAATCTATGCAATTTAATTTAATCTTTAGTCTCTAAAATAACTCAGATCAGAAACAACTCAATGTTTTTGATCCAGAGGATTTTTCTTTTTTCTGTTTAAAAACCAACTTTTAACAAAAAGAACCCAAGATCTCCATCACCTTATTAAAGTAAAAATTATTGTAAGTGTCATTTATCAAATTAAGAATAAAATATCAAAAGCCTATAAGCCTAAGCATATTTTATCAAAATAAGAATAATTGATCATAAAATAATTTATTGTGAACATAAAATGGACGTTTGCCAGAGGCGCGATGATAGATTTATTATTCTAAATATGCATTATAGAGACATTAAAAAGAATACATTAAGAACATAAATTGCAAAGAAAACAAACTTTATTGATGTTTTCATGGTGAGTATAAGGATTCTCTCAATACTCTTCTAGCCTAGTTCTGGAATAGGGCTCCAGAATACTCAAATTAATTTTTATTTTTCTTTGTTTACACTAGAGAGAGAAGATGAGGAAGAGAGAGAGAGAGAGGAGAGAGAAGTGGAGAAAGAAAGAGATATGCAGTGGGTGACGTGAGAGAGATGGAAATGGTGCTGTGGAAGTGTAATGATCTTTGGATCTTCTGCTTGGTCATTTATTTATAGCTCTCCTTTGTCACCCAAGAGTCTTCCTTGCTGATTCTTTACACATTCCCTTTGGAAACAAATCTTCATTCAAATCTTCTTAGATTGGCCCTCGTGATAAGTCTTCAATATGCCAGTATTTTAGAGGAGTAAAAGACAGCAACTACAAGTTGTCCATGAGATGCACGTGGCTAGCATGGGTTGTCGCTTTCTTTCTTTGTTTGTTCTCTTACTTGGACTTTGACTTAAGAGATAATAAAAAGATCTCCAAATTTGTTTGGCAAAAACTCAGCACAGCCAAGAAAGTGGAGTGGATATGAGTTGCCACTTTGTTTATTATCTTTCTCATATAAAATTTCCTTGCCAGCAAAGTTTCACTTTGTTTAAAAAAAAATTGCTTAAACAATGAATGGGTAGAAAATATTGAGAACCCACTTTCTAGTCTCATCATTCAAACAACTGTAGCCTTCCAATTCTTTTTCAAACCATCTATATCATCATGGCCCACTCATCATCAAAGGTGTCTTACATATGACTCCATGTGTAGGCCCCACCTTCTTTCTAGTCATGATAAAACATGCATATGTGCTCCAAAAGCATATTGTTTCTTCCTATCTTATGCCCAAGTGGGTCTTCAGAGTGGACCCCACTCATGTAATCTTGTGGCTCAAATTTTTATCAAGTAGAAGCCACCTATTATTGTTGGCCATGGACTTCATTTTGAAATACAAATTTGAGAGATGTTTTTTCAAAATCCTCTACAACAAATACTGTGTGAGTGGAACCCTCCCTCTAGTACAAGTGAAAAAGCATAGAATGTGGTGTATGGGTCCTACTGGCTTCAATTTCTTTCTTTCTTCAATGCAAGTCCCATATTGCTCTGCACATTCTAATTACATCCACCAAACACTAAACAACCCCTATTGAAAAGGGACCCGTCCGGACAGAGTTCTACTTCAACTGAGGCTCTTTAGAGAAAAAGTATAAAAATTCTTAAATAATGCAGAAAATGTGTGAAAAATTATGTAAATTCAAGTTCTTAGGTGAAAATTCATGGAATGATGAATTTAAATGAATAATAATGTTATGCACTTAATTAAACTCCCAATTCATCTCAAAATGATGAAAAAATATGCAAATTCGTGAACTTAGCATCACCCCCTTCTTTCAAGATCCTAGTCCTTTCCTTACCATTTCAACGATGGCCTATGGGTCTCTTTTATTACTCCCCACAGTTTTCATTTTCAAAGAGTAGTGAGGAATTTGTAGCAATATGGATTCCTTACCTGTTACCAAACGTGCCCTTAGGAAAAGGAGGGGAAGAGATGTGCTTTAATGCACAAGGTTACCAACATTTATTCCTATCACACTTTTACAATCCATTTAGGGTAAACGTCATAGTGGCTCTTTCACTGGAAGATTTTCACCTAAGTGTAAAATGTATCGGTGTAGATGTGGTCTAGCTCGTCGGACCGACTTGATGCATTTGTATCATTGGGGCTGGGTTGGGTAGAAAGGCCCTCTATGAATAAGGCTCATGCAAAAAATCAGCCCTATGAGATTATTCTATCACTTAATTTAACACCCTCAAGGTGTTAAAAAGAAAATACCCTCAAGGTTCCAACGGTCTTTTAATCATATAACTATTTGATATTCAATTTAATTGTGAGCAAAAGTTTGATGAACATAAAATTATACATGATTTTAAATCATGCATGGCTAAGAATGTGAAAGGAGTGATTAACAGTGGGCGCTATCGAGTTAGGTTGCACATGCAATCCGCCCATAGGATTAGATGGAGCTGGAGGGAAGTTCTTAAAAGATAAGCGAGAGGGATAGTATGATCCTTAACCTGAGGTTTTGCACAATAAATTCGAGTTTTTGGTTTGTGAATATGGAGCCTTCAATTTGATGATTGAGATTTGACACCTCCATACCACAGTTGTTAGCCTAGATACGATTATAAGTGAGAAATGGTGGGAGCTAGGATCATGCCCCGGAAGTCTCCCTTTTCTTATTTTATTTTTTTTTAATCCTAGTGCTTAGAGATCAACAGCCGCGATTATCACTCTGGTTGCTATACTCACAGTTTATATTGAGGGGATTACCACAGGAGAAAATTCCTCGTTTCCAAGGGCCCATTTTCTCTGTGTTGAATCCATAGCAACTTTGATTAATGCCTTCCCATCAAGAGGGCTAAAATTGATGGTACGTGGGCCTACCTTAAAAAACATGAGTGTGGAGTTTCACCCAAAACACACTGGAATTTTGAAATTTCAGATTTCATAAATGCTAGATGGGTTGGGATTTGGAAATGCCTCATTATCAGCATTTGGAAATTCTGGAATTTCAAAATTCTCCACATTTTTTTAAACAGATTTGAAATATCGTACAGGAACCCCAGAGAAACAGGCATTATCTCAACTCATATAATCTTTGAACTGGCACTTCAGGGCCCGCGCCCAACGCAGGCCATTAAAAAATAATAATTAAGGTCTAATTAAAAATATTAATAATTTAAATAAAATATTAATGAATATTATCAAATAAATCATAGCGAAAATATAGTATGTTTAAAAGTTGAGAGTGAAAAAAAAACCATTAATATTAAATCATCCTTGAATGATTCAAGGAATTACATGTGGTCTAAGGAAAAAAAAAACAGTTGATATTTGTTTATTGGCATGCACTTTTTTCAGTAGTTGCACTTAATTCATTTTCTGCACTTGTCTCGACACTTGCGCTTGTTTCATCTTGTGCAGATCTCATAGGATTTTTTTCCTTTATAAATATTTAAATGAATTGTAAATTAATATTAACATAAAACTCATTAAACAATCATACTTTTAAATATTTTTATGCACTTTTAATGAATTTTACATGTAGAGTTTCATTAGAGTATTAATAAGAAAAAAGTTAGATAATTTTTTTTGTAATTTGTAAATTAAAATCAAGATAAAAAATATTTTAAACTCGTGTCCTAAATGGTTCCGGATCTAGCTTAGTTTCGGCACGTGGACCCAAGATCCAACAAAACACCTGAAATTTTGAGAATTTCTTTTAAAAATTAGTTTTTTCTCCAAAGCATTCTCTACACATATTCGGACCTGGACACAAACCTGCCTCATATATAAAATCAGTTTTGGTTCTGGTTCCTTATTCTCATTAACGGTTCCAATTCCATTCTTTTTTATTTTAGCATTCTTCTTTTGTTTCAACTAAAGTTGAGCCCAACCCTCTTTGCTTAATTCCAAGAATTAATAAGACTTTTGCTATATATATTTGCTTTAAAAAAAATGTGTGCGGTGCATATATCATAGACATGTCATGATGGGACTGTCAACCGGGGCCATACACAGCAAAGCTCCCATAGTTAAAACCTTCTCTACTTTTATGTTTGAAATTTGAGAGATATCCTAACCCTGCTCTAATACACAATCCGTGATTCTAAGAAATTAACTACTTACTTAAAAATGATCACTAATCCCCACCATCTAATTTTGAAACCCAATTCCTCATCTGTAGTACTCCTTTATGAGAATCCGGAGTCAGTTTAAAATATTATCATTAAACAATGTAAATTTGTTTACCATATCGATTAATTGAATACAATTAAACATAGCTTTACAAAAAATCTAATCTAAACAGTCTTTTAATCAGTTTCAAAATATGAAAACTTCTTTTATCAAAAGTAATCACCATAAAATAGATAATAAAAAATTATTAAATCAAATCATATTACAGAATATAAAGAAAAAGAAATAATTATAACAGAGGCTTACCTTCTTTGAGAGCTTGCAAAGATTTGGAAGAGGGGTCACGCACAATCAAATCTGGTGTCACGGACAATCAAAGTAAGAGTTATAGTAGGAACTCCTATACATATAGAACAAAGACAGTAAATGAAAGAGTTTCTTTTGCAGCAGTAGGAACTTGACTTTGTCTTATATTAGGAAACTATTAATCAGAATTTACAAGATTTATGCTACTTTAATAAGGATTTGCTAGATTTATGCTATCTTAATTGGGAATTTCATTCTTTCCAAAATCTTTTGAAATTAGTCTAATATAGATAGAATTCTTAGCTTGCGCCACGTGTCACACTCTCACAAAGAGTAAAGCACCACGTGATATTATTTGCAAATAAGAGTATTTATAAATATTTATATGATTTTTAATTTAATATTAACATTAAATTCATTTTAGAATCCTACAACTAAATATTTTAGTGCACTTTCAAAAAGTAAATATCATATTTATAAAACTAAATAAAAATGAAAATAATGTACTTGTGGGATTTCATTAGAATATCAATAAAAAATAATTTTTCCTTTAATCTATAAAATCAAGTCAAGAGAAAAAGAAATATTTTATGGTAATATAAATTAGATGGAATACTGCACTATGCAAAGAATCATTAGTTCAACCAATCCTATCACTATGAAAAGTTTGAATAGGTTAAAAAAAAGCTAGTAATCAAGATTAATACAAAATTTAGGCTTCTTACTTGTTTATTTACACATAACTCAAAGAAAGAAAAAGAAATAAAAATAAAAAGGGAAATTTCAACTAAATATAACAAAACCTAAGATCTCCAATTGAGTGGTGGACATTAAAATATGGGGTACACTTTCAATCTCTACAGCGGTAGAAAAAAAATTCTATTAGTCCCACGCTTAGTTAATATGTATTAGCATATTAAAATTGATACCTATAAAAAATGTAATGATCATGGTCTTGAGATATATAGAGAGAAAAGAGAAATCAAATAATTAATAGGAAAAGAATAGCCTAACTATTTTCTTAACATTTAAAATAATTATATACATAAACCATTTGAACTTTTAGTGTTTAAAGAGAGCAAAATTGCACTTACTCTTAGTGGTGAGTTGTTTAGTGGTGAGTCGTTTAATGGTGTCCCATGCATATACCATACTTCATGTTATCTTGTAAAACCTATAGGCCGATTAACTGGTTGTTCTTTTTTTTTTTCCTCCTCTCATTGTTATATGGAAAAATTGAATTTTAATACCCACCCATTTATGGCAAGTGGAGTCAAAATAAAAACTAGCGCTTCAAGGCCCACGCCCAACGCGGGCCATGAAAAAATAATAATTAAGTCCTATAAAAAATTATTAATAACTTGAATAAAATATTAATGAATATTATGACATAAATCATAGCGAAAACATAGTTAAAATATTGAATCTTTATTTTTTAAAAAAGAAAAAATATTTTCTTTGAATCATAGATGAATAAAAGTTGAGAGTGAAAAAAAAAACCGTTGATATTAGGTCATCCTTGAATGATTAAAGGAATTACATATGGTCAAAGGAAAAAAAATGTTAATATTTTTTATTGGCATTACTTGTTTCAGTAGTTGCACTTGGTTCATCTTCTCCGCTTATCTTGACAGTTGCGTTTGTTTTATCTTGTAAAAATCTTTTAACTCATGCACTTATTTTAAGTTGTACATTTGTCTCAATAAAGTTATTTGTTTTCGGTATTGTGATGAAAGTAATTGGTTCAACATCTTGAAATTTTACATTTTGTTTATAATTTGATACTGCAATATATGAACTTAAGATAAATCTTAAATCTTAAATAAAAGATATAAGCGTTTAAAACAAATGGTCAATAGGAAAGCAAAATATGTAAGCCATGATTGTAGCTAGTAATGAGAAGGAAAAAAAAGAACATTGTAGTTATTATAATGATATTTAAATAATAATAACAATAATAATATAATAATAATAATTATTATTATAATATAATCGTAAGAGAAAATAAATAAATTTTAAGTAGGTTTTAAGAGTCTGAATGAGGTAAAAACCAAACGAAAAAATAAATTTAATAAAACTTCTTCCTTAAATTTTTTATTATTAAATTATACAAAAAAAAGGTAAGAGAGACAAATCTAGTGGCACAAACTCTGGCCACTTAATTTTGGTTGAATTTTCTCTCCTTATATAGTAGTGTTGTTGCTTATTTAACTAAAAAAGAATTAAAATCGAAATTTCAATATCTAATTACCTCAACTATGCTACAGTAACTAATGAAATAGAAGTGATCCCCAACTTATATGACACAAGCTAATAATAAAAAAAAGCCTATCAAACTCACCTACATACTTGAACATTGCATTAAAGATACATTTCGAATACATGAAAAATAAGTAAAGAGAGGATTTTGATAAGAAAAATCACTTGCTACACACCACCCCACTTAAGAGTGATTCTAGGCTAGGCCAACCCAAGCTCGGCTAGCTTGGATATGTAATTAGAGTCCTTTTAATAATTTGACTGATCTTAAATTAAGTAATAGAAAGCCTAAAACTCGACCCGACCTGTGTAATGAATGCATATAATTTAATTTAAGTAATACAAACAATTATTCAAATAGCCACATAATTGATTAAAAAACTCAATTTTGTTTGGCTGGCTCGGACCTAACTCTTACAACTAATGTTGGGCTTGACCCAGGCCTGGGCCAATAATTCTAACGTTGGGCTGGGATTGGATATGCATTAGCCTGGCCCAGCCCATCCCATGAACACCCCTACTACCCCACTTGTTCATGGATGCAATGCATACTACATCAGTGGGCTCCGCCCTTCCTTGCATATGTTGTAGAGGGATGAAGGAGAGAGAAATTAGGAAAGGAGATTTTATAGAAAACAAATGAGAGATTTTAGAAAAATTGAGAGATTTTAGAGATTTGGTATGGATAGATTTTAGCTAATATAGGTGAAATCCTTAAATTGCACCACATGTCGTCTTCTCATAAAGAGGGCTGCACCACAAAAAGATGTACCTCAATCATTAATCCTGTGCATATCTATGGGGTCATATTTGGACCCATGGATTTTTGCATTTTACAGTAGATTCTTTTTCAACTTCTTTTGGATTCGAAGCCTTTGATCATCGTTTATTTGTGTGGATTTATATTGCAATTTGTTAGTTGGCCAATTTAGCAATACAAAAAATATTTCACATGAGTAAGCCGGCCCCACCAACATGCTAATTGTGTCATCCTACATATTGTGAACTCCAAAAACAATGCAGTGCATGGAAAAAAAAAAAGAAAAAGAAAAGATATATATATATATCTTATAATCTTGGATGGTATTAATTAGAGAAGATTTCCATCAACTGTGGATTTCATCGTAACAACACTATGAGCCATATCTGGAAAACAACACTATGGGCCATCTCTAGAAAGGGCTCCATTTAGGAATTTGACTATGATGTTTTACAATTCAATATTTCAATGTAACATTTTATCCTTGTGCTATTTTCTCCTATGAGCAGATTATTATATATATTATGCATTTCCACATGAGCTCTTGGGGCCCACATGGAACCATGCCCCATTTATATGAGTGTTGAATTAGGTTTAGGATCTTATTGCTAAGGGTGAGAGAGATGTTAGGGGAGGGATAGAAATTTAAGGGGTAAGAGAGAGATTTTAGGGAAATTAAATAGTAAAGAGAGATTTTAGGAGAGAAAAATAGAAGAGAATCTTAGGACTTTAATTAGAGAGCGCCACGTATCGCTCTCCAATGAAAAGACTGCGCCACATGTCGTCCTCCCGCAAAAGGGGGGATTGATTTAATATATATAATAATAACAACTAGCGCTTCAGGGCCCATGCCCAACGCGGGCCTTATTAAATATTATATTATTTGTAAATAAGGCCCAATGGTAAAGGCTTACCGGTAGCGTCTTGGAGGAAGTGGGTTCAAGTCATGGAAACAACCTCTTCAAAATGAAAGTAAGGCTGCGTACATCTTGTCCTCTCCAGACCCCGTCATGCGGGAGACTCGTGCACTGGACCGCCCTTTTTTTATTTCTAAGTAAGAATATTTATAAATATTTAAATGATTTTTAATTTAAAATTAACATTAAATTCATTTTATAGTCATAATCTTAAATATTTTAGTGCACTCTTAAAAAGAAAATATTATATTAATAAAACTAAATAAAAATGAAAATAATGTACTTGTGGGATTTCATTAGAATATTAATAAAAAATAATTTTTCCTTTAATCTGTAAAATCAAGTCAAGAGAAAAGAAATATTATATGGTAATATAAATTAGATAGAATACTCCACTATACAAAGAATCATCAGTTCAACCAATCCTATCACTATATATAAAAATTTTGAATTAGGTGAAAAGAAGCCGGTAATCAAAATTATCACAAAATTTGAGCTTCTCACTTGTTCATTTGCGCATAACTCAAAGAAAGAAAAATAAATAAAAATAGAAAGAGAAATTTCAACTAAATATAACAAAACCTAAGATGATCTCCAATTAAGTGGTGAACATTAAAATATGGAATACACTTTCAATCTTTACATCAGTAGAAAAAAATTGTATTAGTCTTACACTAAGCATAAAATACCATTGCATTACCATAGACATTCTAACATGAAAGACACACTTAGTTAATATGTAGTAGCATATTAAAATTGATGCCTATAAAAAATGTAACGATCCTGGCCTCGAGAGATATAGAGAGAAAAAAGAAATTAAATAATTAATGGGAAAAAATAACATAACTATCTTTTTAACATTTAAAATAAAAAATATTTATATATATAAACCATAAGAACTTTTAGTGTTAAAAGAGAGCAAAATTGCACTTACTCTCAGTGGAGTTGTTTAATAGTGTCTCCATGCATATACCATATTTCATATTCTCATGTAAAACCTATAGGCCGATGAACTGATCGTTTCTATTTTTTTTTCCTCCTCCTATTGTTACATGAAAAAATTGAATTTCAACACCTACCCATTCATGGCAAGTGGAGTCAAAATAAAAATGAAAATGATTGTCCACCTTCCAAAAGTTCTATCAATCTAACCATAAGAGATGTTGTGTACAAACTTGAAAGATTTTAGGATAAGAGATAAAAATTGATTAGTTTATGTAAAATTTAAAATTGAATGAGAGTATTAAACCAAATTTAAAATTGTTATATTACGGCTAATCCAAATTATTGGTTGTTCGGGGTTTTAAGGGACATGATTTAGAATGAGAGAAATTTTAGAAATCTTGCCTCTTGGTAGTGCTATTCTAAGTGATTAATTTAGGGAAGATCTAGCAATTTTAGGGCTTGAGCAATAACTTACTCGAGTGGGGTCCAGATATAAACTTTGAATTGGGCTGAGATTTAGTAGTAGAAAGCCCAAACCCGATCCAGTCTAGGTGAGAGACACCAAGAAATTTCTCACATAGAAACAAACATCCTAACCAACAAATGTTTTTATTTTTTTAAATATAATACAGTATGGCTCAAGTTTAAACTATTCTAAGTTGCCTGGGCTCAGGGTAGGTACTTATAGCTCAAGTTAGGCTTTCTCCGGGCTCGGGCCTATTAATCAAAATATAGGCTAGGCCTGGACATTACTTAACCTAGCTCGACCCATCCTGGCCCAGCCCCATGAACACTCATAACCAATTTAGATTCTATTGTGAGTTTAATAGAAAAAACCATGTGGACCCACAAATTGCCAGCTGGACAGTGGAATTTAATGGCATGTGAAATAAGATAAAGGTAATTTGCCTAATTAATATGATGAGTGGTATGAAAATTTGTTTGAGATGTATGAGAACCCCTCATTTTGACTTTGAGATGTATGAGAACCTCTCCTTTTGACTATATGTCATTCTTTAAGATTAAATATGATATGGATATCAATAGTAGATTATGATGATATTGCATGCAAGGGATTGCATTGAAAATTTTAAGGTATCGTATTCTTTAAATAAGAAAGATTTAGGCTGATTTTAGAAAGAGAGAGATAATGATAAGGATAAGTATTATGTTGATTTTTAGGAGATTAAATAGTAAAGAGAGAGATTTCAGGAGAAGAAAATAGAAGAGAATCTTAGGACTTTAATTAGAGTGTGCCACGTATCACTCTCCCGTAAAGAAGAAGCGCCACATGTTGCTCTCTTATTAAAAGGGGTATTGTAGTGGGTCCAACTTCTTGGAAATTATTTTAGATAATTTACACATGAAAAGCTCCTCTGTATTAGACCTTAGGATCTTGACCTACACTGACATATTTGGTTTTAATAAGAGGATTTGAATATAGTTCTAGGACATGTTTTGACTGAAGGATTAATATCCAGTTCCAAAATCGGTTCTAACTTTTTTTTTTTCTTAAAATAAAGATAAATTTCAATTTCTAACAATGCACCAAATCTATTATTTTCATGATTAAAGATAAAAATATCCAATTAAAATTGATTTTGAATTACAGTTTGCAACATAAAAGATTTATGTGCCGTGTCTCAGGTCTATGGGTATGAAATTGTATAGATCCGAAAATAAACTCATATATCAATTGGAACCTTAAACCCAATTTATCAATTAAAACCTATTTTTTGAGTTTCTAATGTAGTTTTTAGGGGTTGGAAGCTCTAGATAATCTGATATTGGATATCCACTTGCATCTTTTAGCAGCAACATGCGGTAGTAGAATGTGGGCTAGTTTTTATAAACCAAAGTTGCCATGTTATGTAGGCTAAGTTTTAAGCCTGAGTTGCTATGTTTGTGCTCACTTTGAATTTTTTGTAGCCCATTCTCTATTAGGACCAATATATGCAAATTCTAACTTCATTAGTGTTACCAATCCACACTTTAATTAGTTTAGTAGTGCTTACTGCCTGGGAATTAGAATATTTAATATTTTTCAAGTTGCCATTTTACAACAAACCGTTTTACCATCAAGCCCACTCATCATAAATTAAGCCATTCTTAAAAGTTTGGTGACTCTTGGACAATATTTTGATATGGAATGATACCCTAATCTTGTATGATTTTGTTGGCTTGTTAATTTAATTTATTGGAAAATCTTTATAATGATGACGATATCATTTTATGGCCCACCTTATCTCATCATGAAATCAATTTATGGCCCCAATTACCACATTAACATACAATTCCACTTTTCACATATAAAACTTAATTATTCTAAAACAACTACTATGGCGATTGGATTATATATTTCTAGAATATATTTGATCCATGATAATAATTATGATAATGTTCAGGTGAGGCCCACTAATGCTATGTCCATATCAAGATTTGGTAATATCTAGATCCAATCATCAATATACCTTGACATGGATCAGCGTAGGCAAATATAGATTAAAGTCAAATTAGGGAGGGATAAATTTATAGAAAAACAATGAGAGATTTTAGGAAAATTGAGAGATTTTAGAGATTTGGTATCGATAGAGTTTAGCTAATATGGATGAATCATTATATTGCGCTACGTGTCGCTCTCTCATGAAGAGAATTGCGCCACGTGTCGCTTTCCCATGAAAAGGGGTATTGTCATAATATATATAATAATAACTAGCGCTTCAGTGCTCGTGTCCAACGCGGGCCATAAAAAAATAAATTAAACTTTATCAAAAACTATTAATGTTCAAATACAATTAAAATATTGAATCTTTATTTTTTAAAAGAAAACTAAAAAATCTTCTCTAAACCATATTTCTCCTACTTGTAGTCTACCCATTGCACATGTGTATTTAATATTCCCACTTCTATATATGTTTTTAATATAGCCACGTGTCATGAAAAGTCATTTCAAAACAAATTTAAAATCTAAGTTGCATGGACATATATTGGAAAGAAGTAAAGAATTGGAGAATTTCAAGCCAAAAAAAAAAAGAAATGAAGAATAGTGACATCAACCCAAGGCAAAACTACACGTTGCATGCAATAACTCCTTTTATTTGTAGTAGTTTTGATGCTTCAATTGCCCATTCAACACTTCTTGAATTAGTATTACATTTACCCATAAATGATTGCAAACCGACACCAAACCCAACAAAGTTGAATGCAATAAAAACAAATTTGAATTAGAATCAATCTCATCTCACCTTGTGGGCCCCACTTGCTTCAACAACTAGCCCACTTTTGTTATAGAATCTTAAGAAATAGTTCTAAAAAAATTAAAAACTTGAGAGCTGCATGATAATAAATGAAACAATAAAAAATGAATTTTATTTTGACCAAAGTGTTCAGGAATGATTGTTAATAATACATTTTTCTATCCGTAGAAGAAGATTTGCATCAATGGCCTTTTCTTAGTTAGAAATATTACAACTAAATTACATTTTATTTAAAAATTAATTTCGCATTTATCAATAAGTGTTCAGGACTGATTGTTGATGAGACCATCTTTTAGCTCAAGAAAAAGATTTGCATCAATGGCCATTTGCTTATGAGCTATACAGAGGATTTGGTGAGCACTTGGGCAGACCTTCTCCAAAATGGAGACTTTGAACCATCACTTATAATATTCAAGACTATTACCAAAAAAATCTTTTTCTATATATAATACTGGGCCCTAAAATAGAAATATCTCATACCCAAACTGTATATTTGTCAAGTGGATAGACTTAACCCACATGCCTTACACTTCATCTCAGATCTAGGGTTTTATATGGGCCATTTTAGGTCTAAATCCTAAACTAATTGGGCTAGGCCATTAAAATTTATGTTTTTCCAAGCTCAAGCTTGTCGATGTACAACCCTTTCCAGATTAGTTCAGGTTGTATTTGTTAGTTTTTGTGGACTCAATCCATCAGTTGATGTAATAAATTGATTAATTTCTTTATTTATCAATAATATCATGCTTTACTTTCATAAGATGAATGTTATTCTACTACTTCATGCACATGACCAATACGTATGACATAATGGTTCATGAGTTGAACCGGGTCCCATTAGTATATTAGATGTGATATATGTGCATGGATGAGATCCACACGCGGGAGATATATGTCACAAATCTTATACTTAAAATAGCTTCACAACCAGTAATGAGATTGGGCATCTCATTTGATAAGGTTGCAGCACTTTGATCACTATGAGATAGTGTGATTTGTCTCAATCATCAGAATGTAAGATTCTGGATCAATGGTGCTGGTACATTGGATGTATTGAAGGACCATGAGATGCACCTTATGGTATTCCGTCTCAATAATAAGGTATGCTCTCATAATTCCCTTGCAATAGGCTCTCAATCCTGAGACATTGACGAACTCAAGTTTCTATCTATTCATTTGCTTTGAGTCACCAATGAGTGAGGCCGACTATAGGTTAACACCTCGGTGTCTTGGGTATATGGTAGTAGAACTGTGGGAACGTTGAATGATCAAGATGGAATCTATCTCTATTATCCCCTTGTGCCAATTAATGGATTTGTCATTAGTAAGTGCGCACCCATCTCAATTAAGAGTTAATTGGATGGTACTGATGATTACTGTGATTAATTGGGGCTCAAGGATAATAAGATGTGGAACTTAGATTGGAAGAGACGGATTTATTCCAATTGATCCACGGATATTGATAGAGGGGCCTACTTGTGGTAATTGGGAAGTTTAGGGTCTTCATTGTAATTTATTCCTAAGACTGGAGTGCAATTGCATTTATATAGTGGTGTTATTTGCAATTAACTGTGGGCCCGGATTGCACATGAGATGTGGGGTCGCGGTGTTCCAGTTGGAGCCAGCTTTCTAAGGAATCCCTAGTGGTCCCCACGCTAGCCCAAGATATTGGAAAACACTAATCCGACTTGGACTCTAGAAATAAGAGTTTGGAAAGGAGAAAGTTGCTAATTGTTTTGGAAGTAAGACTTCTATTTCAATTAGACAAGGGAGAGATTTGGAAGTCTATAAAATATCCTTGGACGTCCAAAAGAGTTCCTCTCACGCCCAAAACCCTTTCGTGCAAGAGTTGCGCGAGTTACTCTCCTCTCCTTTCTTCTAGTTCCTTGGAGTCTCGAGTTGGGATTTTCTCCTGAAGATTCCACCGTTCTTCTTGAGAAAAGAAATCCAATTCGGGGGTCATAGCGTGGAAGGCTAAGAGGTCTTGAAGAAGTCCATTAGAGCACTGCGGGTCTCCAAAGGTATGATCTACTTCTTGCATGTCGTAGGTTATTTTGGATGTTTAGTGCTGGTATAATTTTACTGTACATGGTCACGAGATTGAGGGTAACGCATCCTGGATTGGGTTTTGGTCTTATGGATAGTTGATCCCTGTGTCAAGTGGATCAAAAGTTTTGAAAATCTATCCACGAGACCCACCTACTTCCAACAATTGGTATCAGAGACATACCTCATCTCTAATCATGTTAGATCAGTAATCTTGTTCTAATCTTCGCATGAGATGCGAAGAGGATAGAGCAAGGGCTATGATAGGATCAGTGTTTATTAGGTTTGCATGCTTTTGTAGTAGATACATGTTTGGAAAGTCACAAAAGGTTTTAATCATGATAGGAGGATGATAAGATGCCATTAAAACATACTGAGATCATTAGAGGTGATTGGGTACAGCAGGAGTCGAATCTGAAAAAGAACCCAAATTTCTGGGTTCATCAGGTCGGTTAGCCAAACGGACCACTATGGCTATAGAGGTCTGTTGGCTAACTGTAGGGACCAGATCGGCTAGCCGAACCTAGGCAGAATCATCTTGTTCTTGGTCTGAGCTGTTGTTGTTTTTTTTTTTTTTTTTTTCGGGGGCGCTGCCCCTTGGAACCCCACGAGCTGACCGGGCAGCTCGACCCCCGCCGGGGGCGCTGCCCCCGGACCCCCGTTGCGTAGGGGGTCTTGTATCGTGGTGGCAAAATATTTGGCATCTTGTTTTTCCTATTGTGGTTTGGCAACCTGGTTTTGTGAGATGCTTTGTTGTATGAGATACTAACTTGCAGGTGATAATGTCCTCTCCATATGGCCCACATGTTTTTCTTTCCTTTTAATTATTGGTTTATTTGTGGCTAAGTGTAAAGGGCATCATGGTCTCCTTGGTTTCCCGTGAAAGGGCAAGGCATGGTGAATTTCCCTATAGCCCTTTTATTTCCATGTTTAGACTACCATGTAAGTCTCATTATAGAGACATAGGAATTTATGTATTTTTTTTAAAATTTGTAAATTCTGGAGATGTCCGAAACAAAGAAGGAAAGAGAAGCTGGACTCCTAATCAAAGAGTTTGAAGATTACCAAAAGGTGCTTTGCAGATGCCCAAAGAGTTTGAGGAATCCCAAAGTTTTGGAAAGTCTAGAAGTCCAAGAAGTCTTTTTCGCCTGGGCCATGTGGAGGAGAGGACTAGTCTTTTATTACAGCACTTTCTATTTATGGATGAATGCTTATTTTAGAGTATTTCCATATTTGTTCCAAACATAGCAAATTCCAAAATTGGTCAAATCAAATTAATTTTTGGAAAGAGTTCTAATTAGAGTTGGTAGGCCCATGAGATGGATCTATTGGTAACACTAATTTTAGAAACTGGGCTTTCCTTAAAATAACTTGACTTGGAACCAATCATTGGTCTTATCATGAGATGAATATATACCTATATTTGATGGACCCATACACCTATAAGGAAATCCTCAACTCTAAAATATTAAGTGGGAGCGGGGCTTTTCTATACATATAAAAATCCCCATGGTTTTCCACCATAGGTCCATTGTAAGGAAAGTATTAGCCTTGCGCCATTTTGCGAATGGCCATTCCCCACGGAGGGCTTGTATTTATCTGGATACTGGATATGGATCTCCTATGGATAGTGTTGATGAGACGGGGTGGGAGCCCACTCCCCAAGGAGGAGCTACCCACAACGGTTGTCATGCAATGCTAGTTGGTGGGTCACACTTAACTAAAATAATGATGTAGTATCCCTAAGGATTTGCCTCATGTATTTTAGAAACCAAAGCTAATTGGGAGTCATACATTATTTGGTATGAGATACCTAGATTATAATGAATGAAGGGGATCATGGATAGTTAGTCTTAATCCAAATTTTGACCAACTTTGATCCGCACCAGTCTAGGAGGTATATGCACTCCTCAAGGAGGCATACCCCGCAGAATTGGGATTCCGATGTATTCTGAATTTTGTGGTTATGAGGATTCCCACATAAATTTGGTAGAATACTAAACCCTAATGTCATTTAAATTCATTAATTGAATGTATGGTTATGTGCTACAGTATTACAAGCATGAATTCGAATACTTTCAATCCACTTGCGACCATCCTCAGCCAGAATAAGTTGGTGGGATCCAACTATGTAGACTGGAAACGGAATCTGGATATTGTCCTGACAGCTTCAGGATATAAATATGTCCTTACCAAAAACCCCCTTGAAGAGCCTGGCCCAGATGCATCAGAAGCAGAAAAGGACCTTTACACCAAATGGGCCAAAGACGATGAGATGGCCCGATGTTACATTCTGGCATCCATGTCTAGTGTGCTGCAACATCAACATCAATCTTATAAGACTGCATATGATATGATATCGAACTTAAAGGAGATGTTTGCAGAACAAGGCAGACCTGCTAGGCAGGCAGCCATGAGGGTGCTCATTAGCACCAAGATGGCTGAAGGTACATCAGTACAGGAACACATGTTGAAAATGATGGACTCATTAAATGAGTTAGATGTACTGGGAGCTGCGATTGATGCAGAATCGCAGATTGACATAATCCTTGAGTCACTACCAGAGTCATTCAACAATTTCAAGGTCAATTATAATATGAATAAAATGAATCTGACTCTAGCTGAGCTATCTAGTCAGCTGGTAGCAACTGAAGGGATTATGAAGAAGAAACCAACTGCCTTAATGACAGAAAAGTCAGATGCCAAGTCCAAGCCGAAAGGCAAAGGGCGGAAAGGCAAAAAGAAATCAGTTCCAAAGGGTCCTAAGGTGGAGAATGGTCCAACTGGTGGCGTGGCTAAAGCTAAGGGTTCAGGGACAAAAGGAAAGTGTTTCCATTGTGGTAAGACAGGACATTGGAAGAGGAATTGTCCAGAATATCTGTCTAAGAAAAAGACCCCAGGTATGATTGAGTCACTTATATCTGAAGTTAGTTTTGCAACTGGTACTTCAGAATCCTGGTGTGTGGATTCCGGGGCAACTAATCACATATGTAATACGTTGCAGGGGTTCAGGGAAACCAGGAGGCTAAGTGATGGAGAAATCATTGTCAACCTAGGATCTGACGCTAAGGCGGAGGCTGTTTCAGTAGGAGTCATTACTTTATGTTTTTCAAATAAGAAATTGGTTTTGTCAGAAACATTATATGTACCGTCTTTAAGGCGGAATTTAATTTCAGTCTCTAGTTTGGTGAATAAAGGTTATTCTATTACTTTTGGTACTGAAGTTGTCATAAAGAGGAATGGTACTTTCATATGTTCTGGCAAGGTAACCAATGGACTTTATTTGTTAACTCCCACGATGTATGAGATACATGATACTGAAACAATTAGTAGATCATCATTAAAGAGAAAGTCACCTTCATCTAATCCAACAAAACTTTGGCACCTGAGGCTAGGTCATATAAACCTTAACAGGATTGAGAGGCTAGTGAAAGATGGTATCTTACCTTCATTGGTGGTAGAACCAATGCCTATCTGTGAGTCCTGTTTGGAAGGTAAAATGACTAAAAGACCCTTTTCAGCTAAGGGTAATAGGGCCAAAGATTTATTGGAATTAGTGCATACTGATGTCTGCGGACCCATTAATGTCAGGGCCAGAGAAGGATATGAGTACTTCATCACTTTCACAGATGATTACTCAAGATATGGTTACATATACCTTATGCACCGCAAGTCCGAAGCTTTTGAAAAGTTCAAAGAATTTCGAGCGGAAGCGGAAAAGCAATTAGGTAAGAGTATCAAGACTCTTCGATCAGATCGAGGAGGGGAATATCTCTCTGCTGATTTTATGGGTTACTTATCAGAAAATGGGATTCTATCCCAGTTGTCTGCTCCTGGTATGCCTCAACAGAATGGAGTAGCAGAAAGAAGGAACCGGACTCTTTTAGATATGATTAGGTCTATGCTGAGTTTCTCAAGATTACTTATATCCTTTTGGGGATATGCTTTGGATACTGTAATGTACATACTAAACCTCGTACCATCTAAGTCTATACCCAAGACTCCCCGAGAATTGTGGTCTGGGCGAAAGCCTAGTCTACAACATTTACACATTTGGGGTTGTCCAGCACACGTGCTCAAGGTTAAGACGGATAAGTTGGAAGCGAAGTCGGAAGTATGCACATTTGTAGGATATCCTAAAGGAACTAAAGGTTGGTTATTCTATAATCCCAGAGAGCAGAAAGTGCTGGTCAGCACCAATGCGGTTTTTCTGGAGGAAGATTATATGATGGACCAGAAATTTTTAGAAAAGGTGATCTTGGAAGAGATTCAGGAGCAATCAATTCCAAATCCAAGTATGACCGGACTTGAGGAAGAACCGCCCTTACTAGACCTAGTAGTTACACCAGTACCTCGTCGTAGTGGGAGGATTGTCAGACCCCCTGACAGGTTCTCATTCTTGGGAGAGTCTTATGAAGCAATCCCAGAAGAGCCAGAACAAGATCCCTCTAACTATGATGAAGCAATAAATGACTTAGACTCGGGACGCTGGCAAGATGCTATGAAAGCTGAGATGGAGTCTATGTACTCAAATCAGGTCTGGACACTTGTGGACTTGCCTGCCAATATTAAACCTATTGGGTGCAAGTGGGTCTACAAGAGAAAAAGAGGACCAGATGGAAGAGTGGAGACCTATAAGGCTAGGCTTGTTGCGAAAGGATATACTCAGAAAGAGGGGATCGATTATGAGGAAACCTTCTCGCCAGTAGCCATGCTCAAATCCATCCGGATACTCTTATCCATTGCGGCTCATCTCGATTACGAGATTTGGCAAATGGATGTCAAGACGGCTTTTCTCAACGGCCATCTCGAGGAAGACATCTATATGGTGCAGCCAGACGGTTTTGTAGCTAAAAACCAGGAGCAAAAAGTTTGCAAACTGCAGAAGTCTATTTATGGACTGAAGCAGGCATCCCGAAGCTGGAATATCCGTTTTGACCAGGCAATCAAGTCATTTGGTTTTTGTCAAAATCCGGATGAGTCATGTGTGTACATGAAAAGTGAAGGTGACAGGGTAGTTTTTCTGGTTTTATATGTCGATGACATCCTTCTCCTGGGGAAAGACATAGGAATGTTGTCAACGGTAAAAGTTTGGTTAGCCAAGACTTTTGATATGAAGGACTTGGGAGAAGCTAGTTACATCCTAGGGATCAAACTCTATCGAGACCGGAAAAATAGGATGATTGGCTTATCCCAAGCTGCATACATAGATAAGGTGCTAGTACGATTTGCAATGCAAGACTCCAAGAAGGGTATCACACCTTTCAGGCATGGAGTGCACCTTTCCAAGGATCAGTGTCCTAAGACACCCGAGGAAAAGGAGCAAATGAGGTCGATACCATACGCTTCGGCTGTTGGTAGCCTCATGTATGCTATGTTATGTACTAGACCAGATATCTGTTATGTAGTGGGCCTAGTCAGCAGATATCAATCCAATCCAGGACCTGAACATTGGACTGCTGTAAAATGTATTCTCAAATACTTGAGAAGGACTAGAGATTACATGTTGATTTATAGCAGTGATGAGTTGATTCCAGTCGGATACACAGATTCTGACTTTATGTCAGATAAGGATTCTAGGAAATCCACCTCTGGTTATGTATTTATGCTTGGAGGCGGAGCTATCAGCTGGAGGAGTATAAAACAAGAATGTACCGCTGATTCAACCTCGGAAGCTGAATATGTAGCAGCTTGTGAAGCAGCTAAGGAAGCAGTATGGCTTAAAAGATTCCTTTTGGAACTTGGGGTGGTACCTTTGGCACGACAGCCACTCACAGTTTACTGTGACAGCAGCGGGGCAGTCGCTCAGTCAAAGGAACCCAGAAGCCATAAAAGCCAAAAGCATGTACAGAGGAAGTATCACTTAGTCAGAGAGATTGTGCAGAGAGGCGATATTGCTATTACCAAGATAGCCTCTGCAGACAATTTAGCAGATCCCTTTACTAAGCCTTTGACTACCAAAGTCTTTGAGCAACATGTGGAAGGGATGGGCATGAGATGCAACCCTGACTGGCATTGAGCCCAAGTGGGAGATTGTTAGTTTTTGTGGACTCAATCCATCAGTTGATGTAATAAATTGATTAATTTCTTTATTTATCAATAATATCATGCTTTACTTTCATAAGATGAATGTTATTCTACTACTTCATGCACATGACCAATACGTATGACATAATGGTTCATGAGTTGAACCGGGTCCCATTAGTATATTAGATGTGATATATGTGCATGGATGAGATCCACACGCGGGAGATATATGTCACAAATCTTATACTTAAAATAGCTTCACAACCAGTAATGAGATTGGGCATCTCATTTGATAAGGTTGCAGCACTTTGATCACTATGAGATAGTGTGATTTGTCTCAATCATCAGAATGTAAGATTCTGGATCAATGGTGCTGGTACATTGGATGTATTGAAGGACCATGAGATGCACCTTATGGTATTCCGTCTCAATAATAAGGTATGCTCTCATAATTCCCTTGCAATAGGCTCTCAATCCTGAGACATTGACGAACTCAAGTTTCTATCTATTCATTTGCTTTGAGTCACCAATGAGTGAGGCCGACTATAGGTTAACACCTCGGTGTCTTGGGTATATGGTAGTAGAACTGTGGGAACGTTGAATGATCAAGATGGAATCTATCTCTATTATCCCCTTGTGCCAATTAATGGATTTGTCATTAGTAAGTGCGCACCCATCTCAATTAAGAGTTAATTGGATGGTACTGATGATTACTGTGATTAATTGGGGCTCAAGGATAATAAGATGTGGAACTTAGATTGGAAGAGACGGATTTATTCCAATTGATCCACGGATATTGATAGAGGGGCCTACTTGTGGTAATTGGGAAGTTTAGGGTCTTCATTGTAATTTATTCCTAAGACTGGAGTGCAATTGCATTTATATAGTGGTGTTATTTGCAATTAACTGTGGGCCCGGATTGCACATGAGATGTGGGGTCGCGGTGTTCCAGTTGGAGCCAGCTTTCTAAGGAATCCCTAGTGGTCCCCACGCTAGCCCAAGATATTGGAAAACACTAATCCGACTTGGACTCTAGAAATAAGAGTTTGGAAAGGAGAAAGTTGCTAATTGTTTTGGAAGTAAGACTTCTATTTCAATTAGACAAGGGAGAGATTTGGAAGTCTATAAAATATCCTTGGACGTCCAAAAGAGTTCCTCTCACGCCCAAAACCCTTTCGTGCAAGAGTTGCGCGAGTTACTCTCCTCTCCTTTCTTCTAGTTCCTTGGAGTCTCGAGTTGGGATTTTCTCCTGAAGATTCCACCGTTCTTCTTGAGAAAAGAAATCCAATTCGGGGGTCATAGCGTGGAAGGCTAAGAGGTCTTGAAGAAGTCCATTAGAGCACTGCGGGTCTCCAAAGGTATGATCTACTTCTTGCATGTCGTAGGTTATTTTGGATGTTTAGTGCTGGTATAATTTTACTGTACATGGTCACGAGATTGAGGGTAACGCATCCTGGATTGGGTTTTGGTCTTATGGATAGTTGATCCCTGTGTCAAGTGGATCAAAAGTTTTGAAAATCTATCCACGAGACCCACCTACTTCCAACAGTATTGGCCCATATACCATATTGATGCAAAGACCATAAATCAACATATATGTTGAAATATTGAGATATTTACATGGAGTTCTCATACTATTTGCCCTATATGCCACGATCATCATGGCATATGGGGAAAATATTGTGATGATATTTACCCAGAGCTAGAGGTGTAAATTGGGCTTGGCCACCGATCAAAGTGCCATGGCTTGGCTAGGCACATTAACCAGGCCCCACCCTGGCATTGCATTGCCAATGGCTGGGTCGTGCTGGGCTAGATGCATCGAAGTCCAAGTAAATACCTATTAAAAAGTAATTATAATCTAAAATAAAAGTATTTAAAATAATTGTAAAAAAATAAAAATAAGTTTGAAAAGCTCATAAAAAAACCCAAAAATATTGAAATAAAATAACATAAAAAGTAAATTCAAGAAAAGAGTAATGTTCTCACTGTTTGGTCAAGCGAAACATGGAAAGCAAACCCGTAAAAGTCCAATGTCATTATGAGACAATCATAATCTAAGTAAGAAGTGTTAGAAACTAAAAAAATCCAAAAGCCCATGATAGTTAATAAAAAAATATAATTGCATTCTAATGAAGACACAAAAGCATATTATTTGTACTAAGGCCAGTATGTTAAAGAAACTTAAATGTCACACAAATCAAATTATTTGCATCCATCACCTTAAATTTCTATTACTTATTATTTTTAATTATATTCTCAAAATTTTAAGCCTATCGACATTACTATGATTGATTTTTATTTATCAACATGTGCATATGCATAGCTCATCAAACTACTTTTTCACTGAGAAAAACTTATTTCAATGGGTTGAGCCTGCTATAAATAAATGTTAATATGTCTAACTCATGATTTATTAATGTACATCAAGCTATTATTAACTACTTTAATAAGGCAATGAAGCGATCGATTTCTAGCAACTAAAATCACTTGAATAGTAGAATGGTAATGCTCACATTAACTAATTGTCAACTCAATGTCTCGATATAATGGAAATAAACCAGTTTTGACAATAAATCAAATTATTGCAATGTTATCATAATAAAAAAAATAGGAAATTTTGATATATATATATATAAACTCAGCAGATAGATCATTCTATACTCTTTACAGAAGCCCACAAATGTAAGTTATCTAATAAAAAAGTGCAACAAAAATATAAATCATATGACATAAACAAACATTGAGATTATCACATATTGTATCTCTTAGTTAAAAGATACTCCAATGGGACATAATCTTACTTGAAGTGAACCCCATAGAGAGCCAATCCACGTGTATCCCCACTTCCAGACCTAGTAACAAAGATGAAGACGAGAGTGCAGAACCGTATACCTATAGCTAATAGGAGGGAATGGGGTACTTTGAAGAGATTGAATTTTTGTTTGTGCTTCAAGTTACATGTTCTATACATAGAAAGATGCCTATATTCGTAAGGATGTATAAAGAGAATAGAAGGAGTTGGCATTCGGACTTTTCTTCGTGGGATGTGCTTAAGAGATTTCCTGATTTTCGTTTGTAGGAATGACGGAGAAAAAGAAGGCAAGCAGTTATCACACGTATGTATTTAGAGATTTTAGGGATGGTAGAGAGAAATTTTAGGACACATTGTATATACGTTGGAGAGAAGTTATAGAAAGGATGGTGGAGAGAAATTTTAGAAGAGAGGAAAAATATTTCAGATTTAAATTGCGCCATGTGTCGCCCTCTTATGAAGAGTGAAGTGCCACGTGTCCCTCTCTCACGAACGTGTTCATCTCTCACGAAAAGGATTCGCCACGTGTCGCCCTCCCGTCAAAGGGTATTGTTATAATATATATATAAAATACTAACTTGAAAATTGTTATTTGTTAAAAAAAATATTTTTTTAATTTCATTCATTTTAATTTTAATTTTTAAAATTTTCTGTGGTACAATATAATCACATCCGTGCACTCAAATCATGCTACCCAAGACTGACCAAGGGATCCATCATGGTTGTTTCTGTAGAGAGCGTGATGCGTGATGCGTGATGCGTGACCACTCACCAGTCACCACTGGACTATCGATGTATTTTATTTTGACTTAAAATATTAAAATATGTAGTTGTTGGTTGACTGTCTAGTTTAAAACTGGTTGGCTCCATCTTTTATTTTGGTTCCTGTTGGCTTCAGCGAAATTGCATTGCACGACTACTTTTCCTTGATATTGCACTTTACTCCTTTTTTAAGTAGTAGTTAAGAGTCCTTATCATCTTGACTACTTTGTTGGTCTTAACTGACTCACTTGTTCCGAAAATTGTTGTTGCATTCAGACTAGATCAATGTATCCCAGACAATATCATTCTTTGATATGGCACTTTACTAACCAAAGTCATCCGGCTCAGAAAAAAGAGAAAAAAAAAAGAAAAAAGAAAAAAAACTCATCCAACCAAGTTCAACCCGGAATAGTGTGATACTGGATCGAGTGAAACATTTAGACGAGTTTAGGCAGAACGGTCGAGTTAAGAATCAGCCAGTCTTATTTAGGTATGACCAAGTCAGCAGGTTAACTGATAAAAATTCCAAATATTAATAACATTAGTAAAATGGTAGACATCAAAATATTTTTAAATGTGTTATAAGAGGTATAATCATAGGTGGATGCACACATTGGGGCCCACAATAGATAAGAAATGCACTTAGAGTTAGAATTCTATCTTGTTAGGTTGTTTGAGAAGAAAACAATCTTATTCTATAAATAAGATTCTTCTCCCCCTTATTATATTCACATCTCTTTTAATAAGATTTCTTCTCTCTCTTTCTCCTTCTATTATTACAACACGTTATCAACACTCTCTATTAAACCCTTCCCTTCACTATGCCTTGGTCCTTGTACATTAGAGGCCAGCAATCCCTTTCCTTTCATGTGCCTTGACCCTCATGCGAGCAAAAGGACAACAGCCCCCTCCCTTTCTTTTGCTTCCCACACCTAGGCCCACGTACAAGCTCCATTTGGCTCTTTGCACTTTGATTAATAATTTACAGCTGATAACCTGATTTTTCAACTTTAAATTAGCTAACTTGATTTGACATAACTCACCCGTTACCTTCTAAGGGCCTAATGATGACTACCATCTTATTGGATAAAATAATTTTTGGATTTAAATTCTAATACTCACTTAATAATTATGCAACCTTGAATATGGTGTAAATTAATATGGAACCTTCACTTTATATTCACATTTATTGAATTATGATCCAATCCGAATTTATTGTTTGTGGCTTGATTATTGTGGTTAATCTGGTGATGAATATTTCAAATATATCTAGAGTCTGATCAATTCTAAATTTTTTGTTATGGTTGAACCTTATTGATGAATTTATGATGAACAAATTAACATTTATTTATTTATAATTTAGTCTATGAAGTTAAATTTATTATGAATGTTTAGAATTCTCAATAGATATGGGCAAGACCATATACTTGGGATCAATTCCAATTCGGAGTAAGGGAAGGACTAACCCAGCGTATGTGGGACTGGCCAAGGGAAAGAGTAATGAACGATTCATTTTTTTAATTGAAGGGAGATCATGATAAAATTGCAAATCATAGATTATAAATAAAACCCAAAGTTCTATGTATAGAAACGGAACATGAAGTTCCACATGATATTTAGAACCAGAAGTTTTATATCGAATAAATAATCCAGACTTGAAGTTCTGTACGTTAATTTAATCTAGAACCAGAAGTTCTAATTCAGACCCGAAGATCCGTAAGTTATTCTAATCTGAAACTAGAAGTTCTAAGATTTGGAATATGAACCTGGAGATTCATATTCATAATCAAACTTGAAGCTTAGATTTTTTAAAAATCTAAAGTAGTATAAATCGATACGAAGGCCATGAAATCAAACTTGAAGTCTTGACAGAACCAGAAGTTCTGATTTCTTAGTTAGGAACCCAAAGTTCTAACTTTTTAATTGGTCGATTCTTCCTTATATTTTTGTTATTGGATATTAAGAACTCAAAGTTCTTCTTTTTATGATTGTTATTGTTAAATTGTTGTCTACACATTCAAAAAAGTCTAGTGATGCCAGCAAAGAGGAAGATATAATAATTTTTTCAGAAGAGGTAGACATAATAATTCTTCTAGTAGAGATGAAAATAATTACCTCAAGAGAGGTGATTAACAAGGTATTCTGATTTTAAATTGGAAGAACCACCACTCATGATCTAGAAGACCTACAACTACTATTATAAGTTTAAATATTGAGTTCATTTTTTATATATTTTCTTGGATGTTGGGACTTATTCTTTTATCCCTTGTATCTTGTGTCTAGACATTATATTTGCTTTGATGATGAATGATTTGATTATTTTCAGTATATTAGTTTGATGGATATTCATGGATGTTTAAATTTTTATCAGGTGATTGCTTAGTTACATTACTTATTATTTTTGTTTAAAGTATGCATCATAGAGTGTATAAATTGAGGATAATAATTGTCCGGTAGACAGTGCCATAACACACTATATTGAAAAATCAGAAGCTTTTCTCAAAGTTAGTGTGTAATTTGCGCAAGGTATCAACCATAGCTAGTCTTTACAAATACTTGAGTACTCCGGAAGAGTTCACATAATGTTATCAAATGGTACCCACATATGCATTAAGGATGCATTATTTTATAGTGGTTTTCGAAGAAACTTGCTTAGCTTCAAAGACATCAAGATGAATGGGTGTCACATATAGAAACTATAAGTGAAGATAACACGGAATATTTGTACATTATTACTAGATTTGACATCCAGAAGCTGTTACTAAAAAACCTAAGTGTATTTTCCTCAGATTTAAGGGCTATATTATAAGACAATCTCCAATATCAAATCACATTCGATTATAAGCAAAACAACAAAGTTAAGCTTGAAGTTTAAAATAAGCCTCAGGCTCGTGACCCTAACGCTTTAATGCTTTGGCATGATATATTAGGTCACCTTGGGGCTATTATGTTAAAGTAAATTATTGATAACTTTTTGGGATACTACTTAGAATACCATCAATTGACCATTCTTTTTGCAAAGGAAACAAAGTAACATTTGTGAACCCATAAAATCCCCATGGTGAACCTTTTTAGGTATTCTATGGTTTTGATTAATATCTCCATCTGTTGGTTGGATGTTTGCTTATTTTTTAATTTCTGCTTACGTATTAGTATATATTATTAAACTTAAGGTACACTTCCCTAAGCATCCTATTAAGTATATGAGGCATGATATTATAGGTTCGTGATCTGCATGAACCCACAACGTAGAGGGGGAATCTATGTTGATTATGATTCACCCCAAAAGTATTAAATATTTATAACCAATGACAGGAGATGTATTCATTGCTTGTTTTGCTGATTGTCATCTTGATAAGACAGTCTTTCCACCGTTAAGGGAAGATAAGAGAGTTCTTGAAGAACGCCTTATTCCTATAGAACAACCTGTTCTTGAAGAATGGTGAGAATTAACATGGAATACTCCTACTCTGTCTTATTTAAATCTATGTACTTCACAATGTAGAATGAAGTACGAAAAATTGTGCACTTAATTACAAATAAATTCCTTGAAGCTTTAATGATGCAACAAAAGATGTTCTTTTGGGTTCAAGGGCCACCTAAGGGGTTTTTACCAGTAAAATCCTATAAATTTTAATATATTTCATTCTTGGGCTGAGGCTTAGCAACTGCTCGTATTGTTTCATTCCTATGGGCCTCATATAATTTTTTACAAAATCATGTAACTTCTTCACTAAACTACTAACCCCTAGACATTGGAGTTGAATCTTCAATGATTTTGAGTATTTTTTTATAAAGTCCAAACCTATATGAATCTAATTAATTTTTTGCACTTTTGCAGGCTTCCAATTCATGATATGAACTATTCTAAGCATCAAGATGCTTAGTTTCATTTGTTATCATTTTCTAAATTTTGAGAAATTTTTGAAAAACTCCCAAGGCATTGGCAAACTTTTGGGAAGTTGGTTAAGAACAAGACTGCCAACAGCTAGGCTACCTTGAGGGGTAGCACAGTTGGCTAGGACAATGGGTTAGGAACTATTGCAATTTCAAAGTCATGTTCTCTCCTGAGAGCCACTTGCCCAGGCAAATGCCTGACTTACCTAGCTCATGGGGGAGGCAAGGACTTCACATGCCTGAGGAAATAATCATTTCTCAAATAGGTTGGACACTTTTTTCAGGAAAAAAAAATTAAGATAGCCATTTATTCTCATTGGTCAAATTGTTGGATATTGTTTTCTTTTAAGAAGTGCTCAAGCTTACAAAAGGTTTAGGGGTGTAGATGGTGGAATTGACATGCATAAATTTTATTTGATTTTACTTAAATATAACCATTGGTCAATCTTATGCAAAAAATAGTCAACCATTTATATGTAGAGGTTTCCACGCAATGGAAGGAATTGCAACCTGTGGTTTAGAGAAGGAGGGGCTGCCTGGTTGGTAACCTCGAATATCACCTAGTTGGCCAGGAATCGATCTGTGGGTACTACTCTCTCCATGTGTGTGGGCTCCCATTCCAGCGTGTATGGGCTGGGGTAAAAAAAGAACCTACGGTTTAGGCAAGGTGATTGCTGCCTTGAGTGGATGAGTTTCTAAAACCTGTTGCAAGTAAATGCGATAAACCATATCAGCAATGACAATATTACATCCGTCTCATAAAGAAATCGAAAGAAGGAATATACAATTTTAGAATAAGAGAAAAAACTTTCTGGTCAGAAATCAAACAATTAAGAAACTAACTCTTTCTGGGAAAAAAAACCTCCATTAAGAACTTGGTACAATTCATGGAACGCACAACTGAGTACTCTATTTATAGAAAAAAGAAACCCTCGTCTACTAACTCAAACTCATCCAAAACAAATACCTACTTTGATTAGAACTTTAGAAACATTAAATAGGCTAACGCACTCATGATTGAGTGGTGTTGGCACCTTAGCATAACTTGTATGTTGAGGAATTGCCTTTCAAATTTAAAGCCCCAAATCTGACCAGTAGTTTAGCTTAGAAAAAAATAAATTAAAAAATGTAAATAAATTGGGGGTGACACATATACTACAAAGAAGTGGCCAAGGTTTTCCCTAGAGGTGTTTGTCCCACCCAAGATTTTAAGAGCCCCACATGGCCCCAAGACTGAATTTCAGAGGCCCAAAAATTCAGGCAAATTATTGACATTCATCAAAATTTGTCCACATTCATCAATTTATGAATGGGATAAAATTATTTTTGGGGCCACATAAACTTCTTATTTTATCGTTTAAAAAATTCCCAATGAATGCAGAGCCCAATATGAATGTGGGCAAGTAGTTTGTCCATTCTCGGTCTAATTATTTATTGTGATCTTTAATTTAAGTGCATTAGATTCCATAGTCTACCAGTAGCACGGATTTGTTGGCAATGTGTACAAAAAATCTAATAATATTTTATTCAATCAATTACCTAGTCAAATTTTCAAATATATACTTGAACCCAAACCTCAACCTAATGATCAATCAACCCAAATAAGAGGGTCCATACCTAAAATTTCTCAAATCACAACCCTTGGGAGATCTATTGACATCCATTCAATTAACAATAAAACTACTTAAATCAATGTTGTTTCGTGTGAGAGTGGGGTTGTTATGTGTGGTTAAGACTTGAACATGCATGGGCTACTTTGTTTCATTTTTTTTCCCGAGTCTGGATTCTCTATTGCTGCTATAATCATTGGCTCATTTGGCTCTCACCCATATCCTCTTTTCAAAGGGAACTACATGAAACCCATTTCCCTTTTTCAAAGGGAACTAGATGAAAATAAAAGAATGAAGGGAGAATTTTATATACCAAAGTAGAAACTAGAAAAAAAAAAACAAAATATCAACTCTCAAATAGAAATAGAAATAAAAAAATAAACAAGAACTCACCAAAAATTAGCACCCAAGGTAGACTCTGAAAAATAAAAACCAAAAGCCCAACAAAAGAACCCCAAACAAGAAGAAGGATCAATGATGATACAAAATGGAAAGTGGGAAAGATGAATGAGTGGAGGAAAGAAGAGGGAGGAAATGTACCTAGGTTACGACAGTCCAGACCTCTTTCTTGTGATTTCTCTCTGAGCAGAAGAACCTTCAATCTCTCTTTTGCTGGAAGAATTTTGGCACCATGGAGAAGTGCATCCGGCGGGATTGCTGTCTTTAGGTTATCAAGTTTTGTTATTTATAAAAAAGCCCCCTTCGAATTCTTTTATTTGCAGCAGATCCATTGTAAAAGAGGAAATGGGTTAGCTGATGTGATTCTCCCACCGACGGTGAGCGTAAAATAACAGCGTTTGACGATCCGAACAATTATTTATAGGCCATTGATATCTAATCTCTCACTCGCACAAGACACCACGAGAGAGACAGAAAGAGAGAGAAAGATGAAGTGTGGCCTCCTCCCAGAAGCAGTAAGAGAGAGAGAGATGGAAAGAAGGCTCCTGAAAGCAGCAATAAATGGGAACAAGCAGGAGTTGCTTGATCTACTGCAAGAGGATTCTGGTATCCTCGATCGAGCAATGAGCAAATGCAAAGAAGAGAGAAAGGATAATCCTCTGCACATCGCTGCTCTGTACACGCACTCCGTCGACTTTGTAAAAGAGATCCTAAGTCAAAAATGGGAACTCACCCGTCAATTGAACTCTCAAGGACAATCTCCACTTCATCTGGCTACAGTGAGAGGGCAGGTGGAAGTGGTAACCGCGATCTTGGATATAGATCCTGGTGCCTGTTTTGTTCGTGACCTAGATGGAATGATTCCTCTCCATCTTGCAGCAATCAAAGGCCGAGTCCAGGTGTTAGAAAAGTTGTTTGAAGCTGAAAAAACAAGCGCTTTCGTGTTGACAGAGCGTGGAGACCCGATTCTGCACCTGTGCGCAAAGAATAACCAGATTGAAGCCTTCAAGAAGTTGATGGATTTGGTTGGCAATGATGGCAAACATGATGACTTCTTGAACTTGAAAGACAGTGACGATAACACCATCCTTCATGTCCTTTCAACCACAAACCAGATCAGGGTATGGATTTCAAAATTTTCATACTCAGTCACATTCCATTTAGTTTAAATATCCTTCTCTAAAGTTCTCTCTAATCATTTACTACTCTTCTTAATTATTTGAGCAATGAGTGCTACATTATCTCTCTCACACACAGACTCTGGTCGATTTCTTGTTCTCTAGTCTTTGGAAAAACGATTAGGCACCCTTGCTCTACTTCGGTCAAAGCATAGTTACCTAGTTCGACTGCCCAACATTCGAATCACGAACAGTTCGAACCGAATAAATCGCTATTCGGTTCTCCTAAAATCGGTTTCTGAGAAAAGCATGGTTCGTTGCAGTTCGACATAACTATTTTAGAAAAATAAGAAAGTCTCATGTGCACGTCATGATGAGTAGGAGACTTCTTCCTGTTTCAAAAACCTTCTACAGATAGGAAAGTTTACGCAACACAGAGAAGACATCTTTATTAAAATCACATAAAAAAAATTAAATAAAACTAAGGAAAGTTCAATCAGAAGAGGAAACAAAAATACTGGAATTAGAAATAGATTAGGACTCAAATCGTTGCATAACTATTTAATCTTGTGCTACACTCAATTCCTTAATCAAAAGATTCTCGCAGTGGCTGTATTAAGATGGCAGATTCAAAGGGAACTCGCAAAATCGCAACTCGTAATCTCTGGTGTAGTGTGGTGCGTGGCCGGATTCCAGGTATGCTCCTTTTTTTTTTTTTTTTTTTTTTCAGATCATCCACATGCAGAGAGACGAAAAAAATGACTCTATTTCTGTTTCGCTGTTGCATCTAAGGGTCTATTTCGCTGCTGCATCTAAGGGTCTATTTCGCTGCTGCACATGGGGAAGGAAGAACGAGATGGAGTCAAGAGTCAAAAGTCTTGTCCCACTATTCCTCCATATGTTAAAGAAATCTTGAGTTTTCCAATTCCCACTTCTGTAGCATTTAATATTCCCACTTCTATAGGCATCACATGGCCATCCAGCTGTCCCTTCTTATTATAATGCTAAATTCACGTCCCCAGAATCCAATCTTTTTACAATGCTGAGTTCATGCCCCAATTAAAAAAGTCAATTAAAAATGTTAGATCCTCAATGTATTATATCTTACAAATCCCAAGTTAAAATTGGACAGTGGGTCTATCTATGAAAATCCTAACCATACAACGTTATTATCTTCAAATTATAAACTTTTATTTCATACTTCTACTTTAAAACTAAGGGATTTTTAATATCTTACTTTGTTTTATTGGTTTTTGAAATTTTATATCTCTTATACTTGAAGTTCTGAATTTAGTTTAATTTATAGATAGTTAAATTATTGAAGTTTCTTGATTTATAATAAAAATAAATTTTTTTATAGATTATCTTTCAACATTTATTTGCTCATAAGTGTATGAAATGTCATTATTTATATATTTATGAAATATCTAATTTCAAGTAAAGTCTTTATTATATAATGAATAGATTTATGAATCATTTTGAACTATATCGAATTATATATTCGAATTAGTCTAACGAATTCATCGAACTCGAACTACGAATCAAGCGGATTGAAAACCGAACTAACTCAACCTACCCCATCGAATTTTCCAATTGGAGTACGTGTCAAATGGCGAACTACGAATTCGAATTCGAATTTGTCGAACTGTGAATCAGGTAACTATGGGTCAAAGTACTTTTGGAGATGCTTTTTCTTGATCTTTACTTTGTTATGGGACTCCAAAGATCTTTCCCATAGTCCATGGTCTCTAGGGGATGTTTCTATGATTTCATCGTAGAGTTGAGTGAGGGATATTAAGTGAAGATGCAAATACAACCCTTAATTTCCTCAGATTTGCTTTACTAAGGTATATAATGGCAATGCAATTGTAATGGCAAGGTAATCTTTTCCTATTAAAAGATGAGAATATTTACTCATCATTTACCTATGCTCATTTATTTATTTATTTGATATAAAAGATTCTCAATTTATTAATATGAAGAAAACATAAAATCAACTATTACATTTTGCATGATAAAATCATAAATATAGTACGACGAAACCTCCATATCATTTACCTATGCTCATTTAATTTTAACCTCTTTAATAAAAACACATTTCTTAGAAGAGGTTTTGACCAGTAGCTGATCTCTTAATGTACCTTTTTCCTCTACCTTACCAAAAATTCTAATTTTCTCTGTACCTTGTCCATGTCATAAGAAATGACCAAACTACCCTAATTTATTTTAAGAAGAGAAGTATAGAAGATAAAAGGAAAGGGCTCGTTATTTCCTTCCCGTATCCCACTTTAGCAGTAATTGGTCACCATTAGGTTTTATTAAGAACTATTGGATCCACAAATGTACTCTCTTAACTATAAGATCATGGGAGGGACACTTGTTTAAATCTAATGAAATCACGAATATGTGCATGTTGCTTATGCACCTGACACGCATAGTTTCTCTTACTCATTCGTTTGCAAAAGATGCAGCCCCATTGGCGATACTAACTTGATTAGTGCCCCATAACATGATTGATAATTATGTATTTTTATGGTTTTGGTGATGTCCTTGTCATTGTCAACCTAGCTTGCCTATATAGCTTAGGCCAAATATTAACTTGGACATGAATGCAAACATTAATAATAATGACCACCATTACCAACTAAAACTGGCCATATAGATCAGGCCAGAAATTTGGCTTTAATGTTGACATTAATATAATTTACCACTCATAGTAAACATAAATTGGTCATATGGATCAAGCCAAGATTTGGGCAGAAATTGCTAGATTGGCCATATGGCTTAGGCTAGAAATTAAGTTGGACCTGAATATGGACATCTTATTGGCTATATGGCCGGGGTCCGAACGCTTTGTGCATTGGAACTCATATGATAAGGTCAAAGGTTCTCTTAAAACCAAGATTAACCATATGGTTCAAGTCAAAAATTGGGTTGAACCTAACCATATACACCATAGTTAACCAAGATTATCGATATGGCTCTGGTCTGAAATTCACTCTGTGCCCAAGCTAGAAATTTGGTTGGACCTGAATTTCGGCATCATAGCCAACCAAGAGTGGCTATGTGGTCTACGTTAGAAGTTGGCTTGAACCCCATAAATCTGAAGAGACCCAGCAAATCCCTCAGGTATGATTTGGGGTGTGATTTATTGCCATAAAGTGGTCACCAATCGAAAGTTTGGGAGTAGGTCCAATGAGTAATTGGATATAAGCCTGCTTAATCAAGATTGTACTTAATTGGGGTCAAGTCTAATGTGTTTATGATGATGTGCATTTTTATCTCCCAACAAATTCTTCATAAAAAATATTCGTCATAAAAAAAACTTTCATCATAAAAAAAAATCGTAATAAAAAAAATTTTCATCATAAAAAAAATTTCTTTATTAAAAAAATTTGTCATAAAAGAAGAAGTATTTCAATAACTAGAATTTTGGAAATTTTGCAAGGGCTATTATTTTCAAGTAGGCAGGGAAGTGATTGTGGAGATGAGTGTAGAGAGCATTTATCAGAGATTAATTGGTTATCATTACTATTCTTTCTCTTCTACCTATACTTTTTTTTTACTTTTACATTTGGCATGGTAATACCCAAGCCCCTTTTAGTGCCAAAAACAACTTATGAAAAGTTTGGATAATTTTCCTAGATTCCTTGTGATGTTTTTTTATTTTTAAGTGTTTATCATTGAAGTCATTGTGAATTGATGAGGCATCATAAAAATATATTCCAAATACATATATATGTATTGAGTTTATAAGAAGAAAACATAAACCCTCATCTCTTGTATGGCTTCACAAAGGAAGGGCATTTTCATCCTAAAATAGTGTAATTGTAGCTACGGGGAAATATTCAAAATTTGGCAAGGGAGAGGGAAATGCCACATCTAAAAGTAAGCTATGGGTTAAAACCTCTTCTTAGAATTCTTAAGGGATCTAATCTTGTTCATTTTCCAAACGTGATAGGAAAATAAGATTTGCACGAGTTAATGCTATATATGCAAATGTTACACAAGTGAAACACTATCATTTTTGTCAAAATCACCATTTTTCATATGAATAATTGAGTCATCCGGCAGTTTTACGTTTATTTGGATATTTTGGGATGTTTAACCTAAATTTCTCAAAATCCATGAAGAATTAAGAGATAACCTTATAATCATCTTGAGTTTTACTATTAATGAAAGAATGTTGAACGGTTCATATCATGAATTGAGGGCGCCACCTACTTTTTGGATTTTTTCACAAATTATTAAAAATCCTTGATATTTTCAGCTCTAATATCTTGTAGTTTATTAGTTGAGTAAAATAACGAAAAAAAGGAGCCCACATTAATGAAAGAAATACATATCATTGATCGGCTCCACGGGAATGTAATTACCATATAAAAACTTTACTATTGCATTTTCGTATGATGAATGGCAAGCACTTTCGCACGTGTTTTGATGTATAAACTTCCATCTGTAAATTAATAACGATCATTAATTTACACACCAATATCACACCCTCATTTAAGCTACGTGGCATACGTAAATGATTGTAAAGAAACGCACTTAATGCTTAATCCTTACCTATGTGAATCACTTCACTTGCATACTCTTTTAAGCTAGAATTTCATACGAAGCAATCAAATTTGGTGTTTATACATGGGTTAATTAAATTAATATATTTGCGTTTTAGGACGCATGGTTATTGGTCAAAAATAAAGTTGGAGCGGTACTGGACGTTAATGCTGAGAACAAGGATGGTTTTACCCCCTTGGAAGCCTTAATAGTAAATAAAAGTGGATTTGGATACTCTGGATTCTTCATGTTTTTGTCATTACGTCGTGCTGGGGCCAATGCTATTCGAAAAAAATTATTACCGACCGCAATAGAATTGAGTGAAAATACAAGATGGGTTGGTGAGGTATTGCCAGTGGTGGCTGTACTAAACATCACTGTGGCATTTCAAGCCGGAATTAACCCTCCAGGAGGATTTTGGCAAGGCAGTGGAAAATACAATGGTGCAGTGTATAAGCCTGGGCAATCAGTCATGAGGTTTGTGGATCCGAAAAGCTACAGAGATTTCTACAACCTTAACACGGTCACATTTTTGGCATCATTGTTCGCCGTCATAATGCTCATGTCCGGCAGATGGAATCGCACTTTCCAGTTTTCCAAGAATTTGGGAATCTTCTTTACATGCGTTTCAATTGCAACAATGCTGGCCGCCTATTTGGTGGCAAGCTCTTTTTTATCACCAGATAAATACTACAAGAGTCCTCGGGTGTTAATATATTGGGGCCTCTTTGAAATTTTTTTTGTGGCTTTTTTCTTTGCAAATTATGGTGAGTTTATCCGTCTGCTTCGGTGGATTCTATTTCTAAAGGATTGGTCCGCCAAAGAACTAATGCAATATTGTTGCGGCCGAAGATTCCAAAAAGGTCACACTTCACCACCGGCTACGGATATTCGGACTCGGGACGCCAACTCTGCTACAGATGCTAGTAACTGCTAGAGTGTCTGAGAGGGACTTTTAAGTCTGCATTCACCATCTCCTATTTTTATGTAATAGTGGTGTGATTCTTTTCTTCTCCCTGGTGGTTTTGTAATTTGGTTTTCTTGTTGTAATTGTATCTACATTATTATGTTTCCGCTAGTAATTTTATTCATGTCATTCCTAGCATCTTATCATTGTCGCCATGCCTAATGTATTATTTGTCATGCCCCCAAAATTGAGCTGAATCCAAACTCGATCTTAAAGTTGTGAGAATTAGGACCAATTTAAATTTCTCTTGAATTACAACATGGGCCCTAATTCCGGGTGGATTAAAGTATTTTGTGAGGTTATGCTTGTTGATCAAGTAATCAAAATCACACGCGCAACCAAAATTTATAATCGGCACAGCCGAGTATCAAATTAAATTATATGAATAAAACTCAGTCATAATTAATAAATAGTCAAGAATTCTGAAGAATAACGATTAAAATTATAATTTCAAGACAAATGAATTAATGTTTACACTAATGGCCCCAAATATGCCCTTATTTCAAGAGTCTATTGTTTCAAATCTAAGCACCATCACTAAGACACCTTAAATGATATCATCGCCACTCCACTCAATGACTCTTCCATTTGGCGGAATCTCTTGTGTCTCTTGATCCTCTGGTCCAGTAGCAGTAACGAGATCTAAACACCAAAAGTAGTGTGTTAGATTGACGTAATCTGGCAAGAGGTAAATAGTAAGTAATGATGTTAATCAATTGAATTAAAACATATTTTTACATCCTACCAAAATTATATTGAATCCAAACTTGATGGCATGAATGCACAAAAACGGGTATTCCTGCAGATACAATATATAAAAATGAGTATTCCCACCAAACATAATAAATGGCACAGCTGTGTACTATATTTCACAGTACACGTTATCTTGATGGCGTACAACCACCTCCAACTGCAGTCGGACAGATATATGTATATAAATACATACTATATACGAATGCATAATGAATCATGCTATATAACCCTTAACTCACAATATCCAACCCAATATCAATTTAAGTGCTTAGACTGCTTCATTTAAAAACATATTATGATCGTGTGTCATTTAAAGTTCTCTGAGGGTACGTAAGTACTAATTCACCTAACGGTTATAGTTAGTTAAATATGTTTATGGGAACTAACCCCCTTTTACAATTGTAATAAGAGTCTACGATGCTAATATCCTACTTTCAGTGTCTATCATGTAGTGCATCTCAAATCTCACATTCTCATTCTGAATCTAGTTTGACCCTTATGTGACCATTCAACTAGCATTTCTCAAAAATGGAACTCATTTAATCCAATTATGAGAAGTTAGTGTGTTTTACAAATTTGGGTAAAAGTATTCAAATTCTAAATCCGAATTAAATCAAATTATGATCAAAAGGAGAGGGAACAATTAAGTTTTTAATCATCATTAATGTATATTAAAACACCTAATTATTTTATGTAAAAAAAGAAACCAAAACCAGGATTCAGACCCGAAAATTAAACTCCAATTAAAAATCCAAATTTGAATCCCAAATACAGTCTAATTAAGATTCTAATAATTCCTAATTACATCTTAATTAAATCCCAATTGAACTAAGTAAAATACTAATCACACCTAATTATATATTAATTAAGATCCTAATCAAGTCTAATTAAACCCAAATCAATATTCTAATCAGTTATAATTTAGTGTTTTAATCACACCCAAACCTATTATGGAAACCCAAGATAAAAACCCAAAATAAAATAAAGTAAAAACCTAAATAAATGTTCTAAATTCTAGTCATCTTGGGCCCATTGGCTCCACTGCCAGCCCACCAGAAACCTAGCCCAGCCGCAGGCTAGGCTTACTACCCAGCCTGCCCAGGCAGCAGGCCCATTGCCTTGGCATGCCTAACAACAGCTCCACCTGGCATGCATAGGCAGCGCTGCTGCTGGGACCTTTTTTTTTTAATTTTTTTTAATTTTTATATTCAATTTAAAATCAATCCCCATTATTAATCCATAACCAAAACCTTAAACCCAATCCAATAAATTAGATTTTAAGCATATAAATCAAAATAACAAAAATTACATTATTTATAGTTATCCACTTGCCTAGATTTTGATGTCCAAAGCAGATCTAAATATCAAACCGTAGTTCCCTCATAAAACTGCTTGGGATTGGTTGTAGAGGAAAGAAAAAAAACGGAAGAATTGGGCGTACGAAGAAAAGATGATCGAAAGCTTTTAGGGTTATATTGTGTAAAGGTTTTTCTAAATTATAAGGAAGGACTCTTTGCATTTTAGTGAGTTTTACAAAATCCCAGAAAAGGGCTTTAGCTTAAAAGGGTCAAATAACTTAGACTCAAAAATGTCTAATCAGCCCATCTCCAAGAGGCTATAAACAAAACCACCATGCATGCAAAGATCCAAATCTATAAAATGGCCTATCAAGTATCTATCTAACCCTCTCAACCCGACTCAAACCCATCAAACCGATTCGATCCAAAATTAAAAATTTGGGGCATGACATTATCTTCTTTGTATTTTCAAAGGTAAAAGTGTTAAACCTTATTTTACAGTAGTGTGACCATTTCATATGTTATTTGGATCATTTGAAAGCATTAATTATGCTGCTTCTATGTCGTGCAGAGTTTAGATAGGCATCTTTTCGTTTTTCTTTTCTTTTATTAGTAGGAGTTCAATTGTTCGGGGGATAAGTTTAGTGATAAGTGAGGAATGCATAGTTTGGTTTAGTCCTTACTAAGCAACTGTATAGTTGAGTATTTTACATTCAGTACAAGGAAAAGGGACAATTAGTGACACTTTTATAGCGGCAGTTTTCAAAGTCTGCCGCTAAAGCTCCTCAATGTTTGCCATTAGAGTGCGGTTTTAGTAGTAGAAATTAGTATTTGCTACTACTAAATACAAAATATTATTATATATTATGAGATGTATTATCAAGAGGTAGATGCCCATGTTGGGACCCACATGAGATAAGAAGATTTCTTTGTATTAGAGTTCTGCCATATTAAGCTGTTGGGGGAGAAGCAATTTTATTTTATAAATAAGATCCTCCTACCCTTATTATGTACACACATCTTTTATTCTAATAATATTCTTTCTCTCTTTATTTCTCTCATTCATTTTTTTCTTGTGTCCGCTTTTAATTTTGTAACACATTATTAGCGCGATGAATTCCATCGATTTTATCTTCCTACCCAAGTTTTGACAAAAACCAGAAGCTCTGATCCAAGCCTAAAGCCTTGATAGAAGGAAAAGTTTTAATTCATGCCTGAAGCATTAACACAACCAGAAGTTCTAATTCACAGATTAAGTACTTAAAGCTCTAACTCAAGCTTGAAGTCTTAACAGAAAAAAAAAAAAAAAAACTGACCCTTAAGTTGAGAACCTACCATTCTAACTTTTAATTGACCGATTCTTCGTTATATTTTGTTATAGGATATTAAGAACTCGAAGTTCTTTTTCTTAATAAATGTTATTGTTACATTGATCTCTACACACTTGAAAAAGTTTGGTGATACTATCAAAGAGGAAAATAAGATATCATCACAGAATATGACATAAGCCCTTATTTTCTACACCATTATATCCCTGAAGGGCAGGTGTAATCACCAAAAGATGGTCATTCCATCTGATGCTTAAAATAAATGCCAAATTAGTCAAATAGAACCACAATGTAGGAAACGTAATCCCTCTAGAAGAGGTAGATATAATAATTCCTCCAATAGAGATGAAAATAACTGCCCTAAGAGAGTTGATTAACAAGGTATTTTGATTCTAAATTCTAGTAGAGATATAATAACTGCCTCAGGAGAGGTGACTAACAAGGCTTTGTTTATTCTAAATTAGGAGAACCACCAAGCATGGTCTAAAAGACCTACAACTACTATTATGAATTTGAATATTGAGTTCAATTTTTAGATACTTAATTAGATTTTGAGACTAATTCTTTTATCCCCTGTATCTTGTATTTAGACATTATATTTTTTTTGAATGGTGAATGGTTTAGTTGTTTTTAATTTCATTTTTGTTATTGGACTGAATAGTTATGTTAGTTTATTATTTCTTTTGGTGTGGATCATGGAATGCAAGAAACTAAGGATAATAGCTGGTAGACATTGCCATAACACATACTATATTAAAAAACTATAAGTTCTCAGAGTTAGTGTTCAAATTTGCACAAGGTGTCAATCATAGCTGGACCTATACAAATAATTGAATGCTCCGGAAGAGTTTACATAATGTTACCAAATGGTACCCACATATACATTAAGGATGCATTATTTTTTAGTGATTCCCGAAGAGACTTGCTTAGCTTCAAGGACATCAGAATGAATGGGCATCACATATAGATATTATAAGTGAAGGTAACTAAAGATATTTGTGAATCAATACTAGTATTGACAGCCAGTAACTGATACTAGAAATACTAAGGTAGAATTTGGTTTGCTAAAATAATTTTAGATAGGAATAGAATGGAGACTGAAATGAGTTTGGAATGAAATGAGGTAGGAATAGTGATTCCCATTTCGACATTTAGTTATACAAAAGAATTAATCTAGTAATAGAATTCTCATTCCTGTTTCTGTGTTTGGTATGCAAGAATGATACCTGGAATGGAATAAAGTTTACATGAAACTGACCAAGATACCCCTATGAAGGGGGGGGTTTTTTTTTTTAATCAAAAGATCTAATCTTCAAATGGAATGTGATGTGATCAGATCTTCAAATCATGGTGGTGGGTACAAAACTTGCCACAAATTCCTCCAAAACCCCAGAAGAAGATACCCATTAAGGCTAATGACCCCTCTTTTTCTGAGAAGGATTCCTTGTCCTTTCATGTGAAGGAGTGGAGAGAAAATGATATCTCTTGGCCAGATGGTTGCATAGCATAGGAATAGATTTGATCTAAGGGGGGCTAGGTCACTGCCAAGAGAGGTTCCTCTTGCTTTTTGGGAGTACAGATCTAATGCATGCCAATTCGTCCTTCACCGCCATCGCTCGCTGTGTCCGAATCAAAGATGGAGACCTGTTCTTGGATATTGTTTGTTTTGTAGAGAAACTAGAATGACTAGATATCTAAGAACATAGAGATCTGGAGGAAAGAGGCTGGGATCTTGGGAAGGAGATTAGGCCTTGGGTTTCAATTCTCTGTTGCAGTCCAAAATAGAAGAAGAAGACAACATAGGGTCGCCATTGCTGCCCCCATAGTTTGCCCACCGGAGCCATTATTGCCTGCTGCTGTGCCGTTACTATTTGCCGTTGCGCCATTGTGAAGCCTTGCCGGTTGCAGGATGCTGCTTGCCACCGTCCGCCACCATCTCGCCAGACTCAAGGAGGAGACCAGACATGTAAAAAAAAAGGGGGCTTCAGTCTGGGGACCCCCTAGTGAGAAGGAAGGTCGATGGTGGAGGTGGAGATGTGTTTGGTTTATTTAAAGGGGCATTTTGGTCTTAAGTAAACATTATAAAGGAATGGAATAGCCATTCCTCGACCCCCCCCCCCCCCCCCCAATGGAGTGGTGATTCTTGAAGTAATGGTCATTCCGTCACTTTTTCGTGAACCAAACGCAGGAATGGCCACTCCAATGGAATGACCACTCCATTCCGACCTTCATTCTAGCAAATAAATGCTTACTAAGTGCATTCTCCTCAAGGTTATACTATGTGACAACCTCCAATGTTGAATATGTCAAATCATATGCAATTATGAGCAAAACGACAAAGTCAAGTCAAAAGCTTAAACTAAACCAAAGCTTAATAATCCTAAGACTTTATTGCTTTGGCATGATAGGTTAGGTCACGCTGGGTTACTATGCTAAGGTAAATTGTTGACAACTCTTTTATGTACTCCTTAGAGAACCATTGATTGACCATCCTTTCTGCAAAGGATACAAGGTGACATTTGTGAACCCAGAAATCCCACAATATGACATTTGTGAACCCATAAATCCCACTAGTAGATGTTTTAGATATTTTTATGGTTTTGATTAATGCCTTCACCTGTTGGTAAAATGTTTGTCTTCTTTTATACCTTTTACCCACCTATTAGCACAAATTATTAAATTTGTTATATACTTTCCTAATCATGCTATTAAGTTTATAAGACTTAATAACTCAGGTTTGTGACTTGCATGAACCAAAAAGTAGATTGAGAATTTATGTTGGTTACGATTCACCCCCAAATATTCAATATTTAAACCAATGATAAGAAATGTATTTACTGCTCATTTTGTCAATTGTCATTTTGATGAGACAGTCCTCCCATCGTTAGGAGGAAATAAGAGAATTCCTGAAGAACATATTGTTCTTATAGAACAACTCATTCTGAAAAACGATAAGAACTAACATGGAACAATTCCACTCCATCTCATCTAGATTCCTGTATTTCACACTATAAAAATGAAGTATGGAGAGTTGCGCACTTACAAGAAATTACAAACAGATTACCTGGTGTATTTAACGATGCAGCAAAGGTGACTAAGTCACTTGTGTTAGCTATGAATCTACCTGCCAGAATTAATTTGTTGCAGGGCAAAGCCAAAATACGGCAACCAAAGAATTTGCAATATGTTATAAGCATGGTAGACTTATAGGCTCCAAGGATTCAGCTACCCGGAAGAAGAGAAATGAACAATTATCTCTCAATCATACTCCATAAGAGGTATGTCATTTCACTCAAGAAGGGGTTATGACAAAATCCATTCTCTCTAAATTTCATGAAGAAATTAATGTCCCAGAGGAGACATGAGTCCTGTAAAAGACTTTGGAAGCCCTTGAAGGGCCAAGGGTACCCAACAATAAAGAGATTTCTATACTTTACAATTATTCAAGAGAGATGGGATATAAAACAAATTGTCATTGATGGCACATTTGCATATGCGGTAGCTACACAAATATCAAGAGAGAATGATGATGCTGATTGGGACACAACCACGTATTATAAATGAATGTCGATAAAGGAAAGATTGGCCAAAATGGGAAAATGCCATCAAAGCAAAGTTAGAGTCTCTTAATAAATGTGGTGTGTTTGGACTTATAGTACAGACCCTCAAAAGGAGTTAAACCCATATGTTATAAGTGGGTCTTTGTAAGGAAAAGAAATGAATGAATTCACTAAATGCAAGGCAAGACATGTGGTATAAGGTTTCTTACAGAAGCTTGGGATTGAAAACATACATAGACATATACATGAGAATCCCAGAAGGATTTGCTTTACCTAAAGCAAAGTCAAAGAGTACATACTTTATCCAATTAATATGATAATTGTACAGCCTAAAGCGATCCGAAAAATTGTGGTACAATCATCTTGTCTAAGGAAGGATATGAAAATAATTCCTTTTGCCCATGTATCTTCATAAAGAAATCCTTAAAGGGATTTGCAATAGTGGCAGTTTATGTAGATGACATAAACTTAATTGGGACTCCAGAAGGGCTCGAGAAAACTATTGATTATTTGAAAAGAGAGTTTGAAATGAAAGACCTTAGGAAAATAGGATTTTGCCTCGGCTTGTATGATCGCGCTTGAAAAATGAATGAAAATGTATAACGGATTTGAGTCCAACATTCATGCACTTCAAGTGTTTAAGAAGAATGGGAATTAACTACAGTTCATCATTAACTTCCTTTCTGTTTACATGGTTTCAAATGCCCTGACCACTGGGATGCAGGTTGTTTATATAGTTTTGAAAAGTTTACAGCCCCTCCCTTAAGTCTCAAATGTGATCTCTATTTGAAAAATACAAGAAAATGCATAAAGAGTGGAAAAGAATATAAAAAAAAGGGAAAATGGGGAGTGACCGTGGTTCATGGTCACTGGCTTCCTGCCAGTGATCGAAAAGTCACCATTTTGCTTGTTGTTTTGCATTGTTTTCTCTCTGTAACTTCTTCAAAGTGTAGGAGCTTGTTTCCTTTGAATTCTGAGTGTTGAATAGCCACCACAAGTGCTTGATTTGGCTCTAGAATCGACTTAAACCTTTGATAATCATCACTTTTTGGTTTATGGACTGTTTTTGTACAAATCCAAAGAGGGCACTATATAAAGCCAAAGTTGCGTCATTTTGACCCTATAATTTTCAAGGGTTAAAATGAGGCCTAAAGAGGCGTGTTCACAACTTTTGGTGTGACTCAAGACCCTTCCTAAGTGAGAAAATCAAAGGAAAAGGATGTCATCTGAGTGGCCTTTGCATATGCCTTCCTTAAGTGAAATGTATGTGTCTTCCTCTCCTCTGCAATATTTCTCACCTTGAATTGGTGAGAATGAGAAGAAGAAGTATGCTGGAGTAGTGAAGAATGCCTTATGGCTTGCTCGGAGTTGCTTCAAACTTCTAGAATTCAATTCGGGAACTTGCACTTGCTCTTTCCCTTCATTGTCTATCTTTGTCCATGTGTTAAATCCCCCTTTTTATAGACTTTAGCAGTAGTTTGGAAAGTTATGGGGAGTTAAAAGGAGTTACAGGAAGTTAAGCTTCGAAATGAAGTAGAGGGAACTGCTGAAAACGGTGGAAACTACTCCACAAGTGTCATTGACTGCAACTGCGGTTACTCCCAAGGCTCATTTTTGGACTTTTGCATTTGTGACATGTTTTCCCCTGTTTGGGGCCCAAACGATGTCTAATCCTTATGAAACTTGGAGGGATGCTTCTAAACGCTATTTTGAGTGTGTCATAGAAGTTTTAGCTCATTTTGACCATATGAAGCTGGTCAACTCTCTCATTGATCAGGCTGCGGTCACGGACAAGGCCCATTTTTGGACTATTGCATTTGTGTCCTTTTTTTGCCTATTTGGGACCCAAACGATATCCAATCTTCCTGAAACTTGAAGGGATGTCTTTTGACACTATTTTAAGTCTGTCAGAGGAGTTTCAACTCATTTGACCATCTGCAGTTGGTCAACTCCCTCGTTGATCAAGCCATGGTCGCGGACAAGGCCCATTTTTGGACTTTTGCATTTATGACCCATTTTCACTTGTTTGGGGTCCGAACGAAGCCCAATCTTCACAAAAATTAGAGGTATACTTCTTGACACTATTTTAAGTGTGTCATAGAAGTTTCAAACCATTTTGACCTTTTGAAGTTGGTCAACTCCCCCATTGATTGGGCAACAGTCATGGACAAGGCCCATTTTTGGACTTTTGTATTTGTGAACCGTTTTCACCTGTTTGGGGTCCGAACAAAGTCAAATCTTCACAAAACTTGGAGAGATGCTTCTTGACACTAGTTTGAGTGTGTCATAGAAGTTTCAAGCCATTTTGAAATTCTGAAGTTGGTCAACTCCCCCATTGATTGAGCCGTGGTCACACACAAGGCCCATTTTTGGACTTTTGCATTTGTGACCCGTTTTCACCTGTTTGGTGTCTGAACGAAGTCAAATCTTCACGAAACTTGGAGGGACTGATGTTAGGGGTATCTTAAAGTGTTCAGCCAAATTTCATGTAGTTTAGATTTGTGGAAATAGGATTTCAAGCAGTGATTCACTTCTTGCATGTTCTAAGTCACTCTTCACCTCACACTGTGGGTAGTAAGCTTGTTTTCTACCCGAGCAGCGTTCAATCAACTTGAAACTTTGTGGAAGTGACTTTGAACATATTTTGAATTTCTGCTCCAAGTTCCATTAGCTTTACCCTTTTGGAAGTAGGATTTTGATCAGTGACCTCCATGGCTCGGGGGTCATTAGCTTTTGAGCTGACATGCGGTGGAAGTGAGATCAGATGAAATCAGTTTGACTTGAAAATTTAGAGAACCTCTTTGGAGCATGACTGAAGCTTTGTGCCCAATTTTCATGGATTTTGAATGTCGAGAAGCAGAACTTTGCTCAGTGACCTCATGACTTAGGGGTCACTTACTCAAAGTTGACATGTTTGTAGACTTTGGGTCAAATGATGTCCGTTTGATCTAAGATTTTGCAAAGCCTCCTTTGAGCATAATTTGAGCTTCCTTCAAGAGTTTGAGCTAATTTAATCTTCGTGAGGTGTCACTTTGCACAGTGACCCCACAGAGCTTGGTAGACGACATCTGAGCTGAGTTTGGGTCCAAATGATGTTCAAATGCTCTGAAATTTTGAAAGATAATCTTTGAATGTACTTGAAGGCATTCCCCTAGGTTTGACCTTGTTTTGACATGTACAAGTGTCAATTCCCACAGTGATCCCCAAGGGGCTGTCAAACAGTCACTGAAGTTTGGTTTGAGCTGAGATAAAGTTCAAATGCTTTGAAACTTTGAAATATCATTCCCAAGCATGCTTTAGAGTTGCCATGTGATTTTCATCCACTTTGGTAATTTGAAACCTTGAGTGTGTTCAGTGACTCCTAGTTTTTAGCCAATGAACCATGAATTTGGTATTTGGTGAGTTGAGTGGCGAAACGAAGTCCACTAATTTTGAAGTTTGAAATGCTGCATTTTAAGCTCATTTGAAGTCTTCTAAATGGATTAAACTAGCTTTGAGTATCTAGATGCTGTACTTGACTTGCGATTCCACAATCCCAAGGTTTATGTATCATTGGTTTGGAATTTGCTTGTAATGTCTTCGCTGCAATATTTATAATTTTTTATGTGTCAAAAAGTGCCCCCTTGAGATGCAATGATTATAGTGTAATAATCATTATGCCTCGAAATAGCAAATCTATGGGAATGATGGATGACTTGATGAAAAGACAGTTTGTTAAGGTAGGTTATAGGCCTAAACTTGGGATTTTGAAAATTTTGATAAAAACCATGAAGGGTTTGATGATGGAATTTTGAAAAAAACATAAGAATTCTGAATTTCTTTGCCCTATTTTAACATATATCAAAACAGCATCTCCGTAGGGATTATGGGGAACATCCATAAAAGAATCCCTTAGGTATTTAGAAAATTCAGAAGTTTATGAAATTCTATTTGGATTTTGGAAATGGATTTGATTCTCTTTTGACCTATTTGTCATAGATATCTGGAGTGGCATCTCTGTGGGGGGATGTGGGGAACACTCACAAAAAGAATTCCTGAGGTTTTAAGAAAATCAAAGGTTTTAGTTTAAATTGGATTTGGGTTTGGATTTTCATGGATTTTTGGTTCATTTTCAAAAATCAAAGTTTAGGTTTTGACTTGGCTTGCATTGATTCAGAATGAGATGCAATTTTGAAAGAGATTGGCTTTTGGCTTTTATAGATTTTGATCCAAAGCAATTTGAAATGACAAATTTGGCTCAAGATTGGGTTTGTTCAAGGATGAACTTAAAATTTGGATTAGGATGGCTTTTAAGAAAACACACATTTTTGTTTGGGGCAAAATGCCCAAAGTGGGTTCACCATATTGTGTCTTGAGAGAGAACCAGAACTTTAGCTGTGAGGAACATTGCAACCATAAATCATCACATTGTAGCAACAGCTTTCATCCTTGAAACATGATGTTCTGAAGCTTCAAGGCACCATAGATGGCTTAGAAAAGTCTAGTTCAAAGAACTAGGCCTACGAAGAGTGCATTCTCACCAAAGTAAAGGCGAAGTAGACAACCTTGAATGACTTTGCTAAATTCTTTGAAAGTGAAATGAGTATCAAATTGAATGAAATTGACATTGATGCTGTTGTCCCAGCTTATCCAAGCTATAAAGGGCACGTCCTAAAGGAGGCGACTTGAGTAGTTCTTGGACTAGATTTCATCGCCGTAGCTTCTTGTATGACTCTTTTATCTTGATCAGCCTAGGTGGCCATGTATACATTGACTTCATTCTTTGTACTTAAACTTCAAATGAATATCAATGGAAAAATTTTTCTTTTCCTCCATTTTGTCATTGGTATAGGTGTTTGGTTTCATTTTGTGTGGATGTTTGATGTGGTTTGTATGGATGGTTTGTTTGGTTTGGTTTTCTCAGACTTGTATGAGGGTGTGATTTGCGATCTTTTGGATCCACAAATCGAAAATAAGGAAGTCATATAGGTGGACGTTATCCGGTGCCCATGTGTGAGGCTTCCTCTAGGGTCCATGACTTGGTCTTTTTGGTGTCGAAAGGGGTCAAATAAAGTGGATGTTATCCGGTGCCCATGTGTGAGGCTTTCCTTGGGATCCTTGACTTATTTCTTAGGACAAAGATTTGATTTTAGCTTTTATTTAGATTTTGGTTATACAGGGTCTACAAAAAGACTTGTTCAATATAATCGAAGGTAGTCATATAGGGTCTAGAAAAAGACTTGTTCTATACAACTAAGGATTTGCTATATGGGGTTTGCAAAAAGACTTATTCCACATAGCTGAGTTTTGCTAAACAGGGTCTGCAAAAAGACTAAATCTATATAGGAAGATTGTAAGGACGTTATCCAAGTAACGAAAGTTTGACTAGAGGGGTCGAAAGACTTAATCTTTGCAGTCATTTTATACAAATCTGAGGGATTTTGGTTAAGAGTCATAGGTTGTGATGCTCGAAACCAGAGGATTTTGATTTTGGTTAGGAGTCATAGGTTGTGAGGCTCAAAACCAAAGGATTTTGATTTTGGTTAGGAGTCATAGGCTGTGAGGCTCGAAATTAGAGGATTTTGATTTTGGTTAGGAGTCATAGGTTGTAAGGCTCGAAACCAGAGGATTTTGATTTTAGTTAGGAGTCATAGATTGTGAGGCTTAAAACCAAAGAATTTTGATTTTGGTTAGGAGTGAGAATGTACACTGTACATGGTTTGGGTACATTGTACATGGTTTGGGTATACCAATGACAGTCAAGTATAGTGTCACAACCCGAGCCCAGGGTTCGGGTGTTAGCAAAAGCCAAACAAATGACACACGTACTCTCGTGCCTGTACACGTAGACCTGGTCTAAATGCACACGCACAAGGGAACATTCACACGTGCCAAACATGTACGCGGAAGCTGTAAATATCAGAAACACCAAACTAACAGTGCAAAAAGAGAATACGAAGACAGGACTGACATAATTACATATGATGGTCTTGCAAAAAGATCAGAATAACATATACAATCATGACATATACAAGTGACAAAGCTCAAAAAAAAAAAAAAAACTCCAATGCCATGCATGTCAAGAACGCTCTCTCGTGGAGTGATCACATCCACTCCTCTAGGCCTGATGGGGCCCCGGGGGTCTCATCTGGAGTCTGGCCGACCGGCGAGGGGTCGGTAGGGGATCTGGGCCTGCAACACCAAAAACAACTGTGAATACGACGATTCAGCAAAGTATAAACCATAACAAGTTAACAAACGCTGTGTCTAATAGAATAAAGAACATCATGTAAATTAAACAAGGCATTTTCGTATACTAGGTTGTCATGCAAGAAAGAAACATGCTATGCGAATCAATGTATACATGCTGTGTACATAACTAGTGGCTACTACATTGCCATATGCTCCCAAAAGAGGGATCTTGTATCGTGCAAAGAACACCATTGTCCGGGCCAGGGTACAATGGGTCTCGGTTTCCTGGGGTCCGGTTCCCCAAGACGTTTCCTTACTGCAGCAAGGCTATGTAAACTACACCAAATTCACCCCGTCGGGATCCTAAGGCTGAGGCTAAGTAGTGCCTGACCATACAAAGTCAATCATGAAAACCTTGAGTAGATCGTGACAACATATCATACGTGCATATCTGTGAACATGTCTTAACGTGAAATTACACATGCATACTCAAGGTAAAGAACCACAATGTGAAAGTAACGGAAAACAAGTAATCATACTAGAGAGTAGAGATCAATGATCGATTGCAATATGTTATGCAACAAATCATGCGAAATCGGATCATCATTATTTACAAGCCAATTCTAATCTAATTATCCGATGTTTCTAACCGTGCATGATGATGTAGTTTTAAGTTATTCGATGCACCGTTGTCTACTGTTGCATTGAATCGGATGGTGCACCGAAGTCCCTTAAACCAACACCCATGGGGAGGTGCTTAACATCCGGATAACGAACATGAATGATTCGCAGCGCTCGGGATCATTCACGCATTGTATCACATTCCGTTGGGCAGGTCTAGGTGCTCTACATTCTATCATGAAGGCCATATCGGTCTTTCCCTTACACTTATCCTCGTCATTCATTGTTCCAGGGTTGAAATGGCTTAGCCGTAGGTGAACGTACGGCTTAGCCGTAGGCATTTGACGGTGTAGCTGTAATTTGCACTGCGGCTCCACCGAGGTTCCCTTTACTGTTCATCCGCAATTACGGTTCACCCGGAATTTGTTCTACGGCTTAGCCGTGTGTGTTCTACGGCTTAGCCTTGGCTGGGCCGTAGAAGGTCTGTCAAATTGATTGCTTTCAGTTAATCCAGAAGAAAGCACCCTGTACTGATCTACGGATGGGTCACGGCTGAGGTTCGGCTTAGCCGTAGTGCAATACACGGCTTAGCCGTGCCCTAGCCGTAGAGGAAAACTGGGTTTTCACCCTCTCTGGACTTTAAGCCGTAGGTGACATACGGCTTAGCCGTATATGCATAAAGTCAAGTTCTGAATCAAGTACAGAAAACCTGTGAAACCATCAGAATTGCAAATATCCAATAGAGATAAGATAGAATACTAACAATTTGGGCTGTAAACACATTTTCCATGCCATTTCATGTGAACTAACCAAAATCAAATGAATACCAACATGGGTTCTTACAGATTATGGTTATACTTGCCTCAATTGAATTCAATTACACAACTTGCTGTCCTTGGGTCCAAACACAACTTAACACCAATCACAACAACATGCATGCATGAGAAACAGAAAGAATATCAAGACACAGACACGTCATGCAACAGGGAAACAAGGAGGAGGAGAAATAGAAGAAGGAGATGAGAGAGATGGAAGAATCCCCAACTCACCTCACAATCAACACAACAGAGCTTGCAAAGAATCCTCCTTTGGCTTGATCGATGATGGAGGAGAGAAAACTTCACGTGAATAGTGAGAGAAAAGAGTGAGAGAGAGAACTTGGGTCGATGGTCTGAAGCTTATATAAGATAAGTGGATGTCCAATTTACAATAAAGTCTAAGGCATAATTCTATTATCAGTTTGAGTCAAATCCGGGTCCAATGGAATCATACGATATCGGTTGCAAACGACGTAGTTACGAGAGTTGACGGGCTCAACGAAAGACACATGTTGACATCAAGATGATGCAAAAATGACCATGTCTTAGAAAAGCTAAAATTACGAAAAAGGGCTTGGTCTACTTAATCCAGGTCAAACTCAACCCAATTACCTATCCATGACCCGCAACGAAAACAAAACATAAACAAAACATAATTAGCAAAGAAAAAAAGATTAATTAGCTGCTAAACAAGGTCAAGCTGGGTCGGAGTGTTACATCCTCCCCTACTTGAGAATCATTCCGTCCTCGGAATGAACACTCACTCACTCATACCTGCGAAAACAGATCGGGATATTGTCGTGCCATTTGCTCTTCTAACTCCCATGTAGCATCATCGGGACTGTGATGCTCCCATAGCACTTTGACCCATCGAATTGTCCTGGTGCGGAGTATCTGCTCTCGGGTTCCCACAATACGGAGCAGTTGCTCAACGTATCAGCATTCGGCTGAACCTGAACATCATTGTAAAGAATGACATGGGAAGGATCATGAACATATTTTCGAAGCATCGAAACGTGGAAAACGTTGTGTACTCCTGAAAATGTCTCGGGAAGATCTAATCGATAGGCCAAATCACCAATCCGACTCTTGATCTTGAACGGTCTGACATATCGTGGAGCTAACTTGCCTTTCTGGCCGAAACGGATTGTACCCTTCATCGGTGAGACCTTCAGAAAAACCCACTCACCAACTTGAAACTCTAATGGTCATCTGCGAGTGTCTGCATAACTCTTCTGCCTCGACCGAGCAACTTTTAAGTTCTCAATTGCTTTCTGTACCTTCTCCGTAGTTTCGGCGATGATCGTCAGTCCGTGAAAACTCCGAGTTCCAACTTCTTCCCAACATACCGGACTTCTACATTTCTTCCAGTACAATGCTTCAAAAGGCGCCATCCCAATACTCTCGTGGAAGCTGTTATTGTAGGCGAATTCGCACAACGATAGATGAAGATCCCATTCTTTCTCTAGCTCAACATGCTGGCTCACAACCTATCCTCCAAAGTCTGAATAGTCCGCTCTGATTGCCCATCCGTCTGTGGGTGGTATGCCGTGCTGAAGCTCAGCTTCATATCCATAGCCTCTTGGAATGCTCTCCAGAAAGATGAAACGAAACGGCTGTCACGATCAGATAAAATCGACACTGGGGTACCATGGAGCTTGAAGATCTCATCCACGAACTTCTTTGCCATCTCTGAAAATGTCATACCCTTCCGGAAAGGGATGAAATGGGCTGACTTCGTCAAGCGATCTACAATCACCCAAATGGCGTTGTTCTTCCTGCTCGTCGGAGGTAATCCGGAAACGAAGTCCATAGTGATGTGTTCCCATTTCCATTGCAGTATATGCAAGGGATGTAACGAGCCTGGCGGTCTCTGATGATCTGCTTTCACCTTCTGGCATGTCAAGCATAGAGCAACAAACCCTGCTACTTCTCTCTTCATATTGTTCCACCAGAAGCGATCTTTGAGATTCCGATACATCTATGTGCTGCCTGGGTGTACCGCATATCGAGCATAATGTGCTTCGTTCATCAGTTTCTCCTTGAAATCATCAACTGCTGGCACGCACAACCTACTCCGAAAGTAGAGCACACCATCCTCTAGTCTGAAATCAGGTCTGTCTCCAATGTGGTCTCAAATGCGCTTCAAGGTTAGATCTTCGAATTGCCTGTCTTTCATCTGCTGAATCATCTCAGACTGAAATACTAGCGTACTAGCCAAAGTCACGAACTCATCCACTTGTTTCACTTCAATAGGGAGACCATGGAACTCTAAGAGAAAATTGCTCAACATCTGCACAGACTCTGCTTTCCTGCTGAGTGCATTTGCCACCACATTTCCCTTGCCTGGCTGATATTTGATCGGGAAGTCATAATCTTTGATAAGCTCAAGCCATCTGCGGTGTCTCATGTTCAGCTCCTACTGCGTGAATAGGTACTGCAAACTGTGGTGGTCAGAGTGAACCTCAAATCGCACACCATACAGATAATGTCTCCATAGCTTCAATCCAAACACGATGGCTGCTAATTCCAAGTCATGGGTGGCGTAATTCTTCTCATGTTCTCGCAACTGTCTTGATCCATATGCAATTACCTTCCCGTGCTGCATCAACACACAGCCTAAACCAACTCGATAGGCATCTGAATATACCACGAACCCTTCACACCACCTGGCAAAGCTAACACTGGGACCGTTGTCAACTTCTCTTTCAAAGTCCGGAAACTGGCTTCACACTTCTCAGTCCAATCAAACGGCACATTCTTCCTAGTCAACTTCGTCAAAGGAGAAGAGATCTTAGCAAAGTCCTAGACAAATCGACGATAGTAACCCGCTAGACCAAGGAAACTGCGAATTTCTGTCACTGTCTTAGGGCTAAGCTAATTCACAACTGCCTCTACTTCAAATGGATCAACTGCCAATCCCTCTCGTGAAATGATATGACCCAAAAATGCCACCTGCTCAAGCCAAAAATCACATTTCGACAACTTAGCAAACAATCGATGTTCTCTCAACAACGACAAGGCTTTCCTCAAGTGCTCCCTATGCTCCTCTGCTGACTTAGAGTATATCAATATATCATCAATAAAAACAACTACGAACTGGTCCAAGAAAGGAGCAAAGATCTGATTCATCAATGCCATAAAAGCTGCAGGTGCATTGGTTAGTCCAAAAGGCATCACGAGGAATTCATAATGTCCATAACGAGTCCTGAAGGCAGTCTTAGGAATGTCATCTTCTTTGACCCTCAACTGGTGATATCCGGATCTCAAATCAATCTTTGAAAAATACGCTGCCCTCAACTGGTGATATCCAGATCTCAAATCAATCTTTGAAAAATACGCTGCACCCTAAAGTTGATCAAACAACTCATCAATCCTGGGTAGGGGATACTTGTTCTTGATAGTCACTTTGTTCAGCTGTCGGTAGTCTATGCACATCCGAAAAGTACCATCCTTCTTCTTGACAAACAAGACTAGTGCTCCCCAAGGTGAGACGCTCGGGCGAATGAAACCCTTGTCTAAAAGCTCATGCAATTGCTTCTTCAACTCTGATAACTCGGCTGGGGCCATGTGATACGGAGCCTTACTGATCGGTGCCGTGCCGGGAACAAGCTCAGTGGCAAACTCCACATCTCGAATCGGGGGTAGGTCTGGCACATCGTCTGGGAGGACATCGGGAAAGTCACAGACCACCTGGATCTCACCTAGCTGCTTCGTCTCTTTCTTCGCTGAGATAAAGGCAATGAAGCCTTCACACCCTCTACGGATCAAGCGATCTGCCTTACACGTCGAAATCACACGTCTAGGGCATCTCTGCTGACTGCCCTCGAAACGGAAACCCTTGCCTAAATCGAAGAAGATCGTCCTATTGTAACAGTTAACACAGGCACGATATCGAGTGAGCCAATCCATACCAAGGATCACGTCGAAGTCCAGCATCGACAACAGGATCAAATTAGCAGGTAACTGATGACCTGTAATCTGCACGTCGCAATGGGGGTAGTATACACTACACTCCACTCGCTTGCCAATTGGGGTGGATACAACCAGCACATATGGCAACGGCTTAGACGGCTGATGTAACCGCTCGGCGAAATGAGGTGCTACGTATGACTGTGTAGACCCCGAATCGAACAATGCTAATGCCTCGACCTGCGTAATCAAAACAGTACCTTCAACCACTTGTGGATCCTCGGCACTCTCATGGGTAGCGGCATATGCACGGGCTGTCTGACGAGGCTGTCTCGAGCCTGGACGGGCTGACTGTGACTTGCTCGGAGCTGTAGATGCACTGGGTCTGCCAGGAGCTGCACCGGAGGTAGTACTAGATGGTGGGGGCTGGGAGGCTCTATATCGAGGACAACTGGCTATCATACGCTCCCTCGAACCACAGATAAAACAAGCGCCTGCCTTCCTCCAACAAACTTCAGTCGTGTGGCTCTTGCCACAATGCTCACAAGTCACTCCGGTAGAACTGGAAGTACTCTGCTGGCCTTTTGTCTTCTTCTGTACTTGTCTTCGTGCACTGAATGGCGGCTGTCGCTTAAGCTCAACGGCTCTCGCGGCTTGGTGGATGGCCTTAGCAGAATAGGCCCTGTCCACTGCATCATCTAACGTAACCGGACGCTGAAACGCAGTCACGTGGTGCATGTACCGGGGATGCAGACCTTCAACGAACCGATTCACCTTCCTCTCTTCGGTACTGATCATATCCGGAGCAAAGTGCGACAACTGAGTAAACTTGTTCACATATTCTGCCACTGTCATTTGCTGCTGGGGGAGAACTAAAAACTCAACCTCCTTGGCTTGAAACACATGAGCCGGGATGAACTTCCTCCTGAACTGTTGCTTGAAAGTCTCCCAAACTGTCGCACTAGGAATGTCTCTGTATAAGTCTTTCATGCTTTTCCACCAAGTTTTCGCGACATCTCTAAACATGGAGGCTGCTAGTCAGACTTTCTGCTAGTTCGTGCACACGACAGTCTCAAAGACATCCTCCGTCTACTCCAGCCACTGTTCTGCCTTCAATGGCTTTTCTGTCCCATAAAACTCAATAGCTCCTCGCTTGCGAAATTTATCGTAGAGGGCATTCGGGTCATTCTCTCATGGCTGAAAGACCACATGCTGGTCTATATGTGACGGAGCTGGGGCTTGATTTTGTCGGTCTAACATGGTTGTAACTTGTGCTTGTAAGTTTTGCATTGACTGCGATTGTGCCTGCAGGGACTGAAATAACATGAGGATGCGTTCATCTGTGTTTTGTGTTTGCGGTGATGGTGCGGATTTGCTTTCATTGTTTCCGGCGTTCTAGTGAGAACCCGAACCTGACGCCATCCTGTAAAATGGAAAGAGTCAGACACAAACACAAAACAATCTCGCCCAACAAGCCCCAAAATCTAGAAAAACCACAAAGAAATAATCGTATCCTCACCACGATCCTACATGCCTACATGCTTATTAGCTAGAGCAAGGAATGCTCTGATACCATACAGTACGTATGTCATAACCCGAGCCCAGGGTTCGGGGGTTAGCAAAAGCCATACCAATGACACACGTACTCCCGTGCCTGTACACGTAGACCTGGTCTAAATGCACACGCACAAGGGAACATTCACACGTGCCAAACATGTACGCGAAAGCTGTAAATATCAGAAACATCAAACTAACAGTGCAAAAAGAGAATACGAAGACAGGACTGACATAATTACATATGATGGTCTTACAAAAAGATCAAAATAACATATACAATCATGACATATACAAGTGACAAAGCTCAAAAAAAGCAAGACTCCAATGCCATGCATGTCAAGAACGCTCTCCCGTGGAGTGATCATATCCACTCCTCTAGGCCTGATGGGGCCCCGGGGGTCTCATCTGGAGTCTGGCCGACCGGCGAGGGGTCCGCAGGGGTATCTGGGCCTGCAACACCAAAAACAACTGTGAATACGACGATTCAGTAAAGTATAAACCATAACAAGTTAACATACGCTGTGTCTAATAGAATAAAGAACATCATGTAAATTAAACAAGGCATTTTCGTATACTAGGCTGTCATGCAAGAAAGAAACATGCTATGCGAATCAATGTATACATGCTGTGTACATAACTAGTGGCTACTACATTGCCATATGCTCCCAAAAGAGGGATCTTATATCGTGCAAAGAACACCATTGTCCGGGCCAGGGTACAATGGGTCTCGGTTTCCTGGGGTCCGGTTCCCCAAGACGTTTCCTTACTGTAGCAAGGCCATGTAAACTACACCAAATTCACCCCGTCGGGATCCTAAGGCTGAGGCTAAGTAGTGCCTGACCATACAAAGTCAATCATGAAAACCCTGAGTAGATAGTGATAACATATAATACGTGCATATCTGTGAACATGTCTTAACGTGAAATTACACATGCATACTCAAGGTAAAGAACAATAATGTGAAAGTAACGGAAAACAAGTAATCATACTAGAGAGTAGAGATCAATGATCGATTGCAATATGTTATGCAACAAATCATGCGAAATCGGATCATCATTATTTACAAGCCAATTCTAATCTAATTATCCGATGTTTCTAACCGTGCATGATGATGTAGTTTTAAGTTATTCGATGCACCGTTGTCTACTGTTGCATTGAATCGGATGGTGCACCGAAGTTCCTTAAACCAACACCCATGGGGAGGTGCTTAACATCCGGATAACGAACATGAATGATTCGCAGCCCTCGGGATCGTTCACGCATTGTATCACATTCCGTTGGGCAGGTCTAGGTGCTCTACATTCTATCATGAAGGCCATATCGGTCTTTCCCTTACACTTTTCCTTGTCATTCATTGTTCCAGGGTTGATATGGCTTAGTCGTAGGTGAACGTACGGCTTAGCCGTAGGCATCTGACGGCGTAGCCGTAATATGCACTGCGGCTCCACCGAGGTTCCCTTTACTGTTCATCCGCAGTTACGGTTCACCCGTAATTTGTTCTACGGCTTAGCCATGTGTGTTCTACGGCTTAGCCTTGGCTGGGCCGTAGAAGGTCTGTCAAATTGATTGCTTTCAGTTAATCCAGAAGAAAGCACCCTGTACTGATCTACGGATGGGTCACGGTTGAGGTTCGGCTTAGTCGTAGTGCAATACACGGCTTAGCCGTGCCCTAGCCGTAGAGGAAAACTGGGTTTTCACCCTCTCTGGACTTTAAGCCGTAGGTGACATATGGCTTAGCCGTATATGCACAAAGTCAAGTTCTGAATCAAGTACAGAAAACCTGTGAAACCATCAGAATTGCAAATATCCAATAGAGATAAGATAGAATACTAACAATTTGGGCTATAAACACATTTTCCATGCCATTTCATGTGAACTAACCAAAATCAAATGAATACCAACATGGGTTCTTACAGATTATGGTTATACTTGCCTCAATTGAATTCAATTACACAACTTGCTGTCCTTGGGTCCAAACACAACCTAACACCAATCACAACAACATGCATGCATGAGAAACAAAAAGAATATCAAGATACAGGCACGTCATGCAACAGGGAAACAAGAAGGAGGAGAAATAGAAGAAGGAGATGAGAGAGATGGAAGAATCCCCAACTCACCTCACAATCAACACAACAGAGCTTGCAAAGAATCCTCCTGTGGCTTGATCGATGATGGAGGAGAGAATTCAGGAGAGGGAGAGAAAACTTCACGTGAATAGTGAGAGAGAGAACTTGGGTCGATAGTCTGAAGCTTATATAAGATAAGTGGATGTCCAATTTACAATGAAGTCCAAGGCATAATTCTATTATCAGTTTGAGTCAAATCCGGGTCCAATGGAATCACACGATATCGGTTGCAAACGACATAGTTACGAGAGTTAACGGGCTCAACGAAAGACACATGTTGACATCAAGATGATGCAAAAATGACCATGTCTTAGAAAAGCTAAAATTACGAAAAAGGGCTTGGTCTACTTAATCCAGGTCAAACTCAACCCAACTACCTATCCATGACCCGCAACGAAAACAAAACACAAACAAAACACAATTAGCAACGAAAACAAGATTAATTACCTACTAAACGAGGTCAAGCTGGGTCGGAGTGTTACATATAGTATTTCTTGAGAAGTCTTCCATTGATAAGCATCATTCATCTATCTCCTTCAAGTGTAAGGAGTGCGTGTGCACCGTTGGAGTAAACCTTGTTGACAATAAAAGGTCATTCTCATTTGAATTCGAATTTGCCTTTTGACATGTGTGTGGAGAACATCGGCCTTTTGGCTGCAAGGACTAAGTCTCCTTTCTTGTAAGCTCTATATTTTGTCCTTCTTGTTGAAAGATCCAGTCATATGAGCTTGACAGAGCTCGATGCTTTGTCAAGTAACAAGCCTCTTTTTATTAAGGTTTTTCCACTCCTGAAGTCTGAGCTTGGCATTCTTTTCTCCAGTGTATTTGTTCATCATAGCTACCCGAAGGGAATGAACTTGAATTTTTAAGGGTATCACAACTTCATAGTCATAAACCAAGGAATATGGTGCTGATTTGGTCGGATCACGAACAGTAGTTTTATATGCCCATAATGCTTTAGGAAGTTTGGTACTCTAACTCTTTTTGTTGTCAGAGACCATTTTCTTCAAAATTTTGCAAATAATCTTATTGAAAGCTTCAGCAAGTCCTTTAGTTGCAGTGTTATATGCCGTGGAGGGACAACATTGGATTCCGCATTTGTCACAGAATCCGCAGAATTTATCTTTGTTGAGCTGAGGACCATTGTCATGATGCAGACATTTAGGTACCTCAAAACAACAGATGGTGTGAGTCTTCAATAAGTAGAGGACTATATCTGTTTTGACATTTTGATGTCTTGGAATGTGGTGAAATTTGATTAGCACAAATCTCTCCTTAACTTCACAAGCTTTGTTGAAAAAAGAAAGTATGTTTGGTTTCTTCACTTTATATTTGAGATTCATTTGTTTGATTACAAGTTGTGAACCTCCATATAGTGATACCGGATTCCAAGGTTAGCTCAAGACCCATAATCAGTGCCGTATATTCTACCACCTTATTTGCACATGGCTTGATTAATGAGGAGGAGTGAGGGACGTGAAATTTTTCTGGGCTGCAGAAAATGATCCCAACCTCGGAAATTACATCTCCAAATTCATTTGTCCTGAAAGCTCTATCAAAGTGCATGATCCAATGTAAGTCTGGATCAATAGTGGGTTTCTATATTTGTTCAATGGAGAAGACTGGTTCATTAGGGAGATTGTCTCTGAATTCAGAATTCTCCAAAAGTGGATGTTCTACTAGGAAGTCAACAAGAGCTTGTCCTTTCACTGCCTTTACAGTAGTATATCTAATGTCATATTGAGAGAGAATAATAGATCATTCGTCTAGACGATCACTCAGTGCACTAGCCTTTTTCACAAGTGCCTTTAGTGGATTGGTGTTGGATACCAAGTACATTACATTGGAAAGAATATAGTGACATAATTTCCTCTTTGTTCTTTTGAGCTGGCAATGCCCCCATATGGTGATGTAGTTTCGTCTTTGTTCTTTTGAGCTAGCAATGCCCCCAGAGAGCAATCAAAAGCTCGAATGTAGAGGATTAAGGGTTTGCCTGGAATTGGAGCTGAAAGGACTGTGGGTTTATCAAACACCGTTTGATACCTTGAAAGGCATCTTCATAAGCTTTATTCCACACAAATTCAATTCCTTTCTTCATCACTTTGGATAATGCTCTACACTTCCCAGATAAGTTTGAGATGAACCGACAAATGTAGGCAAGTCCGTCCTACAATCCCTTGAATTATTTAAGAGTTCTCAGAGAAGGCATCTTCAATATAGCTTTGACTTTGACTGATCTCTTTGAGGGTCAGTTCTGCATTAGTCGCAATTTCAACTAATTGGGCCAGAGACTTAGTTTCATGACTAAGTATGATAGCCTTGATTCCTGGTCGTAAATTGGTTTTGCACATTTCGATCGTTGCCTTTTGAGATGGTTGTTCCAAGCATTTATAAGATAATGCTCTCTATCTATTGATAAAGGCCCGTGCAGTTTCATTGTCTCCCTACCTTGTACTGCCAAGCATAACAAAGGTGACTATTTGATCTTCCTTCTAAAAATGGAGTAAGAACTTCTCTTTTGTGATTGGCCATGTCATGAAGGAGAGTTTTGCTAACTGCTTGTACCAATCGAAGGCAACTCCTTTTAATGTGCCAACGAATATTCTTATTTTTAGTGCATCTAACTCTGGTAGGCTTCCAAGGAGTGATTTGAAATGCACAATATGTTGATATGCTGACCCCTTCCCAAGGTATGGTTGGAAAGTTGGAAGTTTATAATTTTGTGGAAATGGAACCAGATAAAATTCCGGAGGATACTTAGGTGTAATACCTTTCTTTTTCATCCTGGTCTCCACTTTTGATTTTGTCAGTATCTCTTCAACTTCTTTAAAGGTTACATGTTTTTCAAGATCTGTATAATGACTAAGGATTGATGAATGATCACCACCAGTAAAACCTATAGCTATCACCTTGTTTGTTAGGGACTTAAATTGAGCTGTGAGAAGGTTAATTTTAGTGGTATTCTTCATGATCATTGTTTGTTCTCTTCTATTGGAAAAAAGAGGATTTATTTGAGCTTCAACAGGACCACCTAGCTTATTTGTTAAGATTTTCAATTGGGCAGTTAAGTGGTTGATCATAGCTCCTTGTTGTTTGACGACATCACTGACATTGTCATCTTCATTTTTACTAGCATCTTTATTTCCACTAGCATCGTCATTTTCTTCCTTGCTAGTTCCACTCCCCTCAGCCATAAACACAGTGTACTGATGGGGATAAGATGATGTTAATGCATGAGGAGTGCATTAACTATCTTTTGCATTCAAGATAGTGATAGAATCATCATTAGAATCAGTTCTGACATGACCTTCAGAAGTACTGCTTGAATGGCAGTTTGAATCAGACCCCTGTGACTGAGTCCGAGTCATACTCCAAGTAATTCTTTGAATTGAACTTGGCCCGACCATGTAAAACGAGGTCAAGTCCAGATCATCTTCTTTAACCACCCATTTCCGAGTGATCTTGTGCTGCAATAGCTTCTGAGTTTGGTTCTTGCAGTGGGCTAAAACTTTCTTCTTGATTTGGTGAGCCATCTAGACTGCCAAGGCTTGATCTTTAAACCTAGCAACCAGTGGCCTGGAAGTGCTAGCAACTCATTCCCAATCCATGGAATTAGAAGTGGAAAGTGAAAGGATGTCAATAGCACCCCTTTTATTCTTTTTCTTTTGCTCCTTCTTCTGTTGGAGCGAATCCTTGAAATGAGCAAGATCAGTCAAATTATTGATGACCACTCGCTCAGCTTGCTTTTTGTCTTTAGAGCCATGTGATAAGCCCTAGGGTGAAGATAGCAGGGATGGTGCCACAATGATGGAGGGTAGATGCCTCCTCCCAAACCTCCGTCCTTCTTTTTTAGTCAGAGGGTAAAATTTATTCTCTTCAAGTGTGGCCAAGGGTTTGTTCTTAGCCTTATTGGATTTTGGAGTGTGTGGTTGAGGTGACCAAGTACTGTATCTTGGGATGGATGCACCCTTTTGGGCCTTCTTACAAGTCAGGAATTACCGGAGGTCTTCTGGTGTTTGCCTGGTAACAACCCACTGTTTGGGCCAAGTAGGTGATGACTTTAAGCATTGAGCAGTCACTGAATGTAACTTGCCAAGTGTTACCGACTTATGATCCATGAACCGGACCTGCCTTGCCCCTAGACGAGGCTTGGTGATATGAAGCTTCCTACCTTCTGACTTTAGCTTATGATTTGGTTCCTCCTGAACCTTGTTAAAAACTCCAAATGGATTCTGGGCATATTTGGAAACCCAGGATTTGGGAGTCTCAATCTTCTTGATGGATTTAGGGGTCACTGATGACCCATTTGGATCAGTTGAAGTCATAGAGCGCGTTGGAGTAGAGAGTCCTTGGAAGACTGAGACTCTCGACGTTGGGGCAGTAGAGTCCATTCGAGCCTTTTTCGGTGCTCTTGCAGTTGGTTTGTTTTGAGTCATGGAGATTTCAAAGAGCCTCTCCTTAGCCTCATCAAAAGTGATGATTAGGGAACTCATGATGTCTTTACAAAAAGTAAGCCCAATAGACTATATTAGTGGTATAACCAACAGAGCTGCCTATTGGGCTAACCAGAATGGTTTATAGATACCATCTAAACCAACATGGTTTTGAACCGGAATGGTTAGATATAGGCATAAATCCCATCACATTGTGCTATGTTGACTGTCCTAGTTGTTAAAATTTCTGCAGCATTTCGGAATTTTATAGTCATACTTAAAAGCATGCTAAGCTGATTAGACCTAGTTACAGTAATTTTGGTAGCATTTCAGGGCCATCTGTGTTAGTCTTATAGGCAAGAGAAGGTTGGATTTAATCAAAGGGATAGGGCCCACAGGATCAAGTTTGCACCACTACCATAATGATTATACAGGATCCATCAGTACTTGACGCCGGACAGTGTATGATTGCAATGTCGTTGGTCTTATTACTGATTTAATAAAACATTTACTCGGGTTAAAGCCCTTTGGACTGAATCATCACTCTTTTAAAGCATAAAAGGGTATGATTTGGTCCGTACACATCAAGGTGCAAGTTCCTTCAATTAAGTTCTCCAATTAAATGGCAAAAATTTGCACTTCGAGGTGCTTAATGTTTTCATTTGCATGATAAAAGAATGCACTTCAAGATGCAAAATTCCTTCAATAATGTTTTCAAACCCATCGTAGACATCAAGGTCTTGCATGGGTGTCTTCAAAGGTCAAACAAGCCATTTTTAGCAATAAAACAGGTCAGTGACCGTGACCCACGGTCACTGCCCATTTTCTATTGATTCCCACTGTCACAGTGCTTTTTACATACTTTGCCACGGTCACAGGCTTTTAGCAGCACTTTTCAGCACAACAGCAGCATTTCTCGACACAACAACAACACTTTTCTGCATAACAGCAGCACTTTTCAGCAATTTTTAGGACTTTTCACGCGTTTTTAACCAAATTTGATCACAAATTAGGGTAAGAATTTCTCACAGACGGTGCCAATCTTTTGATCGCGCTTGAAAAATAAATGAAAATGTGTAACGGATTCGAGTCCAACATTTATGCACTTCAAGCATTTAAGAAAAATGGGAATTAATTACAGTTCATCATTAACTTCCCTTTTGTTTACGTGGGTTCAAATGCCCTGATCGCGGGGATGCAGGTTGTTTACATAGTTTTGAAAAGTTTACAACCTCTCTCTCAAGTCTCACATGCGATCTCCATTTGGAAAATAAAAGAAAATGTACAAAGAGTGGAAAAGAATGTAAAAAAAAAAAGGGAAAATGGAGAGTGACAGTGGCTCACGGTCACTGGCTTCCTGCCAGTGATCATGGCCCATGGTTACTGGCAGACACTGATCGAAAAGTCACTGTTTTGCTTGTTGTTTTGCACTATTTTCTCTTTGTAACTTCTTTAAAGTATAGGAGCTTGTTTCCTTTGAATTTTGAGTGTTGAATGGCCACCACAAGTGCTTGATTTGGCCGTAGAATCGACTTAAACCTTTGATAATCATCATTTTTTAGTTTATGGACTGTTTTTGTATAAATTCGAAGAGGGCACTGTATAAAGCCAAAGTTGCGTCATTCTGACCCTATAATTTTCAAGGGTTAGAATGAGGCCTAAAGAGCCTTGTTCACAACTTCTAATGTGACTCAAGACCCTTCCTAAGTGAGAAAATCAAAAGAAAAGGATGTCATCTGAGTGGCCTTTGCATATGCCTTCCTTAAGTAAAATGTATGTGTCTTCCTCTCATCTGTAATATTTCTCACCTTGAATTGGTGAGAATGAGAAGAAGAAATATGCTGGAGTTGTGAAGAATGCCATATGGCTTGCTCAGAGTTGCTTCAACCTTCTAGAATTCAATTCGGGAACTTACACTTGCTCTTTCCCTTCATTGTCTGTCTTTGTCCATGTGTTAAATCCCCCTTTTTATAGACTTTAGCAGTAGTTTGGAGAGTTATGGGGAGTTAAAAGGAGTTACAGGAAGTTAAGCCTCGAAATGAAGTGGAGGGAACCGCTAAAAACCGCGGAAACTGCTCCACAAGTGTCAGTGACTGTAGCCGCGGTCACTCTCAGGGCCCATTTTTGGACTTTTGCATTTATGACTCGTTTTCGCTAGTTTGGGGCTCAAATGATGTCCAATCTTCATGAAACCTGGGGGAATGCTTCTTGACACTATTTTGAGTGTGTCAGAGAAGTTTTAACTCATTTTGACCATTTGAAGTTGGCCAACTCCCTTGTTGATTGGGCCACGGTCACGAATAAGGCCCCTTTTTGGACTTTTGCATTTGTGAGCTCTTTTCACTTGTTTGGAGCCCGAACGATGTCTAATCTTCACAAAACTTGGAGGGATGCTTTCTAACACTATTTTGAGTGTACCATAGAAGTTTCAGCTCATTTTTATTATCTGAAGTTGATCAACTCCCTCGTTGATCAGGCCGTGGTTATGGACGAGGCCCATTTTTGGACTTTTGCATTTGTGACCTATTTTCACCTGTTTGGGGCTCGAACGATGTCCAATCTTCATGAAACTTAGAGGGAAGCTTCTTAAAACTATTTTGAGTATATCATAGAAGTTTCAACTCATTTTGACTATCTGAAGTTGGTCAACTCTCTCGTTGATCAGGCTATGGTCACGAACAAGGCCCATTTTTGGACTATTGCATTTGTGACCTTTTTTCTCCTATTTGGGGCCCAAATGATGTCCAATCTTCATGAAACTTGGAGGGATGCTTTTTAACACTATTTTGAGTGTTTCATACTGTTTCAACTCATTTTGACATCTAAAGTTGGTCGACTTCCTCGTTGATCAGGCTGTGGCCACGGATAAGGCCCATTTTTTACTTTTGCATTTGTGACTTGTTTTCGCCTATTTGGGGACCGAACGATGTCCAATCTTTAGGAAACTTGGAGGGATACTTTTTGACACTATTTTAAGTATGTCATAGAAGTTTTAGCTCATTTTGACCATCTGAAGTTGGTCAACTCCCTCGTTGATCACGCCGCGGTCACGGACAAGGCCTATTTTTGGACTTTTGCATTTGTGAACCGTTTTCACCTGTTTGGGGTCCGAACGAAGTCAAATCTTCATGAAACTTGGAGGGATGCTTCTTGACACTATTTTAAGTGTGTCATAGAAGTTTCAAGCCATTTTTACCTTCTAAACTTAGTCAACTCCCCCATTGATTGGGCCATGGTCACGGACAAGGCCCATTCTTGGACTTTTGCATTTGTGACCCGTTTTCACCTGTTTGGAGTCCGAACGAAGTCAAATCTTCACGAAACTTGGAGGGATTGATGTGAGGGGAATCTTGAAGTGTTCATACAAATTTCATACAGTTTAGATTTGTGGAAGTAGGATCTTGAGTGGTGATTCACTTATTGCATGTTCTAAGTCACTATTCACCTCACACTGTGGGCAGTAAGCTTGTTTTCTACCCGAGCGGCGTTCAATCGACTTGAAACTTTGCTGAAGTGACTTTGAACATATTTTGAATCTCTGCTTCTAGTTACATTAGCTTTGCCCTCTTGGAAATAGGATTTTGATCAGTGACCTCCATGGTTTGGGGGTCATTAACTTTTGAGCTGACATACGGTGGAAGTGAGATCAGATGAAATCCATTTGACTTGAAAATTTAGAGAACCTCTTTGGGGCATGACTAAAACTTTGTGCCCAATTTTTATGGATTTGGATGTCGGGAAGCAGGACTTTGGTCAGTGACCTCATGACTTGGGGGTCACTTACTCAAAGTTGACATGTTTGTAGACTTTGGGTCAAATGATGTCCATTTGACCTGAAATTTTGCAAAGCCTTCCTTGAGCATAATTTGAGCTTCTTTCAAGAGTTTGAGCTAATTTGATCTTCGTGAGGTGTCACTTTGCACAGTGACCCCACAGAGCTTGGTAGACGACCATTTGAGCTGAGTTTGGGTCCAAATGATGTTCAAATGCTCTGAAATTTTGAAGGATAATCTTTGAATGTACTTGAAGGCATTCCCCTAGGTTTGACCTTATTCTAACATGTACAAGTGTCAATTCCCACAGTGACCCCCAAGGAGCTGTCGAACAGTCACTGAAGTTTGGTTTGAGCTGAGATGAAGTTCAAATGCTTTGAAACTTTAAATATCATTCCCCAGCATGCTTTAGAGTTACCATGTGATTTTCATCCACTTTGGTAATTCGAAACCTTGAGTGTGTTCAGTGACTCCTAGTTTTTAGCCAATGAACCCTGAATTTGGTATTTGGCGAGTTAAGTGGTGAAACGAAGTCCACTAATTTTGAAGTTTGAAATGCTGCATTCTGATCTCATTTGAAGTCTTTAAAATGGATTACACCAGCTTTGAGCATCTAGATGTAGTACTTGACTTGCGATTCCACAATCCCAAGGTTTATGTATCCTTGGTTTGGAATTTGCTTGTAATGTCTTCACTGTAATATTTGTAATTTTTTATGTGTCAACACTGTAGATTGAAAAAAATTCTAGTGAAATATTAGTTCATCAGTCTCATTATACCGAGAAAGTTTTTGAAATGTTTTAGTGTGGATAAAGCACGTCCACAAAGTACCCCCATGGTCATTTGGTCATTAGATATAAAGAAATATCCATATCATCCTAACAAGGAAAATAAAGAATTATTGGGTCTTGAAGTACCGTACTTAAGTGCTATTGGTGCCCTACTGCATTTGGCACAATGTACTAGATCGGGTATTTCTTTCTCATTGAATCTGTCTGCCAAATATAACTCTACATCAAGTCAAAGGAACTAAACTAGTATCAAACATATCCCACAATATTAACGTGGGACAATTGATTAAGGTCTGCATTATTCCTATAGTTATAAATATTTAAAGTTTTAAAGGATATGTAGATTCGGGTTATCTCTCTAATCCTCATAACGATCATAGACATGTTATGTTTTCCTTCGTAGTAATGCCATCATTTCCTAGCGCTCTACTAGACAAACTTTGGCAGCCATTACCTCCAACTATGTTGAAATCTTAGCCATTTGTAAATGTGTATAGCTAAAATATTTAATTCAGCATATTCGTAGCATTTATTAATTGCCTCCTAGTACAGGTATCCCAAGCATTATCTATGAAGATATGAAGCATGTATTTAAACAGATTAAAGAAGGGTACATCAAATGTGACAACATGAAGCACATTGCACTAAAGTTCTTCTTCACACATGATCTTCAGAAGGATAATGAGATTAAAGTAAAAAAAGTTCATTTAAGCAACAAAAATGGTTGTCATTAAATGAGGTAACTATCATTTAATGAGAGTCATTAAATGAGATTAAAGTTCTCCTTCATTTGCTTTGGTTTTTATCCCATTAGGTTTTTCCTTTGCAAGGTTTTAATGAGGTAACTATCATTAAATGGTTGTCATCCAAAGGGGAGTGTTATGAGGTGTATTATCAAGAGGTCAATGCCCACATTAGGACCCACATGAGATAATAAGATAATTTAGGGTTAAAGTTCTACCATATTAAGTTGCTTGGGGAGGAAGCAATCTTATTCTATAAATAAGACCCTTATCCCCCTTATTATCTATACACTCTCTCATTTTAATAAGATTCTCTCACTACAAGAAAAAAGGGTTTTAGTGAGGAATACAATTCGTTGCCAAATGAGTAAAATTCGTCACCAAACACTTTTAGCTACAAATAAAAATCTGTCCCCATGTTGTCACAGAAAGCCTATCTGTGAATATATTCTGCGACGAATATCTATTTGTCTCTAAATGTCAACCTTTAGGCACGAATTCTGTTCGTCCCCTTACAGTGTTCGTCACTAAATGTCCTTCATGAAATCCCATCATATCCAACCTCTAGGCATGAATAAATTCGTTGCCTCATGTGTTTGTCACCAAATATACAATCTTTCGACACGAATGTGTTTGCCGCCAAAAATAGATAATTAGCAACAAATGATGATTTATCCCCAAAATTCCAACCTTTTGACACAAAATTATTTGTCCCTAAATGTTTATTCTTTAGACACAAATTTGTTCGTCGCCGTATATAATGGTCATCACGTATTTGAAGAACGCCATTGACCATTCAGTGGTGATGGAATCATTTCCGAAAATATATAATTAGCAATAACAATTCTTATTCACATCATACCCACAACAATTTTGATTCACATCATACCCACAACCATTGGTATCATCACAAAATAAAAATAATACATTCATCCAAATTTTCATCCAAATATCCATCCAATACCCATCCAAATATAAAAACTTAAACATAACAAATGTCCAAACACTAATCCAAATACTAACAAAAGAAAGCCCTCATGAACAACAGTTCATGCCCACTCCATTTTCAATTGTGAACAAAGTAAAAATAAAAAGAATTAGTATGTTATAGGAAACATTACCTACACGAAGTTTAGGTAATATGTATGGGACTTTGATTCAAAAGAACTAAATTAGCAATATCCCACTAAACTAAAATGATAGAGGTCCTACCAATTCTTACATTTTCGATGATATTCTCATTTGAAAGGAAAAACTTTCTAAGCATTAAGTTGAAAACCCTTGTATTTTCATTTTCTCCACTTTTAGTCACAATTTGGAAATGAGACCTTATAGAAGATGCCACATAACTCACACAAGTGTGAACTTTCTTTTACAGAAGATGACATCTTGAGAGTTTAAGCTCCAGCATAAATATGGTTGTGAACTAGTTATCCTCAATTCTATATAATTTTTTTTTCAATTTTAATGGGATCCACCTTCATAAAGTAAAGCTTCGATTATGGCTGAACTCTCTTTTGAGGTTTAAATGGACAATTTTATTGAATTCTTGTGATTATTTTCCCCATTGGAGGATCTAAACTTAATTCTTCTATGCAACCTTTTTAAAAATCAACATCAGCCTTCAAAAAGAAATTTATACTTAGTGCCTTCCACATTCTCCATAAGGTAGGATCTTGACAAATATAATCTAATACTCGACAACCACAACTAATTTAGTTGGGTAATGTAAACAAGTTACAAAACTTTAATTTTTTAGAAGAAAATGTAGCATTAGTGGGCAATGCATTAGAATCTTGACAATCTTAATCTAAGCAGTTGGTAAAATGAAAATTATTCTTATAAACAAGATTGGATAAAAGATTAGTATTGAATAGAATGTCCTGGATGATGGGTTCTGAAACCTTATCATATCCTATCAGCACTATCACCTTAAAAATAATTTTGCTTGCATGATAGAAATTTTGTTCCACTAGTTCTTATCACACATCTAGGCACTATGATTTCATTATTTTTTTTAAGGAAAACACTAGAAATGCTTGAATACAAGGAAAAAGAAGTGTACTTACACTAATAGCACCAGAAATCATTGCAGTTGTAGGAGGTCCCATGTCAAAACCAATAATATGCTTACTGCAACAAAAAAATAAAAACAAATTGAGTTAAAAAAACATCCCATACCAAAATAGTAGGAAGAAAAGCAACAGGGGAAAAAAAGAAAAAAAGATTTTGGAACTCTTTTATTCCTTTCCTATAAATAAAACACCCTCTCCCTCCTCATATCTCTCTTTTCCTCTCCTATAGGTTTCCCCTCTAAGTTATGTTTTTCTCTCCTCTACCCTCCTCCTTTTTCAAGTTACTATAGGTTTCCCTAATTTGATGGATCCCAACCATGGAAGCCGCACGGTCACACAGACTATGTGTCATATGCAACTCTCTGAAATAATCTGAGACACCAACAGAAACTGGGACTGATCAGACCATGAGCATATATAGACGGAGTGTATACTGAAACAGTTGGAAGGGCATATCATAAGTGTCCCCATTAAATGATAGATCATAGTTCTTATCAAATAAAATTTAAAAACAAAATCCATGGGCTTGTTTAAGTTGAGATATTTAGACACACAAATTTTATTACTTGCAGATACAGTTTTACATTGTGTTTGGTGTTACTTGAGGAATTGGAAATGTGAAATTTAAAACACTGGTGGGGCACTTCCAATTCCACCAAAACTAGTTTAAAAGTTTCCAAGCAGACCCATGGACCTATTGTTGTAGAAATGGTATCTCAATGTTTCCATGCTGCCATCATTTTGGGGTAGTTGTAGACTAGTCATTGGATATTCTAAGGCAGTTGTAAACACAACTGAAGAGTAAGCTTAGGACATTTTAATTTTCAAATAAAATCATACTATACCCAATCATAATATTTGTGTTCGAGTTATCAGCGTATTTCATTTTTGTGACCAAAACTTACCCCTTTTTTCAAGTCATTTATTCAAATTGTTCCCAACAGGCATCCCATAATGACTGACTATTCTCCGAACAGAAGAGAACAGTTTAAAGCCCCTTCTAGCCCCCGTTGTAATTGTTATTTTCTCTCTTTAATCATATCAGTTACCTAATCAGTCTGAGGGAGATGCATTTCTTTAATCAGTCTGAGGCTAAACCATCATGAAAAATTAATAATAATAATTAACAGGTAGGAACTGATTTCAAATTTACACTTATGGAGAAATTAGAATAGATTGAAGACATGGGATCTAACAGTATTACTCTAAAAGCCTGCAATTGATGATTGTTTGAGAAACCTACCATTAAGAAAACATTTCCTTCAAAATTTGAGTATGTATGTGTCATGGTTAAACGTTGAATTTTTTTGTTATTTGTTTATCTTTGATTCTGTTAGATTAAAGGAAATCTGATTTTCATTATTCTAGTAGCAGCTAAAGCATGGGTTTATCTTTTGTGTTGTTGCCAATCCATAGATCTAGATATTTGACTCTGCTGATCTTGTGTTTCCCAAGGAAAAGAGATCTAGGCTCAGGGCCCTTTTGTTAACATCAAAAGAGGAAGGCCATTGTGCTCTCAGAAGAATTAGACACAAGCAGCAAGGAGAATAGAAAAAGGAAGGCCACTGTGCTCTCAGAAGAATTAGACACAAGCAGTAAAGAAAGAAACATTGTTTTACAACAGGGACCCATCAATGGAAAAGCTCCATGGATAGTGAGGCTACTATCAAGGACTATGACTCCGACTAAAAGGGTGCCAAGAAAAGCTCCATGGATACACTGAATGATACATCATCCTCAGTGATCGAGAACCAACACACAGGCCATTTGGCCATGGTTTTATTAGCTATGAATTCCAACCCTAACTACTGTAATGCTAATCAGGTACGCCTCATGGGTCAGCAGTCTTTGGCCCTCACATGGCATTGCAGCTGGACTTTCCATTGATGCATCATGCACTGAATTATAAAAAGGAAAATCATAGCCAAAATCATGAATGGTTTCATGCCATGCATATTGGTTTTCATTTCATGAAAATAGGTTATGTACAGGTTTTGGATAGTTGATATGAATGTGTACTCAGTTTACCAAGTAATTGATTCGCTTGTTTGATGGTTACATGTAGTTATTAAAACTTGGATTTTTTGTTTGCTTATTGAAATCTGAATCCTAGGAGCTGTAGAGTTGGATCTAGAATTCATTGCAATTACAATTGAACTTAGTGTTGCTGCTTGTACCTTACCACCCAACTGTTTCTTCTAAACATGGTTAGTTGTTGTGATGTCTAAACAGACACTATTGGTGTTAAGTTTTTGTCTGCATGTGTGCCTCTCTCTCTCTCTCTCTCTCTCAGTGAAAGAGAGAAGGAAGCAGTATACAAATATGGTCACTAAGTTGTCGTGATGTCTACACAGTAACTGTTGGTGCAGGTTGTAGGATTTGCATTGAAATTGTTGGCACACATGCCATTAGTTGATGTCATTCTTCGTATTTTTTTTTTGTAAATGTTGTTCTTTGTTGTTCTAGTGTTTAGCCTCAAGCATTGGAGACTTCAAATTCTAATTTTTTAAATCTTAGCATTTTACGCATTGGAGATTTCAGAATTCTAACATGCTTAACTTTGGTTACTAAAAAAGTTGCCATTAAGAAAACATTTCATATGTATTTACACCACTTTCCCATAACTCTTTCAGCTCATCAATCAACAGACGCAAATAAACATCGATGTATTTTCCCGGGGCAGTCGGTCCAGGAATAAGCAATGACATCATGTTAAACGACTCTTGCATGCACTTCCACAATGGCAAGTTGTACGGCATCATTATCACAGGCCACATACTGTAGGAAGTGCTCATATTTCCAAAAGGGTTAAAACCATTAGTGGCAAACCCTAGCCTCACATTTCGGGAATCCATAGCAAACTCGGGATGCTTCTGATCAAAATCCTTCCACTCCTTATTATCAGCTGAATGCCTAGATATCCCATCATCCATATGCTTCTCCTTATGCCATCTCATTTCTGTGGCTGTTTTTCTCGATATAAACAATCTTTGCAACCTTGGAGTTAGTGGAAAGTATCGCAAAATCTTTTGAGCGATCTTCTTGTTCTTGTCATCATTCAACTTGTATCTAGACTCACCACATGTCGGACAGCTCTCCAAATTTGTATTCTCCTTCCAGAAAAGAGCACAATCATAACGACAAGCGTGAATGCACGTATACCCAAACCCAAGTCACGCAAGAACTTCTTAGCTTCATATAGGGAAAATGGAATCCGATGGTCACTCTCTGGTAGAAGATCCTTTAATAACCCCATAAGCATGTCGAAGCACTTATTGCTCATCCCATTCAGCACCTTCAGATGAAGCATCTTAATGGTGAATGACAACGTAGTAAACTTTTGGCAACCCGGATACAACTCACGTTGAGCATCATTCAGCAATCTTTCGAAGTCATGCACATCCTTCTCCTTCTCGACACTATTAGGCAATTCGTCCTCCTTAGCATCATTATTCATGATGTTTCCCATGAAATAATCCTCTAACATATCATTCAATCCATCCTGATCCTCTTCTTCATCCACTGCCATTGGTTCCACAACATTTTCATCCTCGTCGTGGTCCTGATTCTGGTTCACAGGAATAGATTCCCCATGATGCAACCACTGTTATAGGAAGATGAAAACCCTCTCTTGATCAAATGAAGTTCCACAACCTCCCTTTTATGTCGTTCAAAGTTTAAGCAGTCAATACAGGGGCAACGAATCTTACCATCCGAGTCCACACTACCTTCTGCAAATTGAATAAATGACTTAACCCCCTCTCGATACTCCTTACTTATTCTATTCCGGATCGACATCCAACTCTTGTCCATAACTGGTTTGCTACAAAAGCAAGGTTAACATCAAATGACATGCATCATGACCTTCAACTATACAATTCATGTAATCTACCCATACATGTTTCACATGTTTTGATGCCTTTATGAAACAATTGCACCTAGCAGTTCATATAAAACTCTTACCCCAAGACAGTTCATCTTAGACGTCACATTGGAATTATTTTCATATCACTATAAAAACATACTCTTTTATTTGAATTGTCCATTGAATGAAAACCAATTACAGAAATGATAAAAAAACATACCTCTTTGATAAGATCCTTATAGCAGCAATACCAAGGCAACTAACAGAATTCCAAGCCAAGTATGATTTCTTCGCCTTTTAATGTCTGCAGGTGTCTATAACAAACCCTTTATGTCTATAATCCCCATCACCTGTAAAATATCTGCAAGTGGTTAGATTTAAAAAGGACAAAGTGATTGATTAAAAACCAGCATGTAGGCAATCCATCAAATATATGATGCACATAAAATTAACAAGTGGCTCACAAGTAACTAGATAATCTATGAAAAAAAGAAATGGCCTCAATCTGAAATGGCTAAATCATCGGTTGGCACCACTCACCTAGTTCTAGAAGTACAATTTGATTACTATTTTAACTCAATCAAACCAGTATTTGTTGCCATTGGTTTTCAAGAAAGGAAGTCTCAAACTGTTAGGCACATTTTAATTATGTAAAAGCAAAGTTTTAGCTTTCTCATTAACCTCCTCCATATGAGTCATATCCAATAGAAATCAAGCCTAAAAATACATTTTTTTACTAGCAACCTAATAATTCTTGGGGCAAGTACTCTTTCCCACATCACTTGTTAAACAAGTCTGGGTCACATGCCCACCTACACAAAAATTGAATTTGAAATAAGGGGAGTAGTTCATCTCCATTTCTAATCATTCATTTTAAACTAATCTTATAATCATTAAAAAAAAAACAAATCTTAGAGAAAGAGAAAGAGGGATTTTTTTTTCTTCTCTTTCTGATGAGTCTTTAAAAATGCATGTTTTCATACACATTTTGACCCATTTTAAGGACTTATTAACTTGAAAGAGCCTCATTTAGTGTGATATCATGGTTTAATTCATTTTAAATTCATTTTTATATTTTTCTACATAAATTGCTTAAAAATCACATTTTTGCATAAATTCATGAAACCTGCTATTTTTAGAAAGTCTATTTTTGAAAAGTTTTGTGAAAATAATTTTTCTCATGAAATAAATTGAATTCTCTTCATCATTAGTTCATTCATACAAAATCATGAAGAATGATGTACATTTTTATTATCATTTCATGAGAAATGGGCCCACAGTCATGCATATGTGGTGTTAGGGGTAAAATTGTCTTTTCACATGAATTCACATCTGTTTTGTAGGAAATTGATTATATGGGTCCCATTTGTAAAGAATTGAGGCAAGGAATTGATTTTCAAGAGAAAGGAGAGCAGAATTGAAGAGAAAAGGAAATTGGAAGAAAATTGCAAAAAGTCGGCTTCATAGTCCCACACACACATGCACATGTGTGGGGCACACTTGGAAAACATCCAAGATGGGGTCCATTTATTTGTTGCACATTTTCAAGAGATTTTGAAGAGAATTTGAAGAATATCTCATTAAAGATGGACAAGGAAAGCCACATAGGAGTTCTTTTTGGAGAAGGAGAAGATTTAATTGAAAAAAAAATGCAAAAAAATATCCAAGCAAGCTATTCCACGTCCAAAAGAGATTTTGGATCAGATTTTAATTGAAAAAGTAAAGGAAAAAATCAAGGGAGAATTTGAGTGAATATACCGCCTTTGACTTCTTGTTAATACCGCCTTTAACTTCTATTGTTTACCGCCTTTAACTTCAGTTATACCGCCTTTGACTTCCTGCAATTTTTATTTTCTTTCATTGCATTTTTAATTTTAAATTTCTACAATTTTATTTTCCTGCACTTCTATTTTATTTTCTGCACTTTTGTTATTTTTCTTGTTACATTCACATTGATTTTAAGTTTTGTTTTTGCATAGTTTGATGGTTGGATTAGGAATCATTGCATCTATTTTCTTATCATAAGATTTTGTGCATATTTAAGTTGATGAAAATTAAGCCTTCAGATCTGAATCTAATGATTAAATTCGGACTCAATTTACAAACAGCACAACTTAAAATAGTTTCAGCAAACTGTAAAAATAGTTTTTGACAAAAAGTTCGAAGTGGGTAGACCAGTCAAATCACAATATTTTTCTTTGAAACTTGGGAAAACTAAAGTTTAGGATGTGGTCTTTCATTTTCCAAAATTTCAGATCAAAATAATCTCGACAGGTTTATGAACCAAAGGCTTAAACTTTGCCAATCAATCAACCTGAATCAGAATTCCTGCACAGAATTTTGCAAAGTTGTCATATTCATGCATTCATAACTTTTTCGTTTTAAATCCTTTTTCACTTCCATTTTTTTTTGTTGGTTTCTTGCATCAGTAGAGCATGAATTCCAGCCATTAAATTTAGATTTAGGATGCATTAGAATAGTTCAAATCATGCATAAAATTTGCATCAGCATACTAGTTTTTCAGACTTAGAATTTTTCAGCATCTCATAGCATGCATTGCATTATTAATTTTACTAACTTTCTAATTTTAATTTTGTTTCTAGTTTTATGTTTTTGATTGTTTTAGTTAATTTCCAGAATTAAATATCTTTCTAAAATTATTTTAATTGAAGATTTTCAATTGGAAAGGTTATTAGTTTTGGAAATTCTAACTTAGAAAAGTTTCTAACTTTTGTTTATTTTGTTGTTTAGTTTAGTTAGTTTCTAATTTTAGATTTAGTTTTATTGGAAGTTCTAACGTGTGTTTTGTTTTGCAGTCAATTTAATTTTACTTTTAGGAACTTTTAGAATTAGGGATTGTAATTATTTTGTTTTAGGAATGTATGTATTTGTTAGATTATAAATTAGGCTAGTTTAGATTTTTATTTAAGACAGGTTACAAGTTGAAAATACCTTAAACACATTGCTCCCTGAGGATCGACCTGGTCTCACCAGTTTTATTACTACATCGCAGCTCTGCACTTGGAGTTCACGATCACTTTCCTACTAGTGATAAGAGCATTACGAGGAGCAGATCCTCTAAGTTCTGAAGAGAGAAGAAAGCCCTAAAAAATTATTTCTCATCAAGTAAATTGTTTCAACGTTCACCTTGAAGTAATTAACTCTATCTAAGTTGTAATGCTTTGGTTTGTTGGTGGGCCTCTTTGAGCCCCACTAAGATGACCATAGCCTAATATGACTTAGTCTTGGGAGTATTGTTGAGGGAGCAAAAATCCCTTCACAATCTTGATTCCTTCTCCAAATGAATATTTGCAATTGGGAGTTCAAGATTATGGATAAAATACCCTTTAGAGTGTCGTATACAAAAAAGGCAAAGCTACTAGAAATATTGTTATACCAGGAGTATAACAAGTTGAGAGAATACTAGTGGAATAGAGTTCCTTACTCTTTTGAATGCTTTCCTTAGATACACAAATGAATAAAAGAACCTAAATGCTTAACAATACATCCCTGTGACCCTCCTTAAGTCCTTCAAAGCCTTTTACCAAAAATAAGTACTCCCCTTGAATCATCCACAACCAAGACATTTATATTGAGAGCAGGAGGGCTCTCATCAATCTTTAAACTTTTAAGCCCTAAGCATAAAGTTGATTAAAAAGCAATTAGCAACTAATAAAGTCTATCAAGGTTCTAAGAGCTTCTAAAAAACAAAGTCTTTTCAGCTATATTCCATAAAACCCCTTTAAAACAAACCTACACTTCAATATTAGAAACTTTAAAAAAAAAATACATATCCCATAACATGGTTTAAATTAAAAAAAATAAAATAATACCATACAATATAATTATGAATTTTAGTAATCCTAAGAAGATTGAATCTTTGTGCTAAAACTCAGTAAAAAAATTGATTCTTGCATTCAAATACCAAAGAACTGCACAACACCAAAATTCCTATAGCACTAAACTCAAAATTTAACCAAAAAAGCATTAATAAAAAAAAAGGTTAACCAAAAACCCCCAAACCTTAAATGAACTCTGCAAAGAAAAGCTTGAGCCTTCACAAGTCACACCTATCTTTCTATAATAACCACCTAAAAGATTGAGCCTTTCAACAAAATCTAAGAAAAGCAGCAGAAACCTAACTCTTTAAATAGTCAAATTTCACCAAAAAGCCAATCGACCATAATCCAAGAAATCTCTCTCCAAACCATTATCTTCTCTAAATTCATACCAAGCCCCAAACCCCAGTTTCTGCTCCCTTTACCTAAACTTCAGACACAAGCGAAAAATACCTATAACCAATAACACCCCCTGCCCCCCACCCCCAGGCAAACACCAAGACCACCATCTCCCATATAGCCATCGTATCCCTCTTTTAACATTCATTGAAAAAGGAAAACTCCATCTCTACAACAGAGCTTTTCCTTCATTACCTTTATCTTCTCTTCGGGTGTCTCTGCCTCTTACCCTCTCTCCACCGTCTCTCATCCCTCCATTTCGTCAAGGTATTCCATCAATCTCCCCTTTTTGATCTCCTTCTCTTTTATCTCTTTCTCTAGGTTTTTGACTGGAATGCTTTTTTGAAGAAGATTTAATATGGCTTGTTTTCTGATCTACAAATATTTGTCACGAGATCTGTTTGCTTCATATTGTGGTATTGGGTTGTCACTTGTTTGAAGAAATTGGAATTTTAAAAATCCTTTGTTTGGAAGGAAGGTGAGAACAGAGAATGGTTTTGTTGGAATTTTAAGACAGGGTACGGTTTCCGCAGAAATTACAAAAAAAAAGCTTCTAAAAAAATCAAAACCTAGATTTTAAGTGAGGCATACCTTGGATGAAATTTCGTTCCTCGTCCTTGTTGTTCCTCCTCCTTGTCAACCACTAACACTACCACCGGCGTCCAACCAGCAGCAAGCCGAATCCCTTTTATGCCCTTTGGTTGTTGTCGCAGAGCTCCAAAACCAGAGTAAAAAAAATACAAAATAGAAAGAAGAAAAAGAAAAGGTAGAAAAAGAAGAGAAAGAGAGAGAGAGGGAGAGAGACGATGTTCTGTGTGGACGAGGAACCCTTCGCCATTGTTGCAGAGCAGAGCCAACCCTAAGAAAATTGAAAAAGACGATGCCCAAACACTAGTGCCGTTGTCATGCCCAAACAGAGGGTTTATATGCCCAAACAAAGAGACGAAGTAAAAAAACATTTTTTTTACTTCTAGGGACAACTGCTTGTTTGTCCCCAAAGCATTTTCGATTTAGCGATGAATAATAGTTTGTCACCCAATAAAAAAAATCCTTTAGCGACAAATTACAGTTGTCGTTAAAAACAAATTTTAGCAGGAAAAATGGGTGAGGGCAAGATTTCATTAGGGATGGCATTGGGAGATGAATTGTAACATTTGTTGCGCAAAAGGTAATTTATCGTGACAAACAAATTTGGTTGTCACTAAATTTCGTCACAGATTGTGCATTTTCTTGTAGTGTCTCTCGCCCTATCTCTCTCACTCATTTTCTCTTTCATTTTAATAAGGTTCTCTCTCACCCTATCTCTCACACTCATCTTTTTCTTGTGTGGGCTTTTAGTTTTGTAACAATGTCTATAGCAGTGGATATTATTTTGTGCTACTAAAGGCCTACCATTCCTATGCATGTAGCTAAAGGTGCAAAATTAGGCCTAACCCTAACTCGACCCGCCTATGAGCCAGGTAAAATATGGGTCGAGCACGAGTTGGGTTTTTTTGACTCATAGAAAAACGAGCTGGATTAGGGCTAACTTACTTAACTCACATGCCCCACATAAGTCTTTTATATTTATATTTAATTCCATATGGAACTATTAGAAATAATATAAGATATGTAAATTCCATAAGAACTTATTAGAAATAATATAAGATATGGTTTCTTAGGATCGTCGTAACACTCCAACCCTAATTAAGTATGTTTAGTAACTAATTGATTAAGTTATTAGCGAATTTCCATAGAATTAGCCAATTTCCATAGAATTAGCCTAGTTAATGATGTTTTGTCAAATGAGTCACGTTTAGGGTCATGGATAGGTAGTTGGGTTGAGTTGGATTAGATAGATATGAGCCCTTTTTTGTGATTTTAGACTTTGTAACTTTACATCATTCATGCATCATATTGGCATCATCATGTGTGTCTCGTCAAGCTTGTTAACTTTCGTAATTGACTCGAATAAAAATGGAGTAATTTGAATTAGTTGGTCACTCACTTGACATAAACTGATATTATCCCAAGGAATATTGACTTTCTTATAAACTCCAGAAAAAATATGTTATATAAAAGGCTCAACTATCCACTCGACTTTCTCTTCCTGGATGCACTCCTCTTCAATGTCTTCTTCTTCTTTTTCTTCTTCTTTTATTCTTCTATCTCTTTAACACCTTTTTCCTCAAATCAAGGGGATAGAAGATTTGCATGTGTGATCTAAGGTTCTTACTCTCCATTCTATCATCTTTGAGCTCTCCTCTTATCTTTGAAGTGGAAAATTTAAACATCTTCTCCTTTTAATCCATCTTCAAGGTAAGAGCTTTTCCCATTTCAGCTATTTTGAGTCTAGAGGACTCTCATTCCAATACATGCACTCATCTCCTTCCTTATTTCTTACATGCATGGCATTTAGGTCCAAGAATATCCAAATTGAGCCAAAGAAGGATTCATAGTTTGAAAAGCTTAATCTATGGCAAGTATAAGCAAATTTTGGTTGAATGCATGTTGGTATATCATGATTCTTATTATTCTTACAAATCTCTTAATTTTAATGTGTTTTACAGCCCTTCATTTGCAATTCTATTTCACTATTTGAATCTGCATGTAACTTACCAAGTTCTAAAACGCAATGAAATTGCTCTAGAAAATCTGAAGCTTACGACTAAGCCGTAAGTCTTCTACGGCTCAACGTCTAGAGAGTAAAAAATTTGAAATGTGCTCTATGGCCAGGCTACGGCTAAGCCATAGGATGTACTATGGCTAAGCTGTAACCAAGCCAAAGCCTAACCGTAATGTAATTTACAGTTTGAAATCTATAAAGTAGGAAAATGACAAAACCTCCTATAACTAAACCACGGATAAGCCGTAACATGTGCTACGGCTAAGCCGTAGCCCAACCGTGGCTCAGCCATAGGCTAAATATGGCCCAGCTGTAAGTCAAAATACGGTTCAACTGTATGAACGAGGGAAATTCTAGATAACTACAACTTAGCCGTAGTGCATTTTATGGTTAAGCCGTAAGATGCCTACAACTAAACTGTAAGTCACCCATGACTAAGGCCATAAGGCTATTAAAAATTTAGGATTAATGTAGGTATGGATATAAGACATTGTAAGGCCCTAGCTTTTGGACCCCTATATGTCATTAACTGGCCCAAATGAATAATTGAACATCATGAAGAATCTTAAGGGCTGAGATTTATTCATGTGGTACATCCATTCCTTAAGTACCTTCTTATGAGTGTTGGTTTAAGGGACTTTAATACATTGTCACGATATAATGTGACACCAAAAAAAAGATAACTGTGTATCGGATAACTTAAAACTACATCATCATGCACGGTTAGAAACAATGGATGACTAGATTAGGGTGGGTTTGTAAAATTGCCTTGATTCTATTAATTCGAATTGCATAGCATATTAGGTTACTGTTATTGCCTTTTTTTATTCCATTCCTAATTCTAACTTGCATAATCATGTACATGTTGATTCTATTTGACTTGTTTTGTTTTGAGAAATATTTAGTATTGATATTGTTTTGCATTGAGTATGAATGAATTGTATGAATGACTTGAACGTATATTCAATGAATGAATTGCACACATTATTCAAAATTCAATTAAATGAATCGAGCCAGTTTGGCTCTACTCAGCCTTAGCCTTATGATACCCGACGGTGTTTACTTTGGTGTAGCATGAATTATGCCACTGCAGTGTGCTTTCTTGGAGCTTCCAGACGCCATGTACGAGAGACCTGTTTGTACTTTGGCCTGGTCGATGGTGTTCTCAATACATAGATCCCTAGAGGAAGGATATGGCAAATGTCGTAGCCACATAGTAAAGTATTTATGTTAATCATATCTTATAACATGTTCTATTCAAATGCACAACATACTTAGTATACTAAAATGATGATCTATCTATGATTACTTGTTAGTGATTCTTGTAGATACAATGCGTGTTACCTTAATTTTGCTTATGCCTTGCTGAATAGTCTTATTCACTCGTTGTCCATTGGTGTTACAGGCTTAGGTCCCTCTTCCAATCACTCGAAGGTCGATGAGATTTCAGAGGGGATCTCTGAGATCCCATCAGATTAGACGAGTGGACATCAGTTCATCTCTAATGGATCCATCCCGGAGTGCAGCTTGGACTTGTATAGGCCTTATTTTGGGTGGTGGTGCATTAAGTTTCATTTTGCTATGTATGGGCCACGACTCCATGTATTTTGTGTACTGTATAAATGTTCCATCTTTTCAGAAACTTTGTTCCCTTTTGTAAAGACACATTTCCTTTTCACTTTATTACATATAGATGTGTTTCTAGTTGTTGTGTGTCCCCTTGTTTCTATGAATAATTCCGACAACTTCCGTGTATGAATGCCTGGACAAATGTCCTATAATAGCAATTACACATGTGACTTTCCCTTTTGTGATTGCACTTAGACTTGGGTCTAGGTGTGTATACACGGAAGTATGTGTGCCACTATTTTAGGTTTAATCCTAATACCCGAATTCTTGGGCTCGGGATGTGACGTATGTATTGTATGGTATCAGAGCATAAAACAGTCATTTCACATATCTTAGACATATAGGAATGTGGTGAGGATTCGTTAGAATTAAGCGAGTATCAAATATTTAACTCTATAGTCTATTATTTTGATTTGTTTTGGGGCAAGGTAGTCGGATATGTCTAAAGTTAGATTGTGGATTTATTCTTTTTGCAGGCCATGGCGTTGGGATCTGGTACAAATAACAAGAATGAAGTTAACATGAATCCACTCATAAAGACGAGTGGATATGCTCCCCAACAACCACCTTCAAATACCGAAGTCCGTTTTATGATGGTGATGCAAGCAATTCATGCACAGTCCTTAGCATTGCAAGCACATATGCAAGTGATGCAGTCCTTGCAAGTACAAATGGCTTCTATAGAGGCATAACAGAGTCAAGCATCAGTTCAACCACATGTAGAGCAACAAGTGGTTTTCCAACCAAAAGACAGTGACCCTAATGCTTTGTATGAAAAATTTAGGAAAAGAGCGGCTACAAAATTTCATGAAAAAAAAGATGCTCTATAAGCGGATGAATGGTTGGAGTATACTAATGATATGTTTGACACGGTTGTTTGAACCAACAAGTAAAAAGTCCTGCTCGCCGCTTCAATGTTTTGCGGTGTGACAAAAACATGGTGGAAGAGTGTAAGAGATTCATATAAGGACATGCCTAGTGCTATAGTGTGGGAGACTTTTAAGAAGCAGTTTAAAAGGAAGTTTATTCTAACTCATGTTCAAAGGGAAAAAGAGGTGGAGTTCTTAGCATTACAGCAACAACAGATCTTGGTAACAAACTATGTACATACTTTTATTCAATTGTCACAATATGTGGAAGATATGACCAACATGGAAGAAAAGAAAGGTTAATTGGTTTATCATTGGCCTGAATCCCACATACAAGGATTATGTTACAGCTTTCCAAAGGCCCCCTACATTTGATGATGTGGTAGATAGGGCCTATTCTGCATAGGCAAATGCTCAAGAGAAGAGAGCTATAGACCCCAAAAGAAACACATCCTTTAGTACTAAGGGACAAGTACCAACAAATATGAAGGGCGGACAAGATACTTTAAGTAAAGCAGACATGAAATGTGGTCATTGTGGAAAGCCTCACAAGATTGAGTTATGCTGGAGGAATACAGAAGCCTATTTGATTTGTGGTTCCATGAAACATTAGATGGCTCAATGTCCAAGGTACAAGCCCACCCAACAGACAAAGCCTCCTACTCCCATTTCTCAAAGCAAACCATAGCAATCATGTCAAGGCTAAAAGTAGAATCACCAGAATGCCCGTGCTTACGCTGCTACTCATGAGAGCGCAGAGGATGCTGATATGGTGGAAGGTATTCTTTCTATTGATAATGAAGAAACACAAGCATTGTTTGATTCAGGGTCTACGTGTTTGTATGTAGCACCTCATTTTGCTGTGAAGCTACGGAAGCTGCCTAAGCTGGTACTGTATGTATTGGTGGTGTCCACTCATATTGGCAAAAGAGTGGAATGTAGTCTATACTACCCTTAATGCAATGTACGAATAGAAGGTCATCAACTCCCGTTGACTTAATTTTGTTGTCGATGTTAGATTTCGATGTCATTCTTGGAATGGATTGGTTAGCAAGGTATCATGCTTGTGTGAATTGTTATAGCAGGATGATTCACTTTGATTTAGGAAATGGGTTCTATTTTGAGGGAAGTAAGAAGAAATTCCCTAAGCGCGTCATCTCCGCGTTTAAAACGGATAGGATGATATGAAAGGGGTGTGAAGGCTTCTTTGCATTTATCTCTGAAAAGAAGGAGCTTAAGAAACTTGAGGAAATTTTGGTTATATGTAACTTCCTGGATGTATTCCCCAAGGAAGTCCCAGTGCTACCTCCTATTAGAGACGTTGAATTCTTTATCGATTTTGTGCTAGGTATAGCACTGATTAGCAAAGCTCGATATCGTATGGCTCATGTAGAATTACTGGAGTTGAAAAAACAATTGCAGGATTTGCTTGATAAGGGTTTTATATGCCCTAGTGTATCACTGTGGGGAGCTCCAATGCTATTCATTAAGAAGAAAGATGGCACCCTTCAAATGTGTATCGATTACCGACAGTTGAACAAACTAACCTTTAAGAATAAGTACCCTTTGCTGCATATTGATGAGTTGTTTGATTAACTCCAAGGTGCTGTGGATTTCTCGAAGATTGACTTGAGATCGAGTTATCATCAATTGAGAGTTAAGGAAGATGACATTGCTAAAATAGCCTTTAGAACAAAGTATGGCCATTATGAATTCCTCATGATGCCTTTTGGATTTACTAATGCACCTGCCACATTTATGGCTTTGATGAATAGGATTCTCACTCCTTTTTTAGATCAATTCATTATAATTTTCATCGATGATATTTTAGTATATTCAAAAACAAGAAAGGAGCATGCAGACCATTTGAGTGAAGCCTTGGAATTGTTGAGAGAACATTGATTATAGGTATGAAAAATGACATTACAAAATTTGTGGGAAGGTGTTTAACGTGTCAACAGATTAAGGCAGATCATCAGAAGTTGGGTGGATTGTTGCAACCATTACCCGTCTCCGAATGGAAATGGGAGCATTTTACTATGGATTTTGTGTCGAGATTCCCGTAAACCTTCCGGAAAAATGAAGTAATTTGGGTTATTGTGGATCGTTTGACGAAATCCGCACACTTTATTCCTCTTAAGAGTAAAACTTCGATGAAGGAATTAGCACAAATATACGTCAAGGAAATTGTTCGGTTACACAGTATTCCAGTTTTTATTGTTTTGGATAGAGATTCTAGGTTTGCGACTTAACTTTTGTTGGAAATTACAGATGGCCATGGGAACTCAATTGTATTTTAGTACGACATATCATCCCCAGACCGACAGTTAGACTGAAAGGACTAACCAAACTCTTGAAGATATGTTGCAAGCATATGCTTTAGATTTCAAAGATAGTTGGGACAAAGAATTACTGCTTGTGGAATTTGCTTATAATAATATTTATCATTTAAGCATTCAGATTGCACCTTTTGAGGTATTGTATGTATGAAATTATCAAACCCCTATTTGCTCGGAAGAGGTAGGTGATTGAAGAATACTTGGGCCAGATTGGGTGTAGACTTCGACAGATAATATCAAGAAAATTCGGGATAGGCTTAAGACTGCTCAAAGCAGATAGAAAAGTTATGCTGATAACCATAGGAGGGAATTGGAATTCGTCGTGGGAGACCACATTTTTCTCAAAGTCTTCCCAACCAAAGGAGTTATGAGGTTCGGGAAAAAGGGAAAGTTGAGTCTGCATTATATCGGACCATTCGAAGTTACAGGATGAGTCAGTGATGGAAATGCTTATGAGCTAGCACTACCACCACAACTGTTAGGTGTACATAATGTCCTTCATGTGTCTATGCTAAAGAAATATAAACCAAACCCATCACATGTTATAGACTATGAGCCATTTCAGATACAAAAAGGTTTTTCATATGAAGAGAAATCAGTGACTATTCTAGAGACGAAGAAAAGAGCTCTATAAAACAAAACTATTCGACTAGTTAAAGTACTATGGCAACATCATAATAAACTAGAGGCTACGTGGGAGACAAAGGAGGAGGTCTGCAAAAATATCCACACCTTTTTCCACCTGGTATGATTTAAATCTAGGGGAACAAATTTCTTAAGAAGGGGAGTATGTAATATCCTTACTATAACTCTTGGTAGAATTATAATTAGACTAGATTTAGGTCATTTAAAGACTAAGAATTTCAAACAGGACTCTCTCTCGAGAATACATTTCCAGTTGGACTCTTTTGTAGTTTCAGGTAGGACTCCTAGTGCATGACTGTCCAAGCACTAGTATATATATTAAAAAACTACGCTCTCCTTTTTCCTACACATCAATGAGAGAGAGAGAGAGAGAAAGTGAGAGAGAGAGAGAGAACACTTTCTTCTTGACGATGAAGAAGGTTTTGAGAGTGTTCTTGTTGCTTGAATTTGAATCTTCAAGTTTTGACCTCTTGCAACTTTGGTGATGATGATCTTCCAATGAGTGCTCGACATAATAGAAATGAGGTTTAGATCTAGAGAAGGATAAGGGTCTAACTTGAAAGGCTCAAGGTTTTCCCTAGATGTAATGGATTCCATTAATCACACTATCTTGAGTTAATCACACTGTTGGATTTGCCAATGATAGTGTTAAGTGTGAGAGGAATGAGTGTTGGAGGCATTGGAAAGTTTTCCTAAATGAAGAGAATGAAGTATAAGAGTGCTCTTAAGAATCCCAAGTCCATTTGCTTTGAGATGAGCCTCTTGTATATATAGAGAAAGCCCTAACGACTCGTTTCTCTATTATACTAAAGAGGCCCTCAGTTAGCTGACCTTACAATAGTCATTTGCAACGAATGCTTTGATCGGAAATTCAAAGTTGCATTTATACTTCAGTGGGCTTTTAGTGAGCAAAGGATTTTGTTTCGGCTCGTCGAGATCTTGCAGAAAGCTTGTCGAAGAACAAAATGGTGAAAAACACCCTTACTGAAAAAGCTCGCTGAGACACCTTGAAAATCCTTCTTCAGGTAGCCGATGATCTATTTCTTGCCCACCGAGAAGATCCAAAGTTCAATTTCAAAAAAGAGTTTTTCTAGTTAGATTTTGAGATCTCTAAGGGCCTTTTCTTTGTTGTTTCTCAGGGTCATTTTTAGCTTCTAGGTTGACACATATTGAAGTCTTCACTTGTTAAATTGCATGCCTTTCCAAGACTTCATCTTCCATCTTTATTAAGATCATCCTTTAATAGTCTTATTGAAGCATTGACTTGGACTTTGACACGGAAATAACCACATAGGGATAGTGCTAATTTACCTATGGCCCTAACAGTGCTTTCCTGCATGAGAAATTTTATAATTATCAGTGAGCTCCTTAGCTTTATTCCCTTTCCATTTTCTCTCCTGTAAATAGGAAATGCTAACTCTTCTTTTTTCATTACCTTGACCAACTCCATACTCTTTCTTGTCAATGGTCCTATATTCCAAATAGAAAGATGAGTCTTCCTCCACTTCACAAACTTATTCAGTTGCCCTCATCCAAAATGGTGAGGTAGCTCTTACCTACTTTCCATTACAACCTAGTGGCATTGCAGTGTGTCACTTAAATGTGTTAGTACCATAGTTAAATTTTTACTATCCCTATGTTGTCAATTTCGTGTCAAAGTCCACATCAAAGCTTCAAGAAATTCATTCAAAGAAGATCTTAATCAAGATGGAAGTTCAAGGCTTGGAAAGGCATGTAGATCAATGAAGGGGAAGACTCCAATGTGTGCCAACTTAAAGGTTAAAATGACCCTTAAAAACAACCAAGAAAGGCCCTTAAAACTCTGAAATTCTTTATGAAAAATCTTTGATTTATTATCTAGATTTTGATACTTCTCGGTGAGCTAGAAGCAAGGTCTTTGCTAGCCAAAGAAGGTTTTAGGTGTTTTCATGTGAAGCTTGTCCAGTCAAAGTATATTTTTTCAACTTTTATTCTTTGGCAAGCATTTCGGCTAGCTGAAGAGAACTCCTTGGCTACCGAAGTGCAATGCAACTATGAGACTTCTAGTCAACCTATCTATTGCAAATGACTATTGTAAGGTCGGCTGGCTGAGGGCCTCTTTAGGCTAAATAAGAAACTATTTGTTGGGGTTTTATCTATATATTCAAGAGACTATTTTCTTTGCAAAATAACTGTGTATTCTCAGAAGTTCTCTTTCATTACATTCTCTACATTCAGGAACATTTTCTAAAAGCCTTCAACACTCATTCCACTCACACTTAGCACTCTCATAGGCACATTCAAGAACTTGCTTAGCTCAAGATAGTGTGATTAGTGGAATACATTTCATCTAGAAAAACCTTGAGCCTTTCTAGTTGTACCTAACCCTTCCCTAGATCTAAACGTCATCTCTACTTGTTGAGCACTCATTGGAAGATCATCTTCACTAATGAGCATTGCAAGAGGTTAAAGCTTGAAGATTTGGATTCATGTAACAAGAACACCCTCAAGGCTTTGTTCATCGTCAAGAGGCAAGTATTCTTCCTTTGAATTTAACCCTCTCATTGTAATTGGTGGATGTAGAATTACGTGATTGGATCACTGCATCAAGAAAAAGAAATTGTAATTAGTAGAACAAACCATTGAGATCAAACAACAGAAAAAAAAATTGTACTTGGATGTGTACTTGTATAGTAACCTCCAATAATGGAACCAAGATTAGTGTGCTTTTGAAAGTAGATGTAGGTCTGGGATCGAACTACTATAAATCTCTTGTTTTATGTGTGTTTGCTTATATGTTATGATGACTATATTTCTTCTTAGTGCTTAGATAGTTGTATACTTACTTTCTATTCATTTCACATGTGCTAATATAGCATGTGTTTTTTGAAATACCTCTCAATTGCTAGCACACACAACTTATTGTGCATTTTACACTTGATCACTTGATTGTCTTGCATCCTAAGTTATATATATACACACACACACATACATACATTGTTGTGCATAATTTAAGTGAATTTGAGCTAGTAGTTGTTCGGACAAATTGGTTCTCATTTAGGCAAAATTTTTAATTACCCAACCCCCCACACCCCCCTACATTGGTCTAGCTTGCATTTTTTGTATGATATTGAGATCTTCTTATCTCTTGATTCATAGTTGTGTTGTGACAAAATTTTATGTTATCTGCCAACCTCCCTAATGTAACCTCCTTTACTTGGGCTTGGGATTGGCAGCAGAAACTGGCAGAGTTAATTCACATTCTTCACAGTCTAGGTGTAGATTTCTTTTTTAATTGTGAAGTTAGAAAAGTGTATGAAATATAATTTAGTAGCATCTTCACGCTTGAAATCTTATATTTGTGTGTGCATTGGTAATATTATGTAATTAAGAGATATCTATCACGGACTTGCATGAGAGCAGGGGCGGACCCAAGTAGGAGGGTGTGGGGTTGAACCGCCTACCAAACTTGAAAAAGTTCAAAAATCCTCCTGTAATTTTTGAAACTTTCCTCCCCCACCAAGCTTTTTTTCACGTATGCTTCCTCCCCCAAGAATTTTTTACATTGAGACCCCAAAGGAAACTTTCCTCGATCAGCTCACGCATGAGAGGTAAAAAGTTCACCACCATGTGGGATAGCCATGACAAATTAAGCTGCCGACACTCACTAACTGCAATGAATTAAAAGTGACCTAATCTTGCACTAATCAATAATAATCAACGTTGGATTAAGTTTTTTAAGTTACTTTTTTTTCTTGAAGCTTAATCTGACGAATTAATATTATTTAGATTAATGCCAAATTAGAGTGCTAACTCACTGGGGGCTAATGATTGAGAGGGGTTGGGGTTTTTTAGTAAATATGAGGAACCTGAATTTGTGAGAGAGTGCAGGGAGTTGGATTTGTTATCAAGTGTCTCATCCAATGACAAAAAAGATATGCATGTCCATAGGAGGTACCTCTTACCAGAACATATCCTATATCTAGATTTTATATTTGGACATATTAATGTGCAAAAGATAAAAAAAAGTTATATGAAAAAGTGGAATGTTTTTTAACTTTTGCACATTGATATATCCAAATATGGAAGTGTCCCTCACTATAATTTGAGGGAATATATATAGTGCTTTTTACGTGCGCACATGCTCATCGAAGCAATTTTGAAAATAGTCTTGTGGGTTGATCTAAGGCTACAACAATTCATAAACGGATTAAGAAGGAGGTTTGGCATCTAGTTCTCACTAAATTGTCTCTTTGCCCACTGTGATCGGGTCGATTGTGCCCTTTTGATGGTTGATCAAATCCCATATGAGTTCACAAACTCCAAAATTTTATGAACAGTAGGATCTGTTCAAACAATCATGTGTTACTGTATATACTAATGTGGCTTACTAATGATGTAGGGTTGCGCTTACATGTGCTATGATTCCACATTGTGGGTGGTTTATGTGACCTCGCCGATGTCACTGAGACTTCATATGCTCACATCATCTTACTGGTGTCATAATAATGGTAGCAAACCACACCCTTTCTTCTCTTGAGAGGCGCCTTTTTTTTTAATTCCTTTTTTCTCTTTATTCTCTCTCCCCTTCTTCCTCCCTTATAATTGGCAACTAGGGAAGAATTGTAGTAGGGTACAACATCTTTGTAAAACCCAATTGCGTGGAATGGGCGGAACCAGAATGGCCAGTATAGGCCATGATCCCCCAAAATTTTAAAAATCTCTTTAAATTTTTCAATATTTTTTTGATTTTTTTATATATGGTCCATCTGATTTTTTTTTTGAAAAAAACCCTATATGTTTTGAAAACTACAATAATTTTTTTATGTGGCCTTTCCAAAATTTTTTTCAAGAGAGTGGCCCCTCGTGGCAAGTAGTCATTTCCCCATTCAGGACGACTCACACTCTTGTGACAAGTTGCTCTTTTCCACTCTTGGGACAATTCACTCTCTACTTTAGGTGGACCTTTTTCCGGTGCTCTTCCACCAGTAGTAGATAGTCATTTTCTTCCTTTTTTTAGATGGCACTCGCTTTACACAACGTATATCTTTCCTAAACACAAACTTGAGATATGAAAGTTTGGTAGCAAATGTTATGAACTGATCCAATATACCAAAAACTGCATGATTGATGGTCAAATCAAGCCATAGTTACTTAATTTGCTTGGTGTGCTTTCGAGTTTTCGCACTATTTGAATCGAACAAATCACTATTCGATTTGGTTGATTCAAAGCTATTGAAAACCCTTAGTTCACATCAATTTAGTGAATAAGAAAAATGAAAAGTAACCCCATGAAACGAAGACAACGATGGAGAAGAAGATGAAAAGGTTGAGAGAGCATTGGACACTTGCTCTTTTACCATTGGTTATTTGCTTTTATGTTGTGGGATAATGGGATGAAATGCACTACTCTATGTTTCTTTTCATTTTCTCTCTCTTTGATTTGACTTGGTTGGGATAGTTGGATGGTAATTTAATGGATTGTCCTTATCCTACTTCCTCTTGACTTGACTAAAGGAGAGGTTCTCTCCAAAGAATATGGTAAGCACTTGAGATGAGAGGCTAGTGTAGCCTATGAGCCTATCATAAAAAAAAGATTCAAACCCACTAAAATGAGTGCCTTTCTCTTTTTATGGGTGGGTCCACAAAAAGATTAATCCTTAAAATCTCTAGAAGCCAAACATTATATTTTACACTACTTCATTGAATTACAAAAATAGAAATAATTATCTCCTTTAAGTCGGGATTATGGTTTGTTAGGACTTTTGTATGTTGGCTAATTCATGGGTTGAACAACACTCTGGGTTCAATGAGCTTTAATTTTTCTTTATTTCTTTTAAAATGGACTGTGGCATGAGTCATTGGATGCACTAAAGTAAAGATATCAAAGAAAGAATGCAAATTCAAGTATTTTAAAGTGATTATCTAAGGACAACATGGATTAAAAGGGTCATATCTCACAAACTAAATATCGGATCAGGGTTACTACTTACCATTGTAACGATATTTTCGAGTAGATATCGGTCAGCTCCAAGATTGCGTTAACAGTGTCTGAAACAACAAAGTTATGGCCTCAATGTCACAACCCGAGCCCAAGAAACCGGGGATTAGGATCTACCCAATCAGGGACACACGTACTCCCGTGTACCTACACCTAAACCTAATCTAGATGTACATACACAAGGGAACATTTACACGTGCAATCACATTGTATGCGGAAGCTGTAAGTATCATTACATTATTCTACATCAAAAGAACTAGAGAAGAAGACAAGAATATATGAGCAAAATAATATATACAATATATACATTGGAGTCACAAGTACAATACAAAACAAAAGGAGAGACAATGATATGAAATGAAATCAAGATGCACAAGAGCACTGACGAGCTGCTCTCCGGAGTCGATTACTCATTCCCACTCATCTAGCCTGGGAAGGGTCCCCACGATCTCTTCCCAAGTCTGACCGACCTTCGTAGGATCGGAGATGGAATCTGAGCCTCGAACACCAAGAACAACAAGTGAGTACAACGACTCAGCAAAAGATAAGCAATCTATAGGTAATACACGTTGTATCTAACAAGAATTCATTACAAGTGGATTTAATAGAGGTCATGTTAGTATACTAGGCAATCATGTAAATGAATAAAACATGCCAGTGCGAATCAATAACAAAAGACTGAACTAGGTGGCTACTACATTTTACCCATTCTCCTTATGAGGAGCAATCGGTAGTGAAAACACCATCGACCAAATGGGTCTCGGTTTCCTAGGATCTAGAATCCCCAAGAAGGTAGCACATTGCAGCGGCAACAATCAGTAATACACTGAATGTCAACCCCGTCGGGTATCGTAAGGCGGAGGCTGAGTAAAGCCAGACATCTTTACCAATTAGTCATTTATCAATCAGTGAGAGCGATGCTTACGAAAAGAATCGTTTAACAATCAATCTGTAGCAATTCAATCAATCTCAGTAACAATATCACTTCACGATACAATAACCATAAGGAGAATACAATGCACAATCAGATTTGACAATAGAGAGCAATCACCGAATTCCAATATGCTATGCAATTCAATTTAACAGAGTCAAGGTAATGTTACTAACCAATCCTAAGGTAGTTATCCACTGTCACTAACCGTGCATGATGATGTAGTTTTAAGGTGTCCGATACACGGTTGTTTTTTCTTTGGTGTCTCATGGTACAGAAAAGTATATTGAAGTCCCTTAAACCAACACCCATGGGGAGGTGCTTAACAAGTGGATACACTCATGAATAAATCTCAGCCCTCAAGACTATTCATGATATGCCCATAGTCAATTAATAGGGTGGTCCCTTCTTAGGTCTCCAAGTAGTCTATGGTCAGTCAAGGAAGTCATTTCCATGAAGTTCCTACAGTCCTGCACGGTGTTTACCCAACCGGTCGCTGAGGTGTCCGACCGGTCGGGCACCCTCTAGAATCGAAATTTGACCGGTCGAGGCTTCAGGACTGACCAGTCGGCCCTAAAGCAAAGGGATACGAATAGAAGCAGTTTAAAACAGAGTTCTCTATTACAAATGAAGGCACAAATACAAAAGGGGCTATTATACCATGCATACACTAAGCATAAATGAAGTAAATCATAGCCATCATGGTGTACCAACATGAATCATCCTATAGTTGCTTATACTTGCCTTAAAACGATGATTACCAAGCTTTCACATATTTCCAGACTTGAATCACGCAGAACTGGTGGAGAGCATCATGGCTGGACCCTACTGACAAGAGGCGACGAGGAACGAAGAACGAAGAACGAACGAAGAAGAAGGAAGAAAGAAGAAAGAGGAAGAGAGAAAACAAAAACGCATAAGGATGAACAGGTGAACGGATATATATATGTATAGTTTAGCTAGTTGCAACCAGGTTCAAAAGTTATACAAATTACAATTCGAATCAAATGGACACTTAAACACATCAAATGACTCCGAATGCTCTCGGGGCAGTTACAACAATTGACAAGCACGATGAAATACACACGATGACATCAGGATGATATCAAAACGACGACCTCGGACAAATAAGAAAATTATGAAAAGGGTCTGAAGCTACCTAATACAGGTTAAACTCAACCCAACTACCCAACCAAAACCTCAAACATCACTCAGAGAAGGTCAAACACGACGACCTAACAGTAATCTCTAGCAAGACACTAATCACGTAATTAAACAACCTCTAACTTGCTCATTTGGGGTCGGGGTGTTACATCCTCCCCCACTAAGACTTATTCAATCCTCTGAATGATAACTAACATACCTGCGTGAAGAGTTCAAGGTACTGGCGAGCTATTTGTTCTTCAAGTTCCCATGTGGCTTCTTCTGAACCGTGATGTTCCCAGAGGACCTTGAACCAACGAATTATTCTTGTTCACAGGAACTACTCTCTCGTAGCCACAATACAAAATGAACGCTCAACGTATGATGCATTCGGCTAAATCTGCACATCGTTATACCGAATGGCATGGGTAGGGTCTCGAACGTATTTTGTAACATTGACACATGAAATACATCGTGAACTCCTCAGAACTCCACAGGAAGCATTAATCTGTACGCCACATCACCAATCTGGCTTTTGATTTCAAATGGGCCAACGAACCTTGGAGCTAACTTACCCTTCTGACCAAACCAAATGGTACCTTTCATGGGGGAAACTTTTAGGAACACCCAGTCTCCAGCCTGAAACTCCAAGGGCTTCCTTCGTGTATCCGCATAACTTTTTTGTCTAGACCGGGTAACCTTCAAATTCTCGATTACCTTTTGTACTTTCTCTACGGTTTCCACAATAATCGTCAGGCTATGAAAACTTCTAGTCCCCACTTCTTCCTAACACAGTGGACTTCTACATTTCCGGCCATATAAGGCTTCATACGGAGCCATCCCAATACTCTCGTGGAAACTTTTATTATATGCAAACTCATACAATGAAAGATGCTGATCCTACTCTTTCTCAAAATTAAGAACACTGGCCCATAACATATCTTATAAAGTTTGGATGGTGTGTTCTGATTGACCGTCTGTTTGTGGGTGATATGCAGTACTAAAACTTAACTTCGTACCCATAGCCTTTTGAAAAGCCTTCCAAAAAGAAGAGACGAAATGGCTATCTTTTTTGCCATTTCTGAAAATGCCATTCCTCTCTTGAAGGGAAGAAAATAAGCTGACTTTGTCAATCTATCTACAATCACCCAAATAGCATTATTCTTCCTACTCGTTGGAGGGAACCCTGAAACAAAATCTATCGTAATGTGTTCCCACTTCCATTATCGTATGTGCAATAAGTGTAGTGATCTTGGGGGTCTCTGATGATCATCTTTCACTTTCTGACATGTGAGGTATCTCGTGACGAATCCCGCAATTTCTCTTTTCATGTTATTTCACCAAAAGTGATCCTTTAAGCTCCTATACATCTTCGTACTCCCGGGATGCATTGCATAACGGGTATAATGGGCTTCTGCAATCAAACTCTCTTTTAGATCCCCAACTGCTGGTACGTACAAGCGAGATCGAAAGTAAAGGAAACCATTCTCCAATCGAAAATCTAGTCGAGTTCCAATCTGATCCTTGATTCGTACTAGTTGTTGGTCTTCGACTTGTCTGTCTTCAATCTGCTGGATGATCTCAGGTTGAAATGTAACCGTACTAGCCAGCATTATAATATCACCTAACATGGTCACCTGTATCGGTCTGTCATTGGCATCTCTATAAAGAAACAGCACTGAGCTTCCGACAGCACTGAGATGTTCTGCTTTCTTACTAAGTGCATCAGTCACCACGTTCCCCTTTCCCAGATGATACTTAATTGGGAAATCATAATCCTTAATAAATTCCAACCACCTGCGCTGTCTCATATTCAAATCAGGCTGCTGAAACAAATATTGCAAATTGTGATGAACAAAATGTACCTCGAACTTTTCTCTATACAGATAGTGTCTCCATAGCTTCAAAGCAAATACAACTGCTACTAGTTCCAAATCATAAGTAATGTAGTTCTTATCATGCTCTTTTAGTTGTTGAGATCCAAAAGCGATGACCTTACCATGTTGCATCAAAACACATCCCAATCCCACTCCTGACACATCGAAATAAATAACAAATCTTTCACCTCCATCTGGAAAAACAAGAATAGGGGCAGTCGTCAACTTCTCCTTTAAAATCTAGAAACTGGCTTCACAATCACCTGTCCAAGTAAATGACATATTCTTCTGAGTTAGCTTCGTCAAAGGGGCAGATATCTTGGCGAAATCCTGAATAAATCGTTTGTAATATCCCGCAAGTCCTAGAAAACTTTGTAGTTCGGTCACTAATGTTGGCCTTGGCCAATTAACAACTGCATCAACTTTTGAAGGATCCATGTTAACCCTTCTCTTGAGATAATACGACCAAGGAATGCCACCTGCTCAAGCCAAAAGTCGCATTTCGACAACTTGGCATACAAACGATGTTCCCTCAATAACTGCAGGGCTTTCCTCAACTAATCTGAATGCTCCTCTACGGTCTTTGAATAGATTAAGATATCATCAATGAAAATAACCACAAAATGATCTAAGAAAAGACCAAAGATACAATTCATCAAAGCTATAAAAGTAGCAGGTGCATTGGTCAACCTAAAAGGTATCACTAGGAATTCAAAATGACCATACCACATTCTAAAGGCAGTTTTTGGCATATCCTCTTCCTTGACTCATAGTTGGTGTTAGCCTGATCTCAAATCAATCTTAGAGAAATACGCTGCACGTTGGAGTTAATCAAATAACTCATCAATATGCGACAAAGGATACTTGTTCTTGATCGTGACCTTGTTTAGCTGCCTATAGTCAATACACATATGACGTGTGCCATTTTTCTTCTTCACAAATAGCACTGGTACACCCTAGGGTGACACACTCGAACGTATGAAACCCTTATCCATAAGTTCTTGTAGTTGCTTCTTCAATTCCAACAATTCAGCAAGAGCCATACGATAGGGAGCTTTATTGATAGATGCTGCTCCGGGCACGAGTTCAATAGAAAATTCCACTTCGCGAAGGGGAGGTAGCTTGGTACTTCTTCTAGAAACACATCCGGGAACTCTCATACCACTGCAATCTCGTCAAGCTTCTTTGGCTCCTTCTTCTCTGATACAAAGGCAATGAAGCCTTCACACCCTTTGCGTATCATTCGCTCTGCCTTGAATGGAGATATCACACGCCTAGGGTAATCTTTCTGGCGTCCCGCAAAGCGAAACCCATTCCTGAGGTCAAAGTAAATCATCCTGTTGTAATAATTGACACAGGCATGATACTTCGCCAACCAATCCATCCCAAGGATGACGTCAAAATCTAACATCGGCAACAAAATCAAATCAACCAGAAGTTGATGACCTTCTATCTTTACCTCACACTAGGGGTAGAAGACACTACACTCCACTCTCTTACCTACAGGAGTGGACACAACCAACACATATGATAATGGCTGAGGTGGCTTTCGTAGCTGCATAGCAAAGTGAGGTGCTACGTATGAATGCGTAGACCCTAAATCAAATAAAGCTTGGGCTTCCCCATTCTCAATCAAAAGAGTACCTTCCACTACCGCCGTATCTTCTGCACTCTCATGTGTTGCAGCATATGCTCGGGTAGTCTGGCACTAAGGTTTTTGGCTTGGATACGATTGCTGAGGTTTACTTTGTGTTACAGAAACTGAAGATTGAGTCTGCTAGGGCATCTTAGCCTTAAGACACTGGGCCACCTTGTATTCCATAGATCCACATCCTAGACAAGCTCCTGTCCTTTCCCAACATTGCTTTGTCTTATGTGACCAGCCTTCACAATAGCCACATGTTCATGTGATCTAACTAACAGTCTTTTGTCCGCCCTTCATCTTCTTTGGTGGTTGTCCTTTCACACCAAATGAGGCATTTCTCTTGGCATCTATGGCTCTTCTTTCTCGGGCATTGGCTTCTACAGTATAAGCTCGGTCTACAGCATCATCGAATGTAGCACGCCACTGGAATGCCGTCACGTGATCTTTGTATAAGGGGTTTAGACCTTAGATGAATCTATTCACCTTCTTTTCTTCTGTGTTAATCATATCTTCGGCATACTGAGATAACTATGTGAAAGTATATACATAATCTGCTACTAACATTTAATGCTGTTGCAAGGCCAAGAACTCAGCTGCCTTAGCTCTCCGCACATGGGCTGGGATGAATTTCCTTTTAAAGTACTTTTTGAAAGTCTCCCACACTGTTGGGCCGGCATTTCCTTATAACGAGACTTCACGCTCTTCCACCACGTATTGACCACCCTTCGGAACATATGGCAGTAAGCAGGACCTTCTGTTTATTAGTGCAGACCACTGTATCAAACAAGTCTTCAGTGTGCTCCAACCATTCATGAGCCTGCAATGCATCCTCTTTGTTAAAGAATTCTATAGCTCCTTGTTTCCTAAACTTCTCATATAATGCGTTGGGATTCATTTCCTTTAATTGCAACACTACTTGTTGTTCCACATGAGGCTGCTGAGATGCTTGGCTTTGTCGTTCTGTAATGGAAGCGACTTGTGCTTGTAAAGATTGTAGGACTTGCACTTGTGCCTACATCGCATAGGATTGCGCTTGAATAGCTTACAACATTGACATCAGACGATCTTCATTAGCCAGTAGAGTGGGAGCTGATTCATTAGTTCCTACTACGGGGAACATATTAACCTCATGGTTATTATTTGTACCCAATTCAGATGCCATGACCTGCAAAAGTAAAGCATCAAGACAAATATACACAATAATCCCCAAAACAATTCCTGAAAGGAAACAAGTCGAATAGTAGATATTTTCACAAGTCCAACGTGTCCTCACCACGTTCCTACATGCCTACATGCTTTAAAACATGCTCTGATACCATACAATACGTATGTCAAAACCCAGGCCCAAGAAATCGGGGATTAGGATCTACCCAATCAGGGATACACGTACTCCCGTGTACCTGCACCTAAACCTGATCTAGGTGCACATACACAAGGGAATATTCACACGCGCAATCACATTGTGCGCAAAAGATGTAAGTATCATTACATTATTCTACATCAAAAGAACTAGAGAAGAAGACAAGAATATAAGTAAAATGATATATACAGTATATACATTCGAGTCACAAGTACAATACAAAACAAAAGGAGAGACAATGATATGAAATGAAATCAAGATGCACAAGAGCACTGACGAGCCGCTCTCCGGAGTCGATTACTCATTCCCACTCATCTAGCCTGGGAAGGGTCCCCACTATCTCTTCCCAAGTCTGACCGACCTTCGTAGGATCGGAGATGAAATCTGAGCCTCGAACATCAAGAACAACGAGTGAGTACAACGACTCAGCAAAAGATAAGCAATCTATAGGTAACACGTGTTGTATCTAACAAGAATTCATTACAAGTGGATTTAATGGAGGTCATGTTAGTATACTAGGCAATCATGTAAATGAATAAAACATGCCAGTGCGAATCAATAACAAAAGACTGAACTAGGTGGCTATTACATTTTACCCATTCTCCTTATAAAGAGCAATCGGTAGTGAAAACACCATCGGCCAAATGGGTCTCGGTTTCCTAAGGTCTAGAATCCCCAAGAAGGTAGCACATTGCAGCGGCAATAATCAGTAATATGCTGAATGTTAACCCCGTCGGGTATCGTAAGGCGGAGGCTGAGTAAAGCCAGACATCTTTACCAATTAGTCATTTATCAATCAGTGAGAACGATGCTTATGAAAAGAATCGTTTAACAATCAATCTGTAGTAAATCAATCAATCTCAATAACAATATCACTTCACGATACAATAACCATAAGGAGAATACAATACACAATCAGATTTGACAATACAGAGCAATCACCGAATTCCAATATGCTATGCAATTCAATTTAACAGAGTCAAGGTAATGTTACTAACCAATCCTAAGGTAGTTATCCACTGTCACTAACCGTGCATGATGATGTAGTTTTAAGGTGTTCGATACACGGTTGTTCTTCCTTTGGTGTCTCATGGTACAGAAAAGTATATCGAAGTCCCTTAAACCAACACCCATGGGGAGGTGCTTAACAAGTGGATAACACTCATGAATAAATCTCAGCCCTTAAGACTATTCATGATATGCCCATAGTCAATCAATAGGGTGGTCCCTTCTTAGTTCTCCAAGTAGTCTATGGTCAGTCAAGGAAGTCATTTCCATGAAGTTCCTACAGTCCTACACGGTGTTTACCCAACCGATTGCTGAGGTGTTCGACCGGTCGGGCACCCTCTAGAACCGAAATTCGACTGGTCGGGGCTTCAGGACCGACCAGTCAGCCCTAAAGCAAGGGGATACGAATAGAAGCAGTTTAAAACAAAATTCTCTATTACAAATGAAGGCACAAACACAAAAAGGGGCTGTTATACCATGCATACACTAAGCATAAATGAAGTAAATTATAGCCATCATGGTATACCAACATGTATCATCCAATAGTTGCTTATACTTGCCTTAAAACGATGATTACCAAGCTTTCACATATTTCCAGACTCGAATCACGCAGAACTGGCGGAGAGCATCATGGCTGGACCCTACTGACAAGAGGCGACGAGGAACGAAGAATGAAGAACGAACGAAGAAGAAGGAAGAAAGAAGAAAAAGGAAGAGAGAAAACAGAAACGCATAAGGATGAACAGGTGAACGGATATATATATGTTTAGTTTAGCCAGTTGCAACCAGGTTCAAAAATTATACATTACAATTCGAATCAAATGGACACTTAAACACATCAAATGACTCTTGATGCTCTCGGGGCAGTTACAACAATTGACAAGCACGATGAAAGACACATGATGACATCAGGATGATATCAAAACAACGACCTTGGACAAATAAGAAATTATGAACATGTCTGAAGCTACCTAATACAGGTTAAACTTAACCAAACTTCCCAACCAAGACCTCAAACATCACTCAGAGAAGGTCAAACACGATGACCTAACAGTAACCTCTAGCAAGACACTAATCACGCAATTAAACAATCTCTAAGCTGCTCATTTGGGGTCGGAGTGTTACACTCAAAAGGTTTGCAAAAATTGTATTATCCGTAGTTACAAAACTTCCAACACACGAAAAATATAAAACTGTCATTACGAGAAAACCTTTTCTGTTTGTGTTATAATTAGTAATTTCAGCTCTACAATTATTATTATTTTGAGGCACAAATATTTAGCTATTTAAAGGGTGTCTCTCTCAACCCTAAGGCATCTATCTCCCTATTCTAAGTTGAAAATATACATTGGAGATATCCTTCTTCTCTAAAGTAGCCATTGTGGAGATTGTGTTGAAGCCTTGTACCAGAGAATATTGCTTCTACATCTCTTATAGAAGATTGTCTTCTCTCTTGTAGAAGATTTTTTTGTCTTGAGTAGCTTCAAAGGGTGTTGGATCAAGCACGAAGAACAATGAACAGCGAGGAGTCGTGACAACAGGGATTAATCTGCAAAAAGAACTATTGTCTTTAGGTTGAGTTACAACTGGAAAAGGGTTGGTGAGTATATATTGTAATCACTCGTTATTAGTGCTTGGTTTTTATTAGTTAAAGGAGGACTCGTGGTTTTTTCCTGAGTAAGGTTATCCACGTAAAAATCGACATGTCTTCTTCTTATGGTGTGTGATTGATTTATTTGCTAGTTCTTTTATTCTTCCGCTATATATATTTTGAACTGCAATATAGAAATCTGGATCTGGGACATTTTTCAATTGGTATCAGAGCAAGTCACACTAAGTTACTATGTGTTAATCTATTGGGATTTCTAGAATGGATTTCAATTGAAAAGGCACATCTACAACTAAGCCATCGTTGCTAAAAAATAAAAAACCCTAGCTTGATTATTCAAAAATATGAGAAAAATTTTATAAAGAAAAATCCTAGATCTATTCAATGCTTTGAATGCAAAAGGTTGAGCATATTGCTTCTAAATGTACAAATAGAAAGCTGAAGAGATGTCGTAAAATTATTATAGCAAAGTGGAATGGTGATTCTAACGATACTGAAAATCCACTTCTTAACACCACTAGTTCCAAGTTTGTTGTGTTAATGGCGAGATCTCCACATGGCAGATCTAACAATATTTCTAATGATGAAGTGTTAGATGATGAATGCGATTTGGAAGTAGAGTATAGGATATTACTGAAGTAATGCAATCGGATGTCAAGCATTAATAAGAAGTTGACACTCAAGCTGAAAGCCACGGAATCACAAAATTCATCACTAACATCTGAATTGGAAGATGTACGGCAAAGGTAAACCAATTAGAAACTCAGCGTGCTACCTTTTCTGATAAATTAAATGATGCAAATGTCAAAAAGGACTTGCTTTCAAAGCATGCTGAGAAGGTTGAAAAAGAATTGCAAACTGTTAAGAGTAAAGTAGAAGCTGAAAATGATGATTTAATTAAATGAAAATTTAAAGATGGTTTACACGGAGTTAGAATCTACCAAAGACAAAGTAAAGCGCATGAACATTGGATCCATGATGCTTGATGAAATTCTATGTAGCCAAAAGAAAGATTTTTAAAAAACTAGCATTGGCAATGAACGTGGAGCTTCAACGTCCAAAAACAAAGGTAAATATGTTTTTGTTAAAGGCATCACTGTGGTTTCTATGGCATCTACTACTTCACATGCAGCACAAGTAAATCATGTTAGAAGTACATCCAAGAAAAATATATCACATCTTAAATCTACATCTACATGTCATCATTATGGAATCAAAGAATACATTCCACCTACTTGCAATAAGCTGAGAAATTTACCGAGAAACAAGCAATGGAAGAAGCAATTGTCCCCATTGAAGATCAAGATTAGAGCCATATAGGTCAGGAAATTTGACTTACCCATTGATTTGGTACACACTGCACTGAAAGCTTTAAATTCGCAAGTGTGGGTGCCAGAATCTAAAATCCCCTGTTCAAGATGGTCAAACTCCCACCCCTAGTATTGAAAAGAAGATGAAATTAAGGGGAAGTCAAAATTAAGGAGGAGCTACTAGATCCTAATTGACAAATTGTTGCATGCTAATCATTCTGTGTCAATTATTGAGAAAAGGGGGACATACACAGGAGGAGATCGAGACAGAGAAAGATTATATGCTAAAGGTAAAAATTTTTTTGATGCAAATATTCAGTATATTTTTTGTTTTATTTTTGGTAGAATATTTGTCAAGTCTATGAAGTTTTGTCCATGAATTACCAGAGGGGAGATTGTTAGGATTTTTGTATGTTGGCTAATTCATGGGTTGGACAAAACTCTAGATCCATTTAGTTGTAATTTTTTATTTCTTTTAGAATGGATTGTGGTATAAGTCACTAGGTACACTAAAGTGAAGAAATCAAAGAAAGAATGCAAATTCAAGTATTTTGAAGTAATTGTCTAAGGACAATATAAATTAAAAAGGTTATATTTCACAAACCGAATATGGCTTAGAGCTAGCTACCTACCGTTTGAAAGATATTTTTGAGTAGATATTCGTAGGTTTCAATATTACATCAATTGGATCTGAAGTGACAAAATTATGGCCTTAAGAAGCTTACAGAAATTGTGCTATCCATAATTACGAAACTTCCATCCCACGAAAATTATGAAATTGCAATTGCTCGAAAACCTTTCCTATTTGTGTTAGAATTAGTAATTTCAATTCTACAATGATTATTATTTTGAGGCACAAATTGTAGGCTATTTAAAGGGTGTTTCTCTCAACCATAAGGCATCTGTCTCCCTATTCTAAGTTAAGAATACACATTAGAGATATCCTTCTTCTCTAGAGTAACTATTGTAGAGATTGTGTTGAAACTTTGTGTTAGAGAATATTGCTTTTACAACTCTAATAGAAGATTGTCTTCTCTCTTATAGAAGATTTGTTTGTCTTGAGTGGCTTTAAGACATGTTGGATCAACAGTGAAGAGCAGTGAACGGTGAGGAGTCACGACAAGAGGATTAATGTGCAAGAAGAACTAGAGTCCTTAGGTTGAATTAGAACTGGGAAAGGTTCTGTGAGTATATATAGCAATTGCTCGTTATTAGTGCTTGGCTTTTATTGATCCAAGGAGGACTCGTGGTTTTTCCTGAGTAGAGTTTCCACGTAAAAATCTGCGTATCTTCTTCTTGTGGTGTGTAATTGATTTATTTGTTAGTTCTTTTTTATTGATTTGCTAGTTCTTTTATTCTTCCGATATATATATTTTGAACTACAATCTAAAAATCCGAATCTGGGACATTCTTTCATGGTTTAATTTAGAATTATGGCCTATATATAAAATCAAATGCCTGAAAATATTTCTTTCAAAAGTGAATTAGTGGCGGGCCAAATTTTTTAAAAAAAAATCAAAGTTTATGCCACCATTAAAATAATTAATATGTAAAACATAGAATTTCACCATATAATTTTACCCATTTATTCTCTTGTAGTTTAGTCATATGAACAATAATGATAAATCTAATGATGGATTTTACTTAAATTAAACTAAAATTTAAGCTGTAAGTTACATGAAGGAGATGATGAGTAGTTAAGATTTCTTAAATTGGCACTAATGATAATCTAAAAAAAGTGACATTTTAATGCAAAATGAATAGGGATCTCTTGAAATTTTCTCTAATAATATCAAATTAGTACACCAAATTCATCAAATTCAAATTGCAAACCAAATGAATTAAAAAACGAATTAAGTAAGCCTACTCCATCGAATTTTCCATTTGAGGTAACGGTTCCCGAACTACAAACTCAAATGCGAATTATACGAATTGCAAATTAGGTAACTATGAGTCCACCCTTAATAAAGCCCATTCAAAATGCTAAGCACTCACGTTCATGGACACATGAATGCTATTATATATCCACATATAAATCAAGAGTTCGGATCCTCTATCGTAATTAGTGCATGCTGACTACCAGTGGATCTATCACACTTCACCACATGGATCTGACACAGTTCACCACATATTCCATGTAGTAAATCTTAAAATTAGATGCTTTGTGTCGATGTGATGGACTGTGATTGGTTCACTTATAATCAAGTACAGTAAATAATCATAACTGATTAATCAATTTACGTCATTGCCCCAGTTAGAATTTATAAAATACTGAATATGTGATCACCTTTCTTTAATTCCCTCTTGTTTTGGAAAAGGGAGGAATCAATAATACAGCGGGCTTTAGGTGTAACAACCGGTTTGAAATTTTAGATAGATGACCCGCTCAACAGGGGCGGAACCAAGAGTCCTTCCTGTTAGGCAACTCTCTAGAAATTTTTTTTGGTTTAGGAAAGATCTACGTTGAGTAGAGTGAGTGCCATCCAAAAAAGGAGGAAATGACTATATATTGCCAGAGGAAAAGCACTGCAAAGAGGTCCACCTAAAGTATAGTGTGAACTGTCCCAAGAGTGGAAAGAGCTAATTGTCACAAGAGTGTGAGTCATCCAAAATTGGGAAATGACTGCTTGCCACTAAGGTGAAAACTGCCAATGACGTTGGTTGCAATGTGGTGGTCTATTAAAGTCATAAATAAAATAGGATTTTATTTGATGCATTTTAACAGTCCTAGAGATTTTGAAGTATTGGTTAGGTCCATAACAATCACACTTAATAAAAAGAACAACTACAACAAAAGGAAAAAAAGAATACTCTAATTGGTCAAAATTGAATCCATTTGGGACACTTTTGGCTTTTTATAAAGATTTTCTAAATTCACAATAATAGGACTAGGACTCATTGTTTGAGACACTTGAAAATTTTTATTATTCTATTCTTGGGATTTATTGAATAATTTGATGGTAAGGTTGCTCCAGTGAAAATTTTGAGGCAGCCATACATAAGTAGAACCTTGAAGTTGAGAGGTTATCCAAACATTGTAATGGCAAGGTTATGAAAACTTTCAAGAAGGGCATTTTGCCAATCTAAAACCCAATTTCCAAGATGATTCCACAAATAAAGTGTACAAAATGCCAATTCCCAAACCAAATCCAAGTAAGCTGGACTCAAGCGAACTGGTCCAATGGCAAGTTTAGCATGGAGAAAGTGCCCAAGCTCAATCAAAGGGACCAAAGAAGTCAAGAGAAGGAAAGCCTGTTAGATCTAATAGGATTTGCAATAAAACATCAAACCTAAGGATCTAGATTTATGCATTAAACAATATATGATCTCAAAGAAAATAAATACGTTCCTTGGGTCATACTCTTGATGATGAGTAAATCGTGATTCAAATTGGGGTATGGATTCCAAATATTCATGGACACGTTTCATGGGTTTAAATAAAAACAACTCAAAGAATGTAAAACCCAATAAATGTGACATAAAATAAAATCGAATCTCGTTAATAAATAATCAAGACCCTTGAAAAAAATTATTAATTTTAAAATTACATCATATATATAAGCATGAAAATTATAGTAATTATAGAATGCTATATGATTCTCAATCACTGGTTATCATGCCTTATCATGTGCATGATTTCATCCTATACGATGGTTACTTAAATGGTAAAGTGCTACTGATGCAAAGTAATATGAGATGGTCAAACAAGATTTCTTAATTGATTGGGCTTACTAAAATTGAATCCAAGGTATATTTAGAAAGACGAAAAAACTAAAAGGGGAAAGCATCTTAAATTAGTGGGTTGAAACTGTGGGCCCCAAAAGTATTAGACTTGTGATCATGAGGACAACATACGTCCAACAAAGCCTAAAAGCTTCGATGCACAATCCCTTCAAGGACATGATTTGTGTTTTATTTCATTTTAAAATTTTTAATTTTCTCGAAAGCACATCAAGAGGTGATAAATTTGAAAATACTTAAAAAACCAAAATTGCAGGAGTTTTAACTCCCAATACTTGCACCTAGGCTGTTGGGATATGATTTCTAATTTACTTTAGATTTCTTTCTAACTTGCATTTTCATTTAAATGTTGGATATCATGGGTGGTGGCCCACATGACCACCACTCACTTGATTTATTCAAAATGTATGTCTTCCCATTAAAGCCACGTTCCTGGAAACTCTCCAGTCGTGCGATAATGGAAAGCTTTCCGTTGATGGGGAGGAAAGCATTAACAAAGTCTATAAAAGGCTTGGGAACTCTCTCATCTTCATACATACAATTACTGCTTGGCATACCCATCAATCGGCAGGCATTACGAGAAGACTGAGAGAGTTAAAAGTTGCGGATCTCTTCTCCGTTTCGCGATGGATTCAGGTATGCCCAATATTGGTTGTCTTTCATAATATAAATCAATCCGTCAGAATGCAAATCTAATCCGTTAAAGTTTTTCCTAAGGGGCCATTTTAGCTTACAATTGGTATCAGAGCCATGGATTTCCATTGATAGGGTTGGATTTGCATCAAGGGGGTTTACAGTTTATAAAAAAAAATTTTGTTGCCGCCGGGAACCAGCCGGAGACATTTTCGGCCGGCGCCGTGGGAGCGCCGGCAGTCCGCTGCGGCCGAGGTTGTCGGCGTCGGAGGTGGAACGATCCGGTAAAAGGGCAATCGGTTTTAACCGATTGCCCCTGTTTTCGGGAAGAAGAAGAAGTGGTGTCGGGTCAGGTCTAAAGTCGTTTGGACCTGACCCGACCCGACCCGGTTAGGTTTATTAAAGAAAAAGGAACTGGGTTAACGGATCCAACCCAACCCGACCCGACTGATCCGGCCTGTGTTCTGTGTGGTCAGGTCAGTTCGACCCGACCTGACCTGACCTGAATTAGACTCGGTCCATTTTTATAAGGACAGGTCAGTTTGACCTGACCCGACCCGACCCGAACGGACCCGGTTCATTTCTATAAGGCCAGGTCAGATCGACCTGGCCTGATCCGACCAGATTCAGTTAATAAATAAATAAATGGACTGGGCTTTTACTTGTACCCGAATTGACTGGACTGAACAGTCCAAATTACTGACCTGGGTCTAACTCGACCCACTGGCCTGGCCTAGTTTGAATAAATTATTATTAATTTTTGATATTTATGTGATTTGAATAATTAGGTCATTATGAAAGTGATCTGCTCCGATCAAAACCGTCCAATTGATGCATTTAAATGCACCGATCATTCTGATAGGACTGAATAATTTAAATATCATCAGATCAAGGCCAGATCAAGGAAAAATGAACGATCGAAATCGTATTTTGATCATTTTGGATACATATGATATCGGATTTTCGATCCGTTTCTTTCGTTGTGTCCCTTATAATGAGATCTATCATATTACTAAATTTAATTCCTAATTGAATGTTTCAATATTGATAACATGCATGTTTCACTCATTCAAATTCATGTTTCCGCTTATCGTTTACATGATCCATGTTATTTTTTGAGTTATATTTGTCACATGCATGCATGCTTGATGACTAAATTAGTACAAATTTCAAACTTATGATAGATTGATTAAAGAAAAATTATTATTGTGATATCAATGGTCTGATTAATTTTCATCTGGACAACTGACTTTAGGGAATCTCATTTTCACAATAATATAATAATTGTTAAAGTTAGGTTTTCCCTAAATGTTTAGATTTAACAATATTAAATGCTCAATTAAATTAGAAATAGAGCATCAGAATCGTTTAAATCATAAGAAGACTAAAAATTAGTGTCATAGGTTTCAATTATGAGTTAACTAGGCAGTCACTAAAGTGGCCCAGTTATGATGAAACTCATGTTTTAATTATTGAATTAGAGATACCATAAATGACACTAAAATTGCAACTTCACTTAAAAGATAGATAATCGACTCAAAGGAGTTTATCTTTCGATTATTTGGAGATTGGGATAAAACACATTAAAGATGTTTTGTGAATTCGTGTTGATCTATGCCCAAAGGTGGGATCTCACTTATTCACTTAATAAATTGTGGTTTTATCAAATAAACGAGAATAATAAATTTAACATGTTACATTTGACCCAAAGGTTATTTGTAATGATGTAAAACTATTATTTCTGTTTAAATTCAAAACATTATAGAATTGTGAGAATAATAGTTTATCTCTTCTTTTACAGCATCTTCCTCCAAATCCTTGTCTCTTCCCTCATGCTTAGGAACTATTCCTTCATTAGACGGATCAAACTACCCTGACTGGTTAGACATACTGTCATTAACCATAACTTTTCTAGACTTAGAAATGCCTTTAGATGAACCCATGCCTCCTGCGCCTACCGAACAAAGCTCTGAATATGAAAAGGCCAAATATGATCAGTGGCACAAATGTGATAAAAAATGCCAAAAGATTATTATGACTTTAGTTTCTAAGAGTATTAAGGGATCGCTTGATCAAGGAAAACATGCCAAGGAACTCTTAGAAGAAATTAAGTCACAATTTGAAGTGACAGACAAGGCATTAGGTGCCACCTTAATGAATAAATTAACTAACATGCAGTACGATGTGATAAAAGGAGTTAGGGAACATATACTACTCATGTCCAACCTAGCATCAAAATGAAAAGATGTTGACATGAGTATTTCCGATGGATATTTGATCCAATTCATTTTGGACTCCCTTCCCCCTGCATTTGGCCTATTTAAGGTAACATACAATCAGAGCTCTAGTCGGTGGACCATTACTGAGTTGATCGCACGATGTGATCAAGAAGAGAGGAGGCTTAAAGCCGAGGGGCAATTTCAGGTAAACTTTGTCTCCCATGCTAAGGGCAGGAAAGGTCCTAGAAAATTCAAAACTAATGCCAACATGCCCAAGGTAGATCCGAAAGGTAAGAAACCAGTGAAGAGTAAGGGAAAGAAGGGATCCGAAAAATGTCACTTTTGTGGCAAGAAAGGACATCTCAAGAAGGACTGCCTCAAAAGGAAGAATTGGTTTGAGAAAAGAGGTAAGCAAAGAAAATTATCTCTTGTATGTGAAACCAATATTATTGATGTCCCATCCAATACATGGTGGGTCGACTCTGGTGCAACCGTTCACATTTCTGGTTGTATGCAGGGATTCCTTTCAACCCGGAGGCCAAGTGATGGAGAAAGAGCCATCGTTATGGGAAACCGGAAGGAGTTAAGAGTCGAGGCAGTAGGCACGTATAGGCTGGTGCTAGATACAGGATTTGTTCTGGATCTGCCGAACACCTTTTATGTTCCGGATATTTCCTAAAATCTGGTTTCTATTTCAAAGTTGGATGTAAAAGGATATGTGTTTAACTTTGATCAAGGATCTTTGAAACTTTTTCACAATAATATAATGATTGGTAGTGGTTTATTATGTGATGGCTTGTATAAATTAAGGTTAGATACTTTATACACATAATCACTAACTGCACACCATGTTACTTATGGGATGAATGTTGGCATGAAGAGAGAACTAATAAAAGAGAACTCCCCTAAGTTGTGGCATAAACGGTTAGGACACATCTCGAAAGAGAGGATATTGAGATTGGTGAAAGACAGGTTATTACCAACCCTTGATTTCACTAATTTCAGTGTCTGTGTTGACTGTATTAAAGGAAAACAGACACAAACAGTCAAGAAAATTGCCACATGAAGTTCTGAACTCCTGCAGTTAATTCATATGGATGTTTGTGGAAAAATAGATATACCTTGTTTTACAGGAGAACAATATTTCATCACATTTATAGATGATTACTCACGTTTTGGTTTTGTCTATCTCATTAAAGAAAAGTCTGATTCTTTGACTATGTTCAAAATATTTAAAGCAGAAGTGGAAAAACAATTAGATAGAAAGATCAAAATCGTGAGATGAGATCGAGGTGGTGAGTATTATGGTAGGTATACTGAAACAGGTCGTAATCCAGGCCCATTTGCTAGATTCCTAGAATCCGAAGGTATTGTTGCCCAATATACAATGCCTGGAACACCTCAGCAGAATGGAGTGGCTGAAAGAAGGAATAGGACTCTTTTAGATATGGTTAGGAGTATGGTTAGCAATACATCGTTACCTGCATTTATGTGGGGTGACGCACTAAAGATGGCCATGTATATTTTAAATAGAGTTCCTACTAAAGCAGTTCCTAAAACTCCTTTTGAGTTATGGACTTGGAGGAAACCCAGCTTAAACCATTTTCGAGTTTGGGGATGCCCATCTGAAGTGCGGGTTTATAACCCACAAGAAAAGAAGTTAGACCCTAGAACAGTAAGCGGATATTTTATTGGATATCCAGAGAGGTCTAAAGGGTATCGATTTTACTGTCCTAATCATTCAACAAGAATAGTTGAGTCCAATAATGCTAAGTTTTTGGAGAATCATGAAAACAGTGGTAGTTCTGAGGCTAGAAATATTGAATATAAGGAGATTAGAAATGAGCCTCAATCCTCTTCTCAAGGTGGATTAATGATTCCACTTGATATAGAAGTTTTCCCAGAACGATCTATTATTTCGATTCCTCAAGATACACAACCAACTTTTGAAATACAGTCACCTGTTATTGAAGAACATCCTGAGGAATTGAGAAGGTCAACTCGTACGAGAAGACCAGCTATTTCAGATGATTATGTTGTGTATCTCGAAGAATCAGATATTGGAATTAAAGAAGATCCAAAGACTTTTAGAGAGGCAGTAGAAAGTAAAGATTCTGATAAGTGGTTAGACGCTATGAATGAAAAGTTAGAATCCATGTTTATAAACGAAGTTTGGGATCTCGTTGAACTACCTGAAGGGTCCAAAACAGTTGGTTGTAAATGGGTCTTTAAGACCAAAAGGGACTCTAAAGGGAAAGTTGAACGATTTAAGGCCCGACTTGTAGCTAAAGGATTCACTCAGAAAGAAGGTATCGATTATCATAAAACCTACTCTCCGGTGTCTAAGAAAGATTCATTTAGAATTGTTATGGCACTTGTAGCTCATTATGACCTAGAGCTATATCAGATGGATGTAAAAACTGCCTTCTTAAATGGGAATCTAGATGAAGAAGTGTATATGGAACAACCGGAAGGGTTTGTTCAACGAGGTAATGAAAGGAAACTGGTTTGTAAATTAAAGAAATCGATATACGGACTAAAACAAGCTTCCAGACAATGGTACTTAAAATTTAATCATGTTATTACATCTTTCGGTTTTGCCGAAAATCCAGTAGACCATTGTATATATCTCAAGGTCAGTGGGAGCAAATTTCTTATTTTAGTCTTGTATGTAGATGATATTTTACTAGCCAGTAATGACCTAAGTATGATTCGAGAAACTAAAATATATCTTGAGAATAATTTTGATATGAAAGATATGGGTGAAGCAACCTTTGTATTAGGAATCGAGATATTTAGAGATCGATCTCGAGGATTACTTGGGTTGTGTCAAGAAGCCTATATCAAAACTATTCTCAAACGTTTCCGAATGGAAAGTAGCAGACCACAAAATGCACCCATTACTAAGGGAGACAAGTTTAGTAAGGATCAATGCCCCATGACTGACTTAGAAAAGTCAGAAATGAATAAATATCCCTATGCAGCAGCAGTAGGATGTCTAATGTACCTACAGACTTGCACGAGGCCAGACATTAGCTTTGCAGTCGGAATGCTCAGTAGATATCAAAGTAATCCCGGTTTGCCTCATTGGGTAGCTGTCAAGAAAGTGATGTGTTACCTCAATGGAACAAGAAGATATATGCTCACATATCAAAGATCCAATCAACTGGAGGTCATTGGATATTCAGATTCAGACTTTGCTGGATGTCTTGATACAAGGAGGTCAACATCAGGTTACATTTTTCTGTTGGCCGGCGGGGCAGTATTATGGAGGAGTGCAAAGCAGACGCTAATCACTCCATCTACATTTGATGCAAAGTATGTGGCATGTTTTGAAGCCACAGGTCAAGCATTATGGATGCGTAACTACATCATGGGACTTAAAATTATGGGCAGTATGTCTGAACCGATAAAGATTTACTGTGACAACGACGCTGCTAGGTGTTTCGCTCAAAATAACAAGTATTCCAGTAAATCAAAGTATCTGGAAGTAAAGTATCTTGTACTCAAAGAGAAAGTGCGAGATCGTTTAGTGTCAGTTGTTGGAGCTCCATCGAAGCTCATGATTGCTGATCCATTGACAAAGGCATTGGCGCCAAAGGATTTTAAAGACCATGTAATAAATATGGGCTTGAATGAAATGCCTTGTAAAAGTCAATGATGTATGACACTTAATATATTGATCAAATAAAGAAACGATTTTGCAATTCTTACTCTGTTATGGGCTCACATGTGGTAATTATAAAATAAAGTAGGAATATAAAAGCATTATGACATTACAGTTCCCATTAAAGTAAGTCATATTAAAGATACTTATTAAGTGCTGGATTAGGCGAGAATATTAATGTTGTGATTGTGGAAGGAAACATATCACTTAAGATGTGTAACCGCTACAGTTCGCATTAATAGACTAACCTTATCACAGATTAAAGGATCTTAACATTAAAGTTACATGAAAACCGGTATTTTCAAATGATGCGCATCAATTAGAGTTATTTCTTTCAAAGTTTTTTCTTATATTTGCAACAGTTTTATAAAATAAACAGGAATTAATGGTGGTCATATGGACCAAGTGGGAGATTGTTGGATACATGGTTCAAAATCTCGGCCGATACCGGTTCGTATCGGCCGATACCGGTTCGTATCGGCCGATACGAACCGATATCGGTCCATACCGGTACGATATTTTGAAGTTATCGGTTTTTTGTATCGTCCAGGCAAAATATCCCCAAAATATCGGATAATATCAGCCGATATTTCAAAATATCGGTGTGAACCGATATATCGGCCGATATATCGGTCGATATCGGTCAAAATATCGGCCCACTATTTAAAAAATTTTTTTTTCTTTTGTCTTATTTTCCTTCTTTCTTCCTCCTTTTAAATATATCATATGCCACATTTTTTCTTCCTCAACACCTATTTCACTTGTAAGGTATCAAAAATATTTTTTTTTATCAATATAGTCTTGAAAATCATATACAACTATACTGAGGTAAGCATTTTGTATTTTTTTAAAAAATTATTTAGATATAGCTTAAAAATGATGATTTTATGCTTTTTTTTTATTGTGAGTACCTTTTATTATTTTAAATCAATACATATTGAGGTTAAATCAACTATTTAAGGTTTTAAAACTCAGAATTTTTATTAAAATCTTGTTGATCTTTGTAAAATAATTACTCAAATTTATCATTATTTTAAGTAAATTATAAATATCTAGTTGCTTTGTATTTTATTATACTATCATAATAAAACATGTTATCTTACAAGCGCAAGGCAGAACTTACTTAATGATTGAGTGACGAGTACAAGCTTTATTTTCTTAAATTTCATACTAATAGATAGCCCATAAGTCATAATTACATTGCATTTTATAAAATTTATGATATTTTAACTTGTTTAGTATATGTACCTAAATTAATTTAATTATAAATAAAATTTATATAGCTTTAGATTAGATAGCAATACATGAACATAACTTAAGGGGTCCAATAATTTGATTTATAATTTATTTTACTGTCATTATGTCATATGTTATGTTAATGTTCATGTTCTTGAATTTTACAACTTGCTTGATAATTGAATGATGAATTGATGGTTGTTGAATAATGAATGATGACTGATAAATAATAATAGAGGTATAGTTATATATTATACAAGATACAAGTACAAACGTACAACCACTATATGTAAATTATCAATAAGTTTATTCTCTAAAATTTCATACTAATTGATAGTTCATATTTCATAAGTCATACTTATGGCTCTTATAAAAAAAAATTACATTTTTAGACAAGACAGCGATACAGGATATCATAACTTAAGGGGATTGTTATTTTGATTTATATATATTACTAATGAAAAAAAACATTGTTTTCCAGTATTTCTAATATTTTGGATTTTTTGGATATTTTTTCAAATTTTTTTGGATTAAAAAAAAATTCACACCGCGACGACCGCGACGGACCGCGAACCGCGACCGATACCGACACCGTATCGGTTTTTTGGACCGACCGATACCGCGATTTTCATCCATGGTTGGATATCATGGGTGGTGGCCCACATGACCGCCACTCACTTGATTTATTCAAAGTGTATGTCTTCCCATTAAAGCCATGTTCTTGGAAACTCTCCAGTCATGCGATAATGGAAAGCTTTCCGTTGATGGGGAGGAAAGCATTAACGAAGTCTATAAAAGGCTTGGGAACTCTCTCATCTTCATACATACAATTACTGCTTGGCATACCCATCAATCGGCAAGCATTACGAGAAGACTGAGAGAGTTAAAAGTTGTGGATCTCTTCTCCGTTTCGCGATGAATTCAGGTATGCCCAATATTGATTGTCTTTCATAATACAAATCAATCCGTCAGAATGCAAATCTAATCCGTTAAAGTTTTTCCTAAGGGGCCATTTTAGCTTACATTAAATCCATAGCTCTCAGCATTTGGATCTATGCTTTGCTTTATTTTGAATATCTGATTGGGGTTGTTTATATACGGTAACACCATATCCGTACCAATGTTCATATATTTACTCACACGTTCTATGTATTAATCGTGCCCATGAAAATTGAAAAGTAATAAAAAAGAACTTTGCAAAAACATAGAAGTTTACTTTATGCGATTTAGCAATGGTGTTTACTTTATGCGACGGTGCATATATATTTTTACTTTGGGTTCCATTATCATTTTGTTTCTTGCGTCAGTATCTATAAATCCTTTTCCCCATCATTTTCACTCCCTCTTTTCTCATCACCCTCTTTCTAATACACAAGCATATTAGCTTCAGTGGAACTTTGAATAGAAATCATCGTCTTTCTTTCGATTGTAGATCATTGTCCTACAAAACCCTAACTCGCTAAAGCCCCCAATCTCGGTCATCTTCTTCATCCTCTTTGTAAAAGCTAACCAGTGTATTGAACTCACCATTTTGTAGTTGTAGTTGTCGCACTTTGATACATCCTTTCTATTTTGTTTCCCATTTTTTGCTTTTAAACTCTGTATGTCCCTTCAACTTCTCAACTATTGACTTTTTTCTATATATTTTAATTTGGATTTAACAAATGAGAAACATATCTCACTAGATGAGCAAAATGGAAAGAGATGGTGGAAAAGAGGGAAAGATCGCTGCCAAAATGGAATGAAAACAAAAACAGGAATGCACCTATTGACTTTTTAGGAAATCAATTTGCAATATTACATAATTCATTATTGTGATATCGCATAAAGTATTTGCGAAATTGAAAAAAAACAAAACCACTAAACTCCATCAAGCTTATGTGAGTCAAATATATGAACTTTGATAACCATATTAGGGTATCCACCACTGTTAATGATCACCATACTAAAAGAACCCATATTTGTTTTCTTCAAAAATACATTAAAAGAGCATAAAATTATGCCCAAATAACACTAGAATGGTTAGTTCATCACATGTTCTTATTCCAGCAACCTTTGGACGTCCATACAGGCCATGTACAAAAAATGTTTGGATTTTTGTATTGGTTAATTCATGGGTTGGACTAAACTCAGGGTCCATAAAGTTGTAATTTTTATTTCTTTTATATATGGACTATTATGTGAGTCATGAAGGTATTTGGATTAAAAAGGTTATCTTTCACAAACCAACTAATGAATATGGACAAGCTACCTACCATTGGAAAGCTCGTTTCGATTAGATATCCATAGAGCTTAAGATTGCATTAATCAGAATTAAAATGACAAAATTATAGCCTCAAAAAATTTTTAGATCTATACTACCTATAATTACGAAAATACCATTTGTTCGAACAATGGTCTATGCAGGCTGCAGGCTGTTTGAATTTTTTAACTGAGAGCATGGATGTTCAAACGGAGGTCTAGGGCTTCAAACAAAATGGTGATTTTGCTGAACCGACTTGCACAAAAAGCTTTCCTTTTGGCGCCAAAACTGCTAGTTTTATTCCCACAAGGACTAAAATCTGATGGCACGATTGGAGGCTATTTAAAGGGGTTCTCTTTGAACCCTAAAGTAAGGGATCTCATTGCTATGAGTGAGGAATTACTATTGGAGATCGTCTTCTCTAGAGCATCTTGAGAGTTTATGCCGCTGTACTTTTAGAGATTCTGCTTTTACTTCCTTTGTAGAAAATTATATTCTTTCGTAGAAGATTGAGGAGCAAGTAAGGTTTAAATCATTGAAGTGGACGGTAGAGCGTCGCTGTGGTGTGTAGCATCCTTTCATTGAGAATTGCAGTCCTTATGTTGTGCGAAAACTGAATAAGGGTTGTAAGTATATATTTTGTAACTGTGTAATTCATAGTGCTTGATTCTGATTCTTGCACAACCTAAAGACTATCAATGCACAACTTCATGCCACAACAACTTCCTATCGTCCACTGCACTAGATTCAAACCTTGCTTGATTCATCAATCTTCTATGAAAGAAGATGTTCTTCTACAAGAGATGTAGAAACAGTAACTTTCTAGAATAAAACTTCAGCTTAATCTCTCTAATGGAAGTTCTAGAGAAGAAGGTGATCTTCAAAGTATAATCTCTACTCAGAATAATGAGATTTATGTGATTTCCATGTGTATTCTTAATCTCATAATAGGAGACAAATACCTTAGAGTTGAGTAGAACACCCTTAATTAACCCACAATTCGTGCCCTACAAGAATATTCCTTGTAAAATAAGAACTTGTAGTTTTGGCACAAACAGGAACCAATTTAGAAATAGGAAAGTGAGTTTTCTTCATCAAGTGCTCGAGCACGAGTCTGTGGCCACTCAAGCCCATGGATAAAACTTCCAGTTATTACATTCAAAGCAATATATGTCAATCAAGCTTGAGTGTATAATCATCCATCTTGAGTGTGCTAGCTTCTGTTTAACTCCGCTTGAGTGCGCATGCCCTGTTTTTCCGATTTCTTCACTTCAGCTCTTCTAGAGACACGAACCACAGTCTATTCTATAAGAACTATAAAATACAACTCAATGAGCCCAAAATTTTGTCAAACTCATGAATTAGTCGATTACAAAAATCCTTACTATCTCTCCCTTTGGCAATTCATAGACAAAACTTCATAAACAATAAAAATTAATTTTACCCAAAAATAAAATCCAAAATGCATAGAATTTCAGAACTTGTAGAATGAATGTATTTGCAAAAAAAATTTACCTTTTGGTCTTTAAGTCCTTATAAACTATAAACGTTGAGGTATTTTCTACAATATTTTTTGTTTGATGCCTTATGGTCATGCGATATCCCATACATGGGATTACCTTCAAATGTCATTTCACTTCAATTTACTAGTGAAGTGAATTTACCAAAGACACGGGAAAACTGTTGACGAATGCTCAAAGATTTGGTTGCCAAATGTCACCTTATGTATAGTGAGAGAATTTTCTCCTATAAGCAACAGGATGTGAGAGGTCCCTTTCTACACCACCCCCCCCCCCCCCCCCCCCCCACAAAAAAACAACAAAAAAAAAAATTTTTTTTTTCCTTATTTTCCTGGATTTTAGGAATATGAGTAACTGCATGTGATAAGTTTAATGGTAATTAGTCCCATGTAATGCAAGTCTCAAACAGTGCAATTGCATTTTAAGCTTGGAACATCAATCCCACTAACAAAGATTGGCATTTACTTTTGAGTACTTTGCGTCATTATTAATGTTTTAAAACAGAAAGTCTCTGATAAAACTTAGAAGATTATAAGTCAAGGAAATTTTCTACCAAATTAAAAAAAAACTCAAGTAAATTGAGTGAGTCAACTGAGTACTCAATTGGACTCACTCAACTTAGACTTGGTGACCTCTCTAATCGAGATAGCTGACCCAGAGTGAAGTCAGATTGAGCGTGAAAATTAAGTCTTGCACAAGCAAGCCTTATGGGCTTGGATTTACCAAATGACAAAAAAAAAAAACTAATAATAATAATAACTCTGAAAACGCATCAAATTGGCATTGTACTTCACAATGCCATTAGATCCACTCTGTACGACCAAAAGCAAAACGCAGAGGATCTTTTTGGACGAGTTAATGCATTGAGTGCCTTAGTTACGGTCTCTTGACCGATACCTTCTGAGCTATTACGAATCATCCTTTCATTCATGTGTATCACAATCGAAGGATAAAGATGCAAAAATTTCCCATGGATTCAGACATAATTAATTGTCAATTTCATAACAATAAATCTTAATTATTAATTATTATTATCTTAACCTGGTCTTTTGTTTTAAGTGTTAATATTTCTTCTTACTTTGTTCTGAAAATATAAGTTAAACTAATTTAAAGATTATGTGAGATTCACAGGTCCAATTTACTTTTTAATTTGTGGGTTTGGACAAATTGCAATAGTGTCCATACCTAATAATCTTACACGATTATCCCTACACATGTGAAACCACTGCCTTTTCTTTTTCTTTTTCTCCTGTGGCGTTGTACAAGTTCCTTCTGAGTCACAAAATTTTAACTCAACTAGAGCAATGTATCTCCCTTCCGTGCAACAGATAAATTTGGGAACCACTACTTTTTCTTTTTCTTTTTCTTTATCTCTTGTGGCGTTGTACAAGTTCCTTCTCAGTCACAACATTTTAACGCATAACTGGAGTAAAGTATCCCCCGTCGTTGCAACAGATAAATGTGAGAGCCACTACTTTTTCTTTTTCTTTTTCTTTTTCTTTTTCTCTTGTGCCATTGTACAGGTTCCTTTTGAGTCACAAAATTTTAACTCATAATTAGAGCCATGTGTCTCCCTTGCAACACAAATGTGGGGCTTCATCAAGAGGACATTTCTTCCTCCTTTTCTTTTGCCGAAGTGCTACTTCAAAAAGCCAGAAAATCGTGAGATGGATTCAATGGCTTTGCTTTGATGTTGCATTTTACTTCATTATCAAGAAATAGGGAAGCAGGGAACATCCGTGAATAATGAATACTTAATTTTCTTATGCAACCAACAAGTTTTGGGATAAAATTTGAGGACATCCCAAAAATAAGACAGTTTTTTTTTTAGTGGTTTGGATTTTAATTAGGTAGGACCAACAGTGGGTTCCCCGTACTGCTTCCATACATGCCGAACATGTGGGAGATTACCTAGCTTACAGGTAGGACCCATAAGCTTTATTTATAAATTTCACCTTGATTCAAACTTACCCAATGGAGAATTTCATAACAATATATCTTAAAGAGTTTTAAGGTACCTACTTTTACTAGGTTTTTAATTTTCTGATTGTCATGAAAGCAACATGTGTAAGGTTTTTTGTCTTTAGCTAATTCATGGATTTAACAAAACTTGGGTCCATAAGTAGTATTTTATATTTCTTAAAGTTTTCATTGAAGTTCGGATAGCCAGAAAAGCTAAAGAAAAGAAATTCGAAAAAAGGTTAACTGACCAATCGAGTGAGTATTCGATCAATCGAATTGGAGGCAGAGGCGATACCGATCGATTGAGTATCTGCTTGATCGATCGGATGGTGTTTAGAAACTCACCGACTTAATGCAATATTGTTTCCTATTTGTGCCAGGATTAGTGAATTAGGTTTTACAAGGGCTATCATTTTGAGGCATGAATTGTTGGTTATAAAAGGGGTTATCTCTCAACCTTAACACATAGATCTCATAATTATAAGTAGTGAATACTCTTTGGAAATCATCCTTCTTCTCTAAAGCTTCCATTGGAGAGAGTTTAATGAAACTTTAAGTTCTAGAGTTTTGCTGCTTCTACTACTTTCTAGGAGTTGCTCATTTTGTGTGATCAAGGTGATTGGATCAAGAGTAGAGAGCAGGACACGCAAGGTTGATTCATGTCGTGGATTCATACAAGAAGAACTACATCCTAATTAAGGGACTCACTGGAAAGAGTTGTGAGTATAACTTGCATTTATTTAAAATTAGTGCTTAGTTTTCTAGTCTAAAATGGCTTATGATTTTTTCCCATTGGGGTTTCTACATAAAAATCAACGTGTCTTCTTGTGTGCTTGATTGTTTATTTGCAAGTTTACTTTTATTATTTCGCTACATATTGTTTAACTTATAATCTCAAAATTCAAGACCCATTAAAAACTTTCGGCATGGTTTTCACCAAAATTGTTTTGCAGTAGCAAGTCTGCATCAATGGGTATGAGTGAAATATGGTTAAAGGCGGAAGGGATAGGGCCGATAGGCCGCCCTAAGAAATGGGAAAGAGGTTTGTGAGTTAAAAAGTAGTTGAAATGGGAAAAGGTTTGTGAATTAATAAGTATTTGAATCTCTATAAGAGAATTAAAAGTAGGATTTGACAAGCCCTTAATTACTCTATTCTGGATAACACAATGTTTTAGTTGTTGCAGAAGTCTCTCTTTCAAAAGAAAAAGAAATAAAAAAGCACCTTGGCCCATCGTCAAATTGATAATAAGCATATGTTTTACGGTAGAATCGTCAGTTGGTGCCTCACCACAGAACGTCTATTTATAGGCCATTGATATCGACTCTCTCACTCGCACTAGATACCACGAGAGAGACAGAGAAAGAAAGAAAGAAAGATGGAGAGTAGCCTCCACCCAGAAGCAGTAAGAGAGAGAGAGATGGAAAGAAGGATCCTGAAATCAGCAATAGATGGGAACAAGCAGGAGTTGCTTGATCTACTGCAAGAGGATTCTGGTATCCTCGATCGAGCAATGCGCAAATGCAAAGAAGAGAGAAAGGATAATCCTCTGCACATCGCTGCTCTGTACACGCACTCCGTCGACTTTGTAAAAGAGATCCTAAGTCAAAAATGGGAACTCACCCGTCAATTGAACTCTCGAGGACAATCTCCACTTCATCTGGCTACAGTGAGAGGGCAGGTAGAAGTGGTAACCGCGATCTTGGATATAGATCCTGGTGCCTGTTTTGTTCGTGACCTAGATGGAATGATTCCTCTCCATCTTGCAGCAATCAAAGGCCGAGTCCAGGTGTTAGAAAAGTTGTTTGAAGCTGAAAAAACAAGTGCTTTCGTGTTGACAGAGCGTGGAGACCCGATTCTGCACCTGTGCGCAAAGAATAACCAGATTGAAGCCCTCAAGAAGTTGATGGATTTGGTTGGCAATGATGGCAATCATGATGACTTCTTGAACTTGAAAGACAATGACGACAACACCGTCCTTCATGTCCTTTCAACCACAAACCAGATCAGGGTATGGATTTCAAAATTTTCGTACTCAGTCACATTCCATTTAGTTTAAGTATCCTTCTCTAAAGTTCTATCTAATCATTTACTAGTATTCTTAATTATTTGAGCAATAAGTGCTACATTATCTCTCTCACACACAGACTCTGGTCGATTTCTTGGTCTCCAGTCTTTGGAAAAACGATTAGGCACCCTTGCTCTACTTTGGTCAAAGTACTTTTGGAGGTGCTTTTTCCTGATCTTTACTTTGTTGCGGGACTCCAAAGATCTTTCCCATAGTCCATGGTCTCTAGGGGATGTTTCTATGATTTCATAGTAGAGTTGAGTGAGGGATATTAAGTGAAGATGCAAATACAACCCTTAATTTCCTCAGATTTGCTTTACTTGGCAGGGTAATCCTTTCCTATTAAAAGATGAGAATATTTACTCATCATTTACCTATCCTCATTTATTTATTTATTTGATATAAAAGATTCTCAATTTATTAATATGAAGAAAACATAAAATCAACTATTACATTTTGCATGATAAAATCATAAATATAGTACGACGAAACCTCCATATCATTTACCTATGCTCTTTTAATTTTAACCTCTTAAATAGAAACACATTTCTTAGAAGAGGTTTTGACCAGTAGTTAATCTCTAAATGTACCTTTTTCCTCTACCTTACCAAAAATTCTAATTTTCTCTATACCTTGTCTATGTTATAAGAAATGACCAAACTACCCTAATTTATTTTAAAAAGAGAAGTATAAAAGACAAAAGGAAAGGGCTCATTATTTCCTTCCCGTATCCTACTTCAGCAGTAATTAGTCACCATTAGGTTTTATTAAGAACTATTGGATCCACAAATGTCCTCTCTTAACTATAAGATCACGGGAGGGACACTTGTTTAAATCTAATGAAATCACGAATATGTGCATGTTGCTTATGCACCTGACACGCACAGTTTCTCTTACTCATTCATTTGCAAAAGCTGCAGCCCCATTGGCGATACTAACTTGACTAGTGCCCCATAACATGATTGATAATTATGTATTTTTATGGTTTTGGTGATGTCCTTGTCATTGTCAACTTGGCTTGGCTATATAGCTTAGGCCAAATATTAACTTGGACATGAATGCAAACATTAATAATAATGACCACCATTACCAACTAAAATTGGCCAAATAGCTCAGGCCAGAAATTTGGCTTTAATGTTGACGTTAATATAATGTACAACTCATAGTAAACATAAATTGGTCATATGGATCAAGCCAAGATTTGGGCAGAGATTGCTAGATTGGCCATATGGCTTAGGCCAGAAATTTAGTTGGACCTGAATATGGACATCTTATAGAACCATGATTGGCTATATGGCCTAGGTTCGAAGTTAGCTTTGTGCACTGGACCTCATATGATAAGGTCAAAGGTTGGCTTAAAACCAAGGTTAACCATATGGCTCAAGTCAAAAATTGGGTTGAACCAGGGCCGGCTCCAGATAATTTGAGGCCTAAAGCGATAATACTAAATGAGGCCTTTTTATTTTTTAAAAATTATTATAAATATTTTATTTAAAATTTATTCTCCTCGCTTTTTGTGATGCAAAATTACTAATTAAGTTTTTATATTCAAGTTTTGCTAACATGTCCTTTTCAATTGATAGTATGGCTAATCCAATTAATTTTTCTTGTGACATGGTTGATCTTAAGTAGGACTTTATCAATTTTAATTTTGAAAAACTTCTTTCTGCAAAAGCAACAGTTATAGGTATTGTCAATAGTATTCTATAAGCAATATATGCATTTGGAAAAGAATCTAATCTTTTTATATAATTAAGTATGTCAATTGGAGTGTTTTCTCCAACTTGTAAAATTTCTTTTAAAACTTTTAATTCTGAAAATAAATCTAAACCATCAATATCAGAAAAATTGTCATGTTTCAAAGAACATTCGAGATTAAGACATTTTTTTTTCAAACTATCAATGTCTAATGATTTTAAAATTTTAAAATTAAATAGAAAACCAAAAATATTTTCATATATTTTGAATTGTTCAAACCTACTTTGAATTGAAGAAATAGCTTGATCTACTATGTATAAAAAATAATCAATTCTAAACGATTCTTCTGCAGATTTTGTTGTCTCATTATTGACATTCTCATCAAACTGCTTTTTTCTATGAATTATACGTTTTTTACGAAATATAGGTTCTATTTCCATTTCTACCGCAATCTCTCTAGATGTAATCATAGCAGATGTAAATCCATTTTCTCTATATTTTTCAAAAAAAGAAATAAGACCTTTTAATTGATCTATAGCAACATCAATACGCATGTCTTTTGATTGTAAATTTTTACTAACTGAGTTAATAGCAAATAATATATCATACCAAATTGTCATGCCCAACAAAAACTCAAAACTTTCAATCTCATATGTTGCTAAACAAGTGGCTTCACTTTTAGTTTTAGGATCTTCACTAATTTCTGCTAGTTGCAACAATGCATCTCTTATTTGTGGAGCTTGATATCTTATTGCTTTAACACTTTCAATATGACTTTCCCAACGTGTTTGTGACAATGACTTAAGAGTTAAACCGGGTACATTATCTAGTAAAATTTTCCATCGTTTTGTAGAAGAAGAAAATAATGAATATATACGTTGTAGCACTCCAAAAAAAGATATAGCTTTAGGACAAGAGTTAGCCATATCACAAAGTACTAGATTTAAATTATGGCAACCACATGGTGTATAAAATGCTCTAGGATTTATATCTAAGAGTCTGTTTTGTACCCCTTGGTGTTTTCCTTTCATATTAGATCCATTATCATATCCTTGTCCTCGTACATCATTAATATCAAGTTCAAGATTTTTTATTGCATCTATTATTGCATTAAAAAGTCCTTTTCCAGTGGTATCATCTACTTTTAGAAATTCTAAAAAATATTCTTCTATTTTTATCGGATTTGATGAAATATCGACACATCGTAATACAAGAGACATTTGCTCTTGATGGCTTACATCCGGAGTGCAATCAAGTATAACTGAAAAATATTTTGCTTCTTTAATTTTTTTTAATAATTTTACTTTTAATTTCATTTGCTAATAAATTTATCAATTCATTTTGTATATTATGTCCAAGGTAATGGTTATGAATTTCATCATGTTGAATACGTCGAATATGTTCTTTCATTATTGGATCAAATTCTGCAATCATTTCAATTAGGCTTAAAAAATTTTCATTATTTTCTTGATAAATCTTTTCATTTTTTCCTCAAAATGCCAAATTATTTTTACCAAGATTCTTTACAACAGCAATAATTCTTACTAATACTTTTTTCCAATGATCTTTTTCTTTGTTAATTTGTTCTTGGATATTTTTATCAATTGTTTTATTTTTTAACAATCTTATTTCTAAATCTATCCAAGTATTCATATTAGTAATGTGCTCATTAGTTGTCTCATGACTCTTAAGTTTAACACCAAGATTTCTCCAGTCTCTAGTACCTTCATTAGCTAGTTTACTTGTATTATAATTCGAATTAAACAATTTACAACAAAAACAAAATACTCTATCCAAATCTTTTGAATACACTAACTATTTTCTATCATGCTTCTCCTCATTTGGTAATTTTCGAATATAATATGTAGTAGAAAAATGTCTAGAGAATTCATCTTTGGGAAAATCTAGATAATTATCTCTAATTGGACCCTTTTCTACTAATAAATCTCTTAATTTTGTATCAATATTTGTCCATTGACTTGGATCATAAATATTTTTAGGAATATAATCAGTTATTTCATTAATATTTTCGTGTTCTTTGTCAAGAATTTGACTATCATTATGAATATTTTCATTAAGATTTTTTTCTTCTACAATTTCATTATCTTCTAACTCATTTAGATTAGTTACTTGTTCATTTATTGCTATATTTTGCTTATTACTTGTAACAAATTTATCAAGAGCTCCTTTTTGAGATTGAATTAAATCATCTAGTCTTCTCTTTTTTTTAAGTTTTGAGTATCCGGATTCGTATTTTCTATTAGACATAGTTATATTTATAAATTATAACTAATAATAATAAATAATTACAAATAAAATGAACACTAAGTATAACAAATATACAATATGAGCTTGGAATTAAAAAGATTCTAAAAGCATAGAACAATAGAACCTGATTGAGTGATTTATCAATATTGGCCACAAATATTGTAGAGGTGGATGCCTTTTGAATTTGATGCAACTTCTTCAATATGAAAAAAAAAAGATTTTTTTTGAGTTAGTACCTTAGTGGGTTATGATTAACATCTATTATCAAAACAATATTATGAAAATATATATCACAAAAGAACAAAAAAAAAAGCCTATAAGAATAATTTGTAAAAACAGTTTCCATCAGTGTGGCCAGTCATGTTGGAGATATAGTGGGCCTTCCTTCTTAAAGATAGCGATTGACATATCACTCAAATTCTATTCCTACATTATCTTGATTTAAAGAATTGAATTTGATATACCACCAACCAACCATCTCCTGCAAGAGATCTAATACACACCTATCATAGTTGCCCATGCGTCTGCTTCCAAATCTATGGGGCTAATCACTCATCCAGTGGTCCACCTACGTTAGGGGCCCACAACCCTTCTCATGAAAATATATCCCAGCCAAACATAAAATCCTACTAAAATCAAATAAAATCCTACCAAAATCAAATAAAATCCTACCAAAATCAAATATACTTAATTAACAAGATTTAATCATATTCTTACCTCAAAAGACAATGTTCCTCCCTTCTCTTCTTGTTTTTTTTTCCTAATTATTGCTGGAATTTTTTTTGAGGTAGAAAATATAACAGAAAGGAAGAGAAAAGAGAGAAGAGAGAAAGAGAGAACGTGCAAGACCTGATTTTAAGGGAAAAAATGACGTTTGGAATGTGGAAGGCCTGATTTTAAGGGAAGCAATAAAGGAGTTGACAGATTGTGATGTTGGAATGTGAAAACTGAAAAGCCTACTTTTTAGGAAGAGAATAAATGAGTTACCGTTGGAATGTGAAAGGCCTTATTGTTTCTTTAGTTAGAGATTATGAGGCCTTTTTTTTAGGGATTTTTTTGGGGGCTCAAAGCAAGGGCTTTCCTTGCCTAATGAAAGAGCCGGCCCTGGGTTGAACCTAACCATATACACCATTGTTAACCAAGATTATCGATATGGCTCTGGTCAGAAATTCGCTCTGTGCCCAAGCTAGATATTTGGTTGGACCTGAATTCAGCATCATAGCCAACCAAGAGTGGCTATGTGGTCTACGTTAGAAGTTGGCTTGAACCCCATAAATCTAAAGAGACCCAGCAAATCCCTTAGGTATGATTTGGGGTGTGATTCATTGCCATAAAGTGGCCACCAATCGGAAGTTTGGGAGTAGTCAAATGAGTAATTGGATATAGGCCTGCTTAATCAAGATTGTACTTAATTGGGGTTGGGTCCAATGTGTTTATGATGATGTGCATTTTTATCTCCCAACAAATTCTTCATAAAAAATATTCGTCATAAAAAAAACTTTCATCATAAAAAAAATTGTAATAAAAAAAATCTTCGTCATCAAAAAAAATTCTTTATCAAAACAATTTGTCATAAAAGAAGAAGTATTTCAATAACTAAAATTTTGGAAATTTTGCAAGGGCTATTATTTTCAAGTAGGCAAGGAAGTGATTGTGGAGATGAGTGTAGAGAGCACTTATCAGAGATCAATTGATTATCATTACTATTCTTTCTCTTCTATCTATACTTTTTTTTACTTTTACATTTGGCATGGTAATACCCAAGCCTCTTTTAGTGCAAAAAAACAACTTATGAACAGTTTGGTTAATTTTCCTAGATTCCTTGTGATGTTTTTTTATTTTTAAGTGTTTATCATTGAAGTCATTGTGAATTGATGAGACATCTAAAAATATATTCCAACTACATATATATGTATTGAGTTTATAAGAAGAAAACATAAACCTTCATCTCTTGTATGGCTTCACAAAGGAAGGGCATTTTCATCCTAAAATAGTGTAATTGTAGCTATGGGGAAATATTCAAAATTTGGCAAGGGAGAGGGAAAAGCCACATCTAAAAGTAAGCTATTGGTCAAAGCCTCTTCTTAGAATTCTTAAGGGATCTAATCTTGTACATTTTCCAAACATGATAGGAAAATAAGATTTGCATGAGTTAATGCTATATATGCAAATGTTGCAAAAGTGAAACACTATCATTTTTGTCGAAATCACCATTTTTCATATGAATAATTGAGTCATCCGGCAGTTTTACATTTATTTGGATATTTTTGGATGTTTTACCTAAAATTTTCAAAATCCATGAAGAATTAAGAGATAACCTTATAATCATCTTGAGTTTTACTATTAATGAAAGAATATTGAACGGTTTGTATCATAAATTGAGAGCACCACCTACTTTTTGGATTTTTTCACAAATTATTAAAAATCCTTGATATTTTCAGCTCTAATGTCTTGTAGTTTATTAGTTGAGTAAAAATAACGAAAAAAGGGAGCCCACATTAATGAAAGAAATACATATCATTGATCGGCTCCACGGGAATATAATTACCGTGTAAAAACTTTACTAATGCATTTTCGTACGATGAATGGCAAGCCCTTTCACACGTGTTTGATGTAAAAACTTCCATCTGTAAATTAATAACGATCATTAATTTACACACCAATATCACACCCTCATTTAAGCTACTTGGCATACGTAAATGACTGTAAAGAAACGCACTTAATGCTTCATCCTTACCTGCGTGAATCACTTCACTTGCATACCCTTTTAAGCTAGAATTTCATACGAAGCAATTGAATTTGGCGTATATACATGGGTTAATTAAATTGATATATTTGTGTTTTAGGACGCATGGTTATTGGGCAAAAATAAAGTTGGAGCAGTACTGGACGTTAACGCTGAGAACAAGGATGGTTTCACCCCGTTGGAAGCCTTAATAGTAAATGAAAGAGGACTTGGATACTCTGGATTCTTCATGTTTATGTCATTACGTCGCGCTGGGGCCAATGCTATTCGGAAAAAATTATTACTGACCGCGATAGATTTGAGAGAAAATACAAGCTGGTTTGGTGACGTATTGTCAGTGGTGGCTGTACTAAACATCACTGTGGCGTTTCAAGCCGGAATCAACCCTCCAGGAGGATTTTGGCAAGACAGTGGAAAATACAATGGTGTAGTGTATAAGCCCGGCCAATCAGTCATGATGTTTGTGGATCCGAAAAGCTACAAACTTTTCTACAACCTTAACACGGTCACATTTTTGGCATCATTGTTCGCCATCATAATGCTCATGTCCGGCAGATGGAATCGCACTCTCCCGTTTTCCAAGAATTTGGGAATCTTTTTTACATGCATTTCAATTGGAACAATGCTGGCCTCCTATTTGGTCGCAAGCTCTTTTTTATCACCAGATAAATACTACAAGAGTCCTCGGGTGTTAACATATTGGGCCGTCTTTGCATTATCTTTTCTACCTTTTATCCATGCAAATTATGGTGAGTTTATCCGTCTATTGCGGTGGATTCGATTTCTAAAGGATTGCTCCGCCAAAGAACTAATGGAATATTGTTGCGCTCGATTATTCCAAAAAGGTCATGCTTCACCACCGGCTACGGATATTGGGACTCGGGATGCCATCTCCGCTACAGATGCTAGTAACTGCTAGAATGCCTGAGACTGAGAGGGACTTTTAAGCCTACATTCACCGTCTCCTCCAATTTTATTGTTATAGTGGTGTGATTCTTTTCTTCTCCCTGCTGGTTTTGTAATTTGGTTTCTTGTTGTAATCGTATCTACATTATTATGTTTCCGCTAGTAATTTTATTCATGTCATTCCTAACATCTTATCATTGTCGCCATGCCTAATGTATTATCTGTCATGCCCCAAAAGTGAGTCGGATTCAAAATCGGTCTTAAAGGTGTGAGAATTAGGACCAATTTAAATTTTTCTTAAATTACAACATGGGCCCCAATTCCGGGTGGATTAAAGTATTTCGTGAGGTTATGCTTATTGATCAAGCAACCAAAGTCACACGCGGAACCAAAATTCATAATCAGTGTAGTCGAGTATCAAATTAAATTATATGAATAAACCTCAATCATAATTATTAAATGGTCAAGAATTCCGAAGAATAACAATTAACATTATAATTTCAAGGCAAATAAATTAATATCTACACTAATGGCCCCAAACATGCCCTTATTTCAAGAGTCTATTGTTTCAAATCTAAGCACCATCACTAAGACACCTCGAATCATGTCATCGGCACTCCACTCAATAACTACGTCATTTGACGGAATCTCCTATATCTCCTGACCCTCTGGTTTGGTAGTGGCAATGAGATTTAGACACCAAAAGTAGTAGGTCAGATTGACATAATCTAATAAGAGGTAAATAGCAAGTAATGATGTTAATCAATTGAATTAAAAGATATGTTTACATCCTACCCAAATGATATTTAATGCAAATCTGATGGCATGAATGCATAGAAAAGGGTATTTCTACAGATACAATATACAAAAATGAAACCAGACATAACAAATGGCACCGTTGTGTACTATATCCCACAGTACACGCTATCCCAGTGGCATACGACCACCTCCAACTACAGTCGATCAAATATATGTATATAAATACATACTATATACGAATGCATAATGAAACATGCTATATAACCCTTAATTCACAATATCTAACCCACTATCAATTTAAGTGCTTAGACTACTTCATTTAAAAATATATTATGATCATGTGTTATTTCAAGTTCTCTGAGGGTAAGCACTAATCCACCTAATGGTTATAGTTAGTGAAATATGTACATGGGAACCAACCTCTTTTACAATGGTAATGAGAGTCCACATGCCAATATCCTACTTTCAATATCTATCATGTGGTGCATCTCGGATCTCACATCCTCATTCTGAATCTAGTCCGACCCTCATGTGACCATTCAACCAGCATTTTTCAAAAATGAAACTCATTTAATCCAATTATGTAAAGTTAGTGTGTTTTACAAATTTCAGTAAAAGTATTCAAATTCCAAATCCAAACTAAATCAAATTATGATCAAAAGGAGAGGGAACAATTAAGTTCTTAATCATCATTAATGTATATTAAAACGCCTAATTATTTTATGTAAAAAAAAAGAACCCAAAACCCGAATTCAGACGCTAAACTTAAACTCAAATTAAAAATCCAAATTTGAATCCAAACACAGTCTAATTAAGATTCTAAGAATTCCTAATTACATCTTAATTAAATCCCAATTGAACTTAGTAAAATACTAATCAAACCTAATTAAATATTAATTAAGAAACTAATCAAGTCATAATTAAATCCAAATCAATATTCTAATCAATTATAATTTAATGTTTTAATCATACACAAACCCACTATGGAAACCCAAGATAAAAACCCAAAATAAAATAAAGTAAAAACCCAAATAAATATTCTAAATTCTAGTCATCTTGGCTCCACTGCCAGCCCACCATAAGCCTAGCCTAGCCGCGAGCCAAGCTCACTGCCCAGCCTGCCCAAGCAACAGGCCCACTGCCTGGGCATGCTTGGCAATAGCGCCACCTGGCATGCACAAGCAACGCTGCTGCCAAGACCTTTTTTTTAATTAATTTTTATTAATTTTTTATATTTAATTTAAAATCAATCCCCATTATTAATCCATAACCAAAACCTTAAACCCAATCCAATAAATCAGATTTTAAGCATATAAATCAAAACAACAAAAATTATATTATTTACAATTATCCACTTTCCTGGATTTCAATGCTCAAAGCAGATCTGAATATCAAACCTTGGTTCCCTTAGAAAACTGCTTGGACTTAGTTGTAGAGGAAAGGAAGAACCAAAAGAATTAGGCGTATGAAGAAAAGACGTTCGAAAGCCTTTAGTGTTATATTATGTGAAGGTTTTTCTAAATTATAAGGAAGGACTCCTTGCTTTTTAGTGAGTTTTATAAAATCGCAGAAAAGGGCTTTGGCTTAAAAGGGTTAAATAACTCAGACTAAAAAATATCTAATCAGCCTATCTCCAATAGGCCCTACACAAAACTACCATGCATGCAAGATCCAAATCTATAAAATGGCCTATCAAGCATCTATCTAACCCTCTTAACCCGACTCAAACCCGTCAAACCGATTCAACCCAAAATTAAAAATCTAGGGCATGACATTATCTTCTTTGTAATTTCAAAGGTAAAAGTGTCATACCTTATTTTATAGTAGTGTGACCATTTCATATGTTATTTGGATCATTCGAAAGCATTAATTATGCTGCTTCTGTGTCGTGCAGAGTTTAGATAGGCATCTTTCCATTTTTCTTTTCTTTTAATAGTAGGAGTTCAATTGTTTAGGGGATAAGTTTAGTGACAAGTGAGGAATGCATAGTTTGGTTTAGTCCTTACTAAGCAACTGTATAGTTGAGTATTTTACATTCAGTACAAGGAAAAGGGACAATTAGTGACACTTTTATAGCAGCAGTCTTCAAAGTCTGCCGCTAAAGCTCCTTCCAGCAACAAAATATTGTTTTCCATTAAAGTTTGGTTTTAGTAGCAGAAATTAGTATTTGCTGCTACTAAATACAAACAAATTATTATATATTATGAGATGTATTATTAAGAGGTGGATGCCCACGTTGGGACCCACATAAGATAAGAGGATTTCTTTGTATTAGAGTTCTGCTATATTAAGTTATTGGGGGGGGGGGGGGGGGGAAGCAATTTTATTTTATAAATAAGATCCTCCTATCGTTATTATATACACACATCTCTTATTCTAATAATATTCTTTCTCTCTTTTTTTCTCTCATTCATCTTTTTCTTGTGTGCGCTTTTAATTTTGTAACATGTTATTAGCGCGATGAATTCCATCGATTTGAATTTTTAGGGAAAATGTTCAGATCGACGTAGATTTGGGATTTTATCTTCCTACCCAAGTTCAAGTTATTTGCTTCAGCGACACACGAACACAAAGAAGGAAGAAAGAGTTGATTTCTCCTTTTTCCTTTTCCTTGCATAAGAATCGAGACAAGGAAAGTCAAAGTATAAGACTTGCCTGTTGAGTCGCATCTCCAAAACGTCAAAAACAAATCCACCTTTATTGGCTTAATGTTTCCTTTGTTTCTTTCTTTTCTCTTTTCGTTCTTTTGTTTTGTTTTGTTTTTTTTTTTTTTTTTTTTGTCTTTTGCTACAAAAGAAAGCTGCCAAACCCACGAATGTGAGGGGAGTACATCCTCTCCCTCTCTTTGTCTCGTAATAGGTTGGGTCAGACAAACCCAACCAACTAGATCTGCCAAGCCCAGGTGCTGGTACAACCTGCTGATGCAGGGGCATTGACGCAAGCAATGATGCCAGTAGATCCGTATGGTCAAATCCAATTTGACCAAATCAATGGTAAATATTTGTTTATGTGATATCTTGATCACCTGACATCCAATTGGAGATCTGTTGCGCCTATGAACTCATTTCGAGCAAATCTACACTTTTGTAGATAAGAATGCAAAAAACTATTTCTGCAATATTAGAGCCATTCGGAGTTGGATTTCAGATCCATTTCTTCCAGCAAGTTCATAGAGACAAGCACTACACAATAAGAATCAAAGAAAGATAATTTAACGGTTAGAACAAAAAGGGTCTTGATCAGCGATAACAGTCAGTATATTTAACTTTTTCTTTTTTTGATTTAAATTATGGATACGTTATATTACATTGCATCGCATACTTGATATAGTTACTTTGGTAAAGTTTTGACTACATGGCTATATGAAAGCTTAGTTTTGATGAATTTATTACCAAAAGCAATAGCTGCATAATAGAACTTGAAGTCCTATATAAGTAATCGAAACTTGATGTTTCATATGATATTTAGAACCAAAAGTTCTGTCTCAAATGAATAATCCAGGCCCGGAGATCCATATATTATTTGGAACTAGATGTTCTAAGATTTGAAATATGAACCTAGAGATTCATATTCATGATCAAATCCGAAGCTTTGATTTTTAAAGATCAAAAGTACTATATATCGATACAAAGACCATAAAATCAAACATGAAATTTTGACAAAACCAGAAGTTCTAATTCAAACCTAAAGCTTTGACAAAAACAGACGCTCTGATCCAAGCCTAAATCCTTGATAGAACCAGAAATTTTAATTTATGCTTGAAGCATTAACACAACCAAAAGTTCTAATTCATAGATTAAGTACCTAAAGTTCTAACTCAAGCTTGAAGTCTTGACAAAAAAATATATATATATATATTTTTGACTCTTAAGTTGAGAACTTGCCGTTTTAACTTTTAATTGACCGATTCTTCGTTATATTTTGTTATAGGATATTAAGAATTCGAAGTTCTTTTTTTTTTCTTTATGAATGTTATTATTAAATTAATCTCTATACACTTGAAAAAGTTTAGTGATGCTATCAAAGAGGGAAATAAGATATCACCACAGAATATGACATAAGCCCTCATTTTCTATACTATTATATCCCTGAAGGGTAGGTGTAATCACCAAAAGATGGTCATACTATTCAATGCTTAAAATAAATGCTAAATTAGTCAAATAGAACCATAATGTAGGAAACGTAATCCCTCCAGAAGTGATGGATATAATAATTCCTTCAGTAGAGATGAAAATAACCACCGTTGGAGAGGTGATTAACAAGGCATTTTGATTCTAAATTCCAATAAAGATATAATAACCACCTCAAGAGAGGTGATTAACAAGGCTTTGTTTATTCTCAATTAGGAGAACCACCAAGCATGGTCTAGAAGACTTGCAACTACTATTATGAATTTGAATATTGAATTCAGTTTTTAGATACTTTATTGGATTTTGAACATATCTTGTATTTGGTCATTATATTTGATTTGAATGGTGAATGGTTTAGTTGTTTTCAATTTCATTTTTGTTATGCAATTGAAAAGTTATGTTAGTTTATTATTTCTTATGGTGTAGATCATGGAATGTATGAAACTAAGGATAATAGCTGGTAGACAGTACCACAACACATACTATATTGAAAAACTATAAGTTTTACTCAAAGTTGGTGTTCAAATTTGCGCAAGGTGTCAACCATAGTTGGACTATACAAATAATTCAATGCTCCAGAAGAGTTCACATAATGTTACTAAATGGTACCCACATATACATTAAGGATGCATTATTTTTTAATGATTCCCGAAGAGTCTCACTTAGCTTTAAGGACATCAAAATGAATGAGCATCACATATAGAAGCTATAAGTGAAGGTAACTAAAGATATTTGTGAATCAATACTAGTACTGGTAGCCATTAGTTGACACTAGAAATACTAAGGTAGCGTTTGGTTCGCTAGAATGATTTTAGATGGGAATGGAATGGAGACTGGAATGAGTCTGGAATGAAATGAGGTAGGAATATTGATTTCCATTTTGACATTTGGTTATACAAAAGAATTAATCCAGTAATAGAATTCTCATTCCTGTTTCTGTGTTTGGTATGCAAGAATGATGCCCAAAATGGAATAAAATTTACATAAGACTGACCAAGATACCCCTGTGAAGGGGTTTTTTTTTTTCAATCAAAAGATCTGATCTTCAAATGGAATGTAATGTGATCTGATCTTCAAATCATGGTGGTGGGTGCAAAATCTGCCACAAATTCCTCCAAAACCCCAGAAGAAGATACCCATTAAGGCCTTTCATGTGAAAAGGATTTCTTGTCCTTTCATGTGAAAGAGTGGAGAGAAAAGGATATCTCTTGGCTGGAATGTTGCATAGCATAAGAATATATTTGATCTAAGGTGGGCTAGGTCACTGCTAAGAGAGGTTCATCTTGCTTTTTGGACGTGCAGATCTAATGCATGCTAATTCGTCGCCTGAGAAGATGACTGCAATCGTCCTTCACCGCCATCGCTCTCTGTGTCCGAATCAGAGAAGAAGACCTTTTCTTAGATACTGTTTGTTTTGTAGAGAAACTAGAATGATCAGTTATCTAAGAACGTAAAGATCCAGAGGAAAGAGGCTGGCATCTTGGGAAGGAGATTAGCCTTTGGGTTTTAATTCTCTATTGCAGTCTAGAATAGAAGAAGAAGACAACGCAGGGTCGCCATTGCTACCCCCATAGTTTGCCCACCAGAGCCATTGTTGCCTACCACGGTGCCGTTGCTGCCTACCGCTGTACCGTTGCTACCTGTCTCTCTGCCTTTGCGAAGCCTTGCCTATTGGAGGAAGCTGCTCACCACCATCCACCACCGTCTCGCCAGACTCAAGGAGGAGATGTAACACTCCGACCCAGCTTGACCTCGTTTAGTGGCTAGTTAATCTTGTTTTCGTTGCTAATCGTGTTTTGTTTGTATTGTGATTTTCGTTGTGGGTCATGGATAGGTAGTTGGGTTGAGTTTGACCTGGATTAAGTCGACCAAGCCCTTTTTCGTAATTTTAGCTTTTCTAAGACATGGTCATTTTTGCATCATCTAAATGTCAACATGTGTCTTTCGTTGAGCTCGTTAACTTTCGTAACTACGTCATTTGCAACCGATGTCGTTTGATTCGATTGGACCCAGATTTGACCCAAACTGAAATTACACTTCTACCTTGGACCCTCTTGTAATTTGGCCACCTCATGAGCTTATATAATTTCACCCATCGACCAAAACACACGTTCTCCCTCAGTTTCTTCACTGTGCACGTGGAGCTCTCTTTCTCTTCTCTCTTGAATTCTCTCCTCCATCGACCTCCATCGATCAAGAGGAAGTTGGGTCTTGCATGTGAGGTGAGTGGAATTCTTTCCATTCCTCTCATCTCCTTTCTCTATCTCTTCTCCCTCTTGTTTCTCATTGCATGGTGTGTCTGTGATTCCAATTCTCATGCATGCATGTGGTTTGATTTGTGTTCGGTTGTGTTTGGGCTTTAGGACAACAAATTGTGCAATTGAATTCCAATTGAGGCAAGTATAACCATAACTTGTGAGAACCCATGTTGGTATGCATTTGATTTTGGTTAGTTTACTTGAATTTGTATAGAACAATGTGTTACAGTCCATTTGGTTACTCAATTGTTTGATACTTGCCCATCTCCATTGGAGAATTTCAATTTGAATGGTGTTACAGGAATTCTGTATGTGTTTCAGAAAATTCAACCTCGTACACGTACGGCTAAGCCGTATGGCACTTACGGCTCAAAGTCTAGAGAGGAGAAAAACCCAGTTTTCCTCTACGGCTAGGACACGGCTAAGCCGTGGATTGCCCTACGGCTAAGCCGAAGCTCAGCCGTGGCCCAACCGTAGATCAATACAGGGTGCATTAACTGAGAGCCATCAATTGACAGACCTTCTACGGCCCAGCCACGGCTAAGCCGTAGACCACACATGGCTAAGCCGTAACACACACACGGCTGAGCCGTATCCACACTAGACTAATGAAAGAAAATAAGGATAGGTGTAAGGAAAAGACCGATATGGCCTTCTTGATAGAATGTAGAGCACCTAGACTTGCCCAACGGAATGTGATACAACGCGTGAATGATCTCGAGGGCTGCGAATCATTCATGTTCATTATCCGGATGTTAAGCACCTCCCCATGGGTGATGGTTTAAGGGACTTCGTGCACCGCCCGATTCAATGCAACACTAGACAACGGAGCATCGAATAACTTAAAACTACATCATCATGCACGGTTAGAAACACCGGATAATTAGATTAGAATTGGTTTGTAAATAAAGATGATTCGATTCCGCATGACTTGTTGCATAACATATTGCATTCGATCGTTGATCTCAACGCTCTGACATGATTACTTGTATTCCGTTACCTTCACATTGTGATTCTTTACCTTGAGTATGCATGTATGATATGTTCACTCACAGATATGCACGTATGATATGCTGTCACGATCTACTCAGGGTTTTCATGATTGATTCTGTATGGTCAGGCACTACTTAGCCTCAGCCTTAGGATCCCGACGGGGTAAATTTGGTATAGTTATATGGACTTGCTGCAGTAAGGATATGTCTTGGGGAACCGGACCCCAGGAAACCGAGACCCATTGTACCCTGGCCCGGACAATGGTGTTCTTTGCATGTTATAAGATCCCTCTTTTGGGAGCATATGGTAATGTAGTAGCCACTAGTATGTACACCGCATGTATTCATTGATTCACTTAGCATATTTCTTTCTTGCATGACAGCCTAGTCTACAAAATGCCTTCTTTAATAACATGATGTTCTTTATTTTATTAGACACAGCGTGTGTTAACTTGCTATGGGTTATACTTTGCTGAATCTTCGTATTCACAGTTGTTTTTTTGGTGTTGCAGGCTCAGATACCCCTGCCGAACCCTCGCAGGTCGGCAAGACTCCAGACGAGACCCCCAAGGCCCCATCAGGCCTAGAGGAGTGGATGTGATCACTCCACGGGAGAGCGTTCTTGGCATGCATCATTGGAGTCTTGTTTTGTGGATTTTCATACTTGTATTTGGCACGACATGTCATGATTGTATATATTCTTTTGTTCTTTTTGTAAAACTTTCATCTGTAATTATGTCAGTTCTTTCTTGGTATTCTCTTCTTGCACTGTTAGTTTAATGTTTCTGATATTTACAGCTTCCGCGTACTTGCTTGGCACGTGTGAATGTTCCCTTGTGCGTGTGCATTTAGACCCGGTCTACGTGTACAGGCACCGGAGTACGTGTGTCATTAGGTTTGGCTTTTGCTAACCCCCGAACCCTGGGCTCGGGTTGTGACATACGTATTGTATGGTATCAGAGCATTCCTTGCTCATTCCTTGTTCTAGATGATAAGTATGTAGGCATGTAGGATCGTGGTGAGGATACGATTATTTCTTTGTGACCTTTCTAGATTTTGGGGCTTGTTGGGCGCAATTGTTTTGTGTTTGAGTCTGACTTTTTCCATTTTTCAGGATGGCGTCAGGTTCGGGTTCTCAGCAGAACGCCGGAAATAATGAAAGCGGATCCGCACCGTCACCGCAGACACAGAATACAGATGAACGCATCCTCATGCTATTTCAGTCTCTACAAGCACAATCGTAATCAATGCAGAACTTGCAAGCACAAGTTACCACCATGTTAGACCGACAAAGCCAAGCCCCCAGCTCAAGCACATATAGATCAGCAGGTGGTCTTACAGCCTCGAGAGAGTGACCCGAATGCCCTCTACGGTAAATTTCGCAAGCGAGGAGCCATTGAGTTTTTCGGGACAGAAGAGCCATTGAAGGCAGAACAGTGGTTGGAGCAGACGGAGGACGTCTTTGAGACCGTCGTGTGCACGAACCGGAAGAAAGTCAGACTAGCAACTTCTATGTTGAGAGACGTCGCAAAAACTTGGTGGAAAAGCGTGAAAGACTCATACAGAGACATTCCTAGTGCGACGGTTTGGGAGATGTTCAAGCAGCAGTTCAGGAGGAAGTTCATCCCGGCTCATGTGTTTCGAGCCAAGGAGGTTGAGTTTTTAGCCCTCCGCCAGCAGCAGATGACAGTAGCAGAATATGTGAACAAGTTTACTCAGTTGTCGTACTTTGCTCCGGACATGATCAGTACCGAAGAGAGGAAGGTGAACTGGTTTGTTGAAGGTCTGCATCCCTGGTACATGCACCACGTGACTGCGTTTCAGCATCCGGCTACGTTTGATGATGCAGTGGACAGGGCCTATTCTGCTGAGGCCATCCACCAAGCTGCTAGAGCCGTTGAGCCCAAGCGACAGCCGCCCTTCAGTGCACGAGGACAAGTACAGAAGAAGACGAAAGGCCAGTAGGGTACTTCCAGTTCAGCCGGAGTGACTTGTGGATATTGTGGCAAGGGCCACGCGACTGACGCGTGTTGGAGGAAGGCAGGTGCTTGTTTTATCTGCGGTTCGAGGGAGCATATGATAGCCAATTGTCCTCGATATAGAGCCTCCCAGCCCCCAACCTCTGGTCCTGCCTCCGATGTAGTTCCTAGCAGACCCAGTGCACCTACAGCTCCGAGCTAGTCACAGTCAGCTCGTCCAAGCTCGAGACAGCCTCGCCAGACAGCCCGTGCTTACGTTGCTACCCATGAGAGTGCTGAGGATCCACAGGTGGTTGAAGGTACTGTTTTGATTTCGCGCGTCGAGGCATTAGCATTATTTGATTCGGGGTCTACACGGTCTTACGTAGCACCTCAATTTGTCGAGCGGTTACATCAGCCGTCTAAGCCGTTGCCATATGTGCTGGTTGTATCCACCCCAGTTGGCAAGCGAGTGGAGTGTAGTGTATACTACCCCCATTGCGACGTGCAGATTGCAGGTCATCAGTTACCTGTTGATTTGATCCTGTTGTCGATGTTGGACTTCGACGTGATCCTTGGTATGGATTGGCTCGCTCGATATCGTGCCTGTGTTAACTGTTACAACAGGACGATCTTCTTTGATTTAGGCAAGGGCTTCTGTTTCGAGGGCAGTCAGCAGAGATGCCCCAGACGTGTGATCTCGGCGTGTAAGGCAGATCGCTTGATCCGCCGAGGGTGTGAAGGCTTCATTGCCTTTATCTCAGCGAAGAAGGAGACGAAGCAGCTAGGTGAGATCCAGGTGGTCTGTGACTTTCTCGATATCTTCCCAAACGATGTGCCAGACTTACCCCCGGTTCGAGATGTGGAGTTCGCCATTGAGCTTGTTCCCGGCACGACACCGATCAGCAAGGCCCCGTATTGCATGTCCCCAGCCGAATTGTCTGAGTTGAAGAAGCAATTGCAGGAGCTTTTAGATAAGGGTTTCATTCGCCCGAGTGTCTCACCTTGGGGAGCACCAGTCTTGTTTGTCAAGAAGAAGGATGGTACTTTTCGGATGTGTATAGACTACCGACAGCTGAACAAAGTGACTATCAAGAACAAGTATCCCCTACCCAGGATTGATGAGTTGTTTGACCAACTTCAGGGTGCAGCATATTTTTCAAAAATTGATTTGAGGTCTGGATATCACCAGTTGAGGGTCAAAGTAGATGACATCCCTAAGAGTACCTTCAGGACTCGTTATGGCCATTATGAATTCCTCGTGATGCCTTTTGGACTAACCAACGCACCTGCAGCTTTTATGGCATTGATGAATCAGATCTTTGCTCCTTTCTTGGACCAATTCGTAGTCATGTTTATTGATGATATACTGATATACTCTAAGTCAGCAGAGGAGCATAGAGAGCACTTGAGGAAAGCCTTGTCGTTGTTGAGAGAACATCGATTATTTGCTAAGTTGTCGAAATGTGATTTTTGGCTTGAGCAGGTGGCATTTTTAGGTCATATCATTTCACGAGAGGGATTGGCAGTTGATCCATCTAAAGTGGAGGCAGTGGTGAATTGGCCTAGCCCCAAGACAGTGACAGAAGTTTGCAGTTTCCTTGGTCTAGCAGGTTACTATCGTCGATTTGTCGAGGACTTTGCTAAGATCTCTTCTCCTTTGACGAAGTTGACCAGGAAGAATGTACCATTTGATTGGACTGAGGAGTGTGAAGCCCGTTTCCGGATTTTGAAAGAGAAGTTGACTACGGTCCCAGTGTTAGCCTTGCCAGATGGTAGTGACGGGTTTGTGGTTTATTCAGACGCTTCTCGAATTGGTCTAGGCTGTGTGTTGATGCAGCACGAGAAGGTTATTGCTTATGGATCGAGACAGTTGTGAGAACATGAGAAGAATTACGCCACCCATGATTTGGAATTGGCCGCCATCGTGTTTGCATTGAAGCTGTGGAGACATTATTTGTATGGTGTGCAGTTTGAGGTTCGTTCTGACCACCACAGTTTGCAGTACTTATTCACGCAGCAGGAGCTGAACATGAGACAGCGGAGATGGCTTGAGCTTATTAAGGATTATGATTTCCCGATCAAATATCAGCCAGGCAAGGGAAATGTGGTGGCAGATGCACTCAGTAGGAAAGCAGAGTCTGTGCAGCATTTGAGCAGTTTTCTCCTAGAGTTCCATGGTCTCCCTGTTGAAGTTAAACTAGTGGATGAGTGTGTGACTTTGGCTAGTACGCTAGTGTTTCAGCCTGAGATGATTCAACAAATAAAAGACAGGCAATTTGAAGATCTAACTTTGAAGCGCATTCGAGACCACATTGGAGACCGACCCAATTTCAGGCTAGAGGATGGTGTACTCTATTCTCGGAGTAGGTTGTGCGTGCCAGCAGTTGATGACTTCAAGGAGAAACTGATGAACGCACTACGCTCGATACGCGATGCACCCAGGCAGCACGAAGATGTTTTGGAATCTTAAAGATCGTTTCTGGTGGAACAACATGAAGAGAGAAGTAGCAGGCTTTGTTGCTCGCTGTTTGACATGCCAGAAGGTGAAGGCAGATCATCAGAGACCGCCAGGCTCGTTGCATCCTTTGCATATACCGCAGTGGAAGTGGGAACACATCACCATGGACTTCGTTTCCGGATTACCGCCGACGAGCAGGAAGAACAACGCCATTTGGGTGATTGTAGATCGATTGACGAAGTCAGCCCATTTCATTCCTTTTCGGAAGGGTATAACATTTTCAGAGATGGCAAGGAAGTTCGTGGATGAGATCGTCATGCTCCATGGTACCTGTCACGACCCGAGCCCAGAAATCGGGGGTTAGCGAAAAGCTAAGCCGGTGACACACGTACTCCCGTGCACGTGCATCCAAACCCAGTCCAGATGCACGCACACAAGGGATCTAACACGTGCGAACTAAGCGTACGCGGAAGCTGTACATATCATAGCAAGCAACAAGAAAATAGCGGAAGCCAAAGCAAATACGAAACGGAAACGACAAAGACAAATACACTGATATAAAACCGAATACACACCAAAAATACGTATGTACAAAATACACAGAATACAAGTCCAAAGTCCAAAGTCCAAATACAAATCTCTCAAAATCCCAAAATGAAAAGCCACTGGCGGCATGCATGAACGCACTCGGCAGGGATGATCAGGCCCACTCTGCCAACCCTGAGGGTGCCTCTACACTCGCCCCTGCAGCCTCCTCGACCGCCGGGGAGCTGGGCAAGGTATCTGTGCCTGCAACACCACAGACAACACAAATGAATACAACGATCCAGCAAATACAAGTAACAGGGATGAAACACGCATAGTGTCAAAGTGAATATAATAATGACAGAAGATTAAATACAGAGTTCCATATTAGGAAACTAAGCGAATCGTGCATAGAAATAAAACATGATATGTGAATCAAACATAGAAATACTGACTAAGTGGCTACTACGTTAACCAAGTTCTCTCCAATAGAGAGCAGAGCAAAGCAGAGCAGAGGAGAACACCACTGACCGGGCCGGGTACAAGTGGGTCTCAGGTTCCTGGGTTCCGGGGTCCCAAGACAAAGCGACACTGCAGTGAATACAGAGATACAGAGATCTAAGCCAGAGGTAACCCCGTCAGGCATCCTAGGGCTGAGGCTGAGTAGAGCCAGACCAATATCAATCAAATCAAATCCATAGAAAGGGAGATTATCCGCTTTGGACTCACCGATGACAAAGACCGGATCTTATCCTCACGTATTAACCTCTGGGCAGAGCCACCAGGGAATACCCAAAATATACAAAGCCAGAGAATATACAAAGCATAGTCGAATTACAGATTAGAACATAGATTAAATCAAAGCACAGCATAGATCAGAACTTAGTGCCGAACAAAGAATGATACAGATATACAGAACGAAAGCAAAATGACTGAGGAATGCATAACATAAATTAACAGAGCAGAGGGCAAAACCATAAACAATATGCAATGCATCTCAGATTCATACGGAGTCAAGGTTCATTACAAGCCAGTCCTAAGCTAGTTGTTCACTGTCACTAACCGTGCATGTTGATGTAGTTTTAAGTTAGTCAATGCACCGTTGCCATCAAAGTGTTGCAATGTAATCTGTGCGTGCACCGACGTCCCTTAAACCAACACCCATGGGGAGGTGCTTAACAGTGATCAACGCCCACATGAATGAGTCACAGCCGAACAGACTATTCATGCGCTCCAAGAATCCATTGGGCCGGTTTACAAGGGTGATCAATCTGTATTTAAGCCCTACAAGTCTCACCATTATCCTAAGTTATGTTTCAGAATTGCCATGCCTAACGGTTTAGCCATGAGGGACCTATGGTTGAGCCGGAGACATCTTACGCGCTCGACGCATTATGCACCACAGCTTAACCCTGGTTCCATTCAAAACACAGCTAAACTGATCATCTTTCTCCTCTGATCTGATGCCTTTTTCGGCTGAGCTACAGTCAGTATACGGCTTAGCCGTAGACCAATCCACGGCTTGGCCGTAGCATTCCACGGCTTAGCCGTAGCCTCACCGTAGGAGTACTGATATCAGAAAAGTTTCGACTGATCAGAGATTTAATTCACGGCTGGGGTACGGTTGGGTCACGGCTAGATTACGGCTCAGCCGTAGAACAAATTACGGCTTAGCCGTAGCCTAGCCGTAGAACAAAACTCAAAATTCAAGTCTCTGGGAATCAAACCGTAGAAACTTACGGCTTAGCCGTACAATACAGAGACGAATTCGGGATAGTTGCAGACACTGAAATTTGATATAGAAAAGTCTCAAAACAGGATACAGAGGTTCCAAATTCACAAGCATTGGCTGTAAGCATCAAATACACTAAAGAAGATGGAAATCAAAGCATTCAAACAGAGTACCCATGTGGGTTATCAAAGTCTGTACTTATACTTGCCTCAAATCTCTACCAATCCACTGACTCAAGCTCCCAAAGCAACTAAAATCAAAGCAAATCAAAGAGATACACCATGTATGAGATGAAGACAAAGCAATCATAGAATGAGAGAAACAATTGGAGAAGAAGAAGAAGAAAGAATTGGGAAAGAACCCACTTACCAAGCTACAGATGGAGATGAGAGAGAAGGAACCCAATCCAAAACAAAATGAGAATCCAACGGCAATCGATCAAGAGAAGCAAAGAAGAGAGAGAGAGAGATGAACGAACGTGGAGCTGCTCCTAATCTTGCATGCAATCGATCGAGACAAATGGGCAAGGAGAAAGACACCTGTGAGCTGACTTATATTTATAGATTTGTAGTTTTAAAACAAGGTCCAATGGGTTTAAGCAATTTACAGATTAAGTCACGCGAAGGTCCATCTTCCCCAATTGACTCCAAACGGATCTGACACAGTTACGGAAATTGTTGAGCTCAACGAAATACGCGTGCTGACACCAATATGATGCAAAGATGATATGAGCAAAACAAAAGCAAAATTACGAAAAAGGGCTTAGAACTACCTATCTCAGGTCAAAGGTTGCTCAACTACCTATCCATGACCCAAAACAAGTCCAAAAGAAATAAACAAAACAAAACACACACTAATGAGCCACTAATCCGGCTCAAAGGGGATCGGAGTGTTACAGTACCCCCGTGTCGATTGTATCCGATCGTGACAGCCGTTTTGTTTCATCTTTCTGGAGAGCATTCCAAGAGGCTTTGGGTACGAAGTTGAGCTTCAGCACGGTATACCACCCACAGACGGATGGGCAATCAGAGCGGACGATTCAGACTTTGGAGGATATGTTGCGAGCCAGCGTGTTGAGCTACGAGAAAGAATGGGATCTTCACCTATCGTTGTGCGAATTTGCCTACAACAACAGCTTCCACGAGAGCATTGGGATGGCGCCATATGAAGCATTGCACGGGAAGAAGTGTAGAAGTCCGGTATGTTGGGAAGAAGTTGGAGCTCGAAGTTTTCACGGACCGACGATCATTGCCGAGACTACGGAGAAGGTACAGAAAGCCATTGAGAACTTGAAAGTTGCTCGGTCGAGACAGAAGAGTTACGCAGACACCCGCAGACGACCCTTAGAGTTTCAGGTTGGCGAGTGGGTTTTTCTGAAGGTCTCACCGATGAAGGGTACAATCCGTTTCGGCCAGAAAGGTAAGTTAGCTCCACGCTATGTCGGACCGTTCGAGATCAAGAGTCGAATTGGTGATTTGGCCTATCGATTAGAGCTTCCCGAGATGTTTTCAGGAGTGCACAATGTTTTCCACGTTTCAATGCTTCGGAAATATGTTCATGATCCCTCCCATGTCATCCGTTACGACGAGGTTCAGATTCAGCCGAATGCTGCATACGTTGAGCGACCGCTCCGTATCGTGGGAACCCGAGAGCAAATACTCCGCACTAGGACAATTCGATGGGTCAAAGTGCTTTGGGAGCATCACAGTCCTGATGAGGCTACTTGGGAGTTAGAAGAGCAGATGGCACGACAATACCCCGACCTGTTTTCTCAGGTATAAATGAGTGAGTGTGCATTCCGAGGACGGAATGATTCTCAAGTAGGAGAGGATGTAACACTCCGACCCAGCTTGACCTCGTTTAGTGGCTAGTTAATCTTGTTTTCGTTGCTAATCGTGTTTTTTTTGTATTTTGATTTTCGTTGCGGGTCATGGATAGGTAGTTGGGTTGAGTTTGACCTGGATTAAGTCGACCAAGCCCTTTTTCGTAATTTTAGCTTTTCTAAGACATGGTCATTTTTGCATCATCTTGATGTCAACACGTGTCTTTCGTTGAGCTCGTTAACTTTAGTAACTACGTCATTTGCAACCGATGTCGTGTGATTCGATTGGACCCAGATTTGACCCAAACTGAAATTACACTTCTACCTTGGACCCTCTTGTAATTTGGCCACCTCATGAGCTTATATAATTTCACCCATCGACCAAAACACACGTTCTCTCTCAGTTTCTTCACTGTGCACGTGGAGCTCTCTTTCTCTTCTCTCTTGAATTCTCTCCTCCATCGACCTCCATCGATCAAGAGGAAGTTGGGTCTTGCATGTGAGGTGAGTGGAATTCTTTCCATTCCTCTCATCTCCTTTCTCTATCTCTTCTCCCTCTTGTTTCTCATTGCATGGTGTGTCTGTGATTCCAATTCTCATGCATGCATGTGGTTTGATTTGTGTTCGGTTGTGTTTGGGCTTTAGGACAACAAATTGTGCAATTGAATTCCAATTGAGGCAAGTATAACCATAACTTGTGAGAACCCATGTTGGTATGCATTTGATTTTGGTTAGTTTACTTGAATTTGTATAGAACAATGTGTTACAGTCCATTTGGTTACTCAATTGTTTGATACTTGCCCATCTCCATTGGAGAATTTCAATTTGAATGGTGTTACAGGAATTCTGTATGTGTTTCAGAAAATTCGACCTCGTACACGTACGGCCAAGCCGTATGGCACTTACGGCTCAAAGTCTAGAGAGGAGAAAAACCCAGTTTTCCTCTACGGCTAGGACACGGCTAAGCCGTGGATTGCCCTACGGCTAAGCCGAAGCTCAGCCGTGGCCCAGCCGTAGATCAATACAGGGTGCATTAACTGAGAGCCATCAATTGACAGACCTTCTACGGCCCAGCCACGGCTAAGCCGTAGACCACACACGGCTAAGCCGTAACACACACACGGCTGAGCCGTATCCACACTAGACTAATGAAAGAAAACAAGGATAGGTGTACGGAAAAGACCGATATGGCCTTCTTGATAGAATGTAGAGCACCTAGACTTGCCCAACGGAATGTGATACAACGCGTGAATGATCTCGAGGGCTGCGAATCATTCATGTTCATTATCCGGATGTTAAGCACCTCCCCATGGGTGATGGTTTAAGGGACTTCGTGCACCGCCCGATTCAATGCAACACTAGACAACGGAGCATCGAATAACTTAAAACTACATCATCATGCACGGTTAGAAACACCGGATAATTAGATTAGAATTGGTTTGTAAATAAAGATGATTCGATTACGCATGACTTGTTGCATAACATATTGCATTCGATCGTTGATCTCAACGCTCTGACATGATTACTTGTATTCCGTTACCTTCACATTGTGATTCTTTACCTTGAGTATGCATGTATGATATGTTCACTCACAGATATGCACGTATGATATGCTGTCACGATCTACTCAGGGTTTTCATGATTGATTCTGTATGGTCAGGCACTACTTAGCCTCAGCCTTAGGATCCCGACGGGGTGAATTTGGTATAGTTATATGGACTTGCTGCAGTAAGGATATGTCTTGGGGAACCGGACCCCAGGAAACCGAGACCCATTGTACCCTGGCCCGGACAATGATGTTCTTTACATGTTATAAGATCCCTCTTTTGGGAGCATATGGTAATGTAGTAGCCACTAGTATGTATACCGCATGTATTCATTGATTCACTTAGCATATTTCTTTCTTGCATGACAGCCTAGTCTACAAAATGCCTTCTTTAATAACATGATGTTCTTTATTTTATTAGACACAGCATGTGTTAACTTGCTATGGGTTATACTTTGCTGAATCTTCGTATTCACAGTTGTTTTTTTGGTGTTGCAGGCTCAGATACCCCTGCCGAACCCTCGCAGGTCGGCAAGACTCCAGACGAGACCCCCGAGGCCCCATCAGGCCTAGAGGAGTGGATGTGATCACTCCACGGGAGAGCGTTCTTGGCATGCATCATTGGAGTCTTGTTTTGTGGATTTTCATACTTGTATTTGGCACGACATGTCATGATTGTATATATTCTTTTGTTCTTTTTGTAAAACTTTCATCTGTAATTATGTCAGTTCTTTCTTGGTATTCTCTTCTTGCACTGTTAGTTTAATGTTTCTGATATTTACAGCTTCCGCGTACTTGCTTGGCACGTGTGAATGTTCCCTTGTGCGTGTGCATTTAGACCCGGTTTACGTGTACAGGCACCGGAGTACGTGTGTCATTAGGTTTGGCTTTTGCTAACCCCCGAACCCTGGGCTCGGGTTGTGACAGGAGACTAGACATGCAAAAAACAAAAGAGGCTTCAGTCTGGGGACCCCAGTGAGAGGGAAGGTCGATGGTGGAGGTGGAGATGTGTTTGATTTGTTTAAAGGGGCATTTTGGTCTTTAGAAAAAATTATAAAGGAATAGAATAGCCACTCCTCAACCCCTCCAATGGAATGGTGATTTTCTTACTTAAAGGAATGGTGATTTTTGTAGTAATGGTTATTTCGTTGTTTTTTTTAGAACCAAACGCGGGAATGATCACTACAGTGGAATGACCACTCCATCCTGACCTTCATTCCGGCAAACTAAATGCTTCCTAAGTGCATTCTCCTCAAGGTTATACTATGTGACAACCTCCATTGTCGAATATGTCAGATCAGAATCAATTATGAGCAAAACGACATAGTTAAGCCAGAAGCTTAAACTAAACCCGAAGCTGAATAATCCTAAGACTTTATTGCTTTGGCACGATAGGTTAGGTCACACTAGGCTACTAAGCTAAGGTAAAGTGTTGATAACTCTTTTATGCACTCCTTAGAGAACCATCGATTGACTATCCTTTCTGCAAAGGATACATGGTAACATTTGTGAAGCCAAAAATCCTACAATGTCATTTGTGAACCCATAAATCCCACTAGTAAACCTTTTAGATATTTTTATGGTTTTGATTAATGCCTACACCTGTTGGTAAAATGTTTACCTACTTTTATAACTTTTACCCACCTATTAGCATAAATTATTAAATTTATGATACACTTCCCTAATCATCCTATTAAGTACATAAGACTTAATAACTTAGGTTTGTGACCTGCATGAGCCAAAAAGAAGATTGAGAATTTATGTTGGTTATGATTCACCCCCAAATATTTAATATCTAAAACCAATGATAAGCGATGTATTTACTGCTCATTTTGCCAATTGTCATTTTGATGAGATAGTCCTCCCATCGTTAGGAGGAAATAAGAGAATTCTTAAAGAACATATTATTCTTATAGAACAACTCATTCCTGAAGAACGGTAAGAACTAACATTGAATAATTCCACTCCATCTCATCTGGATTCACGTATTTAACACTATAAAAATGAAGTATGGATAGTTGTGCATTTACAAGAAATTACAAACAGATTACCAAGTGTATTTAACGATGCAGTAAAGGTGACTAAGTCACTTGTGTTAACTATGAATTTACCTATTAGAATTGATTCGCTATAGGACAAAGCCAAAATATGGCAACCAAAGAATCTGCAATATGTTATAAGCATGGTAGACTTATAGGTTTCAAAGATTCAACTCCCTAGGAGAAGAGAAATGAACAGTTATATCCCAATCATACTCCATAAGAGGTACGTCATTTCACTCAAGAAGGGATTATGAAAAAATCCATTCTCTCTAAATTTCATAAAGAAATTAATGTCCCAGAGGAGACACGAGTCCCGAAAAAGACTCTGGAAGCCCCTAAAGAGCCAAGGGTACCCAACAATAAAGAGATTTCTATACTTTACAATTATTGAGGAGAGATGGGATATAAAACAAATTGTCATTGATGGCACATTTGCATATACGGTAGCTACACAAATGTCAAGGGAGAATGGTGATGCTGATTGGGACACAGAACCACGTATTATAAATGAATGTCAATAAAGGAAAGATTGGCTAAAATGGGAAAGTGCCATCAAAGCAAAGTTAGAGTCTCTTAATAAACATGGTGCGTTTGGACTTACAGTACAAACCATCAAAAGGTGTTAACCTTGCATGTTATAAGTGAGTGTTTGTAAGGAGAAGAAATGAATGAATTCACTAAATACAAGGCAAGACTTGTGGTATAAGGTTCATGTAGAAACTTGGGATTAAAAACAAATACAAACGTATACATGAAAATCCTAGAAGGATTTACTTTACCTGAAGCAAAGTCAAAGAGTATGCTCTTAATCCTATTAAGACGATAATTGCATAGCCTAAAGCAATCCGAGAAAATGTGGTACAATTGTCTTAGTGAATGCTTGTCTAAGGAAATGTATGAAAACAATCCCATTTGCCCATGTATCTTCATAAAGAAATCCTTAAATGAATTTGCAATAGTGGCAGTTTATGCAGATGACATAAAATTAATTGGGACTCCAGAAGAGCTCGAGAAAACTACTGATTATTTGAAAAGAGGGTTTGAAAAGAAAGACCTTGGGAAAATAAGATTTTGTCTTGGCCTGTAGATTGAAAGAAATTCTAATGGAATATTAGTTCATCAGTCTAATTATACTGAGAAAGTTTTTGAGACGTTTTAGTATGGATAAAGCACGTCCACAAAGTATCCCCATGGTCATTTGGTTGTTAGATATAAAGAAATATCCATATCATCCTAACAAGGAAAATAAAGAATTATTGGGTCCTGAAGTACCATACTTAAGTGCTATTGGTTTCATACTATATTTGGCACAATGCACTAGATCGGGTATTTCATTCTCATTGAATCTGCTTGCCAAATATAACTCTGCACCAACTCAAGGAATTGAACTAGTATCAAACATATCCCACAATATTAACGTGGAACAATTGATTAAGGTCTGTATTATTCTTATGGTTATAAATATTCAAAATTTTAAAGGATATGTAGATTTGGGTTATCACTCTAATCCTCATAACGATCATAGACATGTGATGTTTTCTTTCGTAGTAATGCCATCATTTCCTAGCGCTCTACTAGACAGACTTTGTAAGCACTGCCTCCAACTATGCTGAAATCTTAGCCATTTGTGAATGTGTATGGCTAAACTATTTAATTCAGCATATTCATAGTTCTCATTATTTGCCTCCTAATACAAGTACCCCAAACATTATCTATCAAGACATGAGGCATGTATTCAACAGATTAAAGAAGGGTACATCAAATGTGACAACATGAAGCATATTGCACTAAAGTTCTTCTTCACACATGAGATTCAGAAGGACAATGAGATTAAAGTCAAAAAAGTTCATTCAAGCAACAACATGACTAGTTTGTTTACTAAGTCATTACAAAATCAATATTCTAGAAGTTTGTATATGAGATTGGCATGCATAGAGTTTATAATTAAACAATGTAAAGGTGGTTGTTGTCAGAAGGAGTAATTGATTAAAAAGAGGCATCCCAAAGCATGCTACCCATGACATATGTGTGCTATACTTTTTTTCTTTTCTACGTTTAATCCCACTGGGTTTTCCTAGTTAAGGTTTTAATAGGGCAGCATTATGTACACCCAACACCAATTCAATGATCTTGTAGAATGTTGTACTTTTTTTTCCTTCGCTATGGTTTTTATCCCATTGGGTTTTTCCCTTGCAAGGTTTTAATGAGGCAGCTATCATTAAATGGTTGCCATCCAAAATGGAGTGTTATGAGGTGTATTATCGAGAGGTGGATGCCCACAATGGGACCCACATGAGATAAGAAGATAACTTAGGGTTAAAGTCCTACTATATTAAGTTGCTTGGGGAAAAAGCAATCTTATTCTATAAATAAGACCCTCATCCCCCTTTTTATCTGCACACTCTCATTTTAATAAGATTATCTCTCGCCCTATCTCTCTCACTCATTTTCTTCTTGTGTGGGCTTTTAGTTTTGTAACAATGTATGTAGCAGCGGATATTATTTTGTGCTGCTAAAGGCCTACCATTCCTATGCATGCAACGAGAGGTGCAAAATTAGGCGTGACCCTAACCCAACTTGCCTATGACCCAAGTAAAATATGGGTCGAGCACGAGTTAGGTTTTTTTGACTCACAGAAAAATAGGGCAGATTAGGGCTAACTTGCCTAACTCACATGCCCCGCATATAGTCTTTTATATTTATATTTAATTCCATACAGAACTATTAGAAATGATATAAGATATGTTAATTCCATAAGAAATTATTAGAAATAATATAAGATATGGTTTTCTTAGGATCATTGTAACATTCCGACCCTAATTAAGTATGTTTAGCGACTAATTGATTAAGTTATTAGCAAATTTCCATATAATTTGCCTAGTTAATGATGTTTTGTCGAATGAGTCACATTTAAGGAAAGTGAAAAGAAATTCCCTAAGTGGGTCATCTCCGCGTTTAAAGCGGATAGGATGATATGAAAGGGGTGTGAAGGCTTCTTTACATTTATCTCTGAAAAGAAGGAGCTTAAGAAACTTGAGGAAATTTTGGTTATACGTAACTTCCTAGATGTATTCCCCAAGGAAGTCCCAGGGCTACCTCCTATTAGAGATGTTGAATTCTCTATCGATCTTGTGCTAGGTACAGCACCAATTAACAAAGTTCCGTATCGTATGGCTTATGTAGAATTACTGGAGTTGAAAAAACAATTGTAGGATTTGCTTGAAAAGGCTTTTATACGCCCTAGTGTGTCACCGTAGGGAGCTCCAATGCTATTCATTAAGAAGAAAGATAACACTTTTCAAATGTATATCGATTACCGGTGGTTGAACAAAATAACCTTTAAGAATAAGTACCCTCAGCGGCATATTGATGAGTTGTTTGATCAACTCCAAGGTGCTACGTATTTCTTGAAGATTGACTTGAGATTGAGTTATCATCAATTGAGAGTTAAGGAAGATGACATTGCTAAAATAGCCTTTAGAACAAGGTATGGCCATTATGAATTCCTCATGATGCCTTTTGGATTTACTAATGCACTTGCTGCATCTATGGCTTTGATGAATACGATCCTCACTCCTTTCTTAAATCAATTTATTATGATTTTCATCGATGATATTTTAGTATATTCAAAAACAGCAAAGGAGCATGCAGACCATTTAAGTAGAGCCTTGCAATTGTTGAGAGAACATCGATTATATGCGAAGTTGGAGAAATGTAATTTCTGACTTGAGCAGGTAGCCTTCCTACGTCATATCAATTCACAAGATGGTTTGGCAGTTAATCTAGCAAAAATTGAGGCAATTGTAAATTGGCCAAGTATAAAATCTGTGACAAAGATCAGGAGTTTTCTTGGACTTGCAAGTTACTATAGAACATTTGTTGAAGACTTCTCTAAGATATCTGCTCCTTTTACAAAATCAACTCAAAAGAATATACCCTTTAATTGGACTGAAGACTGTGAATAAAGTTTTAGAACTTCGAAAGAAACATTAACTACCGCTCCAGTATTAACTCTACCGGATAGAATTGAAGGATTTGTGATATATTCAAATATGTCTAGAGTTGGATTGGGGTGTGTCTTGATGCAACATGGCAAGGTGATTGCATACGGTTCTAGACAGTTAAAAGAGCATGAAAGAAACTATGCCACACAAGATTTGGAACTGGTAGCTATTGTGTTCTCTTTGAAACTTTGGCGACATTACATGTATGGTGGAAAGTTTGAGGTACATTCAGATCACCATAGCTTGCAATACTTATTCGAGCAATATAATTTAAATATGAGGTAGCGTAGATGGCTTGAGTTCGTAAAAGATTATAATTTGCCTATCAAGTGTCACCCAGGGAAAGGGAATGTTTTGGCAGATGCTCTTAGCAGAAAAACAACTAGTCTCAGTGCTTTATTGAGCTCAAATTTGTTCATACAAGATGAATTCAAGGACATGCCTATAGAAGTAAAATTGGTGGATGACTTGGTAATGTTTGCAAGTACTGTTGCCTTCCACCCTGATATAATTCAAGCAATCAAGGGTAGACAGTTTGAAGATCCGAATTTAGTGTTAATTAAATACCATATAGGAGATAGACCAGATCTCCTCCTGGAGGATTGTGTTCTAAATTTCAAAAACAGATTACGCGTACTGGCTCTTGATGGCCTGAAAGAGAGCCTAATGATAGATGCACATTATGCTAGGTATGTAATGCACCTAGGTAGTACGAAGATGTATCGGAACCTAAGGGATAGGTTTTGATGGAACAATATGAAAAGAGAAATGGCAGGATTTGTAGTTAGGTGCTTTACATGCTAGAAGGTGAAAGTTGATCATCAGAGGCCTCCTGGGTCCTTACACACATTGCATATTCCTCAGTGGAAATGGGAACACATCACAATGGATTTTATTCCAGGATTACCCTTAACGAGTAAAAAGAATAATGCAATTTGGGTGATTATAGATAGGCTAATGAAGTCAGCCCACTTTATTCGTTTCAATAAGGGTATGACATTTTCAGAGATGGCTAAGAAGTTTGTAGATGAGATTGTAAGGATGCATGATGCACCAGTATCCATAGTTTCTGATCATGATAGAGATTTGTATCATCGTTTTGGAAGGCTTTTCAAGAAGCTATTGGTACCAAACTTAGTTTCAATACCGCATACCATCCACAGATGGATGGACAATTTGAATGCACTATTCAAACTTTGGGAGACATGTTGTGAGCCAGTGTCCTAAGCTTTGACAAAGAATGGGATAAGCATCTATCATTGTGTGAATTTGCAAATAATAACAACTTTTATGAAAGTATTGGTATGGCTCGTATGAAGCATTGTATGGACGTAAATGTCAGAGTTTAGTTTGTTGGGAAGGAGTTGGAACTAGAAGTTTCCACAGACCGATAATTATTGCTGAAACTACCGAAAAAGTATAGAAAGCAATTGAGAATCTGAAGGTGGCTCCTTCAAGATAGAAGAGTTATGCTGATACTCGTAGAAGAGCCTTGGAGTTTCAGATTGGTGATTGGTTTTTCTAAAAGTCTCTCATATGAAGGGCTCAATACATTTTGGCCAGAAAGGCAAATTGGCTCCAAGGTACATAGGCCCGTTCAAAATTAAGTGTAGGGTTGGTGATTTAGCTTACAGGTTAGCACTTCCTGTTGAGTTCTCCGGAGTACCCGATGTGTTTCATGTATCGATGCTCTGCAAATATATTAGAGATCCTACCCATGTCATTCGGTATGATGATGTCCAGATTCAGCCAGATGCATCATACATCGAGCGCTCGCTCCATATCGTAGGTACAAGGGAGTAAATACTACGTACAAGGACCATCAATGGGTCAAAGTCCTTTGGGAGCATCATGGTCTCGATGAAGCCACATAGGAACTTGAAGAACAAATGGCCTGACAATATCCCAACCTCTTCACACAAGTATGTTTTCATTTAGAAGAATGAATGATTCTTAAACGGGGGAGGTTGTAACACTTTAACCCTAATTAAGTATGTTTAGCAACTCATTGATTAAGTTATTAGCTAATTTTCATAGAATTAGCTTAGTTAATGATGTTTTGTTGTAATGAGTCATGTTTAGGGTCATAAATAGGTAGTTAGGTTGAGTTTAACTTAAATTAGGTAGATACGAGCCATTTTTCTTGATTTTAGACTTTATAAGTTTACTTCATTCATGCATCATATTAGCGTCATCACGTGTGTCTCTTCAAGCTTGTTAACTTCTGTAATTAACTTGAATGCAAATGAAGTCGTTTGAATTAGTTGGTCGCTCACTTGACTTAAACCGAAATTATCCTAAGGAATATTGACTTTCTTACAAATTCCAAAAAAAAAATGTCATATAAAAGGCTTAACTACCCATTCGACCTTCTTTTCCTGTATGCACTCCTCTCCAATGTCTTCTTTTTCTTTTTCTCATTTTACTTTTCTATCTCTTCAATACCTTTTTTCTCAAATCAAGGGGATAGAAGATTTGCATGTGTGATCTAAGGTTCTTACTCTCCATTCCATCATCTTTGAGCTCTCCTCTTATCTTTGAAGTGAAAGACTTAAGCACCTTCTCCTTCTAATCCATCTTCAAGGTAAAAGTTTTTCCCATTACAGCTCTCGAGTCTAGAGGACTCTCATTCCAATATATGCACTCATCTCCTTCCTTATTTCTTGCATGCATGGCATTTAAGTCCAAGAATACCCAAATTGAACCAAAAGAAGGATTAATAGTTTGGAAACCTTAATCTATGGCAAGTATAAGCAAATTTTGGTTGAATGCATGTTAGTATATCATGATTCTTATGATTTTTACAAATCTCTCAATTTTAATGTGTTTTACAACCCTTCATTTGTACTTCTATTTCATTATTTGAATCTTCATGTAACTTACCAAGTTCTGAAACGCAAGTAAACTGCTATAGAAAATCTGAAACTTATGGCTAAACCATAAGTCTTCTACGGCTTAATGTCCAGAGAGCAACAAATTTGAATGTGTTTTACGGCCAAGCTACGGCTAAGCCATAGGATGTACTACGGCTAAGCCATAACCAAGCCAAAGCCTAACTATAATATAATTTACAGCTTGAAATCCATAAAGCAGGAAAATGACAAGACCTCCTACAGCTATGCCACAGCTAAGCTGTAACACATCCGTAGCCCAATCGTGGCTCAACGTAGGTTAAATACGGCCAACCATAAGTCAAAATACAGTTCAACCGTGTGAACTGGGGAAATTCTAGGTAACTATAGCTCAGTCGTAGTGCATTTTATGGCTAAGCCATAAGATGCATACGACTAAACTGTAAGTCACCCACGGCTAAGCCGTAAGGCCATTAAAAATTTAGGATTAATGTAGGTATGGATATAAGACCTTGTAAGGCCCTAGCTTTTGGACCGCTATACTCCATTAACTGGCCCAAAGGAATAATTAAACATCATGAAGAGTCTTGAGGGCTGAGATTCGTTCATGTGGTATTGTTCATTCGTTAAGCACCTCCCTATGGGTGTTGGTTTAAGGGACTTCGATATGCAGTAACAATACAATGCAACACCAAAAGAAAGAAAACTGTGTATCAGATAACTTAAAACTACATCATCATGCACGGTTAGAAACAATTGATGACTAGAGTAGGGTGGATTTGTAAAACTACCTTGATTCTATTAAATCAAATTACATAGCATATTGGGTTACTATTATTGCCTTCTTTTATTCCATTCCTAATTCTAACTTGCATAATCATGTACATGTTAAGTCTATTTGAGTTGTTTTATTTTGAGAAACATTTAGTATTGATATTGTTTTGCATTGAGTATGAATGAATTATATGAATGACTTGAACGTATATTCAATGAATGAATTGCATACATTATTCAAAATTCAATTGAATAAATCGAATCGGTCTGGCTCTACTCAGCCTCAGCCTTATATACCCGAAGAGGTTGACTTTAGTGTAGCATGAATTATGCCGCTGCAGTGTGCTTTCTTAGAGCTTTCAGACTCCATGTACGAGAGATCCATTCGTACCTTTGGCCTGGTTAATGGTATTCTCAACGCATAGATCCCTAGAGATAGGATATGGCAAATGTAGTAGCCACATAGTAAAGTATTCTTGTTAATCGAATCTTATAACATGCTCTATTCAAATGCAAAACATGTCTAGTATACTAAATTGACGATCTATCTATGATTACTATTAGTAATTCTTGTAGATACAATGCGTGTTACCTTAATTTTGCTTATGCTTTGCTGAATAGTCTTATTCACTCGTTGTCTATTGGTGTTGTAGGCTCAGGTCCCTTTTCCGATCCTTCGAAGGTCAATGAGATTTCGGAGGGGATCTCCGAGGTCCCATCGGGATTAAACAAGTGGACATCAGTTCATCTCTGATGGATCCACCCTGGCGTGCGGCTTGGACTAGTATAGGCCTCATTTTGCATGGTGGTTGCATTAAGTTTCATTTTGTTATGTATGGGCCATGACTCCATGTATTTTGTGTACTGTATAAACATTCCATCTTTTCAGAAACTCTTTTCCCTTTTGTAAAGACACGTTTCATTTTCATTCTATTACATATAGATGTGTTTTTAGTTGTTGTGTGTCCTCTTGTTTCTATGAATGATATTAACAGCTTCCGCGTATGAATGCGTGGACAAATGTCTACTAATAGCAATTACACGTGTGACTTTCCCTTGTGTGATTGCACTTAGACTTGGGTCTAGGCGGGTATACACAGAAGTACATGTATCACTATTTTAGGTTTAATCATAATACCCCAATTCTTGGGCTCAGGATGTGACAATCATATTGACTTTTTTTTTATTGCATTTGCAAGCATAAATGTCTATTGGCTTTATCTCTTTTAAATAATATTATTCTCTTATAAATTATAATAGCTTATTATTATTTTGTACCAATTCCCTATATTGTATATTTGCTTGGGTTTAGATTTATCATATAATGGTTATCATAAAATTAATAAGTATATGGAAAATTAGATTTATAGGTTTCAATATTTTAAAGTATAGCTACTTTTATAAATACATCATAAATAAACTCTAACTGTTAGTCAATGTTTAAAGTAATTACATTTAATAACTAATTTCAACCTTTACATATCTATTTAAAATTTTTTGGATAAATATTTGCACAGTAAACTTAGATGGTGTGGTGGTTAAGTGCTTTAATTTAAAAACATAAGGTCTTACTTCTTTGTAATAATACAATCTATGAATTCACTTTCAGAAAACAAGCAAAGGAAAAAAAGAAAAAGAAAATAGAGAGAACTACAGTATTCAAGTGAAGTGGCTAGTTTGGATTAACCTTAACTAACCTATAACATAATGCGGGTTCAGGTGAGCCAACCCGACCCGACGCAATGTGGAAGCGGGTTGAAGAATTCAAACCCATTTTGAAAATGGGTGGACACAGGTTAAGGGTGGACAATCCGAACTCCTTGCTAACCTAACCTACATTGGGCCAAACCAACCCATTTGCTACCTCTAAATGTAGGAGCAGATAATATTTTTTTTGTCGTTAAAGATCTATATGGAGATAACTGCTGATGATAATTCACATAGCAGCAAACAGTAGTTTCTACTACTAATGGTAAGATTTAAACTCAAATATAATAGCGGACAGTATCGGATGGCGCTATAGATAATGGAAAAATTGTGTATACAATGGCAGGCAATATTGTTCATTGTTAAAGGTATATAGAGGTGTTGTATAAGCAATAAAAAAAAGCTTATTTATGGCTCCAGAATATATTTTCTACTATTAGAGTGAGGTTTAGAGAATTATATATAGCAGCAGAAAATAGTTTTTGCTACTACAGAGATGTGTTGTGAATTATATCTAGCGGCGTAGAATATTTTATGTTTTTTTAGAGAATTATTTATTGCAGCAGAATATAATTTTTGCTGCTGTAGGGGAAGGGTAAACAGGTTTAAATGATGTATATGTAAGGGTCTGTAGATCATTATGTTAGAGGAAGAAGAAGAGAACAAAAGAGAGAAAGAGAGAGCTTTGTAAATATCAGTCATTACCCAAGATGGTGATCGATTGTGTTTATATACAATTATTGTTTGCCCATTCACAGGCTGTGATTACAAAGATTACAGCTAATTATCTTTGATTAAAAGCTAATAAGGAAACTCTAGGAAAGACTGCACTCACACATGTAAGTATGCCACAACAGGATGTTTGACCAAATCTCACAAAGATCGCATGTGTGGGATAAGCTGGATATGAAGTGTGGGCTTGTTTGTCAATGTGGGTGAGGTGGGTCAATTCACCTATCTCTACATATACCAACAGTTAGTTTTGTCTGGTACTATAGGTATCCCATTTCTATTTTTTAACTTACACCTTTTTATTAACAAAACAAACTCAGACATGAAACCACTTAGACTTGCACTACTTTCTAAACCTTTCAGGTATAGTGGTGGATAAGAAGGGCTTGTTTGGCATTTTTTTCGTATTGTTCCCAATTTTGTGCTTACATTAGGTTGTGCCGATACTATGCCCTACAAATCTTGTTTGACAACATTATATTAAAATACTTTGTTGGGAACAAACCATATGGAACTTGCTTGGTAACAGCGTAAAAAATTAACATTGTAAAAAATTACCCTTAATCAATTAAAGTAAGAGAATATAGGGTCTAAAATGTGGGACCTGCCTTATATTGTTTGCAACACTCTACCTGCCTTTAGAAGTTACAACGTAGTAGCCACCTTTAAAAATTAGAACATAGAACCCATATTTATAGGATTTATAAGGTGGGCCTACCTTTATAGGAATTATAATGTGGGCCCACCTTTTATGAATGTAAATAAGAGTCCCATCTTTATAAATTATATCATGGTACACACCTTTTGAAATTAAAATATGGGCTCATATTCATAAGATTCATAAATGTAGGTCCACCTTTTATTATCGTGACGATGTGACCCACGTTTAGGATCACAAAGTGGAGCCACATTTTCTTGTGCTTTTGTACATAAGACACACATTTAAAAATTACAATGTGGTGCCCACCTTTAAAATTTGTAATAAATTATAATATGATGCCATCTTGTTTGTTGATTGTGAACACAGGGCCCACTTTAAAAATTATGTAGTACCCACCTTTAGAAATTAGAACATGGGGCCACATTCATAGGATTGACAATGTGGGTCCACATTCATAGGAATTACAATGTGGCTCCACCTTTTGTGATTGTTACATATGGGGCCACACTTAGAAATTAGAACATGGGGCCCACACTCAAAGGATTTATAATGTTGTCATACCATTATAAGAAATTAAGAAGTATAATGGGCCTACATTATGTGATTGTTAACATGTGACCCACCTTAAGAATTAAATAGTAGAGTCACTTCTTTTAAAATAAGATAAGAGATCAGTAGGAAATAACTGTGCCAGTAAGTTGTCTCTTTAAAAAAAGCGAAGTTTTTTTTGTTTCAAGTTTCTTGTACAAGTGAATTAAGATTTTGAGATTCCTTCTCGCGAGACCAAAATCCAAAATAATGATTTACACATACTAAACATGTTTTCTATAGCTTTATCTCGTAGTAACATGGGAACATCTAAATGGCACGATGCCAAACACACCCAAAGATTCTGGGTTGGAGATGTGCAAAAAATTGATATATATATATATATATTTAAAATTGATATCTTAAAAATGTTACTGGTCTTTGATCAAAGGCAATTTGATCAACAAAAAAATAAATAAATAAATAAGAACTTCTTGTTGCATCTACTAGCCTCTAATTTAATGTAGATGCATTGGTAAAAGTAGCGAGTTAGTGCTACATTGAGGCCATGAGTATGGCGTGTGATGATTGTGACCGTTAACGTGTGGGACCCACTATGGATTGCTTGGAATATAAAAAGTTCCCCCGCTTCAATGTAGCTTTTGATGGTTTATGAAAAGGTGCCGAGACTTGATTCATTTGTTCCCAAAAGCATATCCATCAAATAAATAGCCAAACTTTTTTCTCTAATTTCAAATTGCAGCTCACATACAATCAACATTGTCTATCATTAGATCAACGGTCCAATTTCTTTAATCCATTAAACAATGGGCCCCACATTAACAAAAGTCGAAATATGAGTATCATCAAACAGAATCTCAGGTCCCTTCATAAAGCTCTTCCCTTGTCTGTAAAATTTTCACAAAACTCTCGCTCCCTCCATAAACCTCTCCCCTTCTCTACGAAATTTCTCTTGCTCAATCACTCGAATCTTCTCTCGCTCAATTTCTTCCCCGAAACCCTAATCTCTATGCTCAGTTTTTTCCCCGAAGCCCTAATTTGCTCGATCTCTTCCCAAAAACCCTACTGCCGAAGTCGTTGGTTACCAAAAGAGCTCCAGAAGCGTGGATTCATATGTGAAGAGAATCTACCTTCTCCATTGGTGGGAATCTGTGGTTTCATGTGATTTCATGTACTGTGTGGATTCATATGCGAGTGGATTTCAATTTTATTCCACTTTCTTTGGAGTTTCTGACGTTTTGAACTGAGGTGTTTTGATTAGATTTTGTTTGAGATGGAAGTTGTTTTAATATGGTTTTATAAAGCGGAAGATTGAAATCGGATGTGTTTAAGGCTCATGCATTTGAAATGTTTCAATTTATGTACTCGATCAGAAGCTTGATTTTTGATGAGTTCAATTTTTTTTAGAAGAATTCAATACGATGCGTCTTTCTTCAGAGTTTGAAGTTTCTACTGGAGCTTTTGGTTTGGTTTTTGTGTTATTTCCTTGATTTTTTTTTGTTAGAAAGTGGAATCATTACTTTATTGGATTTAGGGTTTGATTGTTAGGTCTTACAGTTGATTTCATCTTCTTCTTCGTTGTATTTGTTTTGGTTTCTTACAATCTAAGTAGATCGCTACATTTGAGGCTCATTGAAGAACAGATAGAGACAGATCATCATTTGCTTTTATTATTATTAAATTTTTGTTGGTTTTGATGTGTGCTATGTGTTGGGTTGATGTCATGTATTCCGGTTTACCCGGATAAGTCCACTTGGTTAGCCAGTGACTGGTTTAAGGTCAAAGGTATTTTGGTAATTATACCGAGGCTTTCTTGGTGGCCAAGAAAGTGTAGCTTATAAATATGTATAGTCTATAACCATAGATCTAGGATTGAAAAGAGGTGAGAGTTTTCTTGCCTGTGGTGTTCCCACACGACGTAGGAGAGACGATGTCAGAAAGTGAGAGTCTCTGTCTGCTTTATTTGTCATAGTAAAGATGATCATCTCTGTACCGTGGATGTAGCCCTGTTTGGGTGAACCATGTAAACTTCTATGTCTCTTCTTGTGTGTGGTTGATTGTTGATCTTGGTTACTTACGCACACACGAGCACAATGGTGGTGTCATATCTACAACAAGTGGTATCAGAGCCAGGCTAGGGCCTCCTAAGATTTGAAGGTTGAGTGCAGGAAGATCATTGGATCAGATCTTCTCGGTGAATCAGGTTTTCTGCACTCGTCGCTGCAAAGAAATCAGAGATCACGCGTGATCTCTGATTGGGCCACTAGAAGAAGATAGAGGATTTGGGTTCTAACTTGCGGGTTGATCGTTGAAACTCTGTGAAAATTGTTGATCGCTGCCTCGTTGGATCAGAGGAAGAAACCGAGAGAAGGTTTTGGATGGCTGACAGCTGTAAGAAGAAAAGAAAAAAAAAACTCACTGGAAGCTCCCTGCCGCCCAGCCAATCGCCGACCGTCGTCAGTGAGCGCCATCGCCGAACTAGCCACACCAACGCTGCTGGTCACCGATTCCTATCCACCATTACCAAGAAGAGGAGCGTAGCGAGCATCTACCTCTAGTTGACGAACCAAAAGGAGGAGGACGAAGACACGGCCTCGGTTTCTTAACCCAGGTCAGTTGGGTTCGGGTTGGGTCAGTTCGACCTAACCCGTTATGTAAATGCCTAGGGCAGCAGAATAGGTGCAATTTTGGTTCAGGTTGGGTCGACCAAACCCATTTGCAGAAGCCCAACCTGCAGCAGCAGAGCGCTGACGTCAACCCACATCAACAAGTCATACAGTCAAAGGCAGGTTTGACTGGGATCAATGGCAGAGTTTTGTTTGTACGATATCTTAATCATTCGACGTCCGATTGGAGATCCGTTTGCTCCAACGGACTCATTTCGAGTAGATCTACGCGTTTGTGGAAAAAGATTAGCTGTTTGACGGTCAATGAAAAGTTTGCCCAAATAGGATCATAGAAGACTGTTTTTGCGATATTGAAGCCATTCGAGGTCAAATTTCAAATCCGTTTCTTCTAGCCTACTCGTTGTGACGAAATCCACAGCTTGGTGCAAAAATCTTGAAAAGAGAAAATTGTTGCTCCTTACTCGCTTAAACCGGAGAAATATGGATTTCCATACCTTGCCAAGAGATGTCCTATCTAGATTACAGAAGGAAAAAGAAGTTTCAGGCAGCACCAACTTCTCTTGTGGAGAAGATCTAAACAGATGTGGGTTCAGGTCAGAATTGGGTCGACTCGACCTGGTTGTAGTTGTAAACCCAATAGTAGGAGTCGTCGGCATAGTTTAAAGGGTTTGTAATTTCAAACGAAGTTGTTCATTTGAGATTCACATGTTTCTGGATCACATGTGATGCCATTCATCTTGCCAAAGCCAAGCCAATAAGAAAACAGCAAGGAGGAGCTAATGCATCAGCAGTTATCAAACATGTGTTTGATTGATCAGAGGCAAGGTCAAATAGAGTCTTTGACCACTTGGAGGCAAAGGTTGTCTGCAATTGTGGAGTCATCTGGACTCGTATTCCCGATCTGTTTTGCTTACATGCTTGTGGTGATTGGATCTTCATAGTGATGTTGAAGATGGGGTAGGATAGTGAGTGATTCAAATATCGATATCACTCAGATTTGTCAATGGATTCAAGCTTTAAGTTCAAGGTAGAGTTTGACGAGAAAAATGAACTTTGCTCAAAGTTCATGTGCTAGTTCAACATGTCAAAGTATTGAAGGAAGAAGACTACATCGTAGGTGCAGTGACGTACCATTCGGCCAGGTACGTGAAGACATTGCCAGTTTTATCTCCTGGTGGCTCAAGTTATGCAAAATCCAAGCCATGGTAGAGATTGTTGAGTCTATGTCTTGTATTCTAGTTTATATGGATGAGTCCACTGGGTTAGTCAGTGACTAGTTTAAAGTCAAGGGTATTTTGGTAATTATACTGAGGCCTTCTTGGTGGCCAAGAAAACAGAGATTATATATGTGTATAGTTTGTAGCCTTAGATCTTGCATTGAAGAGAGGTAAGAGCACTCTTGCCCGTGGTGTTCTCGCACCACGTAGGAGAGATGTTGTGAGAGAGTGAGAATTTCTGTATGCTTTATTTGTCATAGTGAAGATGATCGTCTCTGTATCATGGATGTAGTCCTATTTGGGTGAACCACGTAAACCTCTGTGTCTCTTCTTGTGTGTGGTTGATTGTTGATCTTGGTTGCTTAGACACATACGCGCACAATAGTGGTGTCATATCCACAACACTATGGACCTGGTTGGATGACCTTTGGGTGGATTATTTTTCACCCAATATAGAGCTATATGTAAGTTTAGTAGTGAGAAGTGAGAACTAGTAGGTGGATAAGATGGTCTTTGACCCAAATTTATATAATTTGTGTGAATTCTAAATTTATATAAGTTTAGTAGTGAGAAGTGAAAGCTCTTTTAGCGTTCCCTCCAATTCCTATTATACCGACTGAAATCAATGGCGACGGAAGAAGAACTGATTGAACTTTTAGATTTACCTTATCAACAAGTAAGCTGTTTTTGTCCGCCGCTACCCAATTTCTATCGGCCCTCCCCCTTCCCAAATAAAGCAATAAATTAATGTTCCGAGGATCAATTTTGCTGGTTTTGTACCTTTTTCGATGATTTTATCACACAGGATTGGAAAGAAATCCAGAATTATTCCACCTATTACACAGAATCCTATGATAGTCTCCTGTACTGTGTTGGCTTGCATTTGGGTTTGTTACTTCAATTTTCTATCTCCAATACCATACTTGATACCCAAGAAGTTTATTTTATTTTATTTTTTTTTACAATGGTCGATACCCAAGAAAATCTTTTTCTTTGTATTTCACTATCAAAATGCCGAAATACCATGTGGGGTTGGATTAATGCCTTATACTCAAGTGAAACGAAATACCATATGGGGTGGATTACTACCTTATACTCAAGTAAAGAAATTTCATTGTCTTTATGGATGTACCAACCACGACTTTTTTTTCTCAACTCAATCACTGAATATAGTTCTTCTCGATGCATTTTTGAAATGATGATGTGTTTATAGTTATTCTCTTTGCATTCTTGTCCTCTTTTTAATTATTTGTATTGAGTTTAATTATTTAAATTCTCTTCCATATGCAACAAGGTATTTCAATTATATATCCTCTAGTTTTATTAGTTAATAATGAGTAGTCCCTCGATAATGCATGAAAGTTTTAAATTGTTAATAGTATGCTCATCTATGGTTTATTAGAAACTCAAATTTCAACAAAATGTTTGTAACACTTTGACTCGAGCGAGTGATTAAGTATGATTAGTAGCTAATTAATCTAGTACTAATTTAAATAGTTGTTTTTAGTGGTGTTTGAGTTAGGAATAGATTTCTTTTGTATTGTTGAGTTCTTGGAGTTTAGTTCGGATCACGAATTGGTAGATTGGGCCGGGTTTGGCCTCGATTAGGTAGATGAAGCCCTTGTAATTTTAGGTTTTGTGATTTGGTATCAAACATGCATCATATTGACACCATCACATTTGTCTCGTCGATCTCGTCAACTTTGTGTTGGACTTGAGTTCATTTAACCTCAAATGAGTCAAGTGAAGTCTCAATTTACTCAAACTAGAACTATATCAAAATAATGGACTTTGTTGTAAAATCCAGAAAATCTAGAATATAAACACCTCACCCTTAATTCAGTCGATCCTTTCCTTTATCAACTGCAGCAGAAGCCATTCTTCCCATTTTCTTTTCTTCATTAAATTAAGAGTGACAAAGGAGTTTGTATCTTCATTCCTTATCTTCACTCTACTTTCCTTACTCTTGAATTAGAGGAATTTGGGCACACTTCATGCTATAGCTCCATACTTGTAATTTGGGGTAAGAAATCATCCTCCATCTTAGATTTCAAAGTGTAAATGAAATAAAAAAACCTATTACCGTTTTCGACATTCAAAACTCATATCACCTTGCATGTTATTCATTGTTAGGGTTTTGATTTGGGATTTTCTTTGAGTTGAGCCAAGCATAGAGGGGTATTTGAACACCAAACTTGAATCAAGGCAAATAGAAGCAGGTTCTAACTACTGCATGTTGGTATTGAATTGATCCTTTAAATTGATTCGATTGGATGGTATTTTCTAGCTTTTCTCCATATTATTATTGATTATGAATCATTTGAAATGGAAATGAATCAACTAGAGATTGAGATGTATGAGGGTATAGAAGTGTATATTGGATGATGATGAAAAAGGGAAGGGGGGGGGGGGGGGTGGGGAACAGATGATTCCATTTTTGCAGTTTCAAGTGGTGAAGAAAAGCACTTGTTATAGAAGTCTGAGATGGAATTCTAAAGCACATGCATAAGCACATTTGCGAACTTTATCTAACCAAAGTGTGTCAGTTGAAACTTTTGGAAACAGAAGCAAAGGCGCTCGAGCGCACCTCGGCCACGCTTGAGCGCACCCTACAACTTGGAAGGGCGAATTCTAGATTCTTCAAAATTGATCACGGGGTTCCCAAATATCTCCACACATTTCACAATTAACCCTGAGGTCAATTGTTATAGGAAATTGGAATCATCAGGCTTTAGAACACTTTAAAACCTCATAGGTCTTTAGATTCGGAATCTTTAACCTTAATAATGTGTCCAATGGCAATTATATATGCATGAATAATCATGGCTAAAATTATTCATGTATTATCACTCGTACGTTAAGCACTTAACCATGGGTGTAGGTTTAGGGGACTTTCATACACAATGGTATACAATAAAACACCAAACAAAAATAGCAGTGTATCAAATAACCTAAAACTACATTGAAATGAACAGTTAAAGGGTACAAGTGATTAGAATAAGATTGGCTAGTAAATTCATTGATTTCATGAATTGAATTGCATTGCATACTGATAGATGATTATTACCCTCCTTACTTGCTATTGAATCATTATTTATAATCAAGTTGAATTGTTTATTCAATTTGTTAATTGATACAAATTCTGAACTCAATTGAGTAAGAATGATTGAATTAATTGAAAATGAAATTGATTGATAGACTGAAATCTTACTCAATTGCTGATTGATCTCCTATATTCTTTTCTCAATTAGTTCTATTAGACACAGCTTGTATTACTTTAATCATGCTTATACTTTGCTGAATAATCTTATTCATAGCTATTTTATTGATGTCTCAGACTCAAATCCCAATATCGATCTCAATAAGGCCAAGGAAACTGAGGAGGAGACTGAGGAGTTTCCTTCATGGCACAACCCCGAATCTCCGATCAATTTAGAACAATTCGAATCCAAAGATGGATTCCAACCACTAGGGCACGATGAAACTCAAGCTAATCACTATAGATGGAGAGAGAGAAAAAACACACTTGAAACTTGAATTATAATTGAATAAAAAAGTCCATTATAATGAAAGGTTCCTCCTTTCATGGGAGTGACTGTTTCTAAACTAAGAAAGACTAATTCTAAGCAATCTTGGCTTACTAAATTAAATTATGTACTAATCTCAACTCAACATTGTAACACTCAGACCCAGCTTGACCTCGTTTAGCGCCTAATTAATATTGTTTTCGCTGTTAATTGTGTCTTGCTTGTGTTTTGATTTCGTTATGGGTCATGGAGAGGTAGTTGGGTTGAGTTTGACCTAGATTAGGTAGACCAAGCCCTTTTTCGTAATTTTAGCTTTTCTTCGACATGGTCATTTTCACATCATCTTGATGTCAACGCATGTTTTTTGTTGAGCTCGTTAACTTTCGTAACTACTTTGTTTGCAAACAATGTCGTATGATTCCTTTGGACCCGGATTTGACTCGAAATGTAAATTGTCTAAACCTTGGGCTTGTATGTAATTTGCATCTTTGTCCTATATATATAGAGAGAGATCCAGCCATTCCATCAACTCACGTTCTCTCCCACTCTTCTCTCACTGTTCACGTGAAGTTCTCTCTCTCTCTCCTGACTTCTCTTCTCCATCGATCAAGCTAATTTGAGGGATTTTGGTTCTTTCATTCCCTGGTGTGTTGATTGAGGTGAGTTGAGGTTTCTTCCATCTCCTTCATCTCCTTCTTCTACTTCTTCTCCTTTTTGTTTCCATGATTGCATGATGTGTCTTGATATTCTTTCTTTTTCTCATGCATGTATGTTGTAGTGGATGGTGTTTCGTTGTGTATGAGCCCAAGGACAGCAAGTTATGTAATTGAACTCTATTAAGGCAAGTATAACCATAATATGTAAGAACCCATGTTGGTATTTGTTTGATTTTGGTTAATTCACATGAATCTGCATGGAAAACGTGTTTACAGCCCAAATTGCTAGTATTCTCTCTTTCTCTGTTAGATATTTGCATTTCTGATGTCTTTACAGGTTTTATGTACTTGATTCAAAATTAGACCCAGTGCATGTACGGCTAAGCCATAAGTCACCTTCGGCTTAAAGTCCAGAGAGGGTGAAAACCAAGTTTTCTTTTACGGCCATGCCACGGCTAAGCCGTTTATTGTCTTACGACTAAGTCGTATCTCAGCCGTGACCCAGTCGTAGATCAGTACAGGGTGCTTTTTCTGAATTAACTGAAGGCAAGCAATTGATAGACCTTCTACGGCCCAGCCACGGCTAAGCCGTAGAACAGTGCACGGCTAAGCCGTAGAGTAAAATATGGGTGAACCGTAATTGTGGATGAACAGTAAAGGGAACCGCGGTGGAGCCGCAGTGAATATTACGGCTAAGCCGTAAGATGCCTACGGCTAAGCCGTATGTTCACCTACGGCTAAGCCGTATCACCCTTAGAAAATGAATAACAAGGATAGGCGTAAGGAAAAGACCAATATGGCCTTCATGATAGAATGTAGAGCACCTAGACCTGCCCAACGGAATATGATACAATGCATGAATGATCTCGAGGGCTGCGAATCATTCATGTTCCTTATCCGGTTGTTAAGCACCTCTCCATGGGTGTTGGTTTAAGGGACTTCGGTGCACCAGCCGATTCAATGCAACACTAGACAACGGTGCATCGAATAACTTAAAACTACATCATCATGTATGGTTAGAAACACTGGATAATTAGATTAGAATTGACTTGTAAATAAAGGTGATCTGATTTCGCATGATTTGTTGCATAACATATTGTATATCGATTACTGATCTCCACTCTTTAACAGATCATTACATGTAAGTTAAAAGTCATACTATGTGTCCACCTTGAGTATGTATGTATGTTATCAAGCTTGCATGTATAAGTCATGTTCTCAGATATGCACGCAGGATATGTTGTCACGATCTATTCAGGGTTTTCATGATTGACTCTGTATGGTCAAGCACTACTTAGCCTCAGCCTTAGGATCCCGACGGGGTGAATTTGGTATAGTTTACATGGCCTTGCTGCAGTAATGGAACATCTTAGGGAACCGGACCCTAGGAAACTTGAGACCCATTTGTACCCTGGCCCGGACAATGGTGTTCTCTGCACGATATAAAATCCCTCTTTTGGGAGCATATGGCAATGTAGTAGCCACTAGTTATGTACACAGCATGTATACATTGATTCACATGGCATGATTCTTTCTTGCATGACAGCCTAGTATACGAATATGCCCTATTTAATTTATATGATGTTCTTTATTCCATTAGACACAGCGTGTGTTAACTTGTTATGGTTTATACTTTGTCGAATCGTTATATTCACAGTTGTTTTTAGCGTTGCAGGCTCAGATACCCCTGTGACCCCTCGCCGGTTAGCTAGACTCCAACTGAGACCCCCGATGCCCCATTAGGCCTAGAGGAGTGGATGTGATCACTCCATCGGAGAGCGTCTTAGATCATACATGGTATAGAAGTCTTTCTTTTTGAGGATTGTCACACTTGTATACGTCATGACTTGTATATATTATTTTGTTCATTTTGTAAAACCTTCACATGTATATATGTCAGTTCGGTTTTCATATTCTCTTCTTGTATTGTTTAGTTGGATGTTTTGATATCTACAGCTTCCGCGTACATGTTTGGCACGCGTGTATGTTCCCTTGTGCGTGTGCATTTAGACCGGGTCTACGTGTACAGGCACGGGAGTACGTGTGTCATCGGTTTGGCTTTTGCTAACCCCCGAACTCCTAGGCTCGGGTTGTGACAAACATAAAATAGGAAATAAGTAATTAATTAGAACTGTTTAACTAAGGATAAAAATCCCTGATCTTGAGTAGATCATGGATCAAGTGGGGCCCATTAATGTCTGCGGGCATGTGATTTGGGCCAAATTTGAGATTGGCTTGCATCAGCTCTCCTCAGCTTGGAAGAACTCAACTCCGACCAGTTAAGCACTTGATAACTCTCATAGAGATAATGATTGATGCACTGAAAATCTTTAGCAAAGATCCATGTAGAGTCGGAGAGAATACGATTCCACTAACAAACTTAAAACTTTCGATAACCTCTTTGACGTGTAGAGACAATTTGATCATCAAGGACGTCAACAATCTCATCAGTAGATGGGAGACTAACTAGTAAGGAAACAAGTTGGTCTTCATTATCTCCCTTATTATCATGGCCGTGGCAAAGAGTAAGATCCTCTATATTGAAGGAAGAACTGACACATAAATCTGAAGGAATGTCAAGAACATAGGCGTTGGTGCTAATCTTGTGTAAAATTTTGAATGGACCGGAGTTGCAAGGGTGTAACTTCTTATTAGCTCCAAGAGGCAACCTTTTAGGTCAAATATGCACCATAACCATATCTCCTTCATTAAATTCAACAAATCGACGATGTTTGTCGGCTTATTTTTTTATAAACATCATTGTTGGATGATATATCGTGGTGTACTTCATTTTGCACTTGTTACATGTGTTAAAAGAAATGTTCAGCATCTGCACTAACTCTCACATCAACTGGCAAAAGCACGAGATCAACAGGTAGTTGTGGCCGAACTCCTGTAACAGCTTCAAATGGTGAAATGCTAGTTGACCGATTGACTGAGTTATTGTACACAAATTCTGCCATAGGTGACACTTAATCCCAGTTTGTGATATGATCACGCACAAGACAATGTAACAACTATCTAAGACTTCTGTTTACCATTTCTGTTTGTCCATCAGATTAAGGATGAAAAGCAATGAAAAAGTTAAGCTTAGTATTAGACAACATCCACAAGGTCTCCCACAAATAGCTCATAAATTTCGTGTCCCGATCAGAAACAATAGTCTTTGGAAAACCGTATAACTAAACAACTTCTTTGAAAAGTAATTTAGCAACCTTGTAAGCATCAGCAGTTGCAATACAAGGAGCAAAGTGTGTCATTTTTTAAAAATGGTCGATAATGACGAAGATAGAATCAACCTTTCTGACAGTCGTGGGTATACTGAGCACAAAGTTCATGCTAATGTCTTCCCAAGGAGTATGGGGAATAAACAAAGGCTGACATAAGCCAATGTTCTCTTATTTCCTTTAGTGAGCTAACATGTCTGACATCTTTCACGAATATGAATCACATTAGTCTTTATGCCAGGCCAACAATATCTATCGCTGACAAGAGCAAAAATTGTGTCGCGACCCAAATATCTGCTATATCTTCCTATATGCAACTCTTGCACAATATAGTCATGAATAGAAGTAGCTGAGAGACAGAGTTGCGTATCTTTGAATAAGAAACCATCATGAAGACTATAATGAGGATATTGAGTATAATCACTGTTTACGAGGTCCGTATAGATAGGGCCAAAGTCTTTGTCAGTTGCATAGTCTTGTTTAATTTGTTCAAAACCTTGCACATTAACAAACATGGCTATTAAGAGATACTTCTGCCGGCTTAATGCATTTGCTATCATGTTTTCCTTTCCTGCCTTATGTCAAATGCTAAATTTAAACTCCGGCATATATGCACTCCATTTAGCATAGCTAACATTGATTTTCTGTTGGGAGTGTAGATATTATAAAGCATCATTATTAGAATATAGCACAAATTCATTGGCAATCAAATAATGCCTCTAGTGACGAAGTGTTTGGACAAAGGAATAGAATTCCAAATAGTAGGTAGAATACTTTCATTTTGCATCAAAAAATTTCTCACTGAAGAATCCAACTGGATGTCCTCCCTGACTAAAAACACCTCAAATGCCTACATATGAGGCATCTCAAGAAATTTCAAAGAGCTTGTTAAAATCAGGAACCTATAAAATTGGCGCTTCAGTAATCTTTTGCTTGATCTTTTCAAAAGCCCTGGTAGCTACGCTGGTCCACCTGAATTCACCTTTTCTCATATAGTCTGCAACAAAAGTCATAATACTACTAAAGTCCGAATAAACCTTTTGTAGAAATTGGCAAGACCATATATGTAAACTACGAATTTCAGTAAAGGTAGTAGGAATAGGCCAATCAAAAATTGCCCTAACCTTTTCAGGATCCATTTTAATACCTTGCGAAGAAACAACATATCCTAAGAAAAATAACAAAATCACTCATGAAAGTACATTTCTTGAGATTGATGGAGACATATGCCCGGCGGAGAAGTTGGCAGACTATACCCAAATGCTGAAGGTGATCTTTATTTTATTTGCTATAAATGAGGATATCGTCAAAGTAAACAATGACAAATATCTCAATATGAGGCTGCAACAACTGCGCGATAACCCGCATAAAAGTACTAAGAGCATTGGTTAAGCCGAATGGCATAACCATCCATTCAACAAGACCATTCTTTATTTTAAAGGCAATTTCCCATTCATCACCTGGTCTTATGCGGATTTGAAGGTAACCACTCTACAGATCAATTTTTGAAAAACTGCATGCACAAGTCATCATGTTTAGCATATCATCCAACTGAGGGATAGGGAATTGATATTTTACAGTGACTTTGTTAATTGTACGACTGTCTACACACATTCGCCAGCTTCCGTCTTTCTTTGGAGTGAGAAATGCTGAGACGCCACAAGGACTAAGACTTTCCCTAATAAAGCCTTTCATAAGAAGATCATCAACTTGGCCTTTTAACTCAGTATATTTCGCTGGACTCATGGTTAGGATAAGGCTTTGATGATGATAATGATGATGATGGTGTTCCGCTGGACTCATTCAATAGGCAGGAAAGTTTGGTAAGTAAGCCCCTGGGACAAGATCAATGGCATTTTTAATATTTCTTAATAAGGGTAGTTTCTTTGGTAATTCATCAGGAACTAAATCATTAAATTTCTTCAATAGTGGCTTCACTTCCTGTGGAATAGACGTGGTAGAAAAATCATCTGAAACTTGTTTAGTAAATAAGGCATAGATGACACCTTGCTTTTTGCTTTCATCTTCAAATCTTCGCATAGTTAAAATATGAGATGTAGTAGAAGAGGTTACAAATGCAGGTGATGACGGTAGGTGTAACACTCCGATCCCCTTTGAGCCGGATTAGTGGCTCATTTGTGTGTTTTTCTGTTGTTTTATTCTTTCGGACTTGGTTTTGAGTCTTGGATAGGTAGTTGAGTAACCTTTGACCTGGAATATGTAGTTCTAAGCCCTTTTTCGTAATTTTGCTTTTACTTTGCTTGCATCATTTTTGCATCATCTTGGTGTCAGCACGTGTATTTTGTTGAGCTCGTCAATTTCTGTAACTGTGTCAAATTTATTCGGAGTACATTGGAGAAGTTGGACCTTCGTGTGACTTAAACTGTAAATAATTTATACTCTTTGGACTTTGACTTAACTTCCAAAACCTATATAATGAGTCAGCTCCCAGATGTCCAACTCCCTGCTCATTTGGCTCCAACGTTGCATGCACAGCTCTGGGAGAGTGAGAGAGAGAGCCACGTTCCTTCCTTTCCATTTCTCTCCTCTTCTCGTTCTTGGTTGGTGTCGGGAGCTTGCACCCATCTTGCTTTGGGTTTTCTTTTCTTTTCTCCATCTCTGTCTGTGGCTTGGTAAGTGGGCTCTCTGCAACTCTTCCTTCTTCTTCTCCAATTGTATCTCTCTTTCTCTGTTGCTGTGTCCTCATCTCATGCATGTGTTGTTTCTTTGATTTGCTTTGATTTTAGTTGATTTGGAGCTTGGTTCAGTGGATTGACAGAGTTTTGAGGCAAGTATAAGTACAGGATTTGATAACACATATGGGTATTTGTTTGATTGCTGTGCTTCTTTTGTTCTCATAGGCTTAGCATGAAATTACAACCGAATCTATTGTTTTGGATTCATCGGAGTTGTTTTGCTCCAGTTGTACATGATTTTCCAAATTCTGTAACTATCCCGATTCGATTCTGTATTGTACGGCTAAGCCGTAACGTTGTACGGCTCACATTCTAGAGACTGGAAATTTCACCTTTTGTTCTACGGCTAGGATACTACTGAGCCGTAATTTGTTCTACGGCTGAGCCGTAAGCTAGCCGTGACCCAACCGTGACTAAGCCGTGAATTAAATCTCTGATCAGTCGAAACTTTTCAGATACAGTACTCCAACGGTGTGGCTACGGCTAAGCCGTGGATTGGTCTACGGCTAAGCTGTATACTGAACCGTAGCTCAGCCGTAAGAGGTACCAGATCAGAGGTGAAAAATGACCAGTTTAGCTGTGTTTTGAAGGGAACCACGGTTAAGCCGTAGTGCATGTTACGGCTAGCGCGTAAGATGTCTTCGGCTAAGCTGTCGGTCACCCATGGCTAAACCATAAGGCATGGCAAATCCGAGATAAAACTTAGGATACTGGTGAGACTTGTAGGGCTCAAATACAGGTTAACCACCCATGTAAACCGGCCCAATGGATTCTTTGGACCGCATGAATAGTCTGTTAGGCTGTGACTTATTCATGTGAGCGTTGAATTACTGTTAAGCACCTCCCCATGGGTGTTGGTTTAAGGGACTTCGGTGCACGTGAGGATTACATTGCAACACTAGGATGGCAACGATGCATCGAATAACTTAAAACTACACCAACATGCACGGTTAGTGACAGTGAGCAACTAGATTAGTGTTGGCTTGTAATTAACCTTGATTCCTTACTAATCGGAGATGCATTGCATATTGTTTACAGTTTTGCCCTCTGTTCTGCAACTCTATGTCTATGCATTACGAGGTCATTTTGCTTTCGTCCTGTATATCTGTTCTATTCTTCGTTCCGCACTAAGCTTTGATCTATGCTATGCTTTGGCTTATATGCTTTGTTGGCTTTGTGTGTCTTTGATTATTGGGTATTCCCTGGTGGCTCTGCCCAGAGATTAATACGTGAGGATAAGATCCGGTATTTGCCATCGGTGAGTCCAAAGCGGATAATCTCCCTTCTTTTGGATCGGATTTGATTGATATTAGTCTGGCTCTACTCAGCCTCAGCCCTAGGAGGCCCGACGGGGTTACCTTTGGCTTAGATGTCTGTTTCTCTGTATCACTGCAGTGTCGTTTTGTCTTGGGACCCCGGAACCCAGGAACTAAGACCCACTTGTACCCTGGCCCGGTCAGTGGTGTTCTCCTCTGCTCTGCTTTGCTCTGCTCTCTATTGGAGAGAACATGGTTAACGTAGTAGCCACTTAGTTCAGTATTTCTATGCTTTGATTCACTTATCATGCTTTACTTCTATGCACGATTTGCTTAGCATACTAAGATGGAACTATGTATTTAATCTTCTGTCATTATTCTACTCTATTTGATACTATGAGTGTTTCATCCCTGGTACTTGTATTTGCTGGATCGTTGTATTCATTGTGTTGTCTGTGGTGTTGCAGGCACAGATCCCTTGCCCGACTCCCCGACGGTCGAGGAGGCTGCAGGGCCGAGTGTAGAGGCACCCTTCGGTTTGGCAGAGTGGACCTGAGCATCTCTGCCGAGTGCGTACATGCATATCTTCAGTGGCTTTTGGTTTTGGTTTTTGGGAGATTTTGTATTTTGGTACTTTGGATTTTGGACTCTGTAATATGTTGTATATCGCTATTTTTATATATATATCGTTGTCTTTTTCGTTCCGCATTTGTTTTGGCTTCCGTTTTTCCTTTGTTGCTTGCTATGATATGTACAGCTTCCGCGTTTACTTAGTTCGCACGTGTTATATCCCTTGTGTGTGTGCATCTGGACTGGGTTTGGATATACGTGCACGGGAGTACGTGTGTCACTGGTTTAGCTTTTCGCTAACCCCCGACTTCTGGGCTCGGGTCGTGACATACGTATTGTATGGTATCAGAGCATGCTAGTTATAAGCATGTAGACATCTAAGATCGTGATGAGATAACGCTATCAACTATTTGACTCGAAGTCTAATATGTTGACTCTTGGGATTTGACTAACTCAGGGCATTTTATATTTGTGTGATGTGTTTCTTTTCCCTTTGCAGGATGGCATCAGGATCAAGATCTCGGGATGAGAATCAACAGGGCCATAATGGTGATAGTGGATCGTTACCCCCACATATCAGTAGTGAAGAGCGTATGATGATGATGATGCAGTCTATGCAGTTATTGCAGGCCCAGATGGCATCCATGGTGGATAGGCAGAGTCAGGCTGCCGCGTCGGCATCACCTCGTGTGGACCAGCAAGTGATCTTCCAGCCCAAGGAAGCGGATCCAAATGCTCTTTTTGACAAGTTCCGTAAGCGAAGGCCAACTGAGTTCCATGGGATAGAGGATGCATTGCAGGCTGAGCAATGGTTGGAGCAGACTGAAGAGCTATTTGATACAATTGTGTGTAGAAACAAACAGAAAGTAGTACTCACAGCCTCTATGCTTCGGAGTGTAGCCAAGACATGGTGGAGGAGTGTCAAGAGCTCATTCCAGACTATGCCCAGTGCCACAGTTTGGGAGACCTTCAAGCAGCAATTCCGTCGGAAGTTCATGCCTCTCCATATTCAGCGAGCTAAGGAAGTGGAATTCTTCAACCTTCAGCAGAGACAGACGTCGGTTGCAGATTATGTACACAAGTTTACAGAGTTGTCTCATTTCGCAGAGGATATGGTGAACACTGAGCATAAGAAGGTGACTCGCTTCGTCAACGGCCTGAACCCGAGGCACAAACGCCATGTGGTTGCTTGTATGTGGCCGGCTACCTTGGATGACGCTATTGCCAGGGCCTATGATGCAGAGACCATATTTGAGGAGGAGCTAACTGAGGCTAAGAGGGCGGCAGGTTCCAGTGGCAGAAGTCAGTTTCAGAAGAAGTTCAAGGGTAAGCGGGGTAGTTTGAGCAGTACTCAGATGGTTTGTGGTCACTGTGGAAAGGATCACCCAACAGACAGATGTTGGAGGAAGAGTGGGGCTTGTTTCGGGTGTGGCTCCACGGACCACAAGCGGGCCCAATGCCCGAAGTTTCAGTCCTCTCCACAGACGAGATCTGCAGGATCTACAGCGCAGGGCAAATCTCAGCCAGCTCGCCCAGCCCAGAAGCAGAACCGCCAGACAGCTTGAGCTTATGCTGCTACGCATGAGGGCGCAGAGGAAGCTACGGTCGTGGAAGGTAAAATTTTAATTTCTGATGCTGAAGCTTTAGCCTTATTTGACTCCGGGTCTACGCGTTCATACGTAGCACCCCATTTTGCTGTGCAGCTTCGACAGCGACCCACACCGCTCCCATACTTGTTGCTAGTATCCACTCCGGTTGGTAAACGGGTGGAGTGCAGTGTTTTCTACCCTCAGTGTGATGTGCGGATAGCTGGTCATCAGCTCCCGGTAGACCTCGTGTTGCTCACGACACTGGATTTTGATGTGATTCTTGGTATGGATTGGCTTGCGAGATATCATGCTTGTATCAATTGCTACAGCAAGGCTATCTACTTTGATTTGGGCAGCGGATTTCGATTTGAGGGTAGCCAGACGAAGTGCCCAAGGCGTGTGATCTCTGCTTGTAAAGCAGACATGATGCTTCGTAGGGGATGTGAGGGATTTCTTGCGTTCATTACAGAGAAGAAGGATCAGCGACAGCTCAGTGAGATCCCAGTAGTCAGCGAGTTTCCGGATGTCTTTCCGGAGGATGTGCCAGAGTTGCCTCCAGTTCGGGAGGTAGAGTTCTCGATCGACGTGATGCCAGGAACAGCACCCATCAGTAGAGCTCCATATCGTATGGCACCTGCAGAGTTGTTGGAATTGAAGAAACAGTTGCAGGATCTGTTGGATAAGGGGTTCATACGCCCAAGTGTTTCACCTTGGGGAGCTCCTGTATTGTTTGTTAAGAAGAAGGATGGCAGTTTCCGGATGTGCATTGACTACAGGCAGTTGAACAAAGTGACCATCAAGAACAAATATCCATTGCCTAGGATCGATGAGTTGTTCGATCAGCTTCAGGGTGCAGCTTACTTCTCTAAGATTGACTTGAGGTCAGGGTATCACCAGCTCCGGGTGAAGGATGAGGATGTTCCTAAGACAGCTTTCAGGACTCGGTATGGACACTACGAGTTCCTTGTCAAGCCGTTTGGCTTGACGAACGCACCCGCAGCTTTTATGGCACTGATGAATAGGTTGTTTACTTCCTTTTTGGACCAGTTTGTTGTGGTTTTCATAGATGATATATTGGTCTATTCGAAGACTGCTGAGGAACATACAGATCATCTGCGGAAGGCATTGCAGCTGCTTAGAGATCACAAGTTGTATGCAAAGTTGTCTAAGTGTGATTTCTGGCTAGAGCAAGTTGCATTTCTGGGTCATAAGATTTCTAGAGAGGGATTGATGGTGGATCCGGCTAAGATTGAGGCAGTAGTCCATTGGCCCCGTCCTAGATCAGTGACAGAGATTCGGAGTTTTCTGGGATTGGCAGGATATTTCTGCAGGTTTGTGCAGGACTTCTCGAAGATTTCAGCCCCGCTGACTCAGTTGACTCGGAAGAAGGTCCCGTATGAGTGGACAGAGAAGTGTGAGTGTAGTTTTCAGATGTTAAAGGAAAAGCTCACTACGGCGCCAGTGTTGACTCTCCCGGATGGTAGTGAGGGATTCGTGATTTATTCCGATGCCTCTCGAGTTGGACTAGGCTGTGTACTGATGCAGAATCAGAAAGTGATTGCCTATGGATCCAGACAGCTGAAAGAGCATGAGAAGAACTATGCCACGCATGACCTGGAGCTAGCAGCCATTGTATTTGTGCTAAAGTTGTGGCGGCATTACCTGTACGGTGTGAAGTTCGAGGTCCATTCCGATCATCACAGTCTGCAGTATTTGTTCGATCAGCATGACTTGAATATGAGGCAGCGGAGGTGGTTGGAGTTCATCAAAGACTACGACTTTCCGATCAAGTACCACCCAGGCAAGGGGAATGTGGTTGCAATGCACTTAGCAGGAGAGCAGAAAGTCTTCAGGTGTTGGCAGGATTCTATATGCTTGTGCATGATCAGCCGGTTGAGGTTCGGATGGTAGGTGGATTGGTGACATTAGCTACTACCGTTGTGTTTCAGCCTGAGGTGATTCAGCAGATCAAGGATCGCCAGTTTGAGGACCCCCTTCTGGTGACTTTCAGAGATCGGATTGCAGATCGACCGGACTTCAGCTTGGTAGATGGAATTTTGTACTTCAGGAATAGATTGTGTGTTCCCGCTGTGGATGAGCTGAAAGAAAAATTGATGACATATGCGCACGATGCCCGTTATGCGATGCACTCAGGGAGTACAAAGATGTACCGGAACTTGAAGGATAGATTTTGGTGGAATAATATGAAGCGGGAGATCGCAGGGTTCGTAGCTCGATGTTTGATCTGTCAGAGGGTGAAAGCTGATCATCAGCGACCTCCAGGATCATTGCATCCATTACACATTCCGCAATGGAAGTGGGAGCACATTACCATGGATTTTGTCTCCGGTTTTCCGCCAACCAGTAGAAAGAACAATGCGATCTGGGTAATAGTGGATAGATTGACCAAGTCAGCACATTTCCTTCTGTTCAAGAAAGGGATGACATTCACAGAGATGGCCAGGAAGTTTGTTGACGAGATAGTCAGATTGCATGGCACCCCAGTATCGATTGTGTCTGATCGCGATAGTCGTTTTGTGTCTTCATTCTGGAGAGCATTTCAGGAAGCTATGGGCACGAAGCTGAGTTTTAGTACGGCATACCACCCCCAGACCGATGGACAGTCGGAGCGTACCATTCAGACGTTGGACGATATGCTCAGAGCTAGCGTGCTGAACTTTGAGAAGGAATGGGATATGCATCTGGCATTGTGTGAGTTTGCCTACAACAACAGCTTCCACGAGAGTATTGGTATGGCACCATATGAAGCTCTATACGGACGCAAGTGCAGAACCCCTGTGTGCTGGGAAGAGGTAGGAACAAGGAGTTTCCATGGTCCAACAATCATTGCTGAGACGACAGAGAAAGTGCAGAAAGTGATAGAGAATCTGAAGATTGCTCGATCCAGACAGAAGAGCTATGCGGATACTCGGAGGAGACCGTTGGCATTCCAAGTCGGAGATTGGGTATTTCTTAAAGTTTCTCCGATGAAGGGCACGGTGCGATTTGGTCAGAAGGGCAAGTTAGCTCCGAGATATGTGGGACTGTTTGAAGTCAAGAGCCGAGTTGGAGATTTAGCCTATCGGTTAATGCTTCCAGTTGAGTTCTCCGGTGTTCACGATGTATTCCATGTGTCGATGCCCCGTAAGTATGTGCTAGATCCGAGCCATGTGATTCGCTACGATGATATTTAGATTTAGCCTAATGCAACTTACGTTGAGCGTCCACTTCGCATCGTTGGCACACGAGAGCAGATTCTCCGTACCAGCACTATCAGATGGGTTAAAGTGTTGTGGGAGCATCACGGTCCAGATGAGGCTACATGGGAGCTAGAGGAGCAGCTAGCGCGCCAGTACCCTCAGCTCTTTGCGCAGGTAGGTGGTTATTCCGAGGACAGAATGATTCCTAGTGGGGGAGGATGTAACACTCCGATCCCCTTTGAGCCGGATTAGTGGCTCATTAGTGTGTTTTTCTGTTGTTTTATTCTTTCGGACTTGGTTTTGGGTCTTGGATAGGTAGTTGAGTAACCTTTGACCTGGAATAGGTAGTTCTAAGCCCTTTTTTGTAATTTTGCTTTTGCTTTGCTTGCATCATTTTTGCATCATCTTGGTGTCAGCACGTGTATTTTGTTGAGCTCGTCAATTTTTGTAACTGTGTTAAATTTATTCGGAGTACATTGGAGAAGTTGGACCTTCGTGTGACTTAAACTGTAAATAGTTTATACTCTTCGGACTTTGACTTAACTTCCAAAACCTATATAATGAGTCAGCTCCCAGATGTCCAACTCCCTGCTCATTTGGCTCCAACGTTGCATGCACAGCTCTGGGAGAGTGAGAGAGAGAGCCACGTTCCTTCCTTTCCATTTCTCTCCTCTTCTCGTTCTTGGTTGGTGTCGGGAGCTTGCACCCATCTTGCTTTGGGTTTTCTTTTCTTTTCTCCATCTCTGTCTGTGGCTTGGTAAGTGGGCTCTCTGCAACTCTTCCTTCTTCTTCTCCAATTGTATCTCTCTTTCTCTGTTGCTGTGTCCTCATCTCATGCATGTGTTGTTTCTTTGATTTGCTTTGATTTTAGTTGATTTGGAGCTTGGTTCAGTGGATTGACAGAGTTTTGAGGCAAGTATAAGTACAGGATTTGATAACACATATGGGTATTTGTTTGATTGATGTGCTTCTTTTGTTCTCATAGGCTTAGCATGAAATTACAACCGAATCTATTGTTTTGGATTCATCGGAGTTGTTTTGCTCCAGTTGTACATGATTTTCCAAATTCTGTAACTATCCCGATTCGCTTCTGTATTGTACGGCTAAGCCGTAACGTTGTACGGCTCACATTCCAGAGACTAGAAATTTCACCTTTTGTTCTACGGCTAGGATACGACTGAGCCGTAATTTGTTCTACGGCTGAGCCGTAAGCTAGCCGTGACCCAACCGTGACTAAGCCGTGAATTAAATCTCTGATCAGTCGAAACTTTTCAGATACAGTACTCCTACGGTATGGCTACGGCTAAGCCGTGGATTGGTCTACGGCTAAGCCGTATACTGAACCGTAGCTCAGCCGTAAGAGGTACCAGATCAGAGGTGAAAAATGACCAGTTTAGCTGTGTTTTGAAGGGAACCACGGTTAAGCCGTAGTGCATGTTACGGCTAGCGCGTAAGATGTCTTCGGCTAAGCTGTCGGTCACCCATGGCTAAACCATAAGGCATGGCAAATCCGAGATAAAACTTAGGATACTGGTGAGACTTGTAGGGCTCAAATACAGGTTAACCACCCATGTAAACCGGCCCAATGGATTCTTTGGACCGCATGAATAGTCTGTTAGGCTGTGACTTATTCATGTGAGCGTTGAATTACTGTTAAGCACCTCCCCATGGGTGTTGGTTTAAGGGACTTCGGTGCACGTGAGGATTACATTGCAACACTAGGATGGCAACGATGCATCGAATAACTTAAAACTACACCAACATGAACGGTTAGTGACAGTGAGCAACTAGATTAGTGTTGGCTTGTAATTAACCTTGATTCCTTACTAATCGGAGATGCATTGCATATTGTTTACAGTTTTGCCCTCTGTTCTGCAACTCTATGTCTATGCATTACGAGGTCATTTTGCTTTCGTCCTGTATATCTGTTCTATTCTTCGTTCCGCACTAAGCTTTGATCTATGCTATGCTTTGGCTTATATGCTTTGTTGGCTTTGTGTGTCTTTGATTATTGGGTATTCCCTGGTGGCTCTGCCCAGAGATTAATATGTGAGGATAAGATCCGGTATTTGCCATCGGTGAGTCCAAAGCGGATAATCTCCCTTCTTTTGGATCGGATTTGATTGATATTAGTCTGGCTCTACTCAGCCTCAGCCCTAGGAGGCCCGACGGGGTTACCTTTGGCTTAGATGTCTGTTTCTCTGTATCACTGCAGTGTCGCTTTGTCTTGGGACCCCGGAACCCAGGAACTGAGACCCACTTGTACCCTGGCTCGGTCAGTGGTGTTCTCCTCTGCTCTGCTTTGCTCTGCTCTCTATTGGAGAGAACATGGTTAACGTAGTAGCCACTTAGTTCAGTATTTCTATGCTTTGATTCACTTATCATGCTTTACTTCTATGCACGATTTGCTTAGCATACTAAGATGGAACTCTGTATTTAATCTTCTGTCATTATTCTACTCTATTTGATACTATGAGTGTTTCATCCCTGGTACTTGTATTTGCTGAATCGTTGTATTCATTGTGTTGTCTGTGGTGTTGCAGGCACAGATCCCTTGCCCGACTCCCCGGCGGTCGAGGAGGCTGCAGGGCCGAGTGTAGAGGCACCCTCCGGTTTGGCAGAGTGGACCTGAGCATCTCTGCCGAGTGCGTACATGCATATCTTCAGTGGCTTTTGGTTTTGGTTTTTGGGAGATTTTGTATTTTGGTACTTTGGATTTTGGACTCTGTAATATGTTGTATATCGCTATTTTTATATATATATCGTTGTCTTTTCCGTTCCGCATTTGTTTTGGCTTCCGTTTTTCCTTTGTTGATTGCTATGATATGTACAGCTTCCGCGTACGCTTAGTTCGCACGTGTTAGATCCCTTGTGTGTGTGCATCTGGACTGGGTTTGGATGTACGTGCACGGGAGTACGTGTGTCACTGGTTTAGGTTTTCGCTAACCCCCGACTTCTGGGCACGGGTCGTGATAGTGGGGTTAGCAAAAGATGAAATATGATTCTTCCACCTTTTCATTTGAAAGTATAAGTGTTGTGTTCATGATCTGTGATGAATTTCAGTTTTTGTAGCCATGGTCGTCCAAAAAGGATATGTGTAATGGTCATTAGGATGATATCACATAGGATAGTATCTCATATTTGTCAATCTTAAAGGGAATGAAGCATTGTTGACAAATAGGAATCAAGCAATTGTCAACCCATGCAACTTTATATTGTTGTGGATGCTTCATCATGTGTAGTTTAAGCTTTTCTACTGCTTCTTGAGAAATAACATTCATTGTACTACCACCATCAATAATCATATTGCAAGACTTACCTATGCAATTGACTCGAGATAGGAAAATAGAAGCAAGATTCTAATCTACTTCTTCCACCTTTGTATCCACTACTAGTAGGTGGCGATCTAGAAAAAGTAGTGGAGTGCCATCATCAACGTCTGTATAATCTGTCACAACCCGAGCCTAGGAGATCGGGGGTTAGTAAAAAAGACCTAACCCGTGACACATGTACTTCGGTGCATACACACTCAGACTAGGTCTAACTGTACACGTACAAGGGAAATTCACATGTGCCAATACATGTACACGGAAGCTGTCGGTATTTAACATAACAAAGAAAGACACGTAAACACAACGACATACTAAGATTACATAAAGATCAGAGTTATACAAAATGTAAGGACCCAAACCCCCACTAATCTTAGTTACGTTAATTAATCTTGTTTTATATTGATTAAGACTTGTTGAGGGTTAATTTAGTGTGGAACTATTGGGTTGGGACCCCACTTTAGTAGCTAAGGGCCTTTTCGTAATTTGTCTTTGCACCTCTTGGATACCCCGTCCATTTCCTTACGTGTAATTTATCGCGGAGATCGTCTTTTGTGTTGAGCCCGAGTTAATCCGGACTCATCTTAAACCAATTGAGGTCCATCCGGACTAAACCGAAATTTCTGAAAAACAGGTGGGCTCGCATGTAACTCCAGGGAAGTTATGTTTAAAAAGGAAATCCCACGTATTCTCCTCTTCTTCTCTCGTTCAGCTGGTTGGAGCTTTCCAGTTCTGGGTTTCTTTTCTTCTTCTCCTTGCAATCGAAGTGTCTGGGGAGCTTGGGGGTGTGCATGCACTGAGAGTGGCATCATCCCATCCTTAATCTTCTTCTTCTTTGATCTCTTTCCTCTATACCTTGTATAGAGTGATCCTTCCTCCAAGTTACAGCAATATAAGGTGAAGAATAGGTTCCTATTTCCTTATCTTGGGTTTATTAGGGTCATAAAGACTTCATTATTGACATGCATGTGAATCCTTCCACATTTTGTGCTTATGTGTAGAGAACCCATTACAGTTTAGAGAGTTTCCTCCGAGCATTCAGCAAGGAAGAGTTAGGAAGGGCTAAACACTGTAACAAGGCAAGTATTAAGTTATATGTACTGCATGCATGGTTAAGTGTGGATGAATTGAGCTAGTCATATGCATTTCCAATTCCAGCCGTTTCTCTTCTATTGTTTAATTGATGCAACTGTGGTGTGAATTGAGATAGAATGATAAGAAGGGGATAGGAGTGTGTGTGAGTATGGACACCTTAGGGACACTCTAATTGAACCTTAGAATTGCTCCACAATCAGGTTCTGTGTTGATCCTATATTGAAAACGAGCTACAGAACTGATTTCAGATGTTCTGAAGCTTACGGCGAAGCTACGGCTAAGCCGTGAGCATCTACGGCTCAAAGTCCAGAGAGCAGCAAAATCTGATTTTGTACTACCGCTCACATACCGCTAAGCCGTGAAATTCACTACGGCTACGCCGTATCCAACCCGTAACCTAGCCGTATGTCTTTCTACGGTGAGCTTTCCAGAGAGCTCACAGAACCCAGTTTCTTCTACGGCTTGCAGACGGCTGCACCGTCAAATACGCTACGGCTAAGCCGTAACCTCCCCGTGACCTAGCCATCGGCTTAACACGGCTAAGCTGTAGGCCAATATACGGGTGAACCGTAAATACGCCGAAAATATGGATGAACAGTGAACCCCCCCCCCCCTCGGCTAAGCCGTAGCCTTGTAAACGGCTAAGCCGTAAGAACCCAATGAATGTGTAGGATGTTAGGAACCTCAATGATTCGTAGGACCTTGTATTGGCACCCTCTTACCTCTACATGGGCCCGACGGTAAGGACACATTAAGAGGATAAATGAGTTCCGGATGATTCCTCAAAGACAAGTCATGGATGTTGGCATAAGAAGGGGTGTTCTTTACATACACAAGGCAATACCAAGAAGTGGCAACACCTTGACACCGAACGTCTTATGAATACATCGGGTTGAATGTCCTTGGGAATCCGGAGATACTACTTCATCTAAATACATTCATATTGTTACACTATACTACCTTTGACATGAATTATTATTGGATTCACTTCCTCTGACAAACCCCGAGGCAATTCAGACCTGAGCTTCTAATGAGTGCGTGTCTGACAAGCCAGAGCTTCTATTGAGTGTGTGCTTGCTAGCCCAGGGTATAGCCGAGGCTCGGGCCTTGTAGCCCATGTGCATGTGTTTCGTTTAAGCATTCGTTGCTTCATGATTAACTGTTCCCCATGTATGTTATGACTAGTATGCTTGACTCCGAGTCGACACCATTTAGCTTTTGCCCTTTTTGGGTATATATATGTCACCACTGCAGTCGGTTTGCGTAGGGGTTGTCGACCCTCCTCGGGAAGCTAGTTTGATCCCCTAGCGATCCATACGTTATGTATGCTCCCTTTTGGGAAAATAGAGCATCGTGGTTGCCAATCAATATGTATGATGTTTCAGTTATAATTCCTCACTCATGGATCATGTTTAGTGACTGTTCTTGTTACCGCATTATGTTGTATTAGTTCATATGCTGTAGTACTTGCTTAATCGTCATGTGAACAGTGTTACCTTTGGTATTGCAGATCCAGCACCCGCTCCCGATACGAACAATGACGCGACCCCGGAGGGTACCCCAACGGTACCTCGGGGTGTAGGTGAATGGATGGATGGCGACGTTTACTACTAACCATCCTACGGAGAGCGTCTCTTCTGGGAATATTATGTTGAGGACTTTTGTATCACCCTTCAAGAACTGATTTTTGGAATGTACCTAAAAGACTATAACACTATTATATGTAAATATGTTTTAACAGACTATGAACCTTATGTGCTCTTGATGATTATTGAGTATTTCACAGGTTCTCGATTATGATAATTTATGTTTGTACGTGTGTCAGCATACCTCACACGTTCCTGTGGAATCTCCCTTGTAGGAATTCATGCATAATTCTTCAGGGCACGGATTTCTACGGGATTACGTATGAACGCCCTGGGGGCCCACTCAAATCCCCAAATTCCCGGGATCGGGGCGTGACATACATAAGTGATGGTATCAGAGCCCTCCTCAAGAAGTCACTTAAAAAACTTAGCAACATTAGGAAGCATAGTGAGGTTCCGATAGATCCGTTTGGATGGATTCCATTATGATGATAACTTATGGTATGACTGTAGTATGTATGTATGTACACCTATATAGACATATGTGATTAATGACCATTGTGATTGCAGAGCCACGGCATCTGGATCTGGCACGAACAACAGTTCCGGAGATAATGACCGGAATAACATTGAGTTGGACGGCGCGGATCCTCCACCACCACCTCCTCCTCGTCCCACATACAGCACTAAAGAACGGTTTATGATGATGATGCATCAGTTACCCGTAGCAACACCAATCAGGCCGCCATGCAGATGCAGCTGGCCGCTTTATTAGACAGAACAAATCAATCCGGAGACCCTAATTCCTTGTACGAGAAGTTTCCAAAGAGGGGAGCAATTGAATTTATGGGACACGAGGATCCGTTGCAGGCTGATGAATGGCTCGTTCACATAGAGAACGTCTTTGATACATTGACTTGCACACCAAGGCAGCAAGTGGTCCTTGCGGCGTCCATGTTCAGGGACATTGCGGATACATGGTGGAAGAGTATCCGGGACCACATGAGGACTATGCCGGATGCTACTGTTTGGGAAGCCTTTAAGAGGCAATTCTGGAAGAAGTTCATACCCGACCACGTGACTCGCAAGAAGAAGGCAGAGTTCCTTTCCCTGCAGCAGAACCTCATGACCATTGGAGAATATGTACATGTATTCAGCCAGCTCTCTCGATTTGCTCTAGACTTGATTGATACTGAGGAGAAGAGAGTGGAAAGGTTTCTGGAAGGGTTAAGGCTTGCTATCAAAGGACATGCCACTGCCTTTCAGCGTCCCGTTCAATATGACGATGCAATGGCCAGGGCATATGCAGCGGAAGAAATTGAGAAGAGCCTATTTTTAGGGGAGCCTAAGAAGAGTGCTCCACCTTCTGGGAAAGGTTAGCAGTACTCTAAGAAACAGAAGGGAGTTGCTAGCAGCACATCCCGACCAGTCTGTGGTGCATGTGGGAAGGGCCACAAGACTAGTAAATGTTGGAGGTCCATGGGAGCCTGTTTTGGCTGTGGTTCCATGGACCATCGCTTGTCCGAGTGCCTGAGAAGGAAGGAACTTAGTCAAACCTCGCAGCAGCGGCAGTATCAGCAGCCTTCTAGGGCAACACGTCCTGCACCTAATCGACAGCAACAGCGAGGGAGGCAAGGCCAAGGGTAGCACGGCAAAGTCAGGGACAGCAGAGACAAGGACAGTAACACCGACCCCAAAGGCAAGGCCGCGCTTATGCATTGACACAAGAAGAAGCTGAAGCGGCGGAACATGTGGTTGTAGGTAAGGTTTCTATTTGTGGCATTGAAGCTAAAGTATTGTTTGATTCAGGATTTTCACATTCCTTCATCTCACCTCGATTCTCTAGTAGGATACGAGAATCGCCAGCACAGTTGCCATATGTGTTGAGCGTTATTACTCCAGTTGGTAAGAGGGTAACTTGTGATGACTATTACCCTGGTTGTCGAGTTCTCATCGGAGAAGTTCATCTCCCAGCGGAACTTATTGTGCTACCCATGCACGATTTCGATGTAATCCTAGGCATGGATTGGTTGACCAAATATATGGCCTGTTTAGATTGCTTCCGTAAGACGGTCACCGTAAAGGTGAGTGAAGATGGCCCAAGTGCTGTGTTCCAAGGTGATAAGAAGAGTTCGAACACCTGATTGATTTCAGCACTTCGAGCGGAAAGATTGATCCATAGTGGTTGTGAGGGCTATATTGCCTTCATTGTGGAAAAGAAATCACCTAAGAAGCTAGAAGAGATACACGTGGTTTGTGAGTTTCCAGATGTATTCCCGGATGAAGTACCCGGCCTCCCTCCTATTAAGGAAGTGGATTTTACTATAGAGCTAGTACCCGGTATTGCTCCCATTTCTAAGGCTCCATACAAAATGGCCCCGGCAGAGTTGCGTGAGCTGAAAACACAGTTGCAGGACTTATTGGATAAGGGGTTCATTCGTCCTAGCCCATCACCATGGGAGCCCCAGTTTTATTCGTGAAGAAGAAGGATGGCACCCTCAAGATGTGTATTGATTATCGGCAGTTGAACTAGGTGATAATTAAAAACAAATATCCACTGCCTAGAATTGATGAATTGTTTGATCAGCTACAGGGTGCAACACATTTTTCGAAGATTGATTTAAGGTCTGGATATCATCAGCTGCGAGTTAGGGACCAAGATGCATCAAAAACAACTTTCAGGACAAGATATGGGCATTATGAATTCTTGGTTATGCCTTTTGGATTGACAAATGCACCTGCAGTGTTCATGGCTTTGGTGAACAAGATCTTTTCACCCTATCTTGATCAGTTCGTGGTGATTTTCATTGATGATGTTTTGGTTTACTCCAAGACCAAAGACGAGCATGTGAAGCATTTGAGGACTTCTCTGCAATTGCTAAGGGAACACCGACTGTATGCCAAACTGGACAAGTGTGAATTCTGGTTGGAGCAAGTTGCCTTTTTAGGGCATATAATTTCTAAGGATGGGCTTGCAGTAGACCTAGTTAAGATTGAGGCTATAACTACTAGGCAGAGTCCCAAGACCGTTGCGGAAGTTAGAAGCTTTGTTGGCCTGGCCAGTTATTATAGAAGGTTTGTGAAGGACTTTTCCAAAATAGTTGCCCCTTTGACAAAGTTGACCCGAAAGAATGAACCATTTGTGTGGTCCGCAGAGTGTGAGTGGAGTTTCCAACTCCTTAAGGAGAAATTAACCTCAACCCCGATCTTATCCCTACCAGAAGGGAGTGGCGGATTTGTTATCTATACAGATGCTTCAGGGATTGGGCTAGGGTGTGTACTCATGCAGAATGGGAAGGTAATAGCATATAGATCTCAACAATTGAAGGAACATGAGAAAAACTATGCCACACATGATCTGGAATTGGCTGCAGTAGTTTTCGCGCTAAAGATGTGGAGACATTATTTATATGGAGAGAGATTTGAAGTCCATAGTGATCATCGCAGTCTCCAGTACCTGTTTTCGCAGCATGATCTTAACATGAGACAGCGCAGGTGGTTGGAATTCATAAAGGATTATGATTTCCCAATTAGATACTTCCCCGGGAAAAGGAATGTAGTAGCCGATGCTTTAAGCAGGAAATCTACCACCGAGTTGGCAGCCTTGTGTGGTGAATGGGCTTTAGTAGAGGAATTCTGAGATTTGGATCTGGAAGTTGAATTCGTAGATGATAAGGTCATGTTAGTGGCTATGTCAGTCTTCGAACCCACCTTAATTCAGCAAATCAATGAGAGGCAGTTTGAAGATCCGGAGTTTGTCAAGATTCGTGACCACATATCTGAGAAACCTGATTTCAGGATTGTAGATGGTGTGTTGTACATTCGAGATCGGCTTTGTGTTCCAGTGGTTCAAAATCATAACCTAAAAAGGGCAATTATGATTGAAGCACACCATGCTCGGTATTCCATGCATCCCGGGAGTACAAAGATGTACCGGAATTTACATGGCAGGTTTTGGTGGAATAACATGAAAAGGGACATAGCAGGCTTTGTGGCAAAATGCCTTACCTGCCAATGAGTGAAGGCTGAACACAAGAAGCCTCCTGGTTTGTTGCATCCCTTACAGATACCTAAATGGAAATGGGAGAATCTGACCATGGATTTCGTTTCCAGACTACCCCGAACAAGTAGACACCTTGATGTAGTGTGGGTGATTATTGACCGACTAACGAAATCAGCCCACTTTATTCCTGTCAGGAAAGGGATGAAATTTCAGGAGATGGCTAAGATCTTCATTGATGAGATTGTACGGCTACATAGTACTCCAGTCTCAATTGTGTCCGATCGAGACAGTAGGTTCGTGTCTTCCTTTTGGCAGTCTTTTCAGACGTCCTTAGGCACCAAACAGATGAGCAATCGGAGCGAACGATACAGACCCTAGAAGATTTGCTACGAGCTAGCGTAATGGACTTCGGAAAGGAGTGGGATGAGCACCTCTCCTTATGCGAGTTTGCATATAATAACAGCTTTCACTCAAGCATCGGTATGGCTCCATTTGAAGCCTTGTATGGACGTAAGTGTCGTACGCCTGTCTGTTGGGAAGAAGTTGGAGTTAGGAGTTTCCATGGACCCACTCTGGTGGCAGATACGGCGGAAAAGGTGCAAAAGGTGCAAGATAGATTAAAAACTGCACGATCACGCCAGAAAAGTTATGTAGATAATCGCCGCCGGCCCCTCGAGTTCCAAGTGGGGGACATAGTTTTCTTGAAAGTTTCCCCAATGAAGGGTACTATCAGGTTTGGCCAAAAGGGTAAGCTTGCTCCACGGTTTGTAGGACCTTTCGAGATACAGAGTAGAGTGGGAGACTTAGCTTATCGATTGGAGCTACCACCCCCGCTTGCGGGAGTTCATAATGTATTCCATGTGTCAATGCTCCGGAAGTACCTCCCCGACCCTTCACATGTCCTTGACTTGGACGACGTGCAAGTAAGGCCTGATATAAGCTATGAAGAGAGACCCCTTCGGATCGTTGACACTAAGGAATAGGTGCTGCGTACACGAACAATTAAATGGGTTAAGGTGTTATGGGAGCACCATGGACAGGAAGAGGCCACTTGGGAACTTGAAGATCAAATTCGGGCGAAATATCCAGAGCTACTACCTAAGGTACGTTGCATTCGGAGGACCGAATGATCTTAAGTGGGGGAGGATGTAAAGACCCGAACCCCCACTAATCTTAGTTACGTTAATTAATCTTGTTTTATATTGACTAAGACTTGTTGAGGGTTAATTTAGTGTGGAACTATTGGGTTGGGACCCCACTTTAGTAGTTAAGGGCCTTTTTGTAATTTGTCTTTGCACCTCTTGGATACCCCGTCCATTTCCTTACGTGTAATTTATCGCGGAGATCGTCTTTTGTGTTGGGCTCGAGTTAATCCGGACTCATCTTGAGCCAATTGAGGTCCTTCCGGACTAAACTGAAATTTCCGAAAAACAGGGGGGCTTGCATGTAACTCCAGGGAAGTTATGTTTAAAAAGGAAATCCCACGTATTCTCCTCTTCTTCTCTCATTCAGCTGGTTGGAGCTTTCCAATTCTGGGTTTCTTTTCTTCTTCTCCTTGTAATCGAAGTGTCTAGGGAGCTTGGGGGTGTGCATGCACTGAGAGTGGCATCATCCCATCCTTATTCTTCTTCTTCTTTGATCTCTTTCCTCTATACCTTGTATAGAGTGATCCTTCCTCTAAGTTACAGCAATATAAGGTGAAGAATAGGTTCCTATTTCCTTATCTTGGGTTTATTAGGGTCATAAAGACTTTATTAATGACATGCATGTGAATCCTTCCACATTTTGTGCTTATGTGTAGAGAACCCATTACAGTTTAGAGAGTTTCCTCCGAGCATTCAGCAAAGAAGAGTTAGGAAGGGCTAAACACTGTAACAAGGCAAGTATTAAGTTATATGTACTGCATGCATGGTTAAGTGTGGATGAATTGAGCTAGTCATATGCATTTCCAATTCCAGCCGTTTCTCTTCTATTGTTTAATTGATGCAACTGTGGTGTGAATTGAGATAGAATGATAAGAAGGGGATAGGAGTGTGTGTGAGTATGGACACCTTAGGGACACTCTAATTAAACCTTAGAATTGCTCCACAATCAGGTTCTGTGTTGATCCTATATTGAAAACGAGCTACAAAACTGATTTCAGATGTTCTGAAGCTTACGGCGAAGCTACGGCTAAGCCGTGAGCATCTACGGCTCAAAGTCCAGAGAGCAGCAAAATTTGATTTTGTACTACGGCTCACATACCGCTAAGCCGTGAAATTCACTACGGCTACGCCGTATCCAGCCCGTAACCTAGCCGTAGGTCTTTCTACGGCGAGCTTTCCAGAGAGCTCACAGAACCCAATTTCTTCTACGGCATGCAGACGGCTGCACCGTCAAATACCCTACGGCTAAGCGTAACCTCCCCGTGACCTAGCCGTAGGCTTAACACGGCTAAGCCGTAGGCCAATATACGGGTGAACCATAAATACGCCGAAAATATGGATGAACAGTGACCCCCCCCCCCCCCCCTCGGCTAAGCCGTAGCCTTGTAAACGGCTAAGCCGTAAGAACCCAATGAATGTGTAGGATGTTAGGAACCTCAATGATTTGTAGGACCTTGTATTGGCACCCTCTTACCTTTACACAGGCCCAACGGTAAGGACACATTAAGAGGATAAATGAATTCCGGATGATTCCTCAAAGACAAGTCATGGATGTTGGCATAAGAAGGGGTGTTCTTTACGTACACAAGGCAATACCAAGAAGTGGCAACACCTTGACACCGAACGTCTTATGAATACATCGGGTTGAATGTCCTTGGGAATCCGGAGATACTACTTCTTCTGAATACATTCATATTGTTACGCTATACTACCTTTGACATGAATTATTATTGGATTCACTTCCTCTGACAAACCCCGAGGCAATTCAGACCTGAGCTCCTAATGAGTGCGTGTCTGACAAGCCAAAGCTTCTATTGAGTGTGTGCTTGCTAGCCCAGGGTATAGCCGAGGCTCGGGCCTTGTAGCCCATATGCATGTGTTTCGTTTAAGCATTCGTTGCTTCATGATTAATTGTTCCCCATGTATGTTATGACTAGTATGCTTGACTCCGAGTCGGCACTATTTAGCTTTTGCCCTTTTTGGGTATATATATGTCACCACTGCAGTCGGTTTACGTAGGGGTTATCGACGCTCCTCGGGAAGCTAGCTTGATCCCCTAGCGACCCATACGTTATGTATGCTCCCTTTTGGGAGAATAGAGCATCGTGGTTGCCAATCAATATGTATGATGTTTCAGTTATAATTCCTCACTCATGCATCATGTTTAGTGACTGTTCTTGTTACCACATTATGTTGTATTAGTTCATATGCTGTAGTACTGGCTTAATCGTCGTGTTAACAGTGTTACCTTTGGTATTGCAGATCCAGCACCCGCTCCCGATGTCACGACCCGAGCCCAGAAATCGGGGGTTAGCGAAAAGCTAAGCCGGTGACACACGTACTCCCGTGCACGTGCATCCAAACCCAGTCCAGATGCACGCACACAAGGGATCTAACACGTGCGAACTAAGCGTACGCGGAAGCTGTACATATCATAGCAAGCAACAAGAAAATAGCGGAAGCCAAAGCAAATACGAAACGGAAACGACAAAGACAAATACACTGATATAAAACCGAATACACACCAAAAATATGTATGTACAAAATACACAGAATACAAGTCCAAAGTCCAAAGTCCAAAGTCCAAAGTCCAAATACAAATCTCTCAAAATCCCAAAATGAAAAGCCACTGGCGGCATGCATGAACGCATTCGGCAGGGATGATCAGGCCCACTCTGCCAACCCTGAGGGTGCCTCTACACTCGCCCCTGCAGCCTCCTCGACCGCCGGGGAGCTGGGCAAGGTATCTGTGCCTGCAACACCACAGACAACACAAATGAATACAACGATCCAGCAAATACAAGTAACAGGGATGAAACACGCATAGTGTCAAAGTGAATATAATAATGACAGAAGATTAAATACAGAGTTCCATATTAGGAAACTAAGCGAATCGTGCATAGAAATAAAACATGATATGTGAATCAAACATAGAAATACTGACTAAGTGGCTACTACGTTAACCAAGTTCTCTCCAATAGAGAGCAGAGCAAAGCAGAGCAGAGGAGAACACCACTGACCGGGCCAGGGTACAAGTGGGTCTCAGGTTCCTGGGTTCCGGGGTCCCAAGACAAAGCGACACTGCAGTGAATACAGAGATACAGAGATCTAAGCCAGAGGTAACCCCGTCGGGCATCCTAGGGCTGAGGCTGAGTAGAGCCAGACTAATACCAATCAATCAAATCCATAGAAATGGGAGATTATCCGCTTCGGACTCACCGATGGCAAAGACCGGATCTTATCCTCACGTATTAACCTCTGGGCAGAGCCACCCGGGAATACCCAAAATATACAAAGCCAGAAATGTACAAAGCATAGCCAAAATACAGATTAGAACATAGATTAAATCAAAGCACAGCATAGATCAGAACTTAGTGCCGAACGGAGAGTAATACAGATATACAGGACGAAAGCAAAATGACTGAGGAATGCATAACATAGATTAACAGAACAGAGGGCAAAACCGTAAACAATATGCAATGCATCTCAGATTAATACGGAGTCAAGGTTCATTACAAGCCAGTCCTAAGCTAGTTGTTCACTGTCACTAACCGTGCATGTTGATGTAGTTTTAAGTTAGTCAATGCACCGTTGCCATCAAAGTGTTGCGTAATCTTTGCGTGCACCGACGTCCCTTAAACCAACACCCATGGGGAGGTGCTTAACAGTGATCAACACTCACATGCATAAGTCACAGCCTAACAGACTATTCATGTGATCCAAGGAATCCATTGGGCCGGTTTACACGGGTGGTTAACCTGTATTTGAGCCCTATAAGTCTCACCATTATCCTAAGTTATGTTTCAGAATTGCCATGCCTAACGGTTTAGCCATGAGGGACCTATGGTTGAGCCGGAGGCATCTTACGCGCTCGACGCATTATGCACCACAGCTTAACCCTGGTTCCATTCAAAACACAGCTAAACTGATCATCTTTCTCCTCTGATCTGATGCCTTTTTCGGCTGAGCTACAGTCAGTATACGGCTTAGCCGTAGACTAATCCACGGCTTGGCCGTAGCATTCCACGGCTTAGCCGTAGCCTCACCGTAGGAGTACTGATATCAGAAAAGTTTCGACTGATCAGAGATTTAATTCACGGCTGGGGTACGGTTGGGTCACGGCTAGCTTACGGCTCAGCCGTAGAACAAATTACGGCTTAGCCGTAGCCTAGCCGTAGAACAAAAGTGAAATTTCGAGGCTCTGGAATGTGAGCCGTAGAAAGTTACGGCTTAGCCGTACAATACAGAACACGAATTCGGGATAGTTACAGAAACTGAAATTCGGTACAGAAGCTGAACAAAATGAGTTACAGAGGTTCCAAATTCACAAAATGTGGCTGTAAAACATGCTAGACAAGGAATAAGAAGAAATCAAAGCCATCAACCAAAGCACCCATATGTGTTATCAAGCCTGTACTTATACTTGCCTCAAATCTCTACCAATCCACTGACTCAAGCTCCCAAAGCAACTAAAATCAAAGCAAATCAAAGAGATACGCCATGCATGAGATGAAGTCATAGCAATCAGAGAATGAGAGATCCAATTTGGAGAAGAAACACAAGGAACCCACTTACCACAAGCAATAGACAGAGATGAGAGAAGAAGAAAAGAACCCAAATCAAAACAAAATGAGAATCCAACGGCAATCGATCAAGAGAAGCAAAGAAGAGAGAGAGAGAGATGAACGAACGTGGAGCTGCTCCTAATCTTGCATGCAATCGATCGAGACAAATGGGCAAGGAGAAAGACACCTGTGAGCTGACTTATATTTATAGATTTGTAGTTTTAAAACAAGGTCCAATGGGTTTAAGCAATTTACAGATTAAGTCACGCGAAGGTCCATCTTCCCCAATTGACTCCAAACGGATCTGACACAGTTACGGAAATTGTTGAGCTCAACGAAATACGCGTGCTGACACCAATATGATGCAAAGATGATATGAGCAAAACAAAAGCAAAATTACGAAAAAGGGCTTAGAACTACCTATCTCAGGTCAAAGGTTGCTCAACTACCTATCCATGACCCAAAACAAGTCCAAAAGAAATAAACAAAACAAAACACACACTAATGAGCCACTAATCCGGCTCAAAGGGGATCGGAGTGTTACACCCGATACGAACAATGACGCGACCCCGGACGGTACCCCAATGGTACCTCGGGGTGTAGGTGAATGGATGGATGGCGATGTTTACTACTAGCCATCCTACGGAGAGCGTCTCTTCTGGGAATATTATGTTGAGGACTTTTGTATCACCCTTTAAGAACAGATTTTTGGAATGTACCTAAAAGACTATAACACTATTATATGTAAATATGTTTTAACAGACTATGAACCTTATGTGCTCTTGATGATTATTGAGTATTTCACAGGTTTTCGATTATGATAATTTATGTTTGTACGTGTGTCAGCATACCTTACACGTTCCTGTGGAATCTCCCTTGTAGGAATTCGTGCATAATTCTTCAGGGCACGGATTTCTACGGGATTACGTCTCAATGCCCTGGGGGCCCACTCAAATCCTCAAATTCCCGGGATCGGGGCGTGACACAAAATGAATCAAAATACAGATATACAAACATGAATACATCCAAATCCCTAAAATCCCCAAAAGCAAGAAGACCCATATGCATGTATGGCGTTGTCGTGCTCCGGAGGAGGGTTCACATCCACTCCTCTAGCCCTGACGGGGCATCGGGCGTCTCTCTAGGAGTCTGGCTGACCGATGAGGGGTCAGAGGATGGATATGTGCCTGCAACACGAAGGACAACTCATGAATACAACGATTCAGCAAAGTATAAGTAATAACAAGTTAACGGATGTTATATCTAACAGAATAAAGTAACAACGGATAAATTATAAAGTTCACATTCGTATGCTAGGCAATTGTGCGTTCAAATGAAACATGCTAACCGAATCAATGTTTACGTGATACATACATAACTAGGTGGCTACTACATATGCCATATGCTCCCAAAAAGGGATCTTATATCCGTGCTGAGAACACCATCGACTGGGCCAGGGTACGAATCGATCTTGGGTTCCTGGGGTCCGGAAGCCCCAGGGCATATACTTACTGCAGAGAGGCCATATAAACTATGCCAAATTCAACCCCGTAGGATATCTTAAGGCTGAGGCTGAGTAGTGCCTGACCATATAGAGTCAATCATATACTAGACTTTGAGTGGATCATGCATATCAAACCATATCGAGCATATATCATATGTACATACGGTCAATGCATACATACATACGTACCATACTCAAAGTTCTGGAAACAAATCGAACAACTCAGATAATTCGAACTGACAAATGGGCATAACGAGAACGAACCAAACCATACTGAAGAGTGGAGGTCAATGATCGTCATATAAAAGGCCATGCAATTCAATGTTCAATCGAATCAAGATCATTTACTAGCCAACCCTAATCTAGTTATCCGGTGTTTCTAACCGTGCATGATGATGTAGTTTTAAGTTATCCGATACACCGTTGTCTAGTGTTGCATTTTCTTATAACCGTGCATCGAAGTCCCTTAAACCAACACCCATGGGAAGGTGCTTAACGCTGAACAACTTACAAATGAATGCATCACAGCCTTCAAGACCATTCATGTGATGCTCATGTTCCATTGGATAAGTCAAGGGTCACAGCCATCCTCTAATGTTGAGGTACTATTAGGTCCAGTATATACCTACCCCTTTATTGAAGGTTCTTGGAAGGCTTCCTTACATCATTCACGAGCCATAGGGCCCGAGAATATCGCCTAAAGGTTCCTTGGTTGGTGTGAGAGATAGAAGAATAGAAATGAACACAAGGTTCTAAGTGTACAGGTTGAACCTCATGAAACAGTGCGCTTCAGGACCGATCGGTCAGATGAAGTGCCCGACCGGTTGAATTTCAGTTCTAGGAGTGCCCGACCGGTCGGCTCTGAAGCCCGATCGGTCGAACAGTCTGTTCTGATACATAACGGATGTGTTGTCTTGAGCATTCGCAGTCACGAACACAACCAATATAAAGAAAAAATCACGGCAAAGGGCTATAATTCACACAACACACATGCACATGCATTCAAGAGGCTAAGAACAATCACCAAATGCCAACATGTGTTCAATCAAATCATGCTTATACTTACCTCCACGGAGTTCAAACACGCAAACGGTTGTCCTTAGGCTCAATCCACGCCCGAACATAATTCTAATCCCCCATGCATGAGAGAAAGAGAGAAACATGAGTGCAAGTCCTTAAACAAAAGTGGAGAAAGAGAAAAGGAAGAAAAAAACCGAAAACCCAAAGCGTACCTAAGTCACACGAGAAAGAGGTGAAGACGCAGTGCACCAATTCCCCCTTCTTGCTTGGCTTGATCAAGGAGAAGAAAAGAGGAAAATAGAGAGAGAAACTCCAATGTGAGAGGAGAAGAGAGTAGGGGAGAGAGTCGGTGCTCAAGCCTTATATAAGATAAGGATAAGAGGAAATTGCAAGAAAGTCCAAACGTTTACACGAATTGAAATTCAAGTCAAATGACGGTCCAACGGAAATAAATGACATCTTTCACATACGAGTCAGTTACGAAAGTTGACAAGCCCAAAAAAATACACATGTTGACGCCAAGATGATGTATAAATGATGATATCTTACAAAATCTAAAATTACAAAAAAGGGCTTATATCTACCTAATCAAGGTTGAACTCAACCCAACTACCTATCCATGACCCGGAACCAAACCAAAACGACGTCAAAACACAATTAACAACTAAAGCGTCATTAATTAGTCGCTAAACCGGATTAAGTTGGGTCGGAGTGTTACATCCTCCCCCACTTAAGAATCATTCCATCGTCGGAATGAGCACATACCTGCGTGAATAAGTCGGGATACTATCGCGCCAGCGGTTCTTCCAACTCCCAAGTGGCTTGATCTGAACTGTGATGCTCTCATAAAACTTTGACCCATCGAATCATTCTGGTACGCAAGATCTGCTCTCAGGTTCCCACGATATGGAGCGGTCGCTCAACGTATGTCGCATTTGGCTTAAGTTGCACGTCGTCATAACGGATAATGTGGGTAGGGTCATGAACATACTTGCACAGCATCGACACATGGAATACGTCATGTACTTCGGAAAACTCCATAGGAAGAGATAATCTGTATGTCAGATCACCAATTCTGCTTTTAATCTCGAATGGTCCGACATATCTTGGAGCTAACTTGCCTTTCTGGCCAAAACGAATCGTACCCTTTATCGGTGAGATCTTCAAAAAAACCTAATCACCAACTTGGAACTCCAAAAGTCTTCTGCTAGTGTTTGCATAGCTCTTCTGTCTCAACCAAGCAACTTTAAAATTATCGATTGCTTTCTGTACTTTCTCCATGGTTTCGGCGATAATCGTCGGTCCGTGAAAACTTCTCGTTCCTACTTCCTCCCAGCATACAGAACAGCAGCTTGCGTCCGTGCAAAGCTTCGTAGGGTGCCATACCAATACTCTCATGGAAATTGTTATTGTAGGTGAATTCGCATAATGCATCTCATTCCTTCTCAAAGCTCAACACATTGGCCTGTAACATGTCCTCCAAAGTCTGGATCGTCCGTTCTGATTGTCCATCCGTTTGCGGGTGACATGCTGTGCCGAAGTTCAACTTCGTACCCATAGCTTCTTAAATGCTTTCCAGAATGATGAAACGAAACGGCTGTCATGATCAGACACAATCGAGACGGGCGTACCATGGAGCCTGACGATCTCGTCCACGGACTTCCTCTCCATTTCCGAAAACGTCATACCCTTCCTAAAAGGGATGAAATGGGCTGCCTTCGTCAAGCGATCAACTATCACCCAAATGGCGTTGTTCCTTCTGCTCGTCGGAGGTAACTCAGAAACAAAGTCCATGGTAATATGCTCCCACTTCCACTGCGGTATGTGCAACGGGTGCAACGAACCTAGAGGCCTCTGATGATCTGCTTTCACCTTCTGACAGCTTAAGCATCTAGCGACGAACCCTGCTACTTCTCTCTTCATGTTATTCCACCAAAATCGATCTTTAATATTCCGATACATCTTCGTACTTCCTGGGTGCATTGCATATCTCGCATAGTATGCCTCTGTCATCACCTTCTCTTTCAAGTCATCAACTGTAGGGACACACAATCGGTTCCGAAAATACAGTACACCATTCTCCAATCTGAAGTCAGGTCGGTCTCCGATATGATCACGAATACTCTTCAAAGTTAGATCTTCAAATTGCCGGTCTTTAATCTGCTGAATTACTTCCGGTTGAAAGACTAGCGTACTAGCCAACATCACATAGTGATCCACTATTCTCATTTCAATCAACTTGCCATGCATCACCAAGAGAAAATTGGCCATTACATTTACAATTTCTGATTTCCGACTGAGTGCATCTGCAACCACATTACCTTTTCCTGGCTGATATCTAATTGGAAAATCATAATCCTTGATCAATTCTAGCCATTTGCACTGCCTAATGTTCAACTCATGCTGCGTGAATAAGTACTGTAAAATGTGATGATCTAAATGTGCCTCGAAGTTTACGCCATATAGATAATGTCTCCAAAGCTTCAACGCAAACACGATGGCTGCCAACTCCAAATCATATGTGGCATAGTTCTTCTCATGCTCCCAAAGTTGCCTTGATCCATACGCAATCACCTTACCGTGCTGCATCAAGTCATATCCCAAACCAACTCGAGAGGCATCCGAATAGATAACAAAACCTTCATCACCAACCGGTAAGGCCAACACTGGCGCTGTAGTCAATTTGTCCTGTAATGTCTGGAAGCTGGCTTCACATTCCTCAGTCCAACTGAAAGACACATTCTTCGGAGTCAACTTACTCAAAGGAGAGGAGATCATAGCAAAATCCTAGATGAATCTACGATAGTAGCCTGCCAGTCCAAGAAAACTCCGAACTTCTGTCACTGTCTTTGGGCTGGGCCAATTCACAACTGCCTCTACTTTAAAGGGATCAATTGCCAAACCTTCCCGTGAAATGGTATGACCCAAAAATGCTACCTGCTTAAGCCAAAAATCACATTTCGACAACTTCACATATATTCGATGTTCTCTCAACAGGGTTAAGGCTTTCCTTAAGTGCTCCTTGTGCACCTCAACTGTCTTCGAATACACCAAAATGTCATCTATAAATACTACAATGAACTGATCCAAGAATGGAGCAAAATTTCGATTCATCAAAGCCATAAACGCTGCAGGTGCATTGGTTAACCCAAAAGGCATCATGAGGAATTCATAATGTCCATATCGTATCCTGAAGGCAGTATTGGGAATGTCGTCTGCCTTTACCCTCAGCTGTTGATACCCAGACCTCAAATCAATCTTCGAAAAATGAGCTGCGCCCTCAAGTTGATCAAACAACTTGTCGATCCGAGGTAGGGGGTACTTGTTCTTTATTGTCCCCTTATTCAACTGCCGGTAGTCAATGCACATCCACAAGGTCCACTTTTCTTCTTAACGAACAATACCGATGCTCCTCACGGTGAGACACTTAGGCATATAAAACCCTTATCCAAAAGATCCTGTAATTGCTTCTTCAATTCTAACAATTCTGCTGGGGCCATACGATACGGAGCTTTACTAATCAATGTTGTGACTGGAACAAGATTGATGGCGAATTCGACTTCTCGCATGGGAGGTAACTCTGGCATGTCATCAAGAAAGACATCCGGGAAATCACATACCACCGGAATCTCTTCATGTTGTTTCACATCCTTCTTCTCCGAGATAAAGGCAATGAAGCTTTCACACCATTTGCGTATCAATCGATCTGCCTTGCATACGGAGATCACACGCCTTGGGCATTTCTTATGATTGCCCTCAAAACGGAAACCATTGCCTAAATCGAAGTGGATCGTCCTGTTGTAACAGTTAACATAGGCACGATATCGCGCAAGCCAATCCATTCCAAGGATCAAGTCGAAATCCAGCATCAACAACAAAATAAGGTCAACTAGGAGTTGACGCCCTTCGATTCACACATCGTATTGGGGGTAGTATACACTACACTCCACCCTCTTGCCAAGTGGAGTGGACACCACCAACACATACGGTAGCGGCTTAAGCGGCTGCCGTAACTACTCAGCAAAACGAGGCGCTACGTACAAACACATAGACCCTGAATCAAACAACGCGATAGCTTCAACGTGTGAAATCAAAATAGTACCTTCAACCACATTGGCCTCCTCGGCACTCTCATGTGTAGTTGTGTAGGCATGAGCAGTCTGACGTTGCAGTTTCTAGCCCTGACGAGGTGGTTGGGGCTTGCTTGGAGCTGTTGAAACACTAGATCTGCCGGAAGTTGTAGCAGCAGGAGCATTGGATTGTGGAGGTTAGGAAGACTTGTATTTCGGACAGCTAACCATTAGGTGATTCCTGGAGCCGCAAATGAAAACAAGCTCCTGTCTTCCTCCAACATATCTTTGACTTGTGGCTCTTGCCACGGTGTTTGCAGGTCACACTGGCCAAATTGGAAGTGTCATGCTTGCCTTTCATCCTTTTCTGTGCTTACCGCCGTGCACCAAATGGCGCATGCCTCTTAGGATCGGTGGCTCTTTCTGCTTGGTGAATGGCCTCGACAGCGTAGGCCCTGTCCACTGCATCATCAAATGTGGCTCGTCATTGAAAAGCTGTAACATGATTCATGTACCGGGGGTTCAGGCCATCAATGACACGATTCACCTTCTTTTCTTTAGTGTTAATCATATCTGTAGCAAAATGCGACAACTGTAAAAACTTGTGCACATACTTCGCCACGATCATCTGCTACTGGCGTAAGGCTAAAAACTCGACTTCTTTGGCTCTATGTATATGAGCTGAAATAAATTTCCTTTAAAATTGTTTCTTGAAAGTTTCCCACACAGTGGCACTAGGTAGGTCCTTATACGAGTCCTTCACACTTTTCCACCAGGTCTTCGTGACGTCGCGGAACATAGAAGCGGTTAGTCCAACTTGCTGTTGGTTAGTACACACCACAGTCTCAAAAAGGTCCTCTGTATGCTCTAACCACTACCCCGCCTTACGTGGTTCTTCAATCCCATAAAATTCGGTGGCTCCTCTTTTGCGAAACTTATCATAGAGTGCATTCGGATCACTTTCCTTCTGTTGGAAGACCACCTGTTGCTCCACATGGGACTGGGCTGGTGCTTGGCTTTGCCTATCTAGTATGGTCACTACTTGTGCCTGCAAGTTCTGCATGGACTGTGACTGAGCTTGAATGGACTAGAATAGCATAAGGATGCGCTCGTCTATGCTCATAGCCTGTGGTGACGGTGCTGACCCGCTTTCATTATTTCCAGGATTGTTATTAGTACCTGAGCCAGAAGCCATATCCTGTAAAATGCGAAAGGTTAATACTCAGACAGAAGACGTTCCCAGCTACATAACTCCCCAACAGGGTATAATCCAAATACTTGCAGTCGTATCCTCACCACGTTCCTACATGCCTACATGCTTATTCATTAGAGCAACAATGCTCTAATACCATACAATACGTATGTCACAACCCGAGCCCAAGAGATCAGGAGTTAGTAAAAAAAAAACCTAACCTGTGACACAAGTACTCCCGTGCATATACACTCAGACCAGGTTTAACTGTACACACACAAGGGAAATTCACACATGCCAATACATGTACATGGAAGCTGTAGATATCAAACATAACAAAGAAAGACATGTAAACACAATGATATACTTAGATTACATAAATATCAGAGTTATACAAAATGAATCAAAATACAGATACACAAACATGAATACATCCAAATCCCTAAAATCCCCAAAAGCAGGAAGACCCATATGCATGTATGGCGTTGTCGCGCTCTGGAGGAGGGTTCACATCCACTCCTCTAGCCCTGACGGGGCATCGGGCGTCTCCCTAGGAGTCTGGCTGACCGACGAGGGGTCAAAGGATGGATCTGAGCCTACAACACGAAGGACAACTCATGAATACAACGATTCAGCAAAGTATAAGTAATAACAAGTTAACGTATGTTATATCTAACAGAATAAAGTAACAACGGATAAATTATAAAGTTCACATTCGTATGCTAGGCAATTGTGCGTTCAAATGAAACATGCTAACCGAATCAATGTTTACGTGATACATACATAACTAGGTGGCTACTACATATGCCATATGCTCCTAAAAAAGGATCTTATATCCGTGCTGAGAACACCATCGACTGGGCCAGGGTACGAATCGGTCTTGGGTTCCTGGGGTCCGGAAGCCCCAAGGCATATACTTACTGCAGAAAGGCCATATAAACTATGCCAAATTCAACCCCGTCGGATATCTTAAGGCTGAGGCTGAGTAGTGCCTGACCATATAGAGTCAATCATATACTAGACTTTGAGTGGATCATGCATATCAAATCATATCGAGCATATATCATATGTGCATACGGTCAATTCATACATACATACGTACAATACTCAAAGTTCTGGAAACAAATCGAACAACTCAGACAATTCGAACTGACAAATGGGCATAACGAGAACGAACCAAACCATACTGAAGAGTGGAGGTCAATGATCGTCATATAAAAGGCCATGCAATTCAATGTTCAATCGAATCAAGATCATTTACTAGCCAACCCTAATCTAGTTATTCGGTGTTTCTAACCGTGCATGATGATGTAGTTTTAAGTTATCCGATACACCGTTGTCTAGTGTTGCATTTTCTTATAACCGTGCATCGAAGTCCCTTAAACCAACACCCATAGGAAGGTGCTTAACGCTGAACAACTTACAAATGAATGCATCACAGCCTTCAAGACCATTCATGTGATGCTCATGTTCCATTGGACAAGTCAAGGGTCACAACCATCCTCTAATGTGGAGGTACTATTAGGTCCAGTATATACTTACCCCTTTATTGAAGGTTATTGGAAGACTTCCTTACATCATTCACGAGCCACGGGGCCAGAGAATATCGCCTAAAGGTTCCTTGGTTGGTGTGAGAGATAGAAAAATAGAAATGAACACAAGGTTCCAAGTGTACAGGCTGAACCTCATGAAACAGTGCACTTTAGGACCGATCGGTCGGATGAAGTGCCCGATCGGTCGAATTTCGGTTCTAGGAGTTCCCGACCGGTCGGCTCTGAAGCCCGATCGGTCGAACAGTCTATTCTGATACAGAACGGATGTGCTGTCTTGAGCATTCGCAGTCACGAACACAACCAATATTAAGACAAAATCAAGGCAAAGGGCTGTAATTCACACAACACACATGCACATGCATTCAAGAGGCTAAGAACAATCACCAAATGCCAACATGTGTTCAATCAAATCATGCTTATACTTGCCTCCACGGAGTTCAAACACGCAAACGGTTACCCTTAGCCTCAATCCACGCCCAAACACAATTCTAATCCCCCATGCATGGGAAAAAGAGAGAGACATGAGTGCAAGTCCTTAAACTGCAGTGGAGAAAGAGAAAAGGAAGAAGAAAACCGAAAACCCAAAGCGTACCTAAGTCACACGAGAAAGAGGTGAAGACGCAGTGCACCAATTCCCCTTCTTGCTTGGCTTGATCAAGGAGAAGAAGAAAGGAAAATAGAGAGAGAGACTCCAACGTGAGAGGAGAAGAGAGTAGGGGAGAGAGTCGGTGCTCAAGCCTTATATAAGATAAGGATAAGAGGAAATTGCAAGAAAGTCCAAACGTTTACACGAATTGAAATTCAAGTCAAATGACAGTCCAACAGAAACAAATGACATCTTTAGCATACAACTCAGTTACGAAAGTTGACAAGCCCAACAAAATATACATGTTGACGCCAAGATGATGCATAAATGATGACATCTTACAAAATCTAAAATTACAAAAAAGGGCTTATGTCTACCTAATCAAGGTTGAACTCAACCCAACTACCTATCCATGACCCGAAACCAAACCAAAACGACATCAAAACACAATTAACAACTAAAGCGTCATTAATGAGTCACTAAACCGGATTAAGTTGGGTGAGATTTATTTCAGCGTTTCAAGGTCAAGTTAAAATGGAAAATAAAAGTCTATTATATATGAAAGAGACTGATTCCAATTGGAATAGCCTCAATTGATTTTGATCATTTCATCCAATATTGACTGCATTGATTTGATCATAATAATTTTTTTTGCAAATCAAAACTGCCTAGGTCCTCTCTAATAGCATCTCCTGCAAATTACATGATTTGATGTAGGTTTTTAAATGAGGAGGTAAGTTTCCCATCCCTACTATCATAACTCCTCTTAATAAATTCTACAATCTCTCTCCTTAATCAATTAATCAAATCTATCATTAAATAGTGGGACGTTTTCTAATCCTCATCGCCTATAACCTTATTACTAATTAAATATCCCCAAATCGTGATCAGTACCAATCAATCGTTATGGGGCCTACTGCAGATTCGTCCATTGCTAATCTTATGCAACAGCTGATTATGCTACTTGAGGGAGGGCACGGTACCAAGGATTCAGCTCTGAACCTGAACCGGAGCCTAAACCAGGATGGTACAGTTGCGGATTCTACAGGCTTGATCAGAAACGAGGGTGCATCCTTGACCAAAAACGATGGTGATGCAATAGTGAATTCCGCTGGTTTTCACCGTCATCTCAGAAATGAGGGTGGTGCAGCTCTGCATTCTAAAGACTTTCATAACCAGATCAGAACCGAGGGTGGTGCAGTGGGGGATTCTTCAGACTTTCCTAATCAGTACAGAAATTTCCATCAGGTTGGGGACACTATTATTGAAGATTGTGCTCGTCTTGAATTACTTCAAAACCTTCAACAGGGTGCAGCTGCTGAAGTGATCACAGATCAATCTAAATCTCTTGAATGGTCATCCCTATTCAACCCAGTTGAACCTAAGGACCATTCCTTAGATGTCCCCCCATCTTTTCCTTCAGGTGAAAACAAAGCTAAACTTACTGAAGCTTCTGAGGGATGGAGGAATGCTTTGGTGGGATACTTTGTAGGAAGACGCCCCTCATATTTTGCTGTTCAAGCTGCCTTGGGAAGAGCCTGAAAATCTCATGAATTTCAGATTTATACTATGGAGGATGGCTTCTTCCTTTTCAAGTTCTCTTCCTTTGGATTGAGCCAAAAAATTCTAGAGGGTGGTCCTTGGGTAGTTCAGGGTCACCCACTTGTGCTGAAGCGATGGACTATTGGGGTTACCATGCAAAATCGTGATTTTGATGCTATTCCAATCTAGATTAAGCTACCAATCTGAATTTTAGTTTTTGTTCTAAATCTGGACTGTGCAAAATTGCAAACCTCATTGCTAAGCCATTATATATGGATAAGGCTACTCCTAAAGGATCTTGTCTTGCTTTTGCAAGAGTGTGTGTTGAAGTCAATGTTCATTCTACTTTACCAACAGAAATCATTATTGAATATAATGGGGAAGAATTTAAGCAGCAAGTTGAATATGCTTGGTGTCCCTCAACATGTAGAACATGTAGGACTTTCAACCCTTCTAATAATACTTGTATTTTGAAGCAAGATTAGAAATAGAAACAAAAATGGGTGCCAAAGAAGAAATCCGATGTGCTGCCAAAGGTGATTGAGAAAGCTACTTCAAAGGAAAGCCTTAAGAATGATCAGATGATCGACAAGGAGGGTTTTCAGTTGGTAGGATGCTCTAGACACTCTAGTTCATCAAAGGGTGATAGGAATCAATCTCATCAAGCAAATAGATATGAATGCTTATCTAATCCAGAGGGTGATCCTACAGCGGCTGAGGAAGAGATAGCAAATACTACCGCTATGGTTACTGCTGGAGGTAAGTGTACTTTTATTTTAGCAAATAGAAGTCATGCTTCTTCTTCAACTAATATTTTAGCTGGGTCGTCAAGATCTACTCATCAAGGAAAAACCACAAGCATTGTTATTAGGGGGAATCCCCACCTCCACCAAATCTTTGATTATGTCATTCCTTTTTGTGGAACGTCCGTGGTCCTAATAGGCCCGCAATGCAAACAGCAATTCAGAATAAGATAAGTAGTTTGCATTTATCTCTCCTTGGTTTAGTTGAAAGAAAAATAAAACATATTGCAGCTTATTTAGTAAGGAGCAGTATAGTGCCTAATGGGTGGAAGGAATCATCTAATCTCAACTGTAGAAATACAATGTGTATTTGGCTACTTTGGGGCCCAAAAGTAGTTAATGTTGATCTGGTGGGTGTACACTCTCAAGCTGTGCATTGTAAAGTTAGTTTCCATCATTTTACTTTCTTTCTTACAGTTTGTTATGGATTTAATAATCTTGTTATTCAAAGAGATTTATGGTCAAAGCTAAAGGAATTTTCATCTTTAATCCGTCATTCCTTCCCATGTCTGGGAGGGGGTGACTTTAATACTATCATATGGACATTTGAAAAAGAGGGAGGAGAATCCCCGAGTGTTCCAAGTCTTCAGGAGTTCAGTGATTGTATTGTTGTTACATGTATGGAGGATGTCCCTATGAATGGGATTGCTTCACCTGGTCAAATTCTTCAATGGGAGATTCTAGAATTATCTATAAGCTAGATGAGAGGTTGGGAAATCCGAGCTTCTTTAATATGTGCTTTTTTCGAGGTGAAACTCTTTAGCCAAGTTTGTCGGGTCACTTTCTGCTATTTTTTTATATTACTGGTGCTTCTAAAAGAAAATCTCCTTTTCGGTATTTTAATTTATGGGTTAGAATGGAAGGTTTATTTGATATTGTTAGAAATGCTTGGCAAATTGAAGTTACTGGTACTCCCATATTTCGGGTGGTTACAAAACTGAAAAATGTTTAAAAAGTGATGAAAAATTGGATCCAAAACTCCAAAACAGGCATAAAATTCCAAAAAGAATCTCTCTTGCACAACAGCGACTGGATGAGAATTAACATAATTTAAATGTGGGTCCTGGAAATGTTAGATTTCATGAGGATGAAAAGGAGGCTAAACATGTTCATGATGTGTTGGTCTGGTTAGAAGAAAGCATGAAAAAACAAAAATATCGAGGCCAGGATGTAAACTTAGGGGATGGTAATGCTCGGTGTTTTTATGGATTAATGAAGAAGAGACAGTCTACTTCCTTCATTTCCAAAATTCAAGACTCTGAAGGGTTGGATATTCAAGACCCAAAGGCAATAAGGGATGTTTTTGTTCATCATTTCAAATCTTTATTTGGGCAAACATTACCTGAGATGAATTCTAATTTATCACCTATGGAGCCACATGGAGTCCTTTCAACAGTGGATGCATAAAATCTCAGTTAACCAATCACAATTCTTGAGATTGAGAATGTTATTAAAATAGCAAATCCAAATAAAGCTCTTGGCCCAGATGGTTTTAATGCCCATTTTTATAAAGTCTGTTAGCCTATTATTGGCAATGACATTTGTATGGCTATGTATGACTTCTTTCATTTGTATGTCTATTCAGGATTTCTTTCATTCTTCAAAGCATTTTTAGCAAGTCAAAGCAACATTTATAGTTCTTGTGCCAAAGATTGATAATGCTATTACTCTTGAGAAGTTTAGGCCAATTTCTCTCACAAATGAGATTTATAAAATTATAACTCATATTTTAGTGGGAAGATTGAAGACAATCATTGGGAAATCAGTTGGACCCACTTAGTCAACTTTTATCCCAGGTAGATCTATTGGTGATAATATTTTGTTGGTCCAAGACCTATTTTCTAATTTCCACCTCAAGAATGGTTAGCCTCGTATGTGTTTGAAAGATATGGCAAAAGCATATGACAATGTACGATGGAACTTTCTACGTGCAGCTCTCACAAAAATGGCATTCCCAAAGCAGATTATAAACATCATTATGGCCTGTGTGATGGATCCCCATTATTCTGTTATTGTCAATGGGCAAGCTAAGGGGTATTTTCCATCTACTAGAGGTCTTTGTCAAGGATGTCCTCTATCACCCTTTTTATTCACAATTGTCGTGGAATCCTTTTCTACTATGCCACATGCTTATGCTTACTCTATGATGATCCCTTCTTTTTATTCTAAAACAGGTACCACTATGCCCCATCTTCTCTTTGCTAATGGTGAAATTATTTTTAGTAGGAGTTCTCTTTTAGCAGCAAGAGATTTGAAAGCTTTCCTAGAACATTTTTAGAGATTCTCTGGCCTAGCTGTAAATTGGAGTAAAAGCTCTATTTTCTTTTCTAATACCTATGAAGAAGATAAGGAAGCTATATTATCAATGCTAGGAATTATTGAAGGTAAATTTCATTTAGGTACCTGGGAGTACCCATTTCAATGAAGAAACTTACCTTTCAAGATTGTCGACAATTATTGGATAAATTTCATAAAAGGTTAGCTAGATGGAAGTTTACAATCTTATCTTATGCAGGACGGGCTCACTGATTATATCAACTTTGTCTACTATGCATCTATTCTGGGCCACTGTTTATATGCTTCCTATTTCAGTATTAGAAGCCATTGAAAGTAGAATGCGGAATTTCTTTTGGAATGCATGGAATCAATATTACTTACATCCTATTACTTGGACTACCATTTGTAACCATTGTTCTCTTGGAGTGCTTGCAATTAAAAGGGCGAAGGCTTTAAATATAAAAGGGCGAAGGCTTTAAATAAAGCTTTACTCAAATAAATCTAGAATGTAGCTTCTAAAAAGGACAACTATTGGTTGAGTTGGGTAAGAGCCAAATATCTAAAGGGGGACTTTATTTGAGATGCAAAATCTAGTCCTTCAGCTTCTTGGGGATGGCGGTGCATTTTCTCTATGAGATTGAAAGCTTTGCCTTTCATTCTTCATCTGATTGGTGATGGTAGGAGGACTCGATTTTGGTTTGATCCTTAGTTACAAGAGGGACGCCCAATAGACATCAGTTGGCATCAAGCGGTTTACAATCTTCGTATGGAAAGAGAATTGTTGGTGCATACTTTCATACAAGGTGATACATGGGTTCTTCCTATTCCTACATCAAGATCTCTTTTATCTCTTTGAGAAACCATTATCCAGAAAGACCCTTCTGCTAGTTCTTTTCCGGGTGAACTTATCTAGGCTTTGGATATTTGAAATCATTTATTCTCAAATTAGCTTATGATAGTATTACTCAATTTTCTTCTCCTCAGGTATTGCCTTGGATTCATCTTGTTTGGTTCAAAGATTTTATACTTAAGCATTTGATGTGTGCATGGATTGTTTTTTTAGGAAACCATAAAACCAAGAATATTCTTATATCTAAGGGTGTTCATTGTGATGATTTATGTGTCCTTTGTAATTCCCAAAGAGATGGTGTCAATCATTTGTTTCTATCTTGTCTGTTCTCATAAACAATTTGGACGGGTTTGATTGATAGAATAAGAATTCAAGTGCCTCCCAGTAATTCAATTCAGGATCTGGTTTCTTCTGTGATCATGGCTGTTGATAATGCTACTGATGGAGTAGTTTGTTTGGCTCATCTACTTTTTCCAACTTTTACTTGGCATATTTGGAGAGAGCATAATAGTAGAATATTTTTCAATAAATCTAAAAGGCCTTTACAAATCATGTATGGGATTATTTAGCATGTTCAAAGTAGAATAGTCTACTTAAATCTCTCTCTTCCACCTCCTTTGGATAATCTATGGAACTTACCTCAAATATTGGCCAGACGCATATAATTCAAAGGAAAGTCACTGTCTCCAAGGGATGGCGTTATTCTATTATCCAAAAGTCGCTGTCTCCAAGGGATGGCGTTATTCTATTATCCAAAAGTCGCTGTCTCCAAGGGATGGCGTTATTCTATTATCCATTATGGGGATTCCATTCCATTTTTGATATTTTGTGGCAACCGAGTGGTCATCCTATAGAAGCATTTGTTCGGCTAGACGTTCATTATGCGGAGGAAATAATTTCCTTCTTAGACAACTCCCACATTATCTTCCTTTTGTAACTTTGGAATGGATAGAAAGTTATTAGGCTTCTTACAAGATCCAGCAAATTCACCATGGAGATCCAAATTTATTTATAAAAGAATGGCCCATGAGATTCATCAGGTGCTTGTTGTTCATTACTCCCAGATTTCTTTTATTGCATGGAGATTGGCTAAAAAGGTTGAAAGGGTATACATCCCTCCAGTAGTTTTGGATGTAAATACTTATAATGTTATTTTAGATAATACCAAATCTCGGGGTGTGGGTTCTTTTGTTGTTTTTCAGTATTATCTTTTGATTGTTTAAAGGGACACACCCCTTCAAGGTCATCATTTGTGATGAAATCTTTTTATATCATGTTTTTTTGTTAATAAAAGGATTACTAACCTTCCAAAAAAATTTAATACCAACTAAATTCAATTCAATTCAATTCAATCCAATTCAATTTCAATTCAATTCAATCTATTTTTTTATAAATAATAACAAATGGTGTCAAAATAATTTTATTTTTTAAAATTGTTGAAAAAATTTAAATTTTGTCGCCAATTTAAAAATATATATATAAACAAAGAAATGGCGCCATTATTCCCGTGAAAATGCTAGAGAATTAATTGGCGGGAAAAAATGACATTTGGCGATGAAACTTAAATTTCGTCGCCAATTTTAAAAATACAAACAAAAAAATGGCACCATTATTCCTACAAAAATGCTGGAGAAATGATCGCCAAGAAAAGAACCAAAAATAAAAATGGTAGCCACGCCAAACAGAGAGAGAGAAAGAGAACAGAGATGGGGAGGGAGGGAGGGAGGGAGGGAGAGAGAACAAAGAAGGGGAGGGAGAGGGGAGAGAGAATAAAGAGAGGGAGGGTGGAAGAGAGAAAAGGAGAGAGGAGGGAGGGAGAGAGGGAGGTAGGGAGAGGGAATGAGAGAGAAAAAGAGAGAACAAAGATGGGGAGGGAGGGTGGGGGAGGGAGAAAACGAGAGAAGGAGAAGGAGAGGAATAGAGGGACAGGGTGGGGAGGGATCGAGCAGCTGGGGGTTAGGCCGTGGCAGAGAGAGAGATCAGAGAGGGGGAGGGAGAGAGGGGGGAGGGAGAGGGAAGGGGAGAGAGAGAGAGAACAAATATGGGAAGGAGAGGGGGAGGGAGAGAGGGAGGGAGGGAGGGAGGGAGAGTGAGAATAAAGATGGGGAGGGAGAGAGGGGGAGGGAGGGAGGGAGGAAGATAGGGAGAGGGAGATGGAGGGAAGGGGGATCTGGTAGCGAGGGTTGGGCCATGGGGGAGAGAGAGATCATAGAGGAGGGAGGGAGAGATGGAGGTATGGAGAGGGAAGAAGAGAGAGAGCAAAGATGGGAGGGAGAGAAATGGAGAGGGAGAAGGAGGGAGAGGGCAAAGAGAATAGGTAGGGGGAGGGAGGAAGAGAAAGAGGGAGGGAAAGAGAAATAGAGGGAGAGGGAGAGGGAGGGGGAGGGCGGGCCGCAGGGGAGAGAGAGAGAGATTAGGGAGGGGGAGGGGGAGGGGGAGAAGGAGGTGGGGAGAGGGAAGGAGAAAGAGAAGAGAGATGGGGAGGGAGGGAGGGAGAGGGGAGAGAGAACAGAGAGGGGAGAGGTAGGGAGTGGATGGAAAGAGAGAACAGAGATGGGGAGGGAGAGAATGGGGGGAGGGAAGGAGGGAGAGGGAGAGAGAATAGAGGGGGGAGGGAGGAAGAGAGAGGAGCGAAGGAGGGAGACAAAGGGGCGGAGGAGATGGAAGAGAGAGGCTAGCAAGTTTAAAAAGGAATTTTTTTAAATGATTTTGTTTAAAAAATTCTTTTTGGCGACGAAATTATATCCTCACCAAACGTATTTTCATCTTTTAAAAATAATTTTAGCAGTGAAATACTTTCGTTGCTAAAAGTTATATCCTTTGTTCCATTGCTAAAAGTATTTTTCATCATTTTTTAAAATACTTTTAGTAACAAAATAATTTCATCTCCAAAGGGTTTACCTTTTAGTGACGAAAGTATTTCCTATGGCAACGAAATTATTTCATCGCTAATCAATTTTTTAATATAATATATGGCGACGAAATTTTGGTATATTTGGCAACAAAATAAGACATTGCAAATTGCGACATTACGGAGATTTTGTCGTCAAATTTATTTAGAGACGGGACAATGACGATGAAACAGGTGATGAAATTCTATCCTCACCATAAGCGATGTTTGACGAAATTATATTTTTCGGTTTCATTGCCAAATCCCATAATTTTTGTAGTGCATGATATCACAAAAGTGGGGTTGTAAAGTAAGACTGCCACATGGGTCCATCAAATCAAATGCTGTGAAATGGTTGGGTCCCGCTTGGGTGGCCTACAATTTGAGGTCCCACCTCTTATGTCACCTCATTGAGAGTCAATAAGGCCGCAAAACCAATTGGGTACCATTTGATGGACGACCCTGATTATGCTCATATAAGTGTAGAATCAGTGCTCTATTTTCAGTTGAGAAGGCCAAAGTGGGATAAAATTGTTGGTATTTTATTTGTTGAGTTCACAATGGTGAGTTCAACAGATTTTATCTATTAATTTCAAGAGAAATATGCCAAATAAATAAAATCTTTTTTTTGAAAGTAAATAGCCAACATCTTGTTTTGTAGATCTCGAAAAAATGATTCCAAATATATAAATTTTATTGCAAATGGAAAAATGTAGTGAAAGTTAAAGAATTTTAAAGTTTGTGAAAAAAAAAATACAAGTGGCGTGATTGTTTGTGAGGTCAATACAAATATAACCGAAAAGGGGTATTTTCATCCAATATTTGTCATTATCACTAATAAAAGGACCTAATGCAATACCAAAATATTTCAGCTGGAATTCGTGGGTTAATGAAAATTTAAGTGAACCTAGCCTCTAAATATCCACACCACGCACCGCCCCCACACCCACCCCCCCCCCCCCCAACCACCACCACCACCACCACCACCACCACCACCAAACAAAAAAAAAACCCCCTAAAAGGGTGATATATTTCTCAATCCATGACTGTTTTATATCTAAAACTTCAAAAGGAACATCAAACAAATAGGTAACCATTAGAGTACTTACGAAGAACATTTCATGATTTATTTAAAAATTATAATATTCAGATTACCATTTAAAGCTCTCAAGATTAGAGCTAAGATGTAAGATTACATGAGTACAACTGCAACAAATTAGGAGGTCTCATATCAGAAAACTTCACTTCCCTCTTGTTTTAGTGAAGCGGTACATATTATGTGCACCAAAAGATGAAAAATATGGTAGATTCTTCTCATTGATATGAACTACCAAAATACCCCCGTGCCCATCATGGGTAGTGGAAGTCATCCCAAAACCAACATAGAAAGTCTAGTCCCTAAAAAATGAGCAAATCACACTCATCATATGGGAAGCTAAAAAATAGATCCACTACATTAAACCATCAAGTATCAATTCAAAATACCATAAAGCAGTATAACAGTCAACATGGCTACAAAGGAGATGGAGTGGTAAAATGAAAGACAATGACTACATTATATACATACAAATTTGTACTCCTTTCCATGTAGACTAGTCAGGCGTGTCTAACTCACTCTAAGTAGATATTCCACTTTTATATATTTCACCCTCATGTCATCCACCAAAGTGAAAGACTCCAAGTTCTGTCCTATCTTCTTTTTTGAGCTTCATGAATAAATCTCCAATATTCTGGTTGGGGTTTTTGATATCAGTAGCCATATTGTCTTGAATTCAGTGTTTTAGCGCTCAACTTATTGATAGATTCCAGTGTATGCAGATTAATGATAATAAATGTAAATAACAAGACTGAGGAAAAGATTAGCAATCACCAAAACAATTGGTAGTAGAATCACGTCTTTGGAGACGCTTTCTTTAGGCAAATTTTGTCCCCACACAAATGTAGATGGATTCATGGACATCTACCCCAAGATATGACAGCTTCCCTAATTGAAGTCATCAGCAATTGTGTGCTCCATTGGCTGAAGAGTACTCTAATCCCAAATGGGCCACTTTTGCAGACTCATAATAACAACAAACCAAAAGAAGAAGTAGAAAAAGAAATCAGAAAAGAAGAAGAAAATCTATAAATTACATAATAGGGCTTCCTTAGAGTAAGACAAGATGCTATAAAGTGTTCCCGGGTAGACAATCGAGAGAGAGTTACGCCTTTTGCACTTACTGCGCGGAGGAACTCCTGCACAACGGTCAACGCATTAACGCAAATACGTTATGGTTACGACTATGCAATGGAAAGAAGTGGGCTACCGATAAGTGGATCCAGATCTGGATCCACCTCCAGTCAATAATACAAGTGCAGGGCAGGGCCCAACCCACGAGGACTAGGCCCAATCCATCAACATAGGCGACCCAACAAGGAGGCCATACCCCCATGGGCTGCCCGCCAGGCCCAGCGTAAACGAGCCCTGCCCGACCCGCAATGCAAGCACCGCACGGTCGGCCTATCGGCATTTTTTCACGTGTGGTTACCACCACAAAACCCACCTAAGAGACAAACAATGAAAGTATATGAGGGATCATTAATTAACCCCTTATAAAGAGTCGAAAATAACCGATGTGGGACAAAGAGAAATAAAAAGTAAAGGAGGAGGAAACCAAGTGCTTTTAAAATAGGGAAACTTGAGCTTTAATGCAGACCAAAATCTAACAATCCCCCACACATTAAAGCAGAAGAAAAAGAATAAAACAGAGAAAGAAAAAGATGCTGCTATATGTCATGCCTATAAGACCACCCATAAATGAAGGTGAATGAGTCTTTAACCTCTACTTAGTATAATTATGCTTGAAGTACCAAAACTTTATGGTGAACTAGGATTTTGAACTAAAAATTTATCCACTAAATCGTACATAGTACACACATGGGTTTTAGGGATTCCTAACTAAACTATGCACATTAATAGCCTTGTGCTATCCCAGTATTCATGAACGCTCTAGAGAGCAACCTATACTCTCATATGAAACAGCCTGACTTCCACACTCATATAGGTATACTCTGTAACACTCCGATCCCCTTTGAGTCGGATTAGTGGCTCATTAGTGTGTTTTGTTTTGTTTTATTCTTTCGGACTTGGTTTTGGGTCTTGGATAGGTAGTTGAGTGACCTTTGACCTGGAATAGGTAGTTCTAAGCCCTTTTTCGTAATTTTGCTTTTGTTTTGCTCATATCATCTTTGCATCATCTTGGTGTCAGCACGCGTATTTCGTTGAGCTCGACAATTTCCGTAACTGTCTCAGAACCATTTGGAGTCAATTGGGGAAGATGGACCTTCGTGTAACTTGAACTGTAATTAGTATAAACTCTCCGGACTTTGACTTAAACTTCCAACCCTATAAATATGAGTCATGCTCCAGATGTCTCTCCCTTGCTCATTTTCATTTCTTCAACGTGCATGCAAATTCCAGGAGAAGCTTCACGTTCTCTCTCTTTCCTTCATTCTCTTGCTCGGTTGTGGATTGGATTTCCATTTCGATTGGGTTCTTTTCTTCTTCTCTCATCTCTGTCCTTGTCTTGGTAAGTGGGTTCTTTGTGTTTCTTCTCCAAATTGGATCTCTCATTCTCTGATTGCTGTGTCTTCATCTCATGCATGGTGTATCTCTTTGATTTGTCTTGATTTTAGTGGATTTGGAGCTTGTTTCAGAGGATTTGTCAGAATTTGAGGCAAGTATAAGTACAGACTTTTATAACACACATGGGTGCTCTGTTTGAATGCTTTGATTTCCATCTTCTTTAGTGTATCTGATGTTTACAGCCAATCCTAAGGTGTTAGGGACCAAAAGGGGCTTGTTGATGATGTTTCTGTACAATTTCTCAACTTCTGTACTCAGCCCGATTTTGTTCTGTATTGTACGGCTAAGCCGTAAGTTTCTACGGTTTGATTTCCAGAGACTGAAATTTTGAGTTTTGTTCTACGGCTAGGCTACGGCTAAGCCGTAACTTGTCCTACGGCTGAGCCGTAAGCTAGCCGTGACCCAACCGTAACCTAGCCGTGAATTAAATCTCTGATCAGTCGAAACTTTTCCAACACAGAACTCCTACGGTGTGGCTACGGCTAAGCCGTGGAATGCTACGGCCAAGCCGTGGATTGGTCTACGGCTAAGCCGTATACTGACTGTAGCTCAGCCGAAAAAGGTACCAGATCAGAGGTGGAAGGATGACCAGTTTAGCTGTGTTTTGTATGGAACCAAGGTGAAGCCGTAGTGCATATTACGACGAGCGCGTAAGATGTCTTCGGCTCAACCATAGGTCCCTCATGGCTAAACCGTTAGGCATGGCAAATCTGAAATATAACTTAGGATAATGGTGAGACTTGTAGGGCTCAAATACAGGTTAACCACCCATGTAAACCGGCCCAATGGATGCTTTGGATCGCATGAATAGTCTGTTAGGCTGTGACTTATTCATGTGGGTGTTGATTTACTGTTAAGCACCTCCCCATGGGTGTTGGTTTAAGGGACGTCGGTGCACGCAAAGATTACATTGCAACACTTTGATGGCAACGGTGCATTGACTAACTTAAAACTACATCAACATGCACGGTTAGTGACAGTGAACAACTAGCTTAGGACTGGCTTGTAATGAACCTTGACTCCGTATTAATCTGAGATGCATTGCATATTGGTTATCGTTTTGCCCTCTGTTCTGTTAATCTATGAATGTGCATTCCTCAGTCATTTTGCTTTCGTTCTGTATATCTGTTTTATTCTTCGTTCTGCACTAAGCTTTGATCTATGCTATGCTTTGGCTTTAGATATATACTTTGTTGGCTTTGTCTAGCTCTGACTTTGGGTATTCCCCGGTGGCTCTGCCCAGAGATTAAAACGTGAGGATAAGATCCGGTCTTTGCCATCGGTGAGTCCAAAGCGGATAATCTCCCTTCTTTTAGCTTTGATTTGATTGGTATTAGTCTGGCTCTACTCAGCCTCAGCCCTAGGATGCCCGACGGGGTTACCTCTGGCTTAGATCTCTGTATCTCTGTATCACTGCAGTGTCGCTTTGTCTTGGGACCCCGGAACGCAGGAACCTGAGACCCACTTGTACCCTGGCCCGGTCAGTGGTGTTCTCCTCTGCTCTGCTTGCTCTGCTCTCTATTGGAGAGAACATGGTTAACGTAGTAGCCACTTAGTCAGTATTTCTATGTTTTGATCCACATATCATGCTTTACTTCTACGCACGATTTGCTTAGCATACTAAGATGAACCTCCGAAATTACCATTCTGTTCTTATTCACTTTGATACTATGAGTGTTTCATCTCTGTTACTTATATTTGCTGGATCGTTGTATTCATTTGTGTTGTCTGTGGTGTTGCAGGCACAGATACCTTGCCCAGCTCCCCGGCGGTCGATGAGGCTGCAGGGGCGAGTGTAGAGGCACCCTCAGGTTTGGCAGAGTGGGCCTGATCATCTCTGCCGAGTGCGTTCATGCATGCTTCCAGTGGTGTTTTCGTTTTGGGATTTTGAGAGATTGTATTTGGACTTTGGCACTTTGGACCTTGTACTCTGTATATTTGTACATCCTTATTTTGTCATGTACTCAGACTTGTATTTGGTTTTCCAGTTGTAATTATTTTATCTTTTCCGTTTCGCATTTGTTTTGGCTTCCGCTATTTTCCTTCGTTGCTTGCTATGATATGTACAGCTTCCGCGTACGCTTAGTTCGCACGTGTTAGATCCCTTGTGTGCGTGCATCTGGACTGGGTTTGGATGCACGTGCACGGGAGTACGTGTGTCACCGGTTTAGCTTTTCGCTAACCACCGAATTCTGGGCTCGGGTCGTGACATACTCTATCAAGGATGTTCTTATATAACACTCCGCTTATAAAAGACAGAGTTTTTTCCAATTGTCTATAACAAGATATGAACACTTCACATCATAAGAATAGGTATGTACACATTTGAGGGTTTTAAAGTGTTCTTCCAAAGCCACCAAATGATAACTTCATTTTGCCCATTAAGCCCATTTCATGGGATCTCCAACAAATGGGTTGGGTACCGTTGTTAGTGATTGTCATTTAAGTCTCATTCCCTTCGATGTAGAAAGTACTCTATCTTTAGCAAGTCCTTTCATTAGTGAATCGGCTAAGTTATCCATCAATCTCTCAAAATGCAAAGTAATTACTCCTTAATTGAGTAATTGCCTTAACAAATTATGGCTCAGGCGTATATGTCTGGATTTCCCATTGTAGGTTTTGTTGTTTACCTTGTCAATTGTTGATTTGGAGTCTCCATGCGAAGTTATGGCTGGAACTGATTTATTCCAGAAAAGAATGTCTATCAACAGGTTCTTCAGCCATTTAGATTCTTTATCGGCTAATGCCATTCCAATTATCTCGGCATCCATTGTGGATCGAGAAATATATAATTGTTTCTTCGATTTCCAAGAGACGGCTGCATTACCAAGGGTAAACACATAGCCGCTTCTGAACTTGGATTGAATCCGATATCTAGTTATCATCGCTATACCTTTCAAGTACAATGTGATATTTCTCATAGTGAAAACCATAATCAATTCCCATCAGGAATTTGCATACCCAGATCGCAGCCATCTACTGCTCCTCACTGGAATTACTTGTGTACTTGCTTAATTTTCTTACTGCATATGCAATGTTAGGTCTATTTCAATTCATGATATGCATAAGACATCCAATAACTTTGGAATAGTTTAATTGAGATACACTTTTTCTTTTGTTCTTATATAATTTGACACTTAGATCATAAGGAGTGGAAACACCATTCTCTCTAGATATATTAAACTTCTGGTGGACTTTCCTAGCATAGTGAGACTAAAACAACACAATGCTTTTAGAGTGTTTATATGTTTTGATACCTAATATCACATCAGCATCTCTCATGTCTTTCATGTCAAACTTAGAACAAAGAAACCTCTAAGCCAGTCCTAAATATAAGCATATCATCTACATATAAGCATATTAAAATGCAAGAACTACCAAAGTCTTTAAAGTAAACACATTTTTCTGATTCATTAATTTTGAAACCTTCAAACATTATCAATTGATCAAACTTCTTGTACTACTACTTCGGAGCTTGCTTTAGGCCATATAGGGATTTAATTATTTTGCAAACTTTTTTTTCTTTTCCTAGGGATGTAAAACCTTCAGGTTGCTTCATATATTTATTTCTTTTTCCAAATCACCATTTAGGAATGTGGTTTTCACATCCATTTGATAGATGATCATCTTGTGAATGGAAGCTATAACAATTAAAACTCTGATGGTTGTGACCCTAGTTACAGAAACATTGTAACAAATAAGTCTACTCCTTTTTGTTTAGAACCTTTAGCAACCAGTCTAGCTTTAAATTTCTCAATTGAACCATCGGTTCTTAATTTCTTTTTGAATATCGATTTACAACCCAATTGTTTGGTTCCTGGAAGGAGATAACCAATGCTCATGTATGATTGGACATTATAGACTCTATTTCATTATTAAGAGCTTCTTTCTAAAACAACAGCGTTATGTAAGGTCTCAATCCCAGCTAATCTTGATTTATATTAATTAATCTTATTTTATACTAATTAAAATTTGTTTAGGCTAATTTAACTCAAACCCTTTGGGCTTGGGTCATGGAGAGGTAGTTTGAGTCAAGTTCGAACCTTACCTAGGTAGTTAAGGACCTTATTGTAAATTTAGAGTCTCATGTGTTGCATCATATTGACACCTCATTAGTTGCATCATGTGTATTTCATCTTGTAGATCATCTTTCATATTTGTTCCCATTAAATTCGAATCCATCCTAGCCCAATTTAGGTTTAATTGACCCAAACTGTAATTTTCCCAAAGAATGTAGACTTACATGCAAAACTGTAGGAAAATTGAGTTAAAAGGGTTGTATCCAACGTCACTCTCCACTTCCCATCTCAACTTCTGCTGGAACTGCTCCTCCTCTCCACTCTTCTTTCATCTCCACTTTAATTTGGGGGCTAGAAACAAGGTTTTGGTACCTTGCTTGTGCTTCTACTAGGCTTCATCCACCTCTTTCTTCAACCGCTTGTGCATCTCTTTCATTAGAACCATCATATTCACCATCTTCTCCAAGCTATAGCTCCTTAAGGTGAAAAGCTCCCTAAGGTGAAATCTTTACCTTTATTTCAATTCTTCGGTTTTAATAGAGTCAAGGAGACTCAAAAGAATAACATACATGCATCTTACATTAGATTCACCCATTGCATGTCTTTGCATATAATGGGGAATCCATCTATTAAGGCTTTTTCTACCCCCCCCCCCCCCCTAACCCTAAACCAAGGAGAAGTTGATAGGGTGAAGCACTGTATTAAAGGCAAGTATTAGAGTATATATTACGACATGTATGTTTAAATTTGTTGATTTATGAATTAATCACTCTAATTGCAAGTTATAGCTCATTCCCCTTTGATTAAGTATACATGTGTTATATTATGTGAATATTAGTATGAATATGTGATGTGGATGATATGTGGACATTATGAAACCTATTATGATAATTGGAGAAAAAGAAAGCTCAAGGGGACCAAGAACTAAAAGGTTTTGTATATGAGCTCATGCTTCAGAACAGCCTTCAAAAATTCTGAAGCTTACGGCGAAGCCATGGCTAAGCCGTAAGTATCTACACCACAGAATCTAGAGAACTCAAAAACCCACATTTGAACTATGGCTAACCCTTGGCTAAGCTGTGTAATAAACTACGGTTAAGCTATAACCATCCCATGACCAAGCCGTAAGTCATTTTACGACGAGCTTTCCCAAGAGCCCAAAATTCCATTTTCCTTCTACGGTTGACCCTCGGCTAAGCCGTAGACTGTGCTGTGACTAAGCGGTAGCCCAGCCAAAACCTAGTCGTAGGCTTAATACAGCTAAGCTGTACGCCAATATACAACTAAGCGGTAAATGCATATAAAATTAAGGGAGAAACTAGGCCACTAAGCTAAGCTGTAACATGTATACGCTAAGCTGTAAGAACACTGTAAACTTAAGATATTATGGATTTCAAATGACCTTGTAGGGCTTTAGATATGGCACCTTTTCCCCAACTAAATTAAACCAATGGTGATTAAATGATAAAGAGGACGAATGTAGAGCTGTCACTTATCCCCTTTGATTTTCCGGATGAATTCCCAATGTCACGTCATGGGTGTTGGCATAAGAAGAGGTCTCCTTTGCATACATGATGTAATATCAAGATTTGGTAACACAATGACAATGGACATTTTATAAATACATCGTATTGAATGCCTTCAGGATCACAGAGTATCTAGCATAGGGTTGGCTAGTAACCTTCTTTGATACTTACTCAATCTAAATGCATTCATATTGTTAAAAAACCTTACCCTCAATATGATTAAATCATGTACCCATTCTTCCTGGCAAACCTTGAGGCAATCAGACCAAAGCTTCTATTGAGTGTGTGTCTGTGAGCCAAAATGGGTGTAACTAAGCTTAAGAGGGGTCGAGCTTAACTGCTTATTTAAGTATGCATTGTCAGATTATCAGTTACCTTGCTAATTCTGTTTTTTATAATTGAATACGATCTCAAGACCAAAATTCCTATATGTATGATATGATAAGTCTAAATGCATATGTATGAATATGAGAGGATCACTACGATTGATCATAAGTATGAAAGATATGAATTCGAGTCGGTTTTGATACGTTGAATTGGCACCACTTAGCTTGTACCCTTATTAGGTTCGACGGGACAAATTTGGGTATTCCATATGTCATTGCTGTAGTAGTTTATAGAAGAGTTGTCAGCGCTCATCGGGAAGCTAGACTAATCCCCTAGCGTAATTCCCAAACGTATGTTATACGTTCTCTCTAGATGATACGCTCTCTTTAGGGAGAACATAACCTCGTGGATGCCAACTAGTATGTTTTGATATCCTATATTGATTCGATACTCATGCATAATATGCATAGTTTACTATTATTGCCACATTTTAATCAATATGCTCTTTAATTTATTTAATATATCATGATGCTTTTATATATCTCTATATTTGCTTAACCGTCATGTTAACAGTGCTATCTTTAATGTTACAAGTACCGAACCCAATGCCAGTACAGCGAATGATGTGCCCCCAGATAGAACCCCAACAGTGCCTCGAGATTTAGAGGAGTAAAACGATGGTGACGTATTCTACTATTCACCCGGCGTAGCGCGTCATAGTATTGTTGAATTGTTTAGACTTGGCCATGTTGGCTTTTAGAGGAGTCATGCCATCTATACTATGTTATTGGGGCTCAAGTTATGATGGATTTGCCTATAAAAGTGGGAGTCATAGAAGTCAGATAGACTTTTTTCTAGTTAGAAAATAGGACCAATTAGTAAGGTTATCCCAGAAGAGAGTTTGACTACGCAACATAGGCTCGGAGTTTTAAATATTTGCATTAGAAGTAGAAAGAGAGCGGTAGTAAACAAAATAGACCCTAAAACAAGGTGGAGAGATTTGAAGGGGAAAAGAACAAATATATTTAAGGACAAAATGATTGAGAAAGGAGAATGGAATATTGAAGAAGAAACTATAGTAATGTGGAATCAAATAGCTAATTGCATTAGGAATGTTGCAAAGGAAGTACTTGAATAATCAAAAGGAAAGAGACATATTAATAAAGAAACATGGTGGTAGAGTGTTGAGGTTCAGGAAGTTATTAACAAAAAAAGCATTGTTACAAAGTTTGGCAGCGAACTATATGAAAAATTTTGAGCTGTATAAGAAGGCAAAGAAAGTAGTAAGTAGTGCAAAGTTCAAAGCATATGATGACCTCTCTAATAGGTTGGGAACAAGAGAAAGAGAAAAGGATATTTTTAAGCTCGCAAAAATAAGAGAAAAGAAAAGTAAGGACTTAGATCATGTCAAATGTATCAAGGACAATGAGGAAAATATTCTGGTGAAAGACAATGATATTAAAGAAATGTGGAATGAATATTTTAGCAAATTTCTAAATGAACAATATTTTGGCGATATAAGAGTTAAGGAGGATAATTCATCATTAGAACATACTTCTTTTCCATAGAATTAGAATGGTGAAAGTGAAGGAAGCATTAAAGCGAATGAAGACAGGAAAGGCAACAGGCCCAGATGGTATTCTGATTGGGGTATGGAAATACTTAGGAGAGGTTGGGGTGAGTTGGTTATGTAGACTATTCGATAAGATACTTGTGACAAAGAAAATGCCAGATAAATGGAGAAGAAGCATTGTAGTACCTATATATAAGAATAAAGGAGATATATAAAATTATACCAACTATCGAGGGATTAAACTTATGAGTCATACTATAAAGTTATGGAAGAGAATAATGGAGCAAAGACTAAGAAAGAAGACCAAAATCTCTGAAAATCAATTTGGTTTCATGCCAGGGAGATCAACTATGGAAGCTATCTTTTCACTTAAGCAATTAATGAAAAAATATCGAACAAAGAGGAAAAATCTACATATGGTCTTTATCGATTTGGAAAAAGCCTATGATAGGGTACCGAGGAATTTAATTTGGTGGGTTTTAAAGAAAAGGAATGTCCCTAAAGGTTACATTGAAAATTTTAAGGATATGTATGAATGAGCAGTAACAAATGTGAGAATCATATGTGGAGAAACAAGTGGATTTCCCGTGACTATAGGTTTACATCAGGGATTAACCTTAAGCCCTTATCTCTTTGTATTAATTATGGATGATTTAACTATGCATATTCAAGAAGAAGTACTGTGGTGTATGTTGTTTGCAGATGATATAGTATTAGTGGATGAATCAAGAGATGGTGTAAATGCAAAGCCTGAGAGATGGCGGGGGGCATTAGAATGTTGAGACTTTAAAATAAGTCGTACAAAGATAGAATATATAGATTGTAACTTCAGTGGACATATACAAAGTATTGAAACCACTGTCAAAATTGAAACCCATGAGATACTACGTAGAGATTCTTTTCGGTACCTAGGCTCGATGATTAATAAGGATGGGGAGATTGATGAAGATGCGGAGTATAGGATAAAAACTGGATGGCTGAAGTGGAGATTAGCTTTTAGAGTGCTTTGTGACAGACGAATGCCAACAAAATTGAAAGGGAAATTTTACAGGACAGTAGTTAGACCAGTTATGACATATGGAGCAGAATGTTGGCCAATTAAGAAGACTCATATTCATAAAATGGATGTAGTGGAAATGAGAATGCTTAGGTAGATGTGTGATAAAACTAGGAAAGATAAAATTAGAAATGAGTACTTTCGAGAGTATTTAAGGATAGCATTAATAGGAGATAAGATTAGATAAACTCATTGAAGATGGTTTAGGCACATTGAGCGTAGGCCAGTAATGGCACCGGTGAGAAAAAGTTTGGCTATGCAGGTAAATGGCCCATCAAGAGGTAGGGGTAAGCCGAAGAAAACATTGATAGAAGTCATTAATTCAGATTTAAAGAAGTTTAACTTATCGAAGGATTTAGCTCAAAATAGAATGGAATGGAGAAACAGAATTCATATAGCCGACCCCAACATGGTTGGGATAAGGCTTTGATGATGTTGATGATGATGATGATTCTGCTGAGTTGTCAAGTTTTTAGCGATGCTCCTACCCGCTGGCAAGATCCATGATTGTCATTTGAAAGGTACGGACTCTAGTAAGTAGTTAGGTTTTGGGGTCAAACCAAGGATTCTCATGTGGATTTTGATTGTTTTTTCATATGATTTAAGGTGTTCCTCGCTAGCTCAGCTTTTAGATCTTTGGCCTTTAGCTCGGGGGTTATCCGATTCGGACGAGCAACGACTATTTCTAGGAGGTATATACATAACCGCACACATAGTACCCCGATAACACAAGGGGTGGTGGTCGAACCTGAGACCTTGGGGAGCAAACCCAAAACTCAAAGCAACAGAGCCACCACCTTAACGGCACATTTTAATTGTGGACCCATGATTTTTATTGAATTTTCTTGAAGTGGACCCATAAATTTTATATAGATTTTGAAAGCATGCAGCAGTTTGATAAGTGTGACCCACTCACATGTCAATACCTAGGTCCATCTTATTCTCTCCCCCCACCCACCCCCAAATTCAACTATCGAGACAAAAAATGAGACATAGTACAGTTAAGTTGGGCCCAGTATTGCCTGTCCCACGGTACCAGTTTGAATTCCTTGGGGACAGGTACTGTCACGAACTCCCCCTCTTTAAAAATATGCATAGTAGTATGGGCGGCATTATTAGATACTTTAAGCTGAAAGTGAAGTAGCATGGTTCAGATGAGGCTGTGATGGGCATCTTAAAATTTAAGGGGTGACGATCAGTAGGAGAATTTTGCCAAGCAGCAGATAGATTGTCATGAAAGGAGCTTTGTTTTGTTATTCTTTGGTAAAATTACACATTACATAAAACGGAAATGAACAATGAGCTAAACAAGAGCCCGTGCCATGGTGGACGGTGCTCACTACAGTCATGAGATTTTTTTGTTTTTTGTTTTTCTAATGATATAATAATGAGCCAGAAGGGATTATCGAAATGATGCACTGAAAATCCGTCTGCTCTAAGCCCCCTTTTTGGGGTTTTGAAGTCCACTAATATCAATGGCTAAACACCTGCAACTGCAAAATACAGTGTCTCAATCCAATTGGAGGATAGGTGTCAAGTCCTGAATTTTTTATATTGGGTCATACCGGTTTGTCGGGTTTGAGTTGGGTTAAGAGGGTCAAATGGATTGAATTAATACAATTGGGCCAGAAGACTCTTTTTGAAATTTCTTAAAATCCACTTGAAAGCAGGAGGCCCTTCTTTGTAATTTAGAAAAACCCCCTCTTTTATATAAACTCTACTCTTAGGGTTTTTTCCCCATTCTTCCATCTTCTTCCTCTCTTTTGCAACCAAAACCTAGAGGCTATCTAAGGGGGAAACCAAGGTGACTCTTCCAAGCTTTGATCTTCAGATCTACTTTGGCTTCAAGATCCAGACAAGTGGATAGTTGAAACAATGGTTTTTGGTGTTTGCAATGTTTTAGTTGCTTGTTGTTTTACATACTTTGTGCATGACTTCTTCTTGTTGGGTTAAAGGCTCTTGGGGGGTAATAGTGTGTTTTGATTTTTCTTCCAAAATTTGTAGATTAATGTTTTTCTTAAAAATAAAAATAAAAAAACAAAAACAAAAACTGTCCGTGCGGCGCTGCCTGGCAGCAACTGCCGCTGGGCAGCAGCGCTGCCTGGCAGCAGTTGCTGCTGGGCAGCATCTGCCGCCTGGCAGCAGGCCAGGCGGGCTGGGCCGCCTGGCTGGCTGGGCCCGGCCTGGCTGGCCTGGGCCCGGGTAAAGGTCTGGGCCCATTAGCCCATTAGCCTATTTCCTTTTAAAATATATATATTATTTATATATATATGTATTTATGCACAATATTGTTTTTTTATAAAGAATCAAAAGGTTATATTTCGATTAATGGTTTAATATTTTAATGGAGATTAGGTTTTATTAAATTAATTTTAATTTAATGTCATTAGAGACGTATCTTGGATTATTTATAAACTTAATTGAGCATATTGAAATTTTGATTAGTGTTTTCTTAGGTTGATTGAAATAAACTAAAAATGTATTTGGTAGCGATTAAACCGTAAATAGAATGTATTTATAATTTTAAATTGGAATCTTAAATGAGTTAGATTTCAAATTGGGGTCCGAAATTTGTACCCTCTGTTTTGTATAAAATGATAATGTGTATTTGTACACAACAATGATATTAAGGAATTAATTATTTTCTTACCCCTTTTTGATCGTAACTTGATTTAACTTTGGATTCAGAAATTGAACATCTTTTACCTAATTTATAAAACACACTAATTATATATAATTGGATTAGATGAATTATGTCTTTTAGGAATGTTAGTTGAATGTTCACATGAGAATTAGACTAAATGCAGAATGGGAATGTGAGGTTCAGGATGCACCACATGATAGGCACCAAAAGTAGTATATCGGCATCGTGGACTCATATTTCCATTGTGATAGAGAGTTAGTTCTCATGTGCATATTTATCTGACTTGACCGTTGGTGGATTAGTGCTTACCCTCAATAATTTGAATTGACTCACGTTCATAATACACTTTTAAATTTAAGTACTCAAAATGGTATTGGATTGAATGTTGGGATTGAGGGTTTCATATTATGGTTCATTTTGCATCTGTATACGTATGTATTTATAAGTATGTATATTTGTATATATATATCTGACCGACTGCAGTTCGGAGGTGGACGTACGCCATCGGGTCAGCGTGTACTGTGGATAATAGTATGCAGCTGTGCCTTCTGTTATTATTTGCGGGATTAACCGTTTCTGTTATTATCTGCGGGATTACCCGTTTCTGTTATTATTTGCGGGATTACCCGTTTCTGTTATTATTTGCGGGATTACCCGTTTCTGTTATCTGTACGCGGGATTTACCCGTTTCTGTATATTTATCTGCGGGGATACCCGTTTCTGTGCATTCATGCCATTGGGGTTTGCATCTGATTTATTTTAGTTCATAATGAATATATCATTTAATTCAGTTGATTAATCCATTGTTGCAGCTTACCCTCTTGCCAGATTATGTCAATCTGACCCACTACTTTTGGGTGTCTAGGTTCCGTTGCCGGTGCCGAACCGGAGGGTCAGGCGACGCAGGAAATTCCGCCAGATGGCGGAGTTGTTAAGTGGAGCACCGATGACATCATCTGAGGTGTCCTAGGGCGGTGCTGAGTTCGAAAACTTTAGATTATGTAATAAGGCCATGTCTGGGCCATTAGTTTATTAATTTAAGTTTGGTTGTTTTGAAATTTTAACTATAATTGTGATGCTTCGAAGCACTTGACTCTGGTTTTATTATTAATGAGATTGATTATCTTATTGTGATGTAATATCCGTCTGCGATGAGCATGGATTTTAGTTCCACGTGTGATTATGGTTGCTTGATCACCAAGCATAGCCTCACGAAGGACTTCGATCCACCCGGAATTGGGGCCCGTGCTGTTTATGTTTAGAAAAATTTTAATTGGCCCCAATTCTCACACCCCTGGAACCGGGTTTGGATCCGGCCCAGTTTTGGGGGCGTGACAGATGGTATCAGAGACGGTCAAGTTCTAGAAGTTCTAAAAGATGCTAGAACGTAGGTCCGATGTGAGGATTAAAAACGTTAAGAGGGAACGTTGGGAGTTTTTTTTTTAGCATTCATAATCGTATCCGTACTTTAACAAATGTTTAGATGTTACAGGAGCCCGTTACTTTCCGCATTTTTGGTCGTTTAGTCGCTAATGTATAGGGGATTACCAAAAAGGTGGCTTAGACTATTTTCGTAATCTGTTTCCCAAGAGGTACGTACCGGAGCATGTTCGCATTTAGAAGCGAATAGAGTTTGATATATTGAAGCAAGGGAATCCGTCTGTTCGGGAGTATGAGCTGCAGTTTATTCTTCTCTCTCGTTTCGCACCAACCTTCATCACTCTAGAAAGCAAGAGGATTCGACCATTTCTCGATGGCCTTCGACCAGATATACTACTTCATACCAAGTCACAAGTTTTAAATACTTACCAGGCATTTTTCGGCTAAGGTGTATTGGGCCAAGGAGGTGATTGGACGCATGACCCCTACAAGCCAAGTCAAGCAGAAAGTTACTCCGTCTTCATTTTCACAGTACCAATTTAATAAGCAAAAGAGGGAGTCCTGTGGTATTTGTGGCAATAATCACCCTACAACTAAGTGTTGGAGACAGAAGACAGTTAAGTTATAGTTGATGATAACACAAGGTGCAATTGTGAGATCAAAGAAGAAGGTTGTTATTTGTATGATTTTAATTATTAAGGCTATAAAGTTGTTGAGGAAAAGTCATGAGGGGTATATAGCGTTTATCACGGAGGATAAACGGACTAAAGTGGTGGAGGAGATACGAGTGGTATCTCGGTTTCTGGATGTTTTTCCCAATGATATTCCTGAATTACAGCTGGTCCGTGAAATTGATTTTTCAATTGAGCTTGTTCCAGGCACAGCCCCGATCTCAAAAGCCCCTTATAGAATGGCCCCAGCAGAGTTGAGAGAACTCAAAGAGGAATTGCAGGAGTTGTTAAACAAGGGTTTTATTAGACAGAGTTTCTCTCCTTGGGGAGCTCCAGTGTTATTTGTGAAGAAAAAGGATGGTTCTATGAGAATGTGCATTAATTATAGATAACTAAATCAAGTGACCATCAAGAATAAGTACCCTCTACCGCGAATCGATGAATTGTTTAATCAATTGCAAGGTGCTCAATATTTTTCTAAGATTGATCTGAGGTCAGGATATCATCAGTTGAGGGTACGAGATCAAGATATTCCAAAAACTGTATTCAGAACTAGATATGGTCACTACGAATTTTTGGTGATGTCGTTTGGGTTGACAAATGCGCTAGCAGCTTTTATGGCTATAATGAATAGGGTTTTTGCAACAGTACTTGGATAAGTTTGTGGTGGTATTCATTGATGATGTACTTGTATATTCGAAGAGTCGGGAAGAGCATGCTTAACATCTTCGTACGTCATTACGATTATTGAGGGAACACCAATGGTATGCTAAGTCAAGTAAATGTGAAGATTTCTTGGTCACATCATCTCTAAGGAAGGTTTAGCGGTGGACCCAGCGAAGATTGAAGCAGTGGTAAAGTGGGATAGACCAAAAACAGTGTCGGAGATCCGAAGTTTCCTAGGCCTCGCAGGTTATTATCGTAGATTCGTGGAAGGGTTTTCCTCAATAGCAACCCCATTATCGAGATTGACTCGTAAGGGAGTTCCTTTTGTGTGGAATGAGGATTGTGAACAAAGTTTTCAGGAGTTGAAAAGAAGGTTGACCACAGCCCCTATTTTGACCTTACCTGCTGGCGATGATGGTTTTGTGATTTACACTGATGCATCTGGAGTTGGACTTGGTTGTGTTCTCATGCAACATAGGAAGGTAGCAGCGTATGGGTCTCGACAGTTGAAGGAACATAAACGAAAGTATGCAACTCATAACTTGGAGCTACCAGCAGTGGCCTTTGCTTTGAAAATGTGGAGACATTACCTTTACGGAGCCACTTTTGAAGTACATTCAGACCATAAAAGCCTACAATATCTCTTCACACGGGGTGATTTGAATATGAGACAAAGGAGATGGATGGAGTATATTAGGAATTCCGATTTCGGGTTGAAGTACCATCCAGGAAAAGCTAATGTAGTGGCAGATGCTCTAAGTAGAAAAGCAGCGTTCACAGGAGGATTAATTGCAGAATGCTTCTGGATTTAATGATTAGAAGACATGGATGTGTATTTTTGACCTGTTAGTGAACAGGCAGTGTTAGCTAGTATATTCTCGTGGAAACCCGAATTAATTCCAAGGATTAGAGAATACCAATTATTAGACCCCGAGATAACAAGAATTAAAGATCACACGGAAGAGAGGCCCGATTTTAAGTTGGAAGATAATATTATACATTATAAAGGCAGAATTTGTGTGCCCGATTTTCCAAAATTGAAGGATGAAATCATGGTCAAGGCACACTATACTCGGTATACTATTCATCCAGGCAGTACCAAGATGTATCACGATCTGAAGGATTACTATTGGTGGAAGAATATGAAAAAGGATATTGCAGAATTTGTTGGAAAATGTTTGGTCTGCCAGCAGATTAAAGCAGATTATAGGAGACCCCCGGGTCTTTTGCATCAGTTGGAGATTCCTCAATGGAAGTGGGAGCACGTTACTATGGACTTTGTGTCTGGATTGCCTCATATTAGAAAGGGATTTGATGCTATTTGGGTGATAGTGGACCGTTTGACTAAGCCAGCCCACTGTGTACCATTCAAGACTGGTCAAGGAATGGAGAAAATTACAGAGTTTTATATTAAGGAAGTGGTGAGATTGCATGGAGCACTAGTTTCTATTGTCTCTGACTAGGATAGTAAGTTCGTATCTAGGTTTTAGGTATCACTGCAGGAAGCCTTAAGAACCAAACTGAGTTTAAGTACAGCCTATCATCTCCAAACAGACGGACAAACCGAGCGAACAAACCAAACACTGGAGGATATGCTAAGGGCATGTGTCTTGGATTTCAAGACTAGTTGGGATGAAAGTTTGGCTCTATGTGAATTCGCGTACAACAACAGTTACCACTCTAGCATTGACATGACACCTTTCGAAGCTTTGTACGGGAGAAGATGTCAAACCCCTATATGTTGGTCGAATTTTGGAGCTCGCGGTTTTCATGGACCGTCTGTGGTTGGAAAGTCCAGTGACAAGATAAGACAAATTCAGGAAAAGTTTAAGGTTACCCGCAGTCCCCAAAAGAGTTATGCCGATAAAAGAGGGAGAGTTAAAGTTTGAGATTGGTGACCATGTATTTTTGAAGGTATTACCTACACGTGGTACTTTACGGTTTGGGCAAAAAGGAAAACTCTCCGGAAGATATGTGGGACCATTCTAGATTATCAGTAAGGTTAATGATGTGGCTTATCGGTTAGCATTGCCACCAGAGCTGTCGGGTGTTCATAACACCTTCCACATTGCTATGTTGAGGAGGTATATAGCAGACCGTTCGCACGTGTTGCAATATGAGCCGTTGCAAGTGCAATGTCAGTATCCGCACCTTTTTCCTGAGGTATGTTAGTCATTTGGAGGACCAAATGTCCTTTAAGGGGGATGAGATGTCAAGTCCTGAAATTTTTTATATTGGGTCATACCGGTTTGTCGGGTTTGAGTTGGGTTAAGAGGGTCAAATGGATTGAATTAATACAATTGGGCCAGAAGACTCTTTTTGAAATTTCTTAAAACCCACTTGAAAGCAGGAGGCCCTTCTTTGTAATTTAGAAAAACCCCCTCTTTTATATAAACTCTACTCTTAGGGTTTTTTCCCCATTCTTCCATCTTCTTCCTCTCTTTTGCAACCAAACCCTAGAGGCTATCTAAGGGGGAAACCAAGGTGACTCTTCCAAGCTTTGATCTTCAGATCTACTTTGGCTTCAAGATCCAGGCAAGTGGATAGTTGAAACAATGGTTTTTGGTGTTTACAATGTTTTAGTTGCTTGTTGTTTTACATACTTTGTGCATGACTTCTTCTTGTTGGGTTAAAGGCTCTTGGGGGGTAATAGTGTGTTTTGATTTTTCTTCCAAAATTTGTAGATTAATGTTTTTGTTAAAAAAAAAAAAAACAAAAACTGTCCGTGCGGCGCTGCCTGGCAGCAACTGCCGCTGGGCAGCAGCGCTGCCTGGCAGCATCTGCCGCCTGGCAGCAGGCCAGGCGGGCTGGGCCGCCTGGCTGGCTGGGCCCGGCCTGGCTGGCCTGGGCCCGGGTAAAGGTCTGGGCCCATTAGCCCATTAGCCTATTTCCTTTTAAAATATATATATTATTTATATATATGTATTTATGCACAATATTGTTTTTTTATAAAGAATCAAAAGGTTATATTTCGATTAATGGTTTAATATTTTAATGGAGATTAGGTTTTATTAAATTAATTTTAATTTAATGTCATTAGAGACGTATCTTGGATTATTTATAAACTTAATTGAGAATTATGAAATTTTGATTAGTGTTTTTTTAGGTTGATTGAAATAAACTAAAAATGTATTTGGTAGCGATTAAACCGTAAATAGAATGTATTTATAATTTTAAATTGGAATCTTAAATGAGTTAGATTTCAAATTGGGGTCCGAAATTTGTACCCTCTGTTTTGTATAAAATGATAATGTGTATTTGTACACAACAATGATATTAAGGAATTAATTATTTTCTTACCCCTTTTTTATCGTAACTTGATTTAACTTTGGATTCAGAAATTGAACATCTTTTACCTAATTTATAAAACACACTAATTATATATAATTGGATTAGATGAATTATGTCTTTTAGGAATGTTAGTTGAATGTTCACATGAGAATTAGACTAAATGCAGAATGGGAATGTGAGGTTCAGGATGCACCACATGATAGGCACCAAAAGTAGTATATCGGCATCGTGGACTCATATTTCCATTGTGATAGAGAGTTAGTTCTCATGTGCATATTTATCTGACTTGACCGTTGGTGGATTAGTGCTTACCCTCAATAATTTGAATTGACTCACGTTCATAATACACTTTTAAATTTAAGTACTCAAAATGGTATTGGATTGAATGTTGGGATTGAGGGTTTCATATTATGGTTCATTTTGCATCTGTATACGTATGTATTTATAAGTATGTATATTTGTATATATATATCTGACCGACTGCAGTTCGGAGGTGGACGTACGCCATCGGGTCAGCGTGTACTGTGGATAATAGTATGCAGCTGTGCCTTCTATTATTATTTGTGGGATTAACCGTTTCTGTTATTATCTGCGGGATTACCCGTTTCTGTTATTATTTGCGGGATTACCCGTTTTTGTTATTATTTGCGGGATTACCCGTTTCTGTTATCTGTACGCGGGATTTACCCGTTTCTGTATATTTATCTGCGGGGATACCCATTTCTGTGCATTCATGCCATTGGGGTTTGCATCTGATTTATTTTAGTTCATAATGAATATATCATTTAATTCAGTTGATTAATCCATTGTTGCAGCTTACCCTCTTGCCAAATTATGTCAATCTGACCCACTACTTTTGGGTGTCTAGGTTCCGTTGCCGATGCCGAACCGGAGGGTCAGGCGACGCAGGAAATTCCGCCAGATGGCGGAGTTGTTGAGTGGAGCACCGATGACATCATCTGAGGTGTCCTAGGGCGGTGCTGAGTTCGAAAACTTTAGATTATGTAATAAGGCCATGTCTGGGCCATTAGTTTATTAATTTAAGTTTGGTTGTTTTGAAATTTTAACTCTAATTGTGATGCTTCGAAGCACTTGACTCTGGTTTTATTATTAATGAGATTGATTATCTTATTGTGATGTAATATCCGTCTGCGATGAGCATGGATTTTAGTTCCGCGTGTGATTATGGTTGCTTGATCACCAAGCATAGCCTCACGAAGGACTTCGATCCACCCGGAATTGGGGCCCGTGCTGTTTATGTTTAGAAAAATTTTAATTGGCCCCAATTCTCACACCCCTGGAACCGGGTTTGGATCCGGCCCAGTTTTGGGGGCGTGACAATAGGTGAGAGTCAATTCTTGGTGGGGTGGACCCGCTACTCAGCAAGTGTGTTGGGTGGGTGCGTGGTAGCTCATTTAGTTGCTTGTTTATGTCAGTGAGCGCTCAGGCAAGACTGTAGCTCTTTAGTTCAGATATTTCTAGAGTCCAGGGTCCTGTGATGGTTTAGCCCTTTTCTTGTCTCAAGCAAGCCAACCTCCTAAAAAACAATGCTAAAGGAAAAATAACAAAATGGAGTGAGAGTTTATTCACGCACCTACTATAAAAACCTTTTATGTGAGTCCCATTTGGGAATGAAACTAGGGAGATGAAAAGATCTATGCAAAATCATTCCAAATAACAAGATTAGCCCCAATATGTCCCTTAACCCTTCATCCAAGGCCCACAAATCCAATCCATTCAAATTGATGCACAGTTGATCCAACAGTTTAGTAAATTCAAATTTGATCGAAACTTGGGGCATGTGATTATCAGAGGAATCCCTATGTATTGCAAGGTTTGGATTGGGTGATAGATAAACCCCACATAGAGTTCTCACCAATAAAAAAAACAACAATGAGAACTAGTTCTCATAAGATAATTTCCCTTATTTATAAACTCATGTCTATGTATTTATCCTCCAATTTTAAGCAAATTTTCACTCGCTTATGCATTTAATCCCCAAGGATCAGGAGATAACAACACATGGGTATATGTATTAGAGCTGCCTCTACATTACAGAAACACCTTCCGAAATCTATACATTAAAATACAGCTGCCTCTGCAATTGATCCACATCTGCCAAACAATTATATATGTATATGCAGTCCAGGCATCTCTCTTGGCTCAAGGCTTTGCTTCATACAACAGGAACGGCTTGAAGGCCGTAACACCAGTCACTTCGTTATCTATAAAGCACCTCTCTTGCTCAAAGTACAAATCATCACGCTCCTCTCTTCTAATTTGATCACATATGTGCAACAGGCTAGCGCAGTTTTCATTTGGGTTTCATATGTGAAAGTTGGCGGTAGCTTTCAATATTGAAAAGTGAAGCTTCTGCTTACCAAATGGCTGCCAATTGCACTCCAAGGCGACGAATGCATTTCGTCATACAAGTCTGAGGATATCCTTGGATAAACAACCACCGGACCATCTGTGCGGGTTGTACCAAACAATGGAAAATGGAGCCAAAGAATCCTCATGTATTCACATATCTGGTTCAGCATTACCTACAAGATAGCACAGAAGAATGTCATTTTACTCAACATAAGAGTAAGCATATTAAGTAATTCCTACGTTGCATAGTCTTCAGGGGCATGTATCCCTTACGAGTCGGTAAGTAAAAGTGTGTCAAGTAAATGCATTATTATAGTATCTCAAGAACACAACAGTAAGAATTACTTTTTGAATTACTTGGTAGGAGAAAAAACCCCCTCTAATTGTACGATTCATAACAAGGATGACTAGAAAAGTCATCCTATCAAAATTGAAAGTAGGTGTGAGTGAGAGGCTGTCTGCTTAAAACATTTAGTGACGGTGACAAATATTACTGATCTTTCAAATGTTGCATTTTCTCCAGCTGCTGTTTCTTGGTTTTTCTTAATGACATTCCTTTATAAATTATACATGTCCTTTTCAGTGTGACCGTCGCAGTTTATGTACCAACTTGAGGTTAAGAAAATAAGTCAATGTTCTGGTTTTCATAAAAATCTCAAGCCACACTGAAAGGCTAGATTTAAAACTAATAGGCCAATCACATCCCCAAAAATCAAAGTACCAAAAAAATAAATGTATCAAAGTATAGAAACAAAAAATATAATGCACATGCTCTCACATACAATTTAGTAAAGAAAGAATAAATCAATTAAGGAATCAAACATGCTCACTGAAAGTTCTTACTGAATCTTTAATGGCTATACGAAATAAACAACAATAAGTCCATTCACCCGTAGCATTTTCTTAAGGATTGGTAACTTTTTTCTGTTGCATTTATTTCACATGTTCCCATCAAAGACTACTGCACATTGTCAATTACATCACCATATGTCCTGTTAAATTAAGAGCATGCTGGTTTGAATGACCAAGATTGACATATCTCATTATTCAAAACTTGATATTGTTTGATCTTCCCTACATCAATTTGAGGTGAGTGCAAAAGATTTGGAAGATAATGAGCCCTACAGACTGTTTTATAAAATAACGGAATACTGTTGTACAAACCTCCCATGTACCAATCTCATTATATCTCAAAGGATGATGATAAGATGGTAGGACAATAATTAAGGCAGTGATTTGATTGTAGTGAGAAAATCTAGGATTTTAATTATCCTAATCTAGGAATTTTTGCATTATAATTCAGTCATCCCACACAATGAGACGATGGACGGCTCAGCCGACCTTACATTAGGCTCTCAATTTGTTGCTGTTTTCTTGGATTTGACATCTCATACAACTTGGGACCCTAATGGTTTGCATTGTTATCTATGTGAATGAAATGGTTTCACTACTACTCCTAAAGCATACACTTCTTTCCCAGCTAGGAAGCACAGATACCTCTTCGGGGCCGGTGTATCAGTGTCCGACACGTTTGAGACACAAACACACACTGGACACACTCGGACACGTGTCGGACAGGTGAAAAAAAGTATCTTGCATTTTTTTATTTTTTTAAAATTTCGGACACGGCTCGGACACGTGAAAAAAGTGTCCAATATTTTTTTTAAGTGCCCTTTTTTTATTTGATATGTTTGTTAATTGGTACTTGAATTTTTATTTTTTGATTGCTAAATTGATTAAAAAATTAAAATGATAATATTTTTTTAGTATATGATTATATATATTATTAACGTATCTCCGATGTGTCCGTATCTTACTTTTTTGAAAAATGCTGTGTCAGCGTATCGCTTCGTATCCGTGTCCTGTGTTGGTGTCCGTACTTCTTAGTTTCCCAGTATTCTAAAGTATACACCAAATATCTTTATGTAGTGTTGTGTGCTTCTACAGTCGGAAGAAATAAAAAGTAGTAGATGCCTAACTGATCACTAAAAACCCTTTTAAAAAAATCCAATAGCCTTGAGTGCTGAAAACACAAATTCCTGTTGCCAGCCGTAGGATCAGATTCTTGGTTGATGGGACAAAAAAAGCAATTAATGGCACAGATGAGAACAGTACATACCATGGGTTAGACTGAATCCCTTCTCAAGTGTTGAAGCATCAAAGCTCGTGTTTTACCATCAGGTTTAAGCCCACTGTTCTGCATACGCATGTACAACTTCTTTGCCATAACAGACTGGCCTTGTAAACACATGCCCTGAAGAAGTGCATTGTAGAGAGAACTAAGAGATATGTCAGGAGTGACTCCCTGCAAAAGACAAATAACTTCAAATATCTTGGACAGAAGTACATGGTCATCCAAATGTGTGTTTGTGTTTATACCTATGCAAATGGTTTTCTGACAGATGGAATGTAGATTTGAAACAAAAAATATGGACTAAAGATAATATAGCAACATAGTCTTCATCAAATGCAACAGTAGATCAAATAGTCTTCATCAAATGCAAGTCTTCATCAAATGCAACAGTAGATCAAATAGTCTTCATCAAATGCAACGGTATATCAAATCAACCATGTTCAGATGGACAAGGGCAAAAAATCCTCTGACTGTCAACAGGTACAAAAGCCATACTGTTATTTGCTCCATGTCTAATAGGGATATGAGTAAATGACAGGTCAGACTCGGTATGGGACCACAATGGATCCTGGCCTGGACCCCATTTATTTTACATAATTAGGCCTAGACCCAACTCCAGTAGAGTTAACTGGACGCCAGGCCTGGCTTAACTACCAATATACAAGAAAAAAATATTTTAAAAACTGGTCTGCCGGCTGCAGGAATCAAAACAGAGACCCTAGGGCTAGGATTGAAGAATGAAGCAGCTACCACTGCGCTGGAAATTCTTGAGAGCTAAATTCTTGCATTTAACTTATAAGATTATTAAATGTTAGTTGTTCATATATTGTATAAATGAATAGACATATCAATCACAAGGATATTCAGTATGGACCCAAGTGAACCAGGTTCGATTATCTACTTGGCCTAAAAGATGGTTCATACCCGCATATTTGGTTCCGATCCTTTGACTAGCTGAATAGTTGGAGCTCAACTGAATACGTTTCCTATTTTAAACACTCGAAAGTATTTTACTAGATTCAAATGGTGAATGTGTATGTCACCTATTCTTTTGTGCCATCAGGATGGCAAGAAAAGGTCATGAGAGACTAATAGTAGTGCCATCAGGACCTGATCATTTCTCCTGCAATATTACATAAATAATAATAACTTTCCATCTAGCAAAAAGTTAAAATTGAATGGATGATGAAGTAGCAAACACTAAAGAGAAACAGAAAAGATAAAGTTGACAAAAATACTGCTAAAAATGGATACTTGCGTCTAGGATTTCCCTTACTTCGACCCATAGAGATCCCCATACACAAGCTCTTATTAATGACAAGTAAGTAAAAGTGTCACGGGTGCACTTCTTATGAATCATATGTTTGAAGACTTGCAGAGCAACTTTTGGCTTCCTTGCAGCCTCACAAGCACTGATTACATGATTATATGATACAGTTGCCACCGTCAATCCACTTGCTTCCATCTGCCACATAAGTTGCAAAGATCGATCCCATAACGCAAGCTTCTGACATGACATTAAAGCCACATTGTACAGGTGAACATTCAATTCAGAACTACTATCTCTTTTAATATGTTCAAAAAGTTGAAGAGCATCAGCATAATGACTTTCTCCATACAGAGCACCAAGCAATGCATTCCATGTATATGAATCAGGCGTAAGGCCTGAAGATTTCAAAAGATTATAAATCCTAAAAGCAAGGTTGACTTTCCCAGCTTTCCCAAGGCAATTGATGACTGCATTATAAGTAACGGCATTTGGCTTGAACCCACTGTCCAACATATGTTGGAAAACATTAAGAGACAAATCCCACTTCCCCTCCTTTGCACATGCACCAACCATAGCCTTCATAACATCTTCACCAGGCTTCAATTGATTATGAATCATTTCAATGTAAGCATCAATTGCCAGTTCAGTTTGACCACAGTGTAAGAAATTACAGACCAACAGACTGTAGGTAACAGTAGTTCCATTGTAACCATCCTCCTTAAGTCTTCTCCACATTTTCTCCATTTGGACCCAGTCCCTTCCTTTCACGCACACCGATATCATCGTGTTGTAAGCAATTACATCAAAACACTTCAACTTCCCATCTTCATCCAGTTTTGTAAACAATTTCAAAGAGGAATGACAACCCTGGGCAACTGCAATCGCTTTGAGGATCAAGCTAAATGAATGGCCTGTAGCAATGTCCTTCTCGGCCATCATCATAAAGATTCTCAGAGCATCGTCTAGAGACTCATTCCGTAAAAGACATGCCAGAAGAGAGTTACAAGCATGTGCACTGGGTAAAAGGCCCAAGGCCTCCATCGAGAAGTACAATTCCAGTGCACCCCTAACCTTGTTGGATCTGCTAAGTCTCAAGATACTTCTCGACAGCACCTCTTCGTCCCTTTCCTCTAAAAAATGAAGCTTGGTCTCAGATATGTAAACCCTCTCATCTAAATTAGAAGGTGTGGTGTTATTAGTTCTCTCATTATGGTCATTCCTATTTGTGACCTTAGTATGCTCATAGACGCTCATGTCAAGCTCTTCTTCTCCTGTTTGAAGTGATGGGTGGATTTCTGCTTCTTCACAAACCAAAGCAGAATCAAAACGAGCAAGCACGGCCGAATCCATCCTTCTCATAGACCCAAGACACCATCTCGTTCCTGGCATCCCAAACTGATGGGTTCTGATCGAATTATCACATTCCCCAAACAAAGGTGGCTTGTTGAATTCATGTGTAATTTCCAGCTTCCTAATTACCCTCTTTTCCATATAACTGATGTCTAAGTTACAGCTAACGCATACAACATCATTTCTACTGGTGCAACTATTCAATCGTTGGCGCGGAGCATGTAACAAATAGGTTGGGATGAAACCTACGGAGGAGCTCCTTAATACTTCCAACATGGTTACACCCAAATGTGGAAAGACCAATCAAAGCTCCATAAGGCTTAAAACATGAAGGGAATGCGGTTTATGTTGATCAAGAGAAAACCCAGATCAGTAGAATTACTGAAAGTCATTTGTCCATGTCGGAAGGAATGGAAAGAAATAGATTTACAGAGAGTGGCACCCATAATCTACTATTTCAAGATAATAAAACACAAAAGGTAAGAAATATAAATTGAAGTCTACCAAAAGATGGGCAAGAGGCAAACAACCCTTTCCACTAGAATCGGGGCCGAGAGATCCGATTCTCACTCTTGGTTTACATCCACAACCAGCTCTCATCAGCTTCTTCGGTTTCATCTTCTGATTCTTCCTTCTTAGAGCTTCGAGTTCACTGCGGCATTGCGTCGAAATTCTGGCGTGCGCGGGGTAACAGTTGCTCTGGCGTTTTGTCAAATGCTCTGCTAGCGACCGAGGCGCGACGGAGCGATTACCAGAAATGCGAGGCTAGAGGGCTTTATCTCAAAATACAGATGTTTTTATGGCAATGGGTCCGTTAAACGGGTGACTCGATCAACCCATTCCAGAAGGGGCCCGCAATGGGTGGGTCACGGGAAATGACGGATCAAGAATTTTCATTAGTTTAATAATAAAATTAAATGTTTTAAGTTGTTTTATAAAGGGTTTCTCAAATTTCAAATATGAGATCACACCCACATGCTAACATTTGGATCGGTCAGTGGCTTAGATTTTCATACCTTTACTGCACAACAAATATGTTGAACTTATTTCTTATAAATTTACTATAAAAATAAAATAAATTCGTTTCAAATTAAACGAAACACATATATATTGTGAGATGGGCTCAATATCACAAATTATAAGACCTGTCACAAATTGAATTTGGTGCAGGTTGAGGCATATTTGAGTATAAGACGTGAGCATATTTAGGATTGACCAAAGTAAAATCCATTGATTGCAATTAATACATATGAATTTCAAGTATTTTGATTTGAAAATCAATCTTCAATTTGATGTAATTACACTCTTTATTTCAAATTCGTCAAATTTGGTTTTGAATTTCGATTTTATCTTATCTTTTCAAATGAATAGTCTCATAAAAATAAAAAAATAAGTCCCAGTGCAACAAAAACTTACTAAAAGTCAATTCACAAAGCTACACTACTAGCACCCCTTGCATCATCTATACTTTTTATTTGTCTCTCTCACTCTCCAAATCTACCATGGACCTTGTATAATAATCATACGAACTATTCAAAATGCATGTCAACCCCTTGAATGAAAATGTGAGTTTGGTTCTTTATTTGTAACTTATTATAGATGAACCTAAAAGTACCCAAGAGTCTATCATGGTTGTTACATAATGATGATCTAAACTATTCAAAATGGATTTCAATCACTCCAATGACACACAAAAATTAGACGTGGACCTGCATTTCGATTGAAGACGTGATGGAATAGTGATTAGCTAATGGATGTTTAGTTTGCAACTGTGATTAATTAAGTATCCCTTTATTCTTTATTGTTTAATTTACAATTTATGATCTTCATTATTTCAAGATGTGAATTTTTTAATGAAAGTGCAGAAAGAAAAGAAAACCATGCTCGATTTTTATTTGACTTGGAAATGAAGGTTCAATTTTGCAATTAACTGGTCAATTAAACTCTATTTTATGATATGAATTCTTTAATCCTTATCAAGGAGGGGTGATTATGGATTAAACTAGTCAAACTATGCTTGGATTTTGTGATAGAAAGATCGAACTCTTGCCTGATTGTAATAAAATATAGAATGTCAGTAAAAATTATATTAATAAAAACAATTGCTTTAGGTAGTAAGTATAAAATATTCTTTTAACAAAAATAAGATCCACCTGGGCTTGGGCTTAACCTTTCAAGTAGATCGAATTTCGACCAAGCACGTATGTAGTTTTATTTATTTATTTTTTTTGTTATTTGATTTGGTTTTGTAAACATCCATTGTGCAATATTTTATAGCCATATGATATGAATTTTAAGATGTATTTAGTTTTTTATTTCAAATCTCTAAGTTTTTATAGATTTTAAGGATTTCAAATTCGGGGTTTAAGATTTCTAGATTTCTTATTAGGGGTTAAAGATTTTTAAAATTGAAAAATATTTTGATTTGGGGGTTAGAGATCTTTGGATTTTGTATCAATGATTTCAATTTTGGAATTAGTGAATTTTGAAATCTAGAATTTTTTTTACAAATTTGATTAGGAATTTCAATTTGGGATTAGGGAATTTTAGAATTGGCAATATTTTGATTTTCGGGTTAGAATTTTTGGAACTCGGATTGGAGGTCTCACATATGTGGTTAGTATTTTCTGATATTAGGAATAAGGTTTTCAATTTGCAATTTTGGGTTTCCTTCTAATTAGTGACTATATTAAAGGGTATAAAGTTTTTTTTAATAAAGAAATGTTGTGTATTAGAACTCATATACTCTACACATATAAAATGAAATCAATCTTTTATTTTTAGTATAAAATCTAAATAATATTCTTATATAGATTCAACTATGAGTGTATTAATTAATCCTGATAGGGGTGCTCATGGATTGGGCTGGCCTAAGCTTAATCGGGGACCAACCTCCTTTGGGATGGGCTTTAGCCTTAAGGTTTTGTCACATAGGCCAGACATGGACCAAAATTTTATTTAGGTCTAAGATACAAGCCATAAATGGATGAAGTGGCAAATAGCCCAAAGCCCAACCTGACCCTAAAAAAATACAAAATTTTATAAAAAAAAACATATTTATTAATGGGATGGAGATAAACGCATGCACTTTCTCACAAGTAAATACATCTCAAGTCCCAACCAGTTGAGATATTACTTGAAGATAACAATAGAAGCTGTTTTAGTTTTATATAAACATCATCACTCAGGCTTTGGATTTACTTGTCTTTTGGGTGGGCCGGGTCAAGTACTATGCCGGTAAATAAAAAAATTTATACGACCATTAACTCCTTTTGTTCAAGTAGTACAATAAATCTTTAGTATAAAAATTTAGAACATTACAAATTTTAGATGACATCATTTTAGGTACTATTTGGTTTTTGTTTTTATAAGATGATTGTTTAATTTGTAGCTTTAATAAACTAAAAATTTTCTTTATTTCTTAATTGAATGAGTATTTAGTTTATAATTTCTGGTCTTCAAGTGTGATATTTGAACTCATAATCATTAACCGGTGAGTTTTAAGTAACTCACATAACCATAACACCACGCAATACTTATATACATATATATATATATAAATATTTAAAAAGTATCGTCCTCGTGCTGAGCATTATTGTGCATTTCGATTTAAGTTTTGAGCTATGAACATTGCCAAATGGGCACATTGCCCCCTTTTTTTTCACAGATAATTGAAAAATCTTATATGAGGGGACGAGAATATTCATAAGAAAAATTTGGCGGACTTGGGTCAAGAACTTGGGCCTATGTTAGGCTTGGGCTAGATACAAACTTGTGTTTTTGAAGCCAGATTAAATATAAATATGCCTATACCTCATTTTGAATTTGAAATTTACCGGTGAATCTCTACCAAGCCAAATGCCCCTGTCCTGAGAATAAAGGGCAGGTGCTGTGGATAAGGCGCTTGCTCCTAGCTTTCACCAGAATTTGAACCCTCGTGGGAGCTTTTTACTTCTTATATCCTAGCCACTAACAGGAGGTCCTGTGGGCGGTAAATGGAACATTGGCATGGGAATTATGCAGCAAAACCACACTCCGGATGCTTAATCGGGCCATACTGTAGACCCGGTTTCGAGCACCAACCCGAAGTTAAAACAAAGCAGATCGGGCCCCGGAGTTCCCAGGAATCCATGGACAGGCCCGTTTTCACACCCGAGGCATTTCCCGCCATTTCTCGTTATAATAGCAAGCGAGCAAGCTCACGAAAACCCTAGCCAGAGAGAGAGAGAGAGAGAGGGAAGAAGATCGTCGTGTCCATGTCTCCTTCTTCAGCTCCCGATTCTCCTCCAGCAGCCATCTCCGACAATGCAGAAAACCATCTCCAGGTTCCTCTCTCCCAATCCCCCTCCACAATAATCTCTTTTCACTGCTTCCTTACTCTTCCTTGTTTGATTCTGCAGCCTTTCTTCCTTCTTCACAAGGCTGCTCCCAAGAAGCGCGAGAGAAAACAACCGACTCCCGCAAAAACCAGAAGAAAGATCGATCTGTCTCCAGCATCGTCTAAATCAGTTGAGAGTTGGGACGAAGAAGGGAATGATCAGCGCTACGAGCAACTGCGGATTGAAGCCTTCGATCTCATCTGGTCGAAGATCGAGACCGCTATAAATGTTTGTGCATCTATCAGTTTAACTTCCTTCACCTCAGTTGGTGAATTTAGGGCGTATTTTTGTGTGGCACAGGGATTCTGCACTCTGAGGATTACCATTCCTGCGGGAATGCAGAATCTGACGCTTTACACCCTTTACATTGGAAAATGAAGTTGAAGAAGAAGAAGAAGAGGATATTCTATGTGTGAAAACTTGTGGCACTAAACGTACGAAAATCCCTCTGCGTGGGAAATTGGTGTCCTTTTCCTTATATATGGTGAAACCCTCAACGTTACACAAATGTGTATTAAAGGGAATCGATTGTTATCTCACTTTTCAGTACCTTGCAATGGGGCCCACATTCTATAAAACTATCTGCCCAATCCCCATGAATTGACACTCATCTAAAATTTACCCCAATAGAAGTAGACATGGTCATCAAATCGATCACATGCAAGAGTGTGACTGATTCTTTTGAAGTCAATTGTGTATTTTTTTAATGTGGTCTATCCAATGATGATCTACAGTCTGATCGGAGTGAGCTTTTTTCTTGTTCTGCCTATACATATATATCCATGTTGTCTGAGATGAGACACTTAGATTCGTGAATAGTGGGCCCAGTGTAGTATTTTGAGAGTATCTTTCCACTTTACTCACATCCAAAGTGGGAATTGTAGACTACATGTGGACTTGTTAATGTTTGAATTCTGATGGGATGTTTCTCTGCTCAAATTCTTATGGACTGTGTTATAGTACTTGATGGTAAAAACAGGGGAAATCAATTTATAGTTGTTTATCCAATGCAAAAATAGCAGAGGATTTTTTTTTTTTTGGGTTCCACAGAAGAATTGGGTTCTTTTTGTATTTGTGGTTTCCTTGGTGGCACTGATGTGTTGAGCATTATTTTGTTTACCATTGCAGGATGTATTGAGGCAGATTAATACTGATCTTTTTAGTGAGATACATCACTGGGTTGCTGAATCCTTCAATGCAATCAAATCTTCTGCAACATTCAATATCTCGGATGTGAAACGGCCGTATCCAATTGAGACTGACAGGATTTGCAAACAGTTGTTTGCGGCATTCATACTTACCAGTGAGAGCCTCTAATATATTTATATATGCTACATATATTTTGTTTGTTAGAACAGATAATTGTTGTTACATTGATGGGTTAGTTTGCTGAGCCATGCTTTGTAGGGAATGCTGAATTTGTTGATGATCTCCTGACATTTGGAGAACTCAGTGCTCATTTGAAGTCTCATGGCTTCCATGTGGCCAACCTTTCATCAGCAGATTTCAATGTCAAGAGTGGGGTTGGTGGTTGTCTAAGAATTCTATTGAGGCAGCTAATTATGGTTACTGTGGATGTAAGTATATTTATCATTATATTTCGTATTTATTTATTGCTTCCATTTATTGTGCGGGGTACACTTCGATGTAATTCAACTGGAATTTGTTTGAATGGTTTCTCAGAACAAAGAAGTTGGCCCCTTTTCTTTGGGCTCTGTGGGAATTGAAATTATTTAGATGGGGCACAATTTTGTGACTTGTCTGCCTCAAACGAACTTCAGCATTGGGCCTTGATGATGAGTTGGGTGGGAAAGTTAGATACATGGGATTATACCTTATCTGATTCTTGTTTTTGCTCGCTCACATGCACATTGATGGTGAGCTTATGGACATGTTATGCAGTTTTACCTGAGCCCCTCTATATCAACTAGCATGACCTAGTTGATCCATATTCTACTTGATTCAAACAACCCAAGGCTAGAAGTTCAAACCCAGAAATTTCTTGAGATTCACGTCAACATCAGAAAATTGAAAGGGTTGGTTCATGATTTTCCAGATTTATAATGATGTACTTATAAGCCTAGGATAAAAGAATGCCTGAAAATCCATCTAGACCATTGGATGTGGCTATGGATGTTGTATTATTATTCATCCATACATAGTTATCAGTGAGAAGTCATAAATACCCTTCATACTTTTGTGCAACTTGTATTAGTAACAAAAAAATCAAATAGATTTAATATCTATGGTGCCAAATGCAGCTACGCCATAGGCTTGGGATGATCCAGACCATGCAACTATGAGCTGTCGCAATCTACTATGGTTTTGATTCTGCAGTCAAATCTCAAGCTATAAGCTTGAAAAAAAAAAGGATCTGCCCAAACGTGGTACCTCCAAGAGTAGCTTACCACAGCTTGTAAATCTAGGGTTTTAATCTAAAATCAAAGCACATCCACCATGGGAAAAGAGTGAAACTAATTCTAATAGTGAAATGAATGCCTAAAACAGAGAAGATACAAGTATTTATAAACTCAATTTAGTGACGTGCACAAGTCGCACTTCAACTCTTATACTAAATGTAACAAAATTCATAAATGGCTACACCTTGTTCGAAAATGGTCATACCTTTTCTTAGTCATCTCATAATCACACAATATTGGCTTGTTTAAGAGGTAACCTAACCGCCCATAAAAAAAACCTAATTTCATGTTGATCAGGGTTCGTTTGACACTTAAAATCGGCCCTTGGATTCCAAATTATTGTTTAGTAGCTAATTACAACCAAGACTCTTATTTTAGATTCTTAACAATGTAAAAAACTCCTAAAGAATTAACTTCTTTACCTAACAGGACTTCTAAAGGCATAATCTAAAAATATATGGATGGGCTTGTGCTGAGCCATGCACCTTTAGCCCATCCTAATGGACCTTAAGCCCATCGTCGTGGGTCTGGCTTGCATGATGCGACATTTTGGCTATAGATCCACATGGTTGGACCGAATAGGGTGATTTTTAACTGTGTGGAGCCTTTGTGATGTCTTGGAGTGCCATACCACCCAAAGAGAGGAAGTGACTGCTCTTTATATATAAGCTTGCACCCATACCTTGCATGATGCATTTTGAAAGCCGTCAGGTGTAAGCCAAAGTGGACAATATCATGCATGCCTGTAAGGTGGGGCATGATAGTTTGGTATCAAAGCCGACTCTCAATTGGTTCAAGTGTGGGTCCATGCCGTGGTCTGTGTATATGGGCGGGTTTCCATGTGGGTGGGGTTAAAGAGCTGGGATGTTACTGGGACTAGCAGGCTACTATACGGGGACATGAAGCCCTTTTAGTTGGGGGGGGGGGGGGGGGGGGTGGTTTGCATTGTGGCGTCTTAGAGTCCTACATTGACCAAGGACAGAAAGTGACTGGGCTTTATATGTAAGCGTGCACCCTTACTTTGCATGAAGCGTTTTGAATGCTGTGAGGCGTAAGCCAAAGAGGACAATATCATGCATGCTTGACATCACAATCCAACCCCTTAAAGGGCTACACGTTCCTGTGTAGTAGCCTGCTAGCCCTTCAGGCCTTCTCATATGGAAACCCACCCATATACACAGACAACAGTAGGGAACCACAGTCAAACCAGCTGAGAGTCAACTTTGTTACCAAACTGTCATGTCCCATCCTACATGCATGCATGATATTGTTTGCTTTGGCTTACACCTCACGGCTTTCAAAATGTGTCATGTAAGGTAAGGGTGCAAGCTTACATATAAAGCCTAGTCACTTCTTTTCTTCGGTCGATGTGGGATTTCAGGACTTCACAATCCACCTCCCCAAAGGGCTGCATGTCCTCGTGTAGTAGCCTGCCAGTCCCGATAGCATCCTAGCCCTTTAGGCCCACCCACATGGAAACCCATGCACATACACAGACCACGGCATAGACCCGTACTTGAACTAGTTGAGAGTCGGCTTTGATACCAAATTTTCATGCCCCACCCCACACGCATGCATGATATTGTCTGCTTTGGCTTGCACCTCACAGCTTTCAAAACTCTTCATGTAAGGTAATCGTGCAAGCTTACATATAAAGCCCAGTCACTTCCTCTCTTTGGTCATGTGGGGCTCTAGGATGTCACACCGTTTATTGACCATACCCGCCCTGTATCCAAACTTTGGCTCCCATTCCACATTCATCCAATTCCTCTTCATGACTTGTTTTGAGTTCCAAACTTGGCCACATACTCTTTGGACGGATACCTGGCTAGATTAAGCTGGATGCCATCAGTCTCCCCTAGTTGGGAAGAACTTGCCCACGGCTTCTTCATCTTCAACTATTACCTTAGCCTATGGAGCAGCTCCCTTTTATTATGTAAGGTCTACACATTGAAGACGTTAGTGGTGAATACATGACTGGTTGATCTTTCAAACTCCCTTATGTGGTCCAACCTTCTGTTTAAGCTGGTTTTAAGTAATGTGGTACGCATTTCTATTGTTCTTAAAAATTCCCCTACATGGTCCAACCTTCTGTTTGAGCTTGTTTTAAGTGACCATCGGATCCTTATTTAAAATAAGTGGAAACTAAATCTCCTATAAATACCAATTGTTGTCGTCCTTGATCTCCTGGTTCCTTGTACTGGGGATTACTACCTTCAATTTATTTGTTGTATGAATGTTGAGGACTGATGAGACTGGTTTTGGTGTGCTCAGCTAATTCTTATGCTTCTTTTCCACCTTCTTTGCATTGGAATAGCTACATGCTCCATAATGTTGTCTGGATTTGACTCTTACATTACTTGAGTTCACTAAACTTGTAGTCTTCTTAGAATTGTTGTAAAAGAACTCCACATGTGGTAAGACTGGGTCATTGCTTTTGTTGCTTTCTAACAACTACAAGACAAGTTAGTCCAAATTGGGGTGATTAGCGTTTTTCCAACCTTGCCATTAGTTTATGGATAATAAACATGTTTTTATTTAAGATCTGTACTGGGCTTGCACCACAATGTGTGTGAGAAATGACACAAATTTCATGTGTCTGAATTGTCTTCGAAATGCAACACAGACTAGCACCTTCCTTGAAGTGCAATTTCACTAGCTATGTTACATCAAATGTCAATTGACATGTGCAGAATACTCCGTCTTAGTCAAATTATCTTCAAGTTGCTAACCAATACACTCAAATTGCCTAGGCGTTAAAGGTGTGACAAGCTAAAAATATATCCTGTTGTGAATATTCTCATTTCTATCTAGCCTGTAAGTCTTCCCATTTTTATCTATCCTCTAGCGAATATTCTCCTTACCAAAAAAAAAAAAAAAAATCCTTGCTGTCTTGCCTGTAATTGTGCACATTTTTAATCTACAATTCACATATTCTAGACACAACTCAGAAAAAGGATCAAACCAAGTCACCCTCGTAGTGCATAGTAGACTCAGCATTTCGACTAAGTCATCAATCAGGTTGTTATGTATTTACCTTATGCTTGTGAGAATAAAATGAACTCCTCCAAATATGCTACGCCGTGGTCTCAAACCAATCATATTCTAATTGGAAAATTCTTTCTCACCATCCTACACCTTGCTAATGCCAAGATTTATGTTTTACAGTAAACGTGATAAATTTTCTCAAAATCCATTAGTGCTAAAGTCGGCTTCATACACTCCTCTCGATCAACTGGAAACTGATCTTCCTCCTTTCTTGACTATTGAATGGCCTCTCATGCGATCTGTGATGAGAGCAACAAGCATGCTAAAGTTTTTATAGAGTCAGAGAAAGAAACTTGCTAATCCTTGAAAACTCCATGCTTCGTGTGCCTATGATGGAGTCACTAATCCTTGATTGCCTTGACTTTTCCGGTTTCCATCATCCACCATACTAATGTCAAGGAGTACCAAATATCCCAAAATAATCTGGTGCTAGAACCCAATAATTTCTTGAATTCATGTGTATATTAGAGAAAATAACAAAGGTTGGTTTTCTAGCCCTATAAATAAATGTATATAATTCTAAATATAAATATCTTATGAAAGGATCTAGGATATTAGTTATGGCAATTGATGCTTTGATCTTAATATAACTGAACACACTGATAGGTTAACAAATCCTAAATATTTCTTTTGGTTATCCCAATTTTAGTAGATCAACAAACATCACATAGAAAAAAGATTTATGATTCCAAAGTTCACCAAGCCATAGGCTTGGGATGTCCAAGATGCATGCGCACATGATTAGAAGCAATGGGCTCAATGTTCCACTCATGTGGACCATTGATGCAGCATAGGTCCCCCATGTGTATAAATGTGGGTTCCACTTTCCGCATGCCTTCTCTTTTTGGTTTGCTTTGAGTTTTTAAACATGCACATGTACTTCTAGGCTAGATGTATGACTTGGTCAAACTGGATTTATCATAAAGTAATGTAAATGTGGGTTCCAGTTTGCGCATGCCTTCTCTTTTTGGTTTGCTTTGAGTTATTAAACTTGCACATGTAGTTCTCAGCTAGATGTATGACTTTGTCAAACTGGATTTATCATAAGGGAACTTAATATGGACATAATGTTCAATGTAAATGTCACACCTACAGATTGGGCTTAACTTTCCCTTTGTTGTTCATTCTCTCTCCTTGCTTTTCTAACAGATAGCTGATATTGCTACTTTAGCTGCTTGGTATAGTGAATCGGAGAACTATGATAATCCTATTGTGGTTATCATTGATGATACAGAAAGATGTAATGGCCCCATTTTAGCTGAGTTCATCATAATGTTGAGGTATTCCTAATCTTTGTGTTCTCAGGTTTGAGTCACTGGAAATTCATGTTCACAACTTCCAGCTCTCTTGTTTGTGGCATCTAGCAAAAGTATGCTTGAATGAATAGGGTTTGTGGGTTTCAGTTGTTGTATCTGTTGTCCCTGCTGCTTTTGTTGGAATTCAGAATTTTTTTCTTTTTTGCTGAAAAAGAACCATATATGATGATGATATCACCCTTTAAAGAAAAGAAATAATGGCAGTGATGTCATCAGTCTTTTTGATGCCAACATTGATTTTGTGGCTTCTGATGACAGGTATTTGATAACATTCTATTATTAATTATTATTCAAGCCATGAGCGGACTAGGGAAGTTTTCATCTGGAGTCATGATGATTAATACTATTTCAGATCAATTCTGTATAATCTATTGTTGCTGTTTGAACCCTATTCTTTTTGTCTACGCTAGAAAATTTAGCACGTTCAAGTTGGAAAAAACTTAAATTCACGGGTAGGAAAAACTTAAATTCACTGGTAAGTACCCTCCAGTTCACAACTCCACCAAGCTAGTACATCTTGGGAGTTTTCTTGAATAATAGAAGCTTAGCAGGCACTCCGTACAACTTGACTATTAAACATTTTCTCTGATGTATGGAGAATCAAGAATGACTCTCGAGTCTTTCCTTTTTTATTTGGTTTTCATTGATGCAACAAATCTCGACAAAAAAGTCACTGAAATCTCTATCAAATAACTGAGTCAATGATTGAATTGTATCTAAAAACCTTTTTGCCTTAGGGGACAATTCCTTATCAAAAGTTTAAACTTCTTTTTTGCATCAAGTTTTATGTTTTTTTTTTTTTTTTGAAAAAAATCTATTGTAGCATTTTATCTGTGCCTCCATGTGTTTTTGAATTCTTAATGTTTCATATTATTCAAGTGGCTTGGAAATGAACAAAATTTTCTTCAATGACCTTACGACGCAGGCCGTCTCAGATCCCGTCTAGATCATAGTTCCGTAGACAGTGATGGGCCCCGCATGATCCTTGGTCTCCTCAAGGATCCCTATCCTTAGTTAGGTCGTAATTAATTAGTTATTTCCTATTTTTATGTTGAGTTGAGATTAAGACTTAATCTAAATTAATAAGTCATGATTGTTAAGGATAAGTATTTCCTAGTTTAGAATTAGCCCCTCCTATATAAGAAGGAGCCTCCCATTGTAAAAGACATGCTTATTCAATTATATTTCAGTTGTCAAGTGAGTTTTCTCTCTCTGTGATATTCATTGTGAGTTTTATTGTGCCTTAGGGCTGGAATCCATCTTTGGATTCGAACAATCCATTGGGAGATTGTTCTACATCCGATCGGAGATCCGGGGCTGCGCCACCTTAATACACCTTGTAGTGTTGCTTGAGATTGGCCACATCTGATGCCTCCTTGTGAAATAATCAGTGAGGTGGTTAACCATTATATGTTTGCTTCTTTCAAGAAAAGAAAGAAAACTGTTTGCTTCTTCTTTGTGTTCAATTGACCAACAGTAGCTTGAGCTGGACAACCATTAACTAGCTAAGCCTTTGCAACTTGTTCTCACTAATCTCTATTCTAGCTTCTAAACGTGGGGTTGTTCTTTTGTAGTGAGTGGGTAGTTAAGATTCCAATCCTCTTAGTGATGGGTGTGGCTACAACTGTCGATGCTTCACGAAAGCTACTTCGGTCAAATGCACTGCAGCACTTGCAGACTTGCTTGTTCACATTGGAATCTCCCCTTAAGAAAATGGATGCCATCATTGAGGGTGTTCTTGTAAAATCACATTTTGGGTTTTATGTTGGTTACAAAGTAGCAGTGTTCTTGAAGAACTATTTTTTAAGGCATGATGGAACAATAACATCTTTCATTAGGGCTTTGAAGGTCAGTATTTTCAACTCTGTGGACATTATGAACTGGTCTTCTTTCTCGTTTGTTCTTTATGTCATGTGAGAGAAATCTTCACAAGTATTTGTCCATTATAACTGGTTTTTGTAATACTTATACGTGAATGCAGATTGCGTGTGTTAAACATTTTGCAATGGAACCTCTCAGTTTCCTAGGCAAAGGCATACTTGATGAAGATAGTCAGGTTAATAGGCTTTACCTGCTTTTATCATTTAGTAATGCCTTTCTTAATAGTTGTAGTTAGTATTTGACATATTGTTCTATGCACATCTATGTTCACAGAATGACACGTTTTAGTAAGCAGAGAAGACATGTTTCCATATGCATATACACTATCCCATTTCTCTCTCTCTCTCTATAGATATATATATCACTCGTAAATACATTGGCATGTAGGAGTATTCAGATAAAAGCTTCTGACAGAATGCTAGAAATTTCTGGCAAACTAATAACATTCTCAAAAAACACTCACAACTCCAGGAAAGAATTGAAATAAACTCTTCTCAATGCACTGAACTATAAGAATCACATCGGAAATAGTTTTCTTAAGAAGAAAACTTGTTCGTGCTCAGCAGCCTAACCCTAGAGGTATAAAATTGGATCCAATAGAGTGACTGCTGACCTTTTTTTTTTTTATTAAGAAGAGGTGGCTACCATTCTGTAAACTCTTGACTTCTTTAGGATGCTTCTGTCATGCAACCAAAGAGGTGGAAGGAAGATTGGTGAGTAGCTACTGATCTTTAGTTTAAGAAAATGAGTAGGAAAGCCTTAGCTCTTAGATTTCTATAGAGAAAATTTGCTAAGATAGAGTGCATATTTATTGCTGATCCTCTCATCAGAGCGATGGGTTCTGAAATGGCCACGGACATGGAAGGCATTAAGCTCTATTATTTCTCATGACTAGAATTTCAGTCTCCACTCAGAGCTATATAATTTAACAATTTAACTAAAAAAGCTTTAGAAAGTAAAAGAGGAGGGATAAAGAAACTTGGGTTGCGGGCAAGAGCCCCTTGTGCAGTTGGAAGATGATCAGCCACAAGGTTGCAAGTTCAATTCATGTAACCATTAAAGAAAAAAAAAAGAACAGAAAAAAGAAACTTGGGTTGATTCCATTATATGATGAGCCAGAGTTGATTCCATATGCTCAAGAGTTCTTTCCTTGAAAGGAGAGAATTCAAAGGAATTGCAGCCTAGAATACAAAAGCCTCCTGAAGGGTTGCTTTGTAGAGTTGTTATCCTACACATGGAGGTGTGATTGTGCTCCATCATGGTTGGTCCAATAAGATTTATGAATGCAAAGCCGCTATTCTCTCCTTCCACTGAGGGCTGCTTTTATGTTTTCTCACTCCAACTTAGATTACTTGTATGATCTGTGGGATATGAGGTTTTCTAAGGTACTTTAGATCTTCTAAGGTGGGCGTAGTTTGGTACTTGGGTGGGGTACTTTGCAAAGTACTTTGAGGTCCTAGTGATAGGGTTTCAGGACATTTGGTGGTTGGCAACTGTTTGCTAGAGGAATGGTTAGGATCTATGTTTCATATCTAGAGGTTATCCTTTGCTTTTTTCCCCTCGTAAATAGCGTAACGTATCTGGAGATTTCAGAACTTCCCTTGCATGATTGCACCACTCACAGTGTTCTATAAAGGAACGACAACAACAACCAAGGCTTCAATGAATGTTAAATGATAACATGTCTGTGTGCTGAAAATTCTCTGTGGGAGAAATGTTTCTAAAGGGCTAGATTTTTGGAAACTTTATTGAAGGGACGTTGGAGATTGTGTATGAACCTTATCATCTAAAACTGTCTTGTGAAAAAAAAAACTGGATAGTTTGTTTCCATTATTTGGCAAAGATCTTGGGGGCTTTTAGAATTTGTAATTCTTAAAACAGTGGGAGGGCCTTTACATTAGGGTGCCTGCAAAGTGTTTCCTAGTTACTGATTTTTCTAAGTAGTGTTTCAATGTACATTGCGTCTAAACTCCAACCAAGCTAACATAGGGTAAAACAGATCGATTCTGTTGGTATATTTTATTTGAAGTTTTTCTTAGCGATTAATGGTTTTTTGGGTACATGGGATTTTATTTCATATATTTTGTTGCATGAAATCATTCTTTTTTTCCCTATATGGATACGCATCTATTACGCTCTTTCACGCTCTTTCAGTGATTTCCCATTGATTGGTTTTTAGTGCAGTGGTTTTGGGATTGCCAGTGTAGTTTACTCTCTGAGGCAATGCTTAACCTTGCTTTCGATCTTCCATCTTGTAAGAGGTAATAATTCTTAATGTTTATCATCCAGTTACTTGTAGCATAAGCAACTTATGTATGCTTATGCTAAAACTACTTTTCCAGCCAAAAAAAGTATTGATATTGAATTGCCAAAAAAAGTATTGATATTGAATTGATTGGAAATGCTTTATTTATCATTAGGGAGAAATTTGCTGAACAGACGGGTGACATATTAGCTCAAGGTCTGTCAAAATTGGAGAGATTGCGAAAGAACTGGAGCTCTGTGGTTATGGTAAGTCTTTAGATTTGACCTTTCCCATTTAATTTATGATGGCTTTATGATGCATTTGAATGTGCATGAATTACCTCTTATTAGTGGGAGTTGAACAGCCTCTATTGTCTTGGATGTTCGTTTTGAAAGTGTAGAAGGAGGGAGGGGGAGTGGAAGAGAAAGATGGGAATAATGTCATATCCCCTTAGGGTTGACTGAATCTGTTTATATAATGCGTTTAATGACCCAATCAACATATACAATTAAGGAAGGATCCTTAGAACAGATCCACAATCTAAGGTCTAATTACAGGAGGCTACATTAATATACACATGTGAAATTGAATAAGGTTGTGCGGGACCCTTTATGATGCTGTGTGGGTCCTATTTTCTTTACACCCCACCTCAAATTGATGTGGATTAAGAGAATAATTTGGAAGACAAGTAATCATGGTCAGACTTTGGCATGACTTTGGTAAACAAATCTGCTAGCTATTGTACGAAAGAGACACGAGGAAGCTAATTGTTCCTGTGACACTATGTTGGCTAATAAAGTAACAATCCACTTCAATGTGCTTCGTGCGCTCATGAAAAACCGTGTTCTTTTCAATACTGATAGCACTAGTGTTATTAGCATACAAAGGAGTGAGATCAGTAAGAAAGACAACAAATTCTTTAAGCAAACATTGAAGCCAGATGATTTTGCTGCTTGAAGATGACAGATATATACTTGGCATTAGTGGAGGACTGGGGTTTATGTCTTGTATTCTGGTTAACTGAATCGGTCCATTGGGTTAGCTAGGGACTGGGCTTTAGGTCAGGGGCATTTTGGTCATTGTACTAGGCCTTTTTAGGGGCTAAGAAGGTGGAGATTATAAATATCATATAATTTTGTAACCCTAGATCTTGCGGAAGAGAGTGTACTCTCTTGCCCATGGTGTCTCCAACACCACGTTTGGGAGATGATGAGAGAGTGGGAATCTTTGTATGCTTAAAGATGAAATCATCTGTGTGTCTATGGACGTAGCCCTCAATGAGTGAACCACGTAAATCCTCTGTCTCTTCTTGCGTGTTTCCTGTGTGAATGGTCGATTGCATGCTATTAGCGTTCGCTTTAGCATATGCGCACTCCTAAAAATTAGTATCAAAGCGAGGTGGGGGTCGCTTGGATTATGCAATTGACGAGTCCAGATCTGAGTAACCCTAGATCGTGTGTGTGTTGGTGAGGAAGAGGAGGTGGAAAGATCGAAATACAGATTTGTGCCTTTGGTCACTATGCATTGTATTGGATGTGGGTTGTACAACGGATTTGAGTGGTGAAGAAGAGGTGGAAAGATCAGGATTCAGGTCCGTGCCTTTGGTCACTGACTCACTGCACATTTGGATTGAAGGAGACAAGGAGAGAAGTTGGGATCTGGACTTCTCTGTTTGATCGGCTTGGATTGAAGGCAGAGGATTGATTTAAAAAAAAAGGAAATCCGATCTAGTTTGCCTGAACTAGAGTAGAGGAAATCCAATTTGGTTTGCTTGAACAAGATTAGAGGATTTGTGCTTTGTTTACTGATCGCTCTTTGTCGGAAAAGACAATTTATGGGTTCTGTGCTTGCCAAGTAAGACAACCAGAAGAGTAGGGCTATGGTTTATGTTTGTTGCAGAGGAGAGTTCTCTTGATCGGAGAAGAAGACTCCCTAGAAGGGTTCTCAACTGTTAGTTGTGTCCAGAGAAGGACTCTGTGTTTTGCAAAGAAGAAAATTGCCGCTGGAACCATCGCTACCATCCTTTCATTGCACCCATCATAGCTGGTCTCATGCCGCAGGTCGTCGCCACCTTGTAGCACCCACCATCCGTCGTCGCTGCCTCACCGGATCGGAGGAAGGAGTGCAGATAGTTTCTATTTTTGGCTACAAAACTATAAACAAAAAGGAAGAGGACGATTTGTGGCCTTATTTTTGGCTAGGTTTGGGTTGGGTTTGTTCGGACTTGACCTATTAAAGGAAGCCCAATCCAATTTAGGCAGGGGCAAACCTAGGAATTTTTCCTTTGGGGGGCTACTAACTAGAAATTTTTTTTTGGGAGAGCCACATATAAGAAATGAATATAATTTTCAAGATATGTGGGGGGTTTTCTAAAAATTTAGGGTGGGGGGGCATAAGTAAAAAAATCTAAAAAAATAAAAAGCATAAAGGGGTTTTATGGATTTTTTTTTATGGGAGCAGCGGGGCATGGCCTCTGCTGGCCCCCTAGTTCTGCCCATGAGTGCAGGTTAGTTCAGGTTCAGGTGAGGTCAGACTTGACTCATGAAGCAGGAAACCTAGTTCACAAAAAGTTAGGCCAAGTCGGTTTAGGTTTCGGGTTAGACTTGACCTGTTTTAGAGCCCAGCCCAAGCAGCAATGCATTGTCGATGTTAGCATCCTGATGCAAGCAGTGACATCATCAAAGTATGGTCAAAGGTATTTTGACCGGATCGACGACAGAAATTTGTGCCTACGAATTTGTTGTGAGCAGATCTATGCATCTGTGGAAGAGGATTGGTAGTTTAATGGTAAACAAGGAAGTTCGACCAATCGGAGCGTGAACAACTATCTCTCTAATATTGGAGTCATCCAGAGTCGGATTTCAGATCCATTTATTCCAGCCTGCTCATGCTAGTAAAATGTTCGTAGTGGTGCCAAAATCAAAGTGGTTGGATGTCTAGTCTGGGGTTGATCCAAAATCACTCAGACTCGTTAATGGATTCGAGCATTAAGTTCAAGGTGGAGTTTGACGAGAAAATGAACTCGCTCAAAGTTCAAGTACTGGTTTAACATGTCAGAATGTTGACAAAGATTGCACCATTGGTGCAATGATGTACTTACTGGCAAAGTACGTGAATTCATTGTAGGTTTCATCTCCTGATAGCTCGAGTCAAGTTGCGGAATTCAAGCTAAGGTGGAGATTATTGGGTTTATGTCTTGTATTCTGGTTAACCGGATGGGTCTATTGGGTTAGCCAGGGACCGGGCTTTAGGTCTGGGGCATTTTGGTAATTGTATTAGGCTTTCTTAGGGGCTAAGAAAGTGGAGATTATAAATAGTACATCTTGTGGAAGAGAGTGTACTCTTTTGCCCGTAGTGTCTCTAACACCATGTAAGGGAGACGATGAGAGAGTGAGATTTTCTGTATGCTTGAAGATGATATTGTCTTAGTGTCTGTGGACATAGTCCTCATTGGGTGAATCACGTAAATCCTCTGTCTCTTCTCATGTGTTTCCTGTGTGAATGGTTGATTGCATGCTATTAGCATGTGTTTCCTGTGTGAATGGTTGATTGCATGCTATTAGCACTCGCTTTCGAATACGCACTCCTAACAATTAGCATATAGAGGAGTGGGACTCGTAAGAAAGACACAAAAGTCTTTAAGCAAATGCCGAAGCGAAATGATGTTGCTGCTTGCATATGTCATACATCCATACTCAGCCTCAGTGGAGGACTTGGAAACTATAGTTTGTTTCTTACTTTTCCAAGAAATAGGGGAGGCACCAAGAAACATGGACTAGTCAATGGTAGATCTATGAGTGTCAGGACAACTTGCCTAGTTAGCATCAACATAATTTGTTAGTCCCAATGTAGGGGAAGAGGAATAAAACAACCCCCTATCGAGAGTTCCCCGGATATATTGAAGGATACGATAAATGACCGTGAGATGATGTTTGTGGGGGTTGCTCACAAATTGACAAAGAATATGAACGTCACAAGTGGTATCAGGCCTCGTCATAGTGAGAAATAATTGACTACCAACTAGTCGTTGAAACAAGGACTAGTTAGAAAGAGGAGATCCATCTTCATGGGAGAGTTTGACATTAAGCTCAAGGGGAGTATCACGAGGTTTACCATCAGTGAGTTGAACTAAGGCGAGAAGTTCTTCTACATATTTCCTTTGGTTGACACAAATACCTTCCTTTGTTCGAGATATTTCTAGGCCTAAGAATTATGTGAGAGGCCTTAGATCTTTCATCTTGAATGTGTGTGTAAGATGGGTCTTGAGTTCTTTGATGCTAATGGCATTATTTCCACTAAGGATCATATCATCCACATATAATAGTAATATAGTACAACCACGTGAAGTCCGTCAAATGAAGAGTAAGCTATCATTTGGGCTTTGATAAAAGTTTGCACTTCAAACAAAACTTCAAAACTTGTCAAACCAAGCTTGAGGAACTTGGTTTAGTCCATGTAAGGATTTCTTTAAGTGACAAACATGCTTTGGGGGGCATGCATTATCGAGGATCTGTTGAGAGGCAAGCGCCAGGATCCCTAGATATTGTGCACAGATCTCTACAGAAATATTTTTATACGATGATGATTCAAGATCCATACCCGTGAGATCTTTCTGATTTGATCTCGGTTTTACAGCATCCCGGAAGTCTCAAGACCTTCTATTGTATTCCTCTATGCTCGAACTTGCACCGGGGTGTGGGTCTCTTTTGCGAATTTTCTTTGCTCTCAAAGACGGGATTTCTCTTGTGTGTTTTTTCTAGAGAGCAATAGCGCATATTTATAGGCTATAATAGGGACCTTAAGAAGGAAATAAGAGATAAGCTTCTTATAGAAATAAAAAACCCTAATTTGACCCAAATTAGAATCCCAGGTTCATAAATTACAATTTAATCCACTAAAGAATTATAATTGCACTTCTATCCTTATTCTCAAAATAATATTTCGAGCTTCTTTTTATTAAATTCTTATTAATCTCCCCACGTTAAGATTTCAGATATCCATCAATTAAATAATTACTGACACCTAAATTTAATCGATATCTTTATATTCTTTGAGACCTTACACTTAACCTATTTGATTTGTCGGACACAAAGTCCACCTAGAGAGTTTGACATAATTAAATCTTATAAGCTTCATCAAAAGGATATCATCAATCTCTATTATGAGACGTGGATTCTGTCAATAAACTAATATACACCATTTACGTAGTGTAGTCATTCAGTTTACTAAGATTATTGACCCACAAAAGGTTTCACTCCTTTGTAAATCAAAATGCCAAACACTAAATGCACGTATCGATTATTTATATTGGGGTTCAGAGTACAAGCACTCATAATAACCATTTGAATGTTAATTATCTTATATAGTCAGTGTAAAGACAATAACCCAAAAGCGGTCCTGTTCAATACACACAAAGCGTACTAGCATAACAAGTTGAAACTATACCATTTCCCGTAGCCGAGACAAGCCTACTAAAACATCATGCTACAATTGTACTGATGGTGTGTCCAGCTCCATCTAAATTGTGAACCACAATAACTTATATTCTATAAGGACCGACAAATAAGTCTCCCGTACGTAAGCTGAACTCTACACACCAACTTGTCTACTTTATAGAATAAAAGACACATTTATGTATAATAAATAATAATACAACAATTTGCCCATACAAATTCTCATTATGATGAAAAAGCAAACTTTACTAATAAGTAAATCAGTCAAAGACAAATACATAAAAGTATGTTTTTAGTATAAATTTCCAGCAAGATCAACGACCCTTGTATTGGCAGAAAAACAATGAACAATGAATAAGGAAGTTGAGAAATCTATCGTATCCTCTTTAAGTGGGATTGACTGTATTATATATATATCCACTATGTGCTTTAGTCAAGGCTATAATTACAGCAATTGTATTGTAATTACAAGCAACTATGGAATATAAGGATATTTTTACAATCTTGATAGCTGTACAATGTTTGACCATAACTTCTAGATGTCTCTCACGTGGGATATCCTTTTATGGTTCTTGATCATGGGCTTTCCAAGATGGGTTGGCCTTATTTGTGTTTCTACACTCCCCCTCAAATTGATGCAGGGTTTAAAGGAGCATCAATTTGGAAAGATTATAGTCATGACGATCCCGGGGTAGGCCTTTAGTGAACACATTGCTAGTTGCTCAGTCGAGGAGATATATGGTAGACAAATGGCTTCGGAGACAACATGTTGACGAATGAAGCGGCAGTCAATCTCAATGTGCTTAGTGCACTCATGAAACACTATATTCTTTGCAATGCAAATATCATTAGTGTAAAGTGGAGTTGGGTCGTTAAGAAAGACACCAAACTCTCAAAGAAGACAATGAAGCCATATAACATTGCTACTTGCAAAAGACATGGACCAATAGTCTGCTTTAGCTGTCAATTTTAAAACAATGCTTTGTTTCTTGCTTTTCCAGGAGATGAGAGAAGGGCCCAGAAACATGCACTAGCATGTGGTTGATTGACGAGTATCATGACATCCCACCCAATCGGCATCAGCATGTGCTTGCAATTATAATGAAGATTTGGAAAGGTAAAGTAGACCATGATCACTAGTACCTTTGACATAACGAAGAATTCGATAAACTACTTGAAGATGCGGTTTATGAGGATTACTAATAAGTTGGCCGACAGTTTGAACAACTTGGAAGATATCAGGACGAGTCATGGTTAAATAGTGAAGACTACCCACTAATTGACGAAACAAGGTTGGGTCTGTAAGAGGATGCAGATATTCTTTGTTGATTTTGACATTAAGCTCGATAGGAGTAGCGAAAGTTTTCCCATCACTGAGTCTCGTAGACTGAATCAAGTCATCAACATACTTGGATTGGGTGACCGGAATGCCATCCTTGTTTTGTGCAACTTCCAAACCTAGAAAATAAGTTAAATGACCAAGGTCCTTCATTTAAAAGGCACGCACGAGATGAGATTTAAGGTCACAGATGCCAACTTCATTGTTCCACTGATTATCATATCATCAACATATATCAATAAGAAGGTATCGCCACAAGAGGATTTTCAAAAGAAGATAGAGCCATCATTTGAACTTTGATAGAAGTTTGCTTTGAGGATGATATAATGAAACTTTTCAAACCAGGCATGGGGAGCTTGTTTAATCCCATATAAGGATTTAGTCAACTTACAGACATGTCGTGGAGGACAAGCATAGCCTGGTGGAGGACACATTTACACAAAATCCTTGAGATCCCTTTGTAGCAATGTGTTCCTGACATCCATTTGCCATAGGGCCAGTTACGAGTCGTTGCCACACCAAGTTAACACTGAACTGTAATCATTTTGGGAACCGGTGCAAAGGTTTTCTCATAATCAATGCCATACTCCTGCTTGTAACCTTGGGCAACCAATCGAGCTTTGTATCGGTCAATATTGCCATCAAAATGAACCTTAATGGAGTAGACCCATTTGCTTCTAATAATGGATGTACTTGAGGGAAGAGGCACCAAGTCCCAAGTTTTTTTTTATCTTCGAGGCCTAGTAATTCCTCTGTCATTGCATCTTGCCAACATGGTATGTTAGTAGTCCATGAATAAGTTTTTGTAATAGGAATTGGATCCAAAGAAGTAAGCAATGCTGCAAGTAAGTAAAGCTCGATAGGATGACCAAATGGGCACTCAAATGGGGAGACTTTACCTAGAATGAAGTTAGGTAATCTGTTGATAATATGGACAGTGGTATGAGTTAGCCCACAGCAGAACTTAAGGGGAACGAGGACTCAACAAGGAGAGTTCTAACCATTTCCAGAAGTTGGTGATTCTTTCTTTTTGCAACCCTATTTTGTCGTAGTGTGTGGCAGTAGGATTTTTTTATGAAGAATGTCATTTCTGCTAAAAAGTTATTGAATTCAGTGGATGATACTCTCCCCCTAAGTCTAAACGTAGGATCCTAATGGATTTTTGAAATTGATTACTTACCATATTATCGAATCTTTGAAACATGGCAAAAACTTCAGCTTTAGATTTCAAAAAATAGATCCACATATATTGACAGTGGTCATCTATAAAAGTAATATAGTACTCATATCCAAGCCTACTCAAGTGAGGGGCAATCCCCCAGAAATCTGTGTGAACTACATCAAATGTGGCAGCAGCACATGAGTAATGAATAGGAAAAGGCAATACATGACTTTTGCTTAGGCAACATGATTACATTTCGATTTTACAAAATTAGAAACCATAGAACTAGTAATAGATTTATCCAAATATCTAAGTTTAAATAGAGACAACAAATTTGCATTATTTACATGACCAAGGCATTTATATCAAGTGGTCCACTCATTATTTAAAATGCTCAGAGACGATGCAAAGAACGATGCTTGTCCCTTTTCCAAGAGAAACCACTTGCCATGCTTACTCTCTATCTTGATCACTTTCCCACTTTACCTTTCCTGCATAACACAACTAAAAGGAGAAAAGTTAACTAGATAACCACAATCAATTCTTTGGCCAATAGAAATAAGATTTGTAGCCAAATTTGGGACAAAATAAACATTGGGTAGGGTAAGAGATCCAATGGATATAGTTCTCGTACCAGAAATAGGTAACTGATTACGATTTGCTGTGGTGATAGAATCATAGGCATCATAAGGTTTTTGATTGTTTAAATTTTGGGCCGCAGATTTCATGTGATTTGAGGCACTTTAGTCTTGGAACCATGTGGTAGGTTTGATAAATGTGTATGGTGAGGTGGATGAGTGAAATGTAGGGAATGCAGGGGAAAAGGACAGACAACAATACCCATGGAAATAAATGCAGATGCCCTAGAGGAATTGATCAAGTCCTGAATCTTAGCAGTAGTTAATGAGATGAAACAAGTATCAGAGGAAGCTTGGTCAACTTGAGTGGTTTTTGTGCCCGAAGTGCAGTAGAGCCACACTTTGGAGTTTGTTCCAGTTTTCTTTTTAAGGCTTCTTATGTAGTTGGAAATCACATGTCCATTGTGTTTGCAATAGTTGTTATTTAATTTTTTCCTGTAGTCCCGTGCCACATGTCCATACTTCTTGCATTCAAAACACTATGGTTTTTGTCCTAGGTTAAAAATGGCTATCTCATCAACTAGTGATGGGCCCAATTGTGTAAGAGGTTCCTTTGATTTTTCAGGAAGGGAATGATGAGATAAAAGGCTGGTTTTTTCACGAAGGACCTCTTGGACACATGTGTCTAGATTGGGAAAGATTTCTCGATTCATAAGTATAGCTTGCATAGGCTCAAATTCTGGACGGAAATTTATCAGGAACTGGTTAACATGGGGTTCTTGTAGTTTGAGGGCTTGGGGAAGAAAGTCATCCGAGACAGACTAGAGGAGCATCTGGTCCCTTTCTCTCCATGAGGTTAGAAACCCATTGTAGTATTCTTGTATGGATTTATCATTTTGGCAATATTTCGCGAATTCCATTTCCAGATGAAATCTTTCAGCTTTGTTTTGTTGATGATTAATTTTTTTCATATGTGCCCACATGTCGGAGGATTTTGTAAAAAACTTGAAGTGCCATTGTAAAAGGAAGGATCAACGGAGTTAAGGTTCCAAGTTATAACTTTAGCATTCCGTTGCTTCAAAGCATGGTTCAAAATAGCAGCGTAGCGGCCGCATTATCAGCCGTAGTGGCAGCGGCACTATGGTCTAAAACCTAGTAAAGTGAAACAATTTTAATTTATAACACTATTTTTCTTATTTCTTCCGCTCAATAGCCTTTCCTATAGTTTTCACTACCCTTATATGGTTCCAAATCACTAAAAAAATACAAGATTTGTTGTTATACATGATTTAATTTTTTTACTACTTACGAAATTCACACCGCTACGCCGCTACTTATCGTTGCAACAGTTATTTATCTCCCCTACGTAGTGTTTGGCCACTGGCCATTATGCCCCCACAATTGCTATTTTTATCCTTGATTCCTAATGGCAATTGTTTTATCATCTCCAGTAGTTGTACCGGTGGGATTTCTAGCTGGTTTTGGAGTTGTTCCATCCAAATACCTCAGCATCCCTTGTCCTTTAATGAAGTTCTAAAGATGAAATGCCCAAGACATATAATTTGTTCCATTAAACTTAATAGAAATGACATCAATCTTATACATTGATTATCCAGATGTTAAAGTCTAGAGAAAATTGGATGGAATAGTAGCCGTCTATGTTACATGGACTTGGCATTAGTATCGGATATGGGTGTGTATTGGGTGCGGGTGCGTCTTAAGAAAGTATGTTAAATACCTTAGAAATGAAGTATCGGCACGAGTATCGGGTGTGGGTGTGTATGTGTCAGGCGCGGGTGTGTCATCGTTTTAGGCGAGTCCGTGTATTATAGGTAGTTGTTTCAAAAACAGGGAAAAAAAAAAAAACACTATGGGCGTCCAAAAAGTCTGCAGTAGGAAGGGGATCTGCTTGTTGTAAAGAGATTGGTTCTCTAATCAGCCTGCCATGTTAGACTGGTGGCCTAGTTCTGCAACTTCTGAACCAAGAATGACTTAATTCTAATGGCCTGATTGGATTATTAGGCCTTAAGCCTGAAATAGTTTTTGGAAACTGTCAAACCAAGGAAGTAGGTAAAAACTGACGTTTTGAAATGATAAAAATCCAGAAAAAATGCTTAGTATTTCTCTGAATAAAGGTCGACCAAGGTGGTAAGTTCTTTGGGTTGCTGCAATCTGGAGGTGGGGCCCACTGTTTGATCAGATGATATATGGCTGTCGACTGTATGAAAAGATATTGAATGGTTGAGATGGGTCCTCTGACTGCTAGAAGCGATGCTATTCGAGTATGCTTCCTTCTTGTGTTATTAGAATATGAAAAGGAATAGATTGGCTGCCTCTTTTGTAGAATACTAGACGACAGTCATAGGGAAGAACAATAATTGTTGTCTAAATAGCAAAACAATAAACAATGAATAGAGAAGTTGAGAAATATGTCGTATTCACTTAAGAGGGATTGATTGTATTATATATATCCACTAAGTGCCTTAATCAAGGCTACAATTCCATCAATTGTATTGTAATTACAAGCAAATATTGAATATAAGGATAATTTTACAATCTTTATAGCTGTACACCTGTACAATGTTTGACCATAATCTTCTAGATATCCCTCTCGTGGGATATCCTTTTATGGACCTAAATCATGGGCTTTCCATGATGAGCCTAGATCATGGGCTTTCCAAGATGGGCCGGCCTTGTTTGTGTCTCTACATGCATAACCTAAAGGCAGGTGCATGTATATAGTCTCTTGAAGATCACCATGCAACAATGCATTTTTAACATCCATCTGCCAAAGAGGCCAGTGATGCACTGTAGCAACTCCCAACAAAGCGTCCACAAAGTCATTTTAGCAACTGGTGCAAATGTTTCCTCATTGTTGGTGCCATATTTCTGTTTAAAGCCCTGTTCAACTGACCGTGCTTTATATTTATCACCACTGCCATCGGTATTCTGCTTGATGGAGTAGGTCCACGTATTGCCAATAATAGAGGGATCGGCAAGAAGAGGAACAAGAACTCAAGTTTGATTAGCTCCAAAAGCAATTAACTGATCGAACATTGCGTCCTGCGAACATGGTACTTGGACAGCCTGAGAAAATGAGGTTGGAATAGAAACAAGTTATTGGGAAATGCTTAACATAGAAAAACCAGAAGATGATATTGAATTGGTTGGAAATGCCTTATTTATCATTAGGGAGAAATTTGCTGAATAGATGAGTGATATATTAGCTCAAGGTCTGTCAAATTTGGAGAGATTGTGAAAGAACTGGAGCTCTGTGGTTATGTCAAGTCTTGAGATTTGACCTTTCCTATTTAATTTTTTATGGCTTGATGGTGCATTTGAATGTGCATGAATAACCTCCTCTTATTATTGGGAGTTGAACAGCTTCTATGGTCTTGGGTGTTCTTTTTGAAGTGTAGAAGGAGAGATGGAATGGAAGAGAAAGATGGGAATAATGTAGTAACCCTTAGGGTTGATTGAATATGTTTATATAATGGGTTTAATGACCCAATCAACATATACAATTAAGGAAGGATCCTCATACCAGATCCACAATCAAAGGTCTAATTACAGTAGACTACATTAATATACACATGAAATTGAATAAGATACAACTAGGAAAATCGTGGGGGACCCATTGTGATGCCATGTAGGTCCTATTTTCTCTACACTTTTCAGTTGATGTAGCTTAATTTTTGGCCGTTGAGCAAGGCTTTAAAGAGCCAAATTGGCTCATTTTCCCTTTTGTAATTCCCTTTTCAAGGATTTTCTGATCTCTGTGGTCCTCTCCAAAATTGTAAAAACCATTAATCTACCAGATTTAGCCCTCCATATCAGGAGAAAAGTTTAAAATTATATAATTTGGGAAGTGGAAAGGGTTTGATCCCCTGATGCATTGGTGAAGTAGGGAAGTGGAAGGGGGAGTCAGGAAGCGGAAGAGTTTTGAGTGGTAATGACATTGATGGAGTTGGGAGCTGGAATGGGTATGATCATTGATGATATTGATGAAGTTGGGAAGTGGAAGGCATTTGATGGTATTGATGGCGTTGGGAAGTGGAAGGGGCTTGATGGCATTGATGGGTTTGGGAAATGGAAAGGAAGCTGGGAAATGGAACTATGGAAGGGAGAGTTGGAACAATAGAACACCTTCCAAAATCTTATAGGACTTAGCTAAATCTATATAGACCGACTTGCAGAGTTCTCCATCACTGCCAATGAGATGTTTAATTAGTTTCTAAAGTGAAAAAAATTTGATCTTAATATAGGCCTTCGGTGTATTATTGCAATATCCACACTGTTCTTCTCTAGTTATAGGGCTTTCTTGTGTGTTTTCAACAATAAGCAGTGGAACTAGGGCTCCTGAAAAAAATTATTTTACATAATGACCCCCAAGGAAAATTTCTTCATTCCCCCACTAGCAATATGTGCACACACACATATTGCGCTTATCAGGTGCACGAGGTGTGCACAGAGCTTCCACATGCACCTCGTTTTGGGCCCCCCCTAGTCCCCGCTCGAGGATGGGACCAAGGGGGATTGTGAGATCTGGGTTGGCCCTACATGTGTATGGCTTTGGGGAACTACACTATCACCATAACCCCTTGATCGGAAGGCCCACAAAATTTATCCTGTAAAATCCATGCACAGTTGATCCAACGATGTAATCCATTCGGATGGATGTCAAAAAATGGGATCAATGACTATAGGAGACGGGGATGTAGTCATTTCGGATAGGTGATCAGGTGGGCCCCACTGTGATGTGTGTGTGTGTGTGTGCGTGAGAGAGAGAGAGAGAGAGAGAGAGAGAGAGAGAGAGAGAGAGAGTTCATCTCATATTCTGCAAACTAGTTCTTTTTGATGTTATGTTCTCATCACTACCTAGTTCTTTTTTAGTATATTCTGTAGACTGGCTCTTTTTGATGCTGTGTTCTCATCACTACCTAGTTCTTTTTTTGCATATTCTGCAGACTGGTTCTTTTTGATGTTATGTTCTCATCACTACCTAGTTCTTTTTTAGCATATTCTGCAAACTGGTTCTTTTTGATGTTATGTTCTCATCATTACCTAGTTCTTTTTTAGCATTATAGTAATAAAGCTAAATCCTTAAATAATGTATTGCATTGAACTTTCTGTTTCATGGAATGTATTTATTGCAGTGCTTATATGAATCTGGGAAGTTTCACAAAATACAACTACTAGATATTTTTTGTGAGGCGCTGGACCCAGATTTTTTGGAATTAAGGGCGTCTGATTATATCTCTGGAGAAAAGAAAAATTTTGCAAAAGCTTCATTTGCTAATGACAGGCTGCTTGATGGTGAAAAGTTTGGTCTTAAAAAGGGAACCTTTATTGCCCAAGCAGTTCATAAAATCAGGTATATAATTACGGTTGTGATAGTCTACATACAACCTGAGGTTCATACCCCTGCCGTAATTACTTATTTCAGCTAAATAGAACTAATTGCGATCAATTCTTTTTTCAGACTTATTTAGTGATGCTTCAAAGTTGTAAATTATTGCAACTAAAAATTCATATACTTATGCTAGCTCTATTTGGTTATTAGTCATGTAGAACTCAGGACCATCAGGCCCATCAAGATAGGGCCCAAATAAAAAAATGTTCACGTCAGAATCATGTACAGATTCAGTCAAATCATTGTATATAATTTATCCTCATGCATATACAAATTTTGTAGACACTAGGATATAATTTGATTATGACAGAGTGTATGATAGAATGTAATTCAGCCTTGATTGGCTTTTTACTAGATTATAAAATGAGAGTTGATTCACTCTTTGGAATACGACCTTTCTTCCACTCTCTGTTCTCCCTTGTGTTATTTACATGGTATCAGAGCACCAGGAAGAGAATCTCCATTGAGTCTCAGAGACAAGTATTCAAAGAGAGGCATCTATGTCTGCTCTTCTTCTCTAGCAAGGATCGCAAGTCTGATTGATCCCATTGTCGTCAGATCAAGGCCAGATCAAAAGTGGCCCACCTGAGATCACGGGTTGTGAAGAAGCCACCTTGGTCGACTGGATATTCTAGATCATTTAGAGCATTTTTCCAAATTTTTTCTTAACATCCACGGAGGGTCCTTGCTCGATCTTTGATTCCTAATTTCAGTCGGACAGATTTCATCTCTGCCGTTCAGATTTGTGGATCTGCGATCGTCATCCTTCAGAGTTGGATGACTGTTAGTATATTTTAGTATCTACTGGATATGGAAATCTGATCTGAGATTGGACCATCTGGTGGGGTCCAACTGCTGATGTCAACACAAATCCTGGACATCTGGGTTTTTTTTTTCTTTTCTCTTTTACGATATATTCAGCACTCAGGTTGCTGCAACTGCTCTGGTTGTTTTATTCTTGAGGATCCATCACTCCAGATCCCTCCATCCAGCCAAAAGTGCATTGAATCTGCTCCAAACAGATCTGCTTCATTCAAACAGGTCTGCTTCATCCAAATTGGGACAGTATTGGGCTTCGATCACTCTGGAAATCCCCGTCACTAGTGTGGCCTATTATTATCTGGATTTTTAAGCATTTTTGTGGGATTTCTCAACACTGAAAGGTCAGTTTTTTCTTGCACTCATTGACTCGTCAAATTCCTGGGATAGTTTTGTGTCTATCACAACTGAGACACATCCAACCTTTGTTTAGTGCTGGTTTCTCTTCCAAAAGGTTGGAAACTATATCAAGGCATTAACATGGAAGACTGATTATTTTAGAACTCTCTCTGTTTGAAAAAATGATCATTCCAGTCCAAGAATTCTGTTCGCTCAGCCTTTTTTTTTCCCTTTTTTTTTTCACAATTGCAACATCTGCCTTCTGTGTGTTATCTCTTTCAACTGTTGTTTATCTATAATCATCCTTTTGGCATTAATCCTAGAAAATTGGAAGCTATCCTTTTAAAATTAGATGGAACAAACTACATGAGCCGGTCCTTTCATCTCAAAAATCTTGTAGAAGGCCAAGGATTATTAGGATACTTGGATGGCACTAATCCAGCACCTACAACGACAAATGTAGTTCCAGCTCATCAACTGATGCCAAAACTATTGCAACTTGGTACCGAAATAATACAAAAGTGGTTACCTGGATCCTATACTCTGTGGATTCCTCCATCCTATTCACAGTCCTCCGGCATGTGGATCCATCTAAAGAATCTGTACCAATAGGCTAACAAGGCAAGGTGATTTCATTTGGATATTGAATTAGCCAAATATTGTCAGAATGATAAGGCAGTTCATCAATATTAGAGTGGGTTTCTTACTTTATGGACTGAAAGAGACCAAATGCTCTTGCTGTCAGTCTCTGCAGAATTTCTTCCTCAGGCTCTTACACTTCAAGAAGAACTACATGTCAACCAGTTCCTTATGAATCTACGTTTGGAATTTTAACCAGTCCGCGTTGCCTTAATGAATCAAGAAACTTCTTCGGAACTGAACACTTGCATCCAGGAGGTTCTTTGGGAGGAAACCAGGCTTAGATCTACTCAATCCCTCACCAATGACCCAAAGGCCTTCACTACTCAAGAACTGGCACTAGTTGATGAAACTGCTCTTCTTACTGCTAGAGGACTGAAACCACAATGTCATGAATGCAAGAAATATGGGCATCTAGCCCGTAATTGTTGTCAACAATTATTTTGCAACTATTGCAAAAGAAATGGTCATGCTGTGTAGCCATGATTTATGATCGAGAAGAATAGATCAATCTCTCGAAGAATTGATCGAATCCAAGATGGATTCCTGCTCCAAATCACAAACATAACCAAGAAGCACACATTACTAAAAGGAAAACACAATTTGAATATTATTAATTGTCAAAGCATAAGCAACTACAATGAAAGTCTCTCTTATTTATAGAGTAGCAAACCTAGTTCTTGGCAAGCCTGACTTACTAATTAAAATAAAAAGCTTCCTAATCCTATTAAGCAAGAAATAATATTAGTAGTAGGATAATTATAGAAGGTGGCATAGTAGCTCTAAGCCGATGGACCAGGTTGACTCGTGGGTCAATGTTTGGGCCTAGCTGCCTTCTTGGGCTGGGTCCGTACTACATCAACTCTCCCCATTTTGGAAAAACTTGACTCCCGACGAGTTAATAGCTTGATAATGTTGATAAAGATTTGGATTCAGATGCTGGAAGGTGGATGTAGTAATCCAAGTAGCATCGGAGATGGTAAACATGAAATTTTTGATATCCTCCTTGACGTGTAGAAACAAGTTGATCATCGAGAACATCAACAATTTTATCTTGTGGAGGAGGAGTTGGTAAAACAATTGCATGTTCTTCAGACTTCTTCATTGTTATGCTCACGGTAGAGTGTGAGGTTTACAACATTGAACGTTGGACTGATGCTAAGATCTAGTGGTAATTCCGATGTGTAGGCATTAGAACTGAGCTTCTTTAAAACTTTGAATGGTCCAGTATTCTGGGGGTGCAGTTTCTTACTTGCTTTAGGTGGTAACCTTTTTGGATGGATACATACCATAACCATGTCGCTTTCAGAAAACTTGAGAAAACGGCGATGCTTGTCCGCATGAGCTTTGTAGCTTTCATTGCTAGCAACGATATGGTGTCTAACGTCATCATGTATTTGCTGCATGTGTTTGATGAAGTTATCTGCTTTAGCACTTGCGCTTGCTTTAAGAGCTAATGGAACAAGATCAATAGCTAAACGGGGACGAATACCTGTGATTGCTTCAAACGGAGAGATGCCCGTGGAGCAGTTGACTGAATTATTGTAAGCAAACTCAGCCATGGGTAGAACTTGATTCTAAGTAGAAGTATTGTTGGGAACAAGACTCCTTAATAACTGACTAAGACTATGGTAGACGATTTCGGTCTGTCCATCAGTCTGAAGATGATAAGAAGCAGAAAAATGGAGTTTTGTCTTTGCTGTCATCCACAAAGTCTTCCAAACGTAACTCATGAATTTGGTGTCATGATTTGAAATGATCGTCTTCGGAAGTCTATGAAGATGACTAATTTCCTTGAAGAACAATTGAGCTACTTTGTAAGCATCAGCTCTTGTGTTGCAAGGGATAAAATGAACCATTTTTGAGAGGCGATTCACAACAACAAAGATTGAGCCCATTTTGCGTGCAGTTTTGGGCAAGCCTTATGCAAAATCCGTACTTATATCTTTCCAAGGAGCATTAGGAATTGGTAATGGCTGATATAACTCTATATGTTTTTCGTTACCCTTGGACAGCTGTCAAGTGCAACATCTTTCACAGATACTAATAAAATTGAGCCTCATGTGCGGCCAATAATACCGATCACCCACAAGAGTAAGTGTCTTGTTACAACCCAAGTAACCACTACAACCTCCTAAATGCAATTCACAAACAACATGTTTTCTAATAGACTTAGCAAGAAGGCAAAGTTTTGTACCTCTGAATAAGAAACTATCATGTATGTTGTAATGTGGATGCTTGTCCCAGTCTCCATTGAGAAGATCTAAATAAAAAATGCCAAAATCTTTATCTGTAGCATACTCTTGTTTCACTTGCTCAAAGCCTAGTATTGTGACTATCATAGTTGTAAGAAGGTGTTTCCGACGACTTAATGAATCAGCCACGTGATTCTTTTTGCTTGCTTTATGTTGGAGGCTAAAGGTAAATTGTTGGAAATGGGCATTTCACTTAACGCGAGGAATTAAGATGTTTTAAGGCTTCATGATCCAAATAATGGACAAAATTATTTTCCACTAAATAAGGTCGCAAATGTCGTAATGCTTGCACCACTGCATAAAATTCCAAGTCATACGTAGAATATTTGTGTTTGGCATCAGTAAGCTTTTCACTGAAAAATGCCATTGGATGACCTTGGCTGAGAACTCCGCCAATGCCAACATTTAAAGCATCACAGGCAACTTAAAAACTTTGTCAAAATCTGGAAGGCGCAAAATGGGTGCTTCCATGATCTTTTGCTTAATTTTCTCAAATGCTCTTGCAGCTGTAGATGTCCATTGAAAGTCACCTTTTCTCATACAGTCGGTGATTGGGGTTATAATGTTGCGGAAGTCATGAATGAATCTTCTATAGAAAGTAGCAAGTTCATGAAAATTGTTGGCTTCAGTGAGAGTAGTCAGAAGAGTGTCAATCGAAGCAGGCCATTTAGGCCCAGTCCAGGCCCGATTTGGCAAGCAGGCCATTTAGGCTCAGTCCAGTTTTCAGTCCACTGTTGTACTGTAGAATAAGCTATAATGTAGGATCTGTGCGATAATATAGGATCTAGGATAAGTCAAAGGATAATGCTATAATTTAGGATCTGTGCTATAATATAGGATCTAGAATAAGTCAAAGGATAATGCTATAATTTAGGATCTGTGCTATAATATAGGATCTATGGATTGTAATGAGGGAAATCAACCCCTATATATGTAAAACTACAGTCGTCTCTTGGAGGCACTGCATTCTCACCATTTTAATGGAATTCTAAACTCTCTTGCAAATGTTATGGTATCAGAGCAAGGTCAATCAATCATCTTGGTTGACTCAGTCATCTTCCAAGCCTTGGAAGCCAATCTGTGATCATCTTCTTTAGTCGGATCTTCTCTGATCATCCCTGATCATCTCAGATCAGGCGTGGCCCACCAGTGATCATCATCATCACCATCTCAGCGGATTCCTCCCTCTTGGTCGTCTGAATATTCTCTTATTTATGAAGATTTTTCCAACATTTATTGGTTATCAGAGGTAGGCCTTCTACCTATTTTTGAGGAAATTCAATTTTTTTGCTTGTTTTCATCTCGGCCGTCCAAAATCCTGGTTCTGGATTTGATTTGTTTGAGACCACTTCCATTAGTTGCGTGCTTATCCTGCTCAACCATCCCCACTCTCTGATCTATCAAGAGATCCTCCGGTGGGGCTCCGGTCATGTATCTCTCCCTGACAACAGGGCCGTCTGGATGCTGCTCAGTGTTTCCTTCCGGAAACTTTTACTGACTGCCTGTTCTGGTTGTTTGCTGCTACTTACTGCTTGTGCATGCACTGATTCATCATTCTACTAGTTCATTCTCCTGGTTTATTACTGTTGCAAGTTCCTGCAATTTGTTCTGTTGTTGCTTGTTCATCATTCTGTGGATCTATCTGCTGTTTTACATTACCACTCTGGTCCATCTGATTGTGTCTCTAACCACTGATTGTGGACTGATTCTGATATTACTGCTTCCTGGAGTGTTTGCTTGTTCTGGGTCATCATGGACAAATCTGACATCATCTCCCTGGTTAAGTTTGATGGCGCTAATTATACCTTATGGGCCTTCCAATTTCAAATTTACTTAGAAGGCAAGGAACTTTGGGCACACATTGACGGATCTGACCCTAAACCCGAGGCCAATGACAAGAAGATTTTAGCTTGGAAAACTAAGGATGCTAAAATAAAAACCTGGTTATTAGGTTCAGTTGACCCACAGTTTATCCTCAACCTCCGACCTTGCCAAACTGCCCGTGCAATGTGGGACTATCTTCAAAAGATCTATCAACAAGGCACTGCTGCTCGTCAATTTCAATTGGAACTTGATATTTCTCAATATACTCAAGGTACACAATCTGTTCAGGAGTATTACAATGGCTTTCGCAGACTGTGGTCCGAATACGATGAAATTAAGTATGCCTCGGTGTCTGAAGCTCTTCTACCTGAACTATCTCGCTTACAGCAAAGTAGCCATCGGGATCAGTTTCTTATGAAACTTCGTCTGGAGTTTGAGCCAGTTAGATCCAACTTGATGAGCAGGGCTTCACTTCCTAGCCTGGATGACTGTCTTCAGGAGCTTCTACGGGAGGAACAACGTCTCGTCACTAAATCTACTATGGAACAACAAAGGGCTGTTGAGGCTCCGCTTGCCTATATTGCTCACACCAGACGCTCTTCCCGGGATATCAGTAAAGTTCAGTGCCATAACTGCAAGAAATATGGTCACTATGCTAATCAATGCAAGGTCAAGATCTGCCGATATTGTAAGGCCACTGGTCATGTCATTGATGAATGCCGGAAGAAGGGTCGCAATTCTACTTTCCGCAACTCTGTGCCCTCAGCCTCTACTCCTTACACAGTGTCATCCGCTCCTAGTGCTTACACAGTCACCACTCCACGATATGCCTCCTCTGAATTCAGTGCTCTGCCGTCTGATTCTTCCTCACAACCTGATTCCTCCACGCAATCTGCATCCCCAGCTCCTCTCACCCCTGAGATGGTCAACCAAATGATTATCAATGCCTTGGCATCCATGCACATTGCAGGTACTGGGTCATCTCTTTCTAATACATGGTACTTAGATTCTGGTGCCAGTAACCATATGTCCTCTTCACCTATACAATTGCAAAATGTAGTTCCTTATATTGGTCCTCTTACGGTTCAAGCTGCCAACGGAGATCATCTTCCCATCACCTCTGTTGGTGATACCCCTGGCCCCTTACCCTTAACCAATGTTTTAGTTTCCCCTCATCTTGCTACCAATTTGGTTTCTGTGGGTCAACTCGTTGAAAATAATTACAATGTCTCTTTTTCTTCTGCTGGTTGTGTTGTGTAGGACCAGGAGTCGGGGGAAGTGATCGCGAGGGGGCCTAAGCGTGGCAGACTTTTTCCTTTACCAGTGTCTTCATTTATTCATGATAAACTTTTACATCAGTTATTTTGTTTTTTCATTCAGAATAATTCTCGATTGTGGCATAATAGACTTGGTCATCCGAATGCTTCTACAATGTCTACTTTATTTCACTCTGGATTAATAAATAAACCTATTGATTCTGCTTCTTTTGACTGTGATGCTTGTAAATTAGGAAAGAGTAAAACTTTACCCTTTCCAATCTCTGACACACGGAGCACTTCATGTTTTGACTTAATTCACAGTGATGTTTGGGGCATTGCTCCGACCCTTTCACATAGTCATTTCAAGTACTTTGTAACATTCATTGATGACTACAGCAGATTTACTTGGATTTATTTATTACATTCGAAGTCTGATGTTCTTAATGCATTTAAATTTTTTGTTCAATATGTTGAAAACCAATTCTCTAAATGCATTAAAACTTTGCGCTCAGACTCAGGGGGGGAGTATGTTTCCAAGGATTTTCAATCCTTTTTAACCAATAAAGGAATCATTTCTCAACGTACCTGTCCGTATACTCCACAACAAAATGGCGTTGCGGAACGGAAAAACAGACATCTTCTTGATGTCACTAGAACTCTTCTGATTGAAGCATCCGTTCCCCCTCGTTTTTGGACTGAAGCTCTCACCACGGCTGTTTATCTCATAAACCGCATTCCATCCCCTACCATTGGCCATTTAACGCCTCATTTTAAATTGTTTGGTCATCATCCTGTGTTTGATCACTTACATACCTTTGGCTGTGTTTGCTTTGTTCATTTACCTCCCACAGAAAGAACGAAACTAACAGCACAATCTCGCAGGTGTGCTTTTTTGGGTTATGCCACTAATCAAAAGGTTTTGTTTGTTATGATCCCATTGGTCGTCGTATCAGGGTTTCTCGGAATGTTATTTTCTTTGAAAATCAATATTTCTTCCCCACTCACATGGACAGTCCTCATCCCTCTTCCCCAGCTCTCTTACCAGGTTTTTCAGATCAAACCTCTGTTACTCGGTTTAATCCTGCTTTTGTATACCATCGTCGGGAGAAACCTCCCACTGCGGATGGTCCTCCCCCTGATCCTCCATCGACACATGGTTCCATAACTACTCCTCCCTTACGTCGCTCCTCCAGAACTTCTAGACCGCCTGATAGGTATGGATTTACCCATACTTCCTTGATGACCACTCTCTCTTCTATCTCTATCCCAAGTTCTTATTTGCAGGCTGTCCAACAAGATTGCTGGAACCAGGCTATGAAGGAGGAATTGGATGCATTGGATCAGAATCACACCTGGGATATTGTGGATTGTCCTTCCGGAGTTAAACCCATCGGTTGCAAATGGATCTACTCGATCAAGCTTAAATCTGATGGGTCATTGGATAGACACAAAGCTAGACTTGTAGCACTCGGAAACAGACAAGAGTATGGCATTGACTATGAGGAAACGTTTGCACCTGTGGCAAAAATGACTTCTGTTCGGTTACTTCTCGCCATTGCTGCCTCTAAATCCTGGCCTTTATACCAAATGGATGTCAAAAATGCCTTTCTCCATGGGGATCTGCAAGAAGAAGTCTATATGAGGATACCACAAGGTGTCCCCTCTCCCTCTAAGAGGAGTGTCTGTCGCCTGCGCAAATCGCTTTATGGTCTCAAGCAAGCTCCTCGGGCATGGTTCGAGACCTTCAAGGGTCGCTTATGCGAGAGTGGCTTTACCCCAAGTTCTTATGATCCATCTCTCTTTTTATGCCACTCCTCTACTGGTGTTACTGTGCTTCTCGTATATGTTGACGATATTATTATCACTGGCACAGATGATGGTATGATCAAATCCCTCCAGGCTTCTCTCAAGGATTCCTTCTGTATGAAGGATTTGGGCCCCTTGCATTATTTCTTGGGCTTAGAGGTGCATCAATCTCCCAAAGGTCTATTTGTTAATCAACACAAATACACATCAGATCTTATCGAGTTGGCTGACCTCCATGATTCTTCCCCTGTTGATACGCCTGTCGAGGTCAATCTCAAGTTGAGTAAGGATGATGGCGATCTTCTTCCTGATCCTCAAACCTACCGGCGTCTGGTGGGAAGTCTTGTCTATCTCACCATCACTAGACCTGACATCTCCTATGCCGTTCATCTTGTGAGCCAGTTCATGACCGCTCCTAGACATCTTCATTTGACAGCTGTGAAGCGCATTCTTCGCTATCTATTAAAAACTGTCCCTCGTGGTTTATATTATCCAAAGGATAATCCTCTTCATCTGACCGCTTATGCGGATGCTGACTGGGCAGGCTGTCCCGACACACGCCGTTCTACTACTGGTTGGTGCATGTACCTTGGAACTTCTCTCGTTTCTTGGAAATGCAAGAAACAAGAACGTGTGTCCAGATCTTCCACGGAAGCTGAATATAGGGCAATGTCTTCTGCTTGTTCTGAGATTTTATGGTTACGGGGACTTCTATCGGAGCTCGGGTTCGCTCAAACATCTCCTACTCCTTTGCATGCTGATAATACTGGGGCCATCCGAATCACTGAAAATCCTGTATTTCATGAACGCACCAAACATATCGATGTTGATTGCCACTTTATTCAAGATGAATATAAGCGTGATGTCATTCGTCTTCCTCATGTCTCTACAGAATTTCAGTTTGCAGATATCTTCACAAAGGGTCTTCCTCGGCCTCGGCATCAATTTCTTGTCTCCAAATTGCTGCTTTATGACTCCCCGGCATCAATTTGAGAGGGGGTGTCAATCGAAGCAGGCCATTTAGGCCCAGTCCAGGCCCGATCTTGGCAAGCAGGCCATTTAGGCTCAGTCCAGTTTTCAGTCCACTGTTGTACTGTAGAATAAGCTATAATGTAGGATCTGTGCGATAATATAGGATCTAGAATAAGTCAAAGGATAATGCTATAATTTAGGATCTGTGCTATAATATAGGATCTAGAATAAGTCAAAGGATAATGCTATAATTTAGGATCTGTGCTATAATATAGGATCTATGGATTGTAATGAGGGAAATCAACCCCTATATATGTAAAACTACAGTCGTCTCTTGGAGGCACTGCATTCTCACAATTTTAATGGAATTCTAAACTCTCTTGCAAATGTTAAAGAGGCCAATCAATAATAGCTTGCACTTTAGAAGGATCTATTGCGATGCCCTTTGAAGAAATAATGAAGCCCAAAAAAATCACAGAGGTGCTCATGAAAGTGCACTTCTTCAAATTGATATAGAAACGTTTTTTGCGAAGAAGTTGAAAATACTCCGTAACTGATCAAAATGCTCCTCACGTGATTTGCTATAAATTAAGCTATCATCAAAGTAGACAACCACAAACTTTCCAATGAAAAGTTTCTGCAATTGGTTCATCATACGAATAAAAGTACTAGGAGCATTAGACAATCCAAAAGGCATAACTTACTATTCATAAAGGCCATCTGTAGTCTTGAAAGCTGTTTTCCACTCATCACCTAATCTAATTTTGATTTGATGGTAGCCACTGCAAAGTTCAATTTTTGAAAAGATAGAAGCACTAGGCATAAAATCAAGCATATATCAAGCTTAGGGATAGGGAAGCAATACTTTATAGTGATTTTGTTGATGGCAGGCTAAGAAGCACGGACACTTCTAAGAAAGTGATGTATCCGTGTCGGACACGTGTCGGACACCGACACTCTTCGGACACTCTCGGACACGTGTCCGATAATATTTAGCCGTGTCCATAATTAAAAACTAAAAATTTTAATTTCGGACACTTGTTCGATACTCTTTTTGCAACGTGTCCCACAATTCCTAACCCGTGTCTATGACTAAAAAATAAATATGTAGTTGATATCTCTTAGACACTTTGTTAACATGTGGTTATTAAAACTTATAAACTTGATAGATGACAGTTTTGTACCATGAAAAAATATATGATTGTAAATATTAATCATATCACAAGCAAAAGATAAATAAATATTTCAGTAAAGAATAGGCCTCAAGATTGGCTTCTTTTTTGCTTTTTGTTTTTTTCTTTTTTTAGGGAGGGGAAAGAGATGATCTGTCCTTTTCTTTATATGGATTTTATGGAACTATGGATATTTCATATTTAATGATTATAAATTATGTTTTAGCGTTGCATTGATATTTGATAATTTGATATGTTTGTTAGTTGGTACTTGAATTTTTATTTTTTGATTGCTAAATTAATTGGGATAAAACTTTTGATGATGATGATAATGATGATTGCTAAATTGATTAAAAAAGTTAAATTGATATTATTTTTTAGTAGATGATTATATATATAAATTAATATATATTATTAACGTGTCCCCCGACGTGTCCGTGTCCTACTTTTTTGAGAAATGCCGTGTCGGCGTGTCCGTGTCGTGTCGTATCTGTGTCCCGTGTCCGTGTCCGTGCTTCTTAGATGGCAGGACTATCTACACACATATGCCAACTCCCATCCGTCTTTGGGGGTAAGGAGAGCAGGTACTGCACATGGACTTAAGCTTTTCCGAATATATCCCTAATTTAACAGATTATCCACTTGCTTTTTGAGTTCAACATGTTTAGATGAGCTTATTCGATAAGCATGCAAATTAGGAAGAGATGCTCCAGGAAGCAAATCAATAGCATGTTGAATATCGTACACTGATGGCAATTCATCTGGAAGCTCATTAGGAATTAAATCAGAAAAATCATGAAGTATTGGAGTTACCTGTTAGGGAATAAATGGCTTTGAATCTTCACTAGAATCTGGCACTTGTTTAGTTACCAAAGCATACATCACACTTTGTTTTTTACTTTCAACTTCAAATTTGCGCATTGTAAGGATATGGGGAGATGCTTGAGGAGTTGCCTTCGGTGATGAAAATGGGATTGTTAGAGGCCGCCATTGCATACGTATGCTATTTCATTTAAAAGAATAAGTATTATTCTCATGATCGGTGATGACCTTAAGACAACGGAGCTAAGGGCGGCCAAGCAAGATGTGGGCAACATTCATAGGGATAACATTACATTTGACATTATCTTCATAAGAACCATGCTTGATTGGAACAATGCATTGTTGTCGGACTGGAAGAGCATAATCATCAACCCATGCGACTCGATAAGGCTTCGGATGCTTTGTAGTCGTCAAGCGCAACTTATCAATTGCTTCTTTGGAGATAACATTTATAGCACTACCACCAGCAATAATGACATTACATTGGCTACCTTTGCAAGTAACTCGAGTTTGAAAAATACGAGCTAGATTCTCATCATCATCATCCTCTGCATTATTTGCAACTAAAAGGCATCAATGGAGAAAGAGTAAGGGACTATATTCAGCAGGGTCTGAAACACCAACTGGTTGTTCAGACTTTGGTTGTGGAATGCAATCAAGTGATTTCATCTCAATGTAATCATCATATTGCTCATCATCATCTGTATCACGTTCACAATGCAAATTCCTGTGTGGACATTCCTTAGAAAAATTTAGCAAAATGTCCGTGTTGCTTCCAAAAATGACATATAATATCCCTCTTATCTATTTGGGTTGGTGTTCTAACATTATTCTGATTTTGGTTGCCATTTTTGAATTTGTTGAGGATTTATTTGTCCTGGGGGAGCTTGTGGCTGTCTTTTAATTTGATTTTGTGGTTGACTGGGGGAGGTTGGAACCCTGGTTGTGTAGTCCGATTGAAATTGGGATCATGTCCCCTTTTTTAGGTGGGCAGAAACTTGAGTTCCAAAGTGTCGTTGATGCAGATCATGTTCAATTCTCCGCATCTTGCGAGAGATATCATTAATACTGGTAAAATCAAAGAATGTTATTGTAATCTTTATGTTTGGGCGCAATCTCTCTTGATAACGGGTGACCATCATGCTATTTGTCTCATTTGCTCTGCAACGGATGCAAAGCTCATGAAATTTGTGAGTATATTCATCAATGGTTATGGAGCCTTGTTGAAGGTGGATGAGCTCTCGTTGAAAGGTATTAATATAATCATATGGCAAAAATTTGTCTTTTAACCTTTCTTTCATAATTTCCCATCGGGTGATAGGAGGGCGCCCCATTTGTACATTATGATCATCAATATTTTTCCACCAAATTCTAGCAGGACCCTTGAGCTTTATCTTAACAAAAGTAACTCGTTGAGGATCGTCGATATGATACCAAGTGAAATAATCTTCAATCGAAGTCAGCCAGTTAAGGAAGCCTCGAGTACTAGATTGCCTGAAAAAGTTAAGAACCTCCAATTTGACCCTTCTTGAGAGGTCATCTTGCCACAAAACTTCATTATCATTCCTTTCATCAAAAAGACATTGGAGAAACTATTGGATTGATTTGCGGGGGCCAACCTCTAATTGAAGTCTTTGATGTTGTGGAACAGTAGTGTTGGAAGATTCACCGGTAGTGTTGGTGGAAGCTTTTATGAGTTCTTTAACTATGTCTTCTAAAGCATCTACACGTGCATATAAATCTTTGATGCAATTGTCTCACTGATTGTCGATGAATTTACCATGAAAAATTTGACCAGTGCGGGTAGCCATGTAGAAAAAGGTTTTTTTTTTCTTTTGCTATGGGTCCGGATGTGGGTTAGGTGAGACTTTAAATTGTAGGTCCAGTTGGACTTGGCTCAGCTGGATATGGGCTTAGATTGAACTCAAGGCTATCTAGGGCCCAACTGTTTATGAAAAAGGGAAAAAGTGGCATGTGGGAAGGGACTGTGCTGTTTCTACAATAACAAATGAAGGAAAGAAAGAAAAAAAAGGGATCTTATCTAGGTTCTTTGTTCAAGTTTGACCAGGGAGAGAGAAAGAAAGTGTTGTGGTGACGAAGTGATGATGGCTGAAGTGCTGTTGCGTTGCGGTTGCTGATGGCGAGGAGGTTCGGTGGTGCTGTTGCAAACTAGGTACTTTGTCCTCAATCTTCTTCCTCTTTGATTTCTTTCTGGTTTATTTTTTATTTTTTTATTTTTGTTGGTAGAGATGGGTGAAGATGATGGACATGGCGACGTGCGGCTGTTGGGTGAGGGTCTTGGGGTGATGATGGTGGTGACGAGATGTCGGGATGGGGTCGGGGTTGTAGTCTAGGAAGGCTGGGTTGGTTTTAGGGATTCAATGGGTAGGGCTGGATCGGGAGACAAGGTTTGGGGATGGGTGGGGATTGGGTTGGAATTGGGTTGCGTTGGGTTTGTGGCTAGAGTTGGGTTCGACTGACGTTTGGGATGGACTAAGGTGAATTCGGGTGGTGGTTGTGGATTAATCGGGGTTCTTGGTAAAGATTTGGGATGGTCTTGGGGCTGTTTACGGTTTGGGAAGAGAGGTATATTGGTATTTGGGGTTGAGAATGGTTTGGTGTGGGTGGTGGGGTCAAAGGTGGTTGCGGTTTGGGTGAAATAAGAGTGTTGGTGTTTCGGTGAACTAGGATGGGTCGATTGGACCGGAAGTGGGTGGTAGTGGATGGAAAGATGATGAAATAGGAATCTAGGAAGGATTGTTGTCTCCTTGTTGATCGCTTTTTATCTCTGATACCAATTTGGCGCAGCCACGATGCACGATCGAGAAGAAGATATCAATTTCCTGAAGGATTGTTCGAATCCAAGATGGATTCTTGCCCTAAGGTACAAACATAACCAATAGACATGCCATAATTGTAGGGAAAACCCAATCTAAATATTATTAATTATCAAAGCATAAATATAATGAAATCTCTTTTATTTATAGAGTAGCAAACCTATTTTTTGGCAAGCAAGACTTGCTAATTAAAACAAAGAACTTCCTAATCCTATTAAGCAAGAAATAACAATAGTAGTAAGATAATTATAGAAGGTGCCATAATAGCTCTCAGTCAATTGGGCTCGTGGCTAAACCTAATGGATCAGGTTGACCCGTGGGTCAATGTTTGGGCCCATTTGCCTTCTTGGGCTGGGTCTGTACTGCATCATCGTGTTATCTCTGAATGCATGCGACAACCTCAAAAGAAACTAGAATAGCTCCCGAAGTGTGGACCCACTGCTCTTCATGCCCAAAATGACATTTAGGCTGCTCCTTAGCCTCTGATAATGATATGATGACCATGACGAATTCACAGATTATGGAACTAATAAATTCTTCAGTTACTTCAGCATTTGCATCCATGGGTATTAATGGTCTATCTTTATCTCCTACTTTATTTGCTTTTAATTCTGCTTTTTCTACACCTATAAACCCATCTATTTGGTTCATAGACACAAGGGCATCCAATCAAATGACATCAGTGGAACAAAATTTGCAAGACAGTCAGACTCATGTTGGAAATGACACCATAACCAGTGCAAATGGTCAACAACTGTCTATTTCCGGAGTTGGTTCACTAGAATTTCCATCTTCAGCTGAGAAGTCCTTTGCCCTTAACAATGTCTATTTTGTTCCACATCTTTCAGTGAATTTAATTTCTATCAGACAACTTGTTAACTGTGGTTATCTTGTTAACTTCTTTCCCATTGGTTGTGTGATTCAGAAATGACAAACTAGGATAGTGATCGGGATGTGGGGTAAGCATGCTAGGCTATTTCTTCTGGACACAGGACATAGATCACTCTTTGCTTCCTTTATCGGTACTTTTAATAATGGGTGGACCACTTGGCACAGACACCTTGGTCATCTTAATAATGGTTGTTTGATTTATTTGTTTAAACTTGGATGCTTGGACAAGACCTTTAATAATAAAAATATCTCCCTTTGCTGATTCTAAATGTGAATCTTGTTGCTTGAGCAAAAGTCATATGTTATCTTTTCCAATTCATTATTCCCGTGCTATTAAACCTTTTGATGTTATTCACTCAGATGCTTGGGAATTGCACCCCAACTCAGTAGGAATGGGTATAAATATTATGTGAGCTTTATAGATGATCATTGCAGATACACATGGATTTAATTTTTAAAATCTAAATCTAATATGATTTCAACTTTTACAAGTTATCATTATGGTGGAATCCTAGTTTCAAACAAAAATCGAAGTTATTCGATCTAACTCTTGTGGTGAATATACATCTTCTGCATTCCCCTCATTTCTAGATGAAAAAGGCTTCATTCACCAAAAATTTTGTCCACACACCATAGCAGAATGGGATTGCTGAAAGGAAAAATTGGCAAATCCTTGAAATAGTTTGTACTTTACTTGTAGAAGCACTAGTGCATCTACAATATTGGTGGGCACATTATTAATCGCTTACCTTCTTCTGTACTGCGCAAGACATCTCCGTATCAGTGTCATCAGTAAGCCTCCATCATATGATCATTTGCGAATCTTTGGTTGTCTTTGCTTTGTCCATCTTCCATCCATTGAAAGAAACAAACTTTCTCTTTAAGCTGCAAAGTGCATGTTTTTAGGATACAGTGATGAACATAAAGGATTCCGATGTTACGATCCTAAATAAAGGAGACTTTGGATTTCATGCAATGTTGTCTTCCTAGAACACATTCCATTTCACTCACTTGCGATTGACAATAATCCAGTACAGGTCTCATATCTCCCTTAGTTCCTAGAATCATCTCCTTTTCCTCCGTTCATTACACAGGTATCTGCTCGTCGCCCAAAAATTATGCCACATGCTACTCCTGCCCCGATCCAAGCTTGTTGTCGGCTCCTACATCCTCATGTATAAATACTCTTGCTCCTCAATTACGACGTTCTAGTCGTCCATCTATCCCTCCTGACAGATCTGATTTTTCTTTGCTTACCTCATTAGATCCTGCTCCAGTTCCCACTTCTTATTCTTGGGCCTCACAAATTCCATGCTGGTGTGATACAATGACCTGCGAACTATTAGCTCTTTAATCTAATTTGACTTGGGATTTGGTTCCAACTCACCGGATGTTTCCATAGTTGGCAGTAAATGGGTCTACTCTATCAAGGTTAGCTCTAATGGCGGTTTGGACAGGTACAAAGCGCAGCTCATTGCCCAGGGCTACAAGCAAGAATATGGAATTGATTATGAGGAGACATTTGCACCAATTGTTAAGATGACCACTATTTGTTGCTTGCTTAGTGTTGCTGCTGTCCATAATTGGCAGCTCTGGCAAATGGATGTCAAGAATGTCTTCTTACATGGGGATCTTTGCGAGATACTTTACGTGAGACCACCGCCAAGCTATGCTTGTACTAAACATGTTTGCAAGTTGAAAAAAATACTATATGGTCTTAAACAAGCCGCTTATGCTTGATTTGAGAAATTCCGTTCCGCCATCCTTTATGCCAAATTTACCAGAGCCCAAATGACAATTCTCTATTTTTTCGACACACCTCTCATGGTTGTACTATTTTGTTATTGTAAGTCGGTGACATGATTATAAGTGGAAATGATGAGATCGGCATCTCTAAACTCAAGACTTCTCTCCAGAAGACCTTCAAAAAGAAGGACCTTGGGTCCCTATTTTACTTTCTTGGCTTAGAAATCTCTTAACGCAAGGAAGGTATTCGTGTGTGTCAAACAAAATATGTTGGGGATCTAATAAAATTAGCTCGTCTTGACAATGCTAAAACATTTGACACACCCCTAGAGCTCAATGTGAAAATTGGCAAAAATGATGGCAGTCCTCTTGAAGATCCAACACTCTTTCGACGCCTAGTGGGTAGTCTTCTTTACTTGACCATGACTTGGCCAGACATCTCTCATGTTGTGCAAACAGTTAGTCTGTTCATTAGTAACCCCCGTAAACCGCCTCTTCATGTGGTCATTACATATAGTACATTAAAGGCACTCTCCATCGTGGTCTCTTTTATCCCTCCTACAATTCATTACAATTGTGGGTTTATGTTGATGCTAACTGGGCTGGTTGTCCAGATACCCACCATTGTACTACTGGATAGTATATGTTTCTTGGACAATCTCTCATCTCATGGAAATGCAAGAAACAGCCCACTATCTCCAAGTCATTAGCTGAAGCCGAATATAGTTCTATGTCATTTGCAAGCAGTGAGATTGTATGGCTTTGACTATTGCTTCGGGAATTTGTCGTGTTCCCTTTGCCTTCAACTCCACTTTATGCTGACAACACTAGTGTCATTCGTATTGCAAAGAATATTGTGTTTCATGAAAGGGCTAAGCGCATTGAAATTGACTGTCATTTTATTCAGCAACAGTTTGTCACTGATGTCTTATCTTTGCCTTATGTCTCCTCTTATGATCAATTGGCAGATGTCTTCACTAAAGCACTCCCTCGTGATCGTCATGAATATCTCAGTTCCAAATTGCTGCTCTCTTCTACCTGCATCAATTTGAGGGGGAGTGTAGAACTCAAGCCCATCAAGATAGGGCCCAAATAAAATAATGTTCATGTTAGAATCATGTACAGATTCAGTCAAATCATTGTATATAATTTATCCTTATGTACATGCCAATTTTGTAGATGCTAGGATGTAAGTAGATTATGACAGTGTAAGATAGAATGTAATTCAGCCGTGATTGGCTTATCACTAGATTATAAACTGGGAGTCAAGTCCCTCTTTGGAATGCAACCTTCCTTCCACTATCTCTTCTCCCTTGTGTTATTTACAAATCAATCTTTTATTACTTAAATTACATGATGTGCAATTTTTATTAACTTTATGCCAGTGAGTCTAAAGTGATGTCTAAGAAACAGCAAACCAGTTATTTGCCCAAAATAAGAAAAAAATTTATCATTGACTTATGCTGATTTCTTTCACTTACATTTAAGTAGTATTGTTATTACTGATTAAAAAGTATTATTATAACCGTTTTAATCATATTTGGATAAAAAAATCTTTCTGATCATAGTATGATTTGTACTGCATGCTTGAAGTAATTGTGACATCAATTAATCACTCAATCTAGTGCCATGCTCTTTGACCTTTAGTTTTTGTTATCTTTTAAAATTAATCTATGAAATGCATTCTGTTTTTGTTTTGGTGTTTGCATCCTTGACTCCAAGATCTGATTATCTAACCATGGTCATTGGGAAACTTGTTTCTCCTTTCAAATATATCTATGTTTCTCTTACCTTTTCCTGCATTCATTTCTACATAATTCTATAGCAAATTATTGTGAATCCCCTTTTTGTTGCATCTTTTCTCTCACTATTTCCCACATCTATTTCGGGGGTCAAGCAACTATGTTTCTTATTATTTTATTTTTACATTTGGTGATCAGGGATCTTCCTACGGCATCACTATTTCAACTGCTTAAGATTTGGGAAAAACACACTGAGAAAATGGCTGAGGTATAAATAAAAAAATATTGGCTGAGGCAAAATTTGTTCATAGATAGAAATATCTCATTAAAGGATATAGGGATTATGTTTTGATTCTTAAATCGATGAGAACTATTTTTTTCATGTCTTAGTTTACCCATCTATAAGTTTTCACAGTGTCCCTCGTCATTGTTTCTATTGTTTATTGTGGTGCATGTTGAAAGTTGAAACAGATAAAACATTGTGAATTTTGGTTGAATTTGCTTGTTGTTTAGGGTGTTTCTTATGTTGTTTTCTTAAGATTGAGTACAACTTTCCATGCATTCGTATTTGAAAATTTTCCAATATCTCTATACATACACGCACGCACACATGAGCTCTATGAGCACCTTGCTGTGGGGCCTATATGGGGATGGGGCTGGGGGATTGAAAGATCTAATTGGGGCCTACCAATGGTGTGGAGTTGTTCTGTGTGTGGCCCATTCAGATGGACCATATGGTGGGCCCCATAATGAGGTGCCCATAAAACAAAAGAAAAGTGTGTGCGTATGAATATATGATAATTTCTATACAGATACCTCTCTATGCATTACTTGCTTAGCATGTGCAGAAGCATCTACCAAAGATCTGTTAGTACCCAAGTGTTGGTTTATGAAAGCTCCACACGAGAAAATTATCATGAGGGCCTTATCCTATCAATTTTTTTTGATGAAATTATCCTATCAATTTTGGGTTCACTTAAAGTTTCTACTAATAATGCACTGGAAAAAATTTCTACTATTTTAGGTATCCTTTGCGAGTTCTTGACGGTAGTCATGGGTATCAACCAAACCCATAGATGGTATACTACTACACAGCAGTATACTGTGGCAGCCTTTTCCTTGAACTTCGTTCAACATGGAATGGAGCCACATTGAAGGCCAGATCTCATGTACAAACACCATGAACAATAGGGACTTGATAAAAGGGAAGCATCAAGGAGACATCAAAAGAGAAAAAATCTCATTATATGTCAAATATGAACTTTCAAATATGTCCTTTCCAGACAGTTGACTGATACATTGTATATAGAAACTCCAAAAAAAAAAAAAAAAAGCCTCAACAAAATCATTGGAAATCAATCGATCATAACACATAATGATTAACAGCTAGAGTGGGGATGAAAAAAGGCAAAATCCGGTGGATTCTGCTGGCTGGAACATTCTTGCACTTGTTTTCAAATCAGACTGCGGGCTCCACATGTCTGATTAATAGGATCATATGAACTGGCTGTATACTCTTGGGTGACTGTGTTGCTGTGGCTACTTGATGGGTTGAGTTCATTTTGACCCACAACCAAATGCCCCAGATCTTGCATGTTCTGCCTTTTCTCTGTACTCAAAACTTTCACAAATTGAAATTTTAGTCCCTGCCATTTTTTATTTCTAAAAACAGCCCCTGTTATTCAATTTTTTAGCAAAATTCCTGACTGCTTGGATCCTGTTTTGTCGATTCTTGATTCAACCCTTGCAGGCCTTCTTAGGATGCTCAGTTTGCACCATGTAGGCTCCATCTTGAAAAGAATTCGGCCATGAATTAGAGTGCCATGTAGATCCTGGAGAGGAACTATTTGTAATTCCACAAATCATGTGAAAGATCCCTGCCGTGGTGGTTGTTGTGTCTGGTGCACTTGCACAATCCATGCATCAAGCCCATCCAATCAGCCAATATTTCTTGATCGAAAGATGCAGGATCAAATCATGGATGAATGCATTTTAACATTGGTATGCATGGGCTTTATCAAATGGATCTTCAAATTGGTGCAACTCAATGTATCCATCTATATATAATAAAAGATCAAAATGCTCTATGATACCTTGACTGGTTGTTGTCAGGACCCTTTGATATACATGTGTTCACTAATACCTTGAGCTTTTGGTGTTTCTGGTTGCTCACATGGTATCCAAGCTGGGGGTCGTGTGGTCGAATCGCTTCCCTTGGTACATTTGTACACGTGTAGTCGTTTGGCATGTTTCTGTCCATGTGTAGAGGTCTACACATGAAGAATGTCAGGACCCTTTAATATACATTGTTCTGTCATTCAATAACAGCTTGAGCTTTTTGGATTTATAGTTTCTAATATTCACTTCAAGAACATGGTAATAGGGGATCAAATTGAAGTGCACATTGAAGCTTTCATCATTGCGGTACACATCAAAGGTTGGCATCTTCTCAATATCAGCATCTTCGCATTCGTAAGAGATTGAGTGATTAATGACATCGCTGTCTTGATATACATCAAAGATTGGGCTGTCAAGAATACTAACGGATCCAAAGCAAGTGTTTCTTTGTGACCGTCACATTTTTGTTGTATGCGGGTGGATCACATTCATCAAATGAGTACTTTCCAAATATTAGGGAGTTAGAACCATCGTCTTCCTTTGTTGTTATTAGGCTCTTTTAGATCATCAAAGTCTTTGCCAAGTCTCTTGCGATCCCTTTGGTGATGTTGCTTTTGACATACTCGACATCTCCAGCTTCTTCAGGATTCACCTCACTCTTGGATTCAGTCATAATGTTCTTTCCATCTGAAGTGCCTGTTGAGGCATTTTTTCCATTTGTGACACTTGAGGAGATATGACCAATTCGTTGCATTTATAAAAATACATGTTCCTTTGGCCAATTCATACTGCTGCCTTGCTGTTGTGTGCTTTTAATCTACTTTCCAGACATAATTTCTCTTTTTAGTTTTTCTCCCTTTTTCCTTATTTCTCCATCGTTCCTCTTCCTTCTTTATTTCCCCTTCTTTTTCTCAATTTCCTTGTATTAAAACTTAGAACTATTTTCATATTACTGAGTTATATCATTCTCATAGATCAATCATAAAGTGAAGGAGCTACAATTAGCACTTAAAGTTGAGGATGATGACAAGAGTTTGAAAGAAAAGGATCCCAATTTTCAAGGGTAACTTTCTTCCACTAATATCCTACACATTTATACTGAGTTCTTTTTTTTTTTTTTAATTTTCGAAGAAATTTAAAGTAGCATGTAGCTCTCTCTCTATCTATCTCTCATCAATGCCACTCCCATTAAATGGCCTTTGGGCCAAACAATGCTCAATTAGAGTGATATTCACAACTGAATTAAATGTCATTTTTTTTGTCTCTCCTGATATGATTTTACAATTTATTTTGGTTGACAGGCCATTTTAATTCAATGGTGCATTCTACTTTGATCTAATTTCTTTTTGGATTTGTCACAAATCATGGTGGATGATCATTACTCAATGTTCTACATCGACAAGATGTGGGCCCTACCATGATGTTTTCTGTGCATATTGACTATGGTGTATTAGTGCAAATGGGATTTCTCACACTGCCTCTCTTTGTAAAGTTAACTGGGTGTTAGTAGCCATTTAAAACAATAGAAAGTTGACAGGAAGTAGAGAAAAATTTAAAGAGTTATGAGCTTGTTAGAGTGATCATAAGTGTATTCAGTCTTTGTTAATTTTTATCGTAGAAGCTTCTTTCTTATACATCTCCAATTTGCTCAAAGCAAAAGGATTAAAATAATGAGTTCATTTACATAGTGAACACCTGTGCTGCATGCGGGGTTTTGAAATTGATATCGCAGTCTATGCTGCAAGGCCAGCTACATATTTCATATCACAGTTACTCCTTATTCTCATTTTTTCTATGGTGATTACATTTTCTGTGTTGCTGATGTGGTAGGAGGTCTATATCTCAACGCCGTTTAAATGTGGTAAAATGTTCAACAGCAAATGAGGAAGCTGCATTGCTGGCCCAGTATATGGTCAGGTTGGTACAACAATAAATGAGAAAGCTGCCATAAAGCATGGAATTAGATGACATCTTTGACTAATGAGTGTATACAATTTTAATGTTATTGGTTTGTTATTTCATTTTGCATCTATTTCATTCTGTTAAAGGAAACCCCTTTTATTTGCAACTGGTACATCTTTGAAATAGTTCACTTTTGAGATAGAATTCTGCTCTTGATGTTGTGTCTTTATACTCAGTTCTATTTAGATGAAGTTGTAACTATCACTCAAATTACACTATTCTTAATTGCAAACTCAAAAGAGTGGTACTTGCATTTTAATGTGTTTTTGGCAGAAACAAGAATAAAAAATGAAAAAAAAAGAGAGTTTGTTGTTCGTGTGCTAAATTGTGAAATGACATATTTCCACAAAATGCAGGAGATTTATAATGATTTATGGAATCATTAGCACTACTTAACTAATTTTATCATCCGGTTTCAAGGACATTCAATTCAGCCCTTCCAATGGAATAATCAATTCTGGTCACTGATCTTCTATTTTTTGGATGATTAGGAATTAGGACATTCAATCTAAGTGACTGCAAAGTAATACTGGCAGTATGAGGTGGGGCTAATTATTTAACGGAAACATGAATAATTGTGTGCTTTTCACACACAGTATGTCTCTAGATAACACATGATGTCAAACAGTATAGTGCTCTATTTGAGGAAATCTTGTTGACATAATTATTATCAATATATGGCGCCAGGGTACAATTCCTCTCTAATGGCCCATGAACTCTTCCAACATCAACTTATATTTTTGATCTGTATCTGCCAACACCAACTTTGGAAATGTTGAAGGCACATTTCAGGAGAAATTTATCAAATTGCTCATTCACAGAACTTGAAGATGAGAATCTATGGACTACTGAACTCAATTGCTCATTCCATCTTAAATTAGTGTATAATGTTATTTCTGCTTGATGGGATGTAGCTGCATGGCATTAACATCCGGTAGTGCTCTCGTTTTGCTTGCTTGGTCGTCTTGGATCGTCACAAGACAATAGGTTTTTCTTCTTCACAGCAGCGTTTGATGTGATTCTAGTTGTGGCTTCTGCAGTAGTTCCTTGATGACAGATTTTCATCTTTTTGTTTAATTTAATCTTCATAAGCTATATTCATTTGAGATTCAGGTTTATTTATTTATTTATTTTGTTTATTTTTTAATTTCACCATTAATCCCACACTTTGTGTATCTATAGAGAAGTATTTGATCTCTTAGAATAAGAAAGATCAATTCCTTTTTGAAAATGGTAAGCATTTACCTATCAAAGAAAAAAAGAAAATGTGGTATGCCTTCCTTTCTCCCTCACAGAGCTAATGCGAACCCTGATTTACTTATGCATTTGGCTGCATTTGCTCCATTTCTATCTTCTTACTATGAGTGAAATAAATACTGATGCTCAAACACAGATCATGCTTTTCTTGGTTCTGCTACCTCAAAAAATGCCCTTTTTCCATCATTCTCTCTTGTGCTAATCCTTTCCATTCCTTCAGCATCCTTTACTAACTGTGTTTTTAAGGGGATCTTTTTTTTTTCCTAAATGGTGTTTTGAAGGGGATCTTGTATCCAATAAAAGACAAAAACTGCTAAAAACTTTTGCTAAATTATGCTCCCACAGAACAAGTTCCACATCAGCTTCCTTTTCTAATTCATCTCTCCACGCACTCTTCTTGACCTCCAGGTCATCAGTTTTTCCTTTTCCGCTGCCTGCTTGCCTCTTTCAAAACAATCTCTGTAACTCCCTTGTTTAAGTGGGTTGTAGGATCTGACTGTTGAAACTGGGTCCTAGGGTATGACTGTTGCTGACATCCATTAATAAGAATCTTCACAGATTGATATCATTCCAAGTAGTTCCTTTCCATCAAACTTGAGGGTTCTCAGTGAACCTGAATTAGCTTTCAGAAAGCTGTAGCTCCTACCCAGGCCTAGAATTGTCTAAATCACATAACTTTCTGATCCCATGGTAGTGAATAAAAAGGGAACGATATCCCTTGAGAAATACTCACTTAGTATCACCCATCACTGGGAATGAGCCACACAACCTCACAGGAGACAAACTATAGACAACAAAGAAGAACTGTGCAACTTGACCCCTAACAATGGAACTGCAGTTCCTTAACTGCTCCACATGCAATAATGTACAAGGAGAGGGAGATGGGGGAAGGGAGAGAAGGAAATTCTAAGCACCGTAAGTTCACACCATGATGCAGCTTCTTTACAAGAGTCCAGGCTTCACGATGGAAGGGGATAAATTATGAAAACTCATCATTTAGGGCTCTGTTTATTGATATACATTGTTCTGTTGTTCACTATCAGCTCCAGCTTTTAGTGATTCTGGTTATTAACAAGGTATTAGAGCTGTGGGTCATTTGTTCAAATCCCTCGGGACATGTTTTTGTTCACGTTAGTGGGGCTATCAAGACCCTTTGATATACATTGTTCTGTCATTCACTATCAGCTCGAGCTTTTAGTGTTACTGGTTATTAACATGTTAACACTGGATTTGGTCCAAATGACACAGATATGAGTAGCTTCTTCCATTGTCCAACCTCCTCCAGGACTAGAGAACCCAGAACTAATTTTCCATGAATATTCAAGAAAAAACTGTTAACAGGCTCCATAAAATAGCTTTAAGGAATAAAACAAAATATTCACAAAACTTAATTGAGGGTTTGAGTCCTCCAAAGTCCCAGCAAGGGAGGTGAGGGATTTATATTGTATGTCTGATTCTGAACCATTTAATTTTGCAATTGGTATAAATATCTGTTCCTGTTTTGAATTTCTGTTCATTGTGGAAAGCATGCCTATCTTTTTATTTCAGTCTTAGCTGTGAACTTTTCCCAATTTATCAAAAAATCATATTTGTTTCTGTCGCCTAGAGTTAGAAATTAAAGGAAAGTCTTCAACTATAAATGAAATCATTGGCTATTTTTTTAATTATTTAAACCTGAATGCTTCCAACTTGGGCTTTATTTTTTTAAAACAGGGAGTATTTGACGCCTGTGGAGTGTACAGCTTTTCACGAAGTTTTCTGCTTTACGGATGCTGACATACTGCAGTCAGTAAGTATATGGAATTTTCATATCCATTTAAAATAGACTTTCATCTTGGTGATTATTTGAGAATTTCAATATAACTTTGATTTTGTTCATCTATCGCACTTTGTTCATCTTCAATTGTGAAAGCATTGATGCACCATGTGCCCCATGGCCAATCAAGGAGCTCACCACAATCAAGCCCGTGGTGGCCACCTTATGCATAGGTTATTCCAGTCATGATAATATCATAATTAGTGCAAAGGGATAACAGGCTTAAAACTCAACCGTGGTGCTTACCTATGGTCACTGAAAACTCCCGTTTCTCTCCAAAAGTAGTTTGCACAAATTACTGCTTCTTTACATTTCTTTAATGATGTCAATATAAACTTTTAGGGCCCTACTTTTAACTGGGAACCACCAAATGAAATCTCTAGGTACCTTGTCATAGGGTTTCTATTTCTCTAGATCGATGAAGACTGTATGAAGATTTTTTCTCATTTTTTTTATTAATTGCCTAGCCTATCTAAATAATAGATTTGGAAAGCATCTGATTTATATTGGGACTAGCCATTTGAACTCACAATCCATCTCAGTTCACTCACCCTATTTTCAAAAAAGAAAAAAAGGTGAAATGACTCAAATGCCCCCCCAAGCAACGATCGCCGGCTCTTGCGAAGGGAGCCAGCTAGTCTCCATCCCCTCCCTCTTTCTCTTCCTCTTGCTCCTCTCCCTCTCCTTCTACCTTCCTCTTCCTCCCCTCCCTCTCCCTCAACTAGGATGCCAGGCAGCAGTAGGCCACTCGATTGGGTAGAGGGCGAGGGGGAGGGGAGGGAGAGAAAGAAAGAGGGAGAGGGACACTCACCCCATTTTTAAAAAAAAGGGCAAAATGACCTAACTACTTTACCCTTCTCTCCCCACTCACCTTCTACTCCTCTCTCCCCCCTTTCCCCACCTCCCTCTCCCAGTGACAATCGCTGGCTCCGGTGAAGGGAATTGGCTAGTCTCCCTCCCCTTCCTCTCCCCCTACCTTTCTCTTCCTCTCTCTCCCTCCCCTCCCCCTCCTCTCCTCCTCCTCCATTGCCCGATTGGGATGGGGGGAGGGGAGGGAGAGAAAGAAAGAGGGAGATGGAGGAGAAGGAGAGGGAGAGGAAGAGAAAGGAAGAGGGAGAGGGAGGGGAGGAAGAGGGAGAATGACTGGTTGCCTGATTGGGCAGAGAGGGATGAGGAGGGGAGGGAGAGAAAGAAGAGGGAGAGGGAGAGGGAGAGAAAAAGAAAGGAAGAGGGAGAGGGAGGGGAGGGAGACTGCGATTGACACAGGGCATTTGGGTCATTTCACCCTTTTTTTTTTTTTTTTGAAAATGAGTTGAGTGAAGTGAGATACATTGTGAGTTCAAATAGCCAGTCCCTTTATATTTCTAAGATGTCTATCATATCTTTGAATATCTATGATATCCTAAAAAAAGTTACCTGTTCCCCGTACAATATTTTTCATGATATGAAAGTCATATGGAAGTTCTTTTGCAATATAAACAAATATCTTTTTATTTTTATTCTTCTTAGATCTACAACTAAATGTAGACTTGAATGCATAACCTAATATGTTTCCAGAATTTTCTTGAACAATCCTTCTAATAATACCTGCTTTTTTTCAGTGAAAGAGAACTATTATGTTATCAGAAAAAAATATAGTTATTACTTATTACTATGACTAGTTTATGGATTGTAGAAGCTTCTTTAATGATGCATTCGTTATCCATATAAAAAAAATCATGCCTAATCTTTGCTAGGCTCTTATTGGAGATCCAAGGAGGACAATCCAAGTTGATCTTCTGCAGTCCCACACATATCTCCACTGTAGTTGCTGTTGCAAAGCTGGAAATGGCTTGCTGCCATCCATGCATGATACCTCAATAATGTAAGAATCACTGCCTGAGCTAGACACATTTACATTTCTGATAAAGACATTTCTTAACAATAGTCATGTGAATGAAGTTAGCTATACTCTTGAGGATTACCTTAGGGTCCTAGGTCTCCAAAGTAGTGATTATTGTTAAAAAAAATGCTTGTTGGCATTTGAACTTCATATTGAAAGCCTTCTGATGATGCCCGCTGCTTTCACCTGTCTGCCTTGTTTGGAACTAGAATGCCCAGATACACCAGGGACACGCCATGGATATGGCAAGAGCACAGATTTTACAAATAAATAAAACGAATTATTGGATTGATATGGCTTGATACATTGCCTATTTTGACCTGTCTGGATAAAATAGGTTGGGAATGAGAAATATGAATTCAAGAATGCTTGTTCATTGCTTACGCAAACCAGTAATATTCTGAAGGGAACATATATTTTTCAAAATTGTCAAGAGAAGGATGAATACCTAACTCTTTGTTGGTTGGCTCCTAAGAGTTTTATTTATACTTCTATTTGAAGCACAAACTTATGGTCTCAGGTATAATTTGGCCCAAGAACATGGTGATCTTATCAATCTTCATGATTGGTACCAATCTTTCAAAGAAATGCTCAGCTCAAATACCAAAAGCAAGCACAATAAGCAGCAGTCCCCTGTGCCTAAAAAGAAAAAAGCTACACATGTGCCTGCAGGCATTGATGAAGCTTCTATTCAGTATCCTCCTACTTCTGATTCTGAGCTCTAACTAGGTCTTACCTGTTGTTGTTATTGTAATATGATAAATCTAATGCATTGGAGTTGTTGTTTGCCCATGCTCTTCTATGTTTAACACATGCATACATGTTTGGACTGATGTGAACTTCTTATCCCAATGTGTTATGGTCCTACATAGTTATAAGGATTTGACATGTTCCATTAGTCCTGGGGCTTTTGGCATATTTGGGTCCATAACATTTGGTAATCCAAGCCAACCTCCACTCTCGGGTTTGAGTCACGGAAAAGGGCTCCCTAAGTAAAGGTTTAAAAAATTAGATTTGAGACCTGACTCAGTCATGACCGAGTCCAAGACGACTCGGCCGAGTCCCAAGTCCTATGGGCGAGTCCCATTATTTGACTCCAAGTCTCATGTGACCTAACTTGGTACAAGCCAAGTCGACTTGGACGATTATTTAAACCCTGCTTGGAGTGGAGTGAGAGCCGTCTAAGAAAAATAGAAAAGGGCCACCTATCGCCAGAGTGAGAGCGGCCGTGGAGAGGGCTACCTGGAGCGGAGTATGAGATGTCCTAAGAGGAAAAAAAAAGGCTACCTGCTGCCTGAGTGAGAGCTGCAGAAGATGTCAGCAGAGGAAGCATAGTGGTCTATTATGGTCTTAAATAGTTATAAGGTTTAATTTGACGCATTCCATCAGTCTTAGGGCTTTTGGCGTATTGGTTTGGTACATAATACAATGTTTTCAAGTGCTCTTGATGCTTATGACGAACAACGTGCAAAAACTGGAATTATTGAAATAAATAAGAAGGCTTATAATTTGAGGCCGTGACTAGAATGTGTGACCCCACATCACACTATAAACAGTTTCGAAACCTTAAAAGTATATTTTTATTTGTAACCGAAGGCTCCAGATTTTTCTTAAATGAGACAAAGATCTATCTGGTTGAGAAGACTATAGATGCAAGTTAAAATGTTAGCTTGTCAGTTTGGTTGAGAGCTACAATCATATTCCCTGAACAATCAATTGAATTATGCTTTACTGATTTCTTGATTCAATGATGCTAATAGGGTACCTTCCATTGATAGTCTCCAATTAGATTAAACTGTGACTTGATCATATCTTGACCTTGTTCCTTTGTTTCCAACTCAACAGTTCTTGGAAGAAAACAATAGAGATTCTTATGATTATTTGTTAGCTAAGAAGCATTGTTTGTATGCAATTCAAGTGAAAGAAGTATTTCTCTCTTAATATTTAGGCTTTACTTGTTTATGTTATGGGAAGTACAATAGGTCATAACTACAGTATCTTTCCATATGAAAGCATCTTTTGAAAAAAGTGAAACAAAACTTAAAGGTACATGAAAACTTATTTTGTGTTAAATTTGACATAAATCTGAATGAAAGAGCCAAATTACTTCATTCTCATAATTTTAAATGGAATTTTGACTTGCTGAGATCGGAATGGATTCAGTATTGGTACCTTGCTACATTAGAAGTTTGTTCAACATGTACTATTGCTCAGTTGTATACTCCATTGAAACCTCAGCATCACTCAGTTCAGTTTTGCAAATTGCTGCATTTAGAGTTTTCATGTCTATCTTCTTACAATGACAAGCTGCCTTTGTAACAAAGTACTGTTTTTGGTTATAACATCATTGTTCTTTAGATTGGTTCTTAGCAGAGATCATTCTTGTCTATTCCTGAGCCTTGTCTTCTTACACTAACAAGCTGCCTCTGTAAAAAAGTATTGTTTTTGGTTATGAGATCATTGTTCTTTAGATTGGGTCTTAGCAGAGATCATTCTGGTTTATTCCTTAGCTTTGTCTTCAAGGTGGACTACGAATTCTAGGATAAGTCCTGTGGCAAGGAATATCACTGGGCTTAAGTGTTCTGCTAAACTCCCTAGCGAAGGTGTGTAGCTGTCAAGTTATGATTACATAGGATTTAGTAAGAAGCAAGCTCAGTTCTCTAAAAAAATATTAAAATGAAAATCTTAGACCAAAAAAAAAAAAACCCCTCATTTCTCATGATTGCAGCAAAGAGCGTTCTATTGAACTTCATTTAAAGGACTCAGCTTGCTATGGTTTTGCTAATATCAATGTTCCATCATGCACCTTGCAACAGATTATTCCCCCTTTGTCTTTGTGATTCCGATCATTGTTAGATCTGTCATGAATATGATTCTCGATGCTGTTTTTTCTAGAACATGAGGCAGTGTACCAATGTGTTGTGCTCGTTAGTTCTGTACTACTTTTAAGGACTTACAATCCAGATCACTGGATTTGGTTTTCCATCTGCTCGCTCTCCAAAGCTATATGCTCTATGCAATTCAGAGAAGATTTTCCTTACTAATGCTTTTGCAGCTCATATAAATTTACTCTGAATTTTTAAATATCATTGATCTTGAATTTTATCTGTAGTCTTTCTACCCTTTAGACTGTATCGATAGTTGATACCCTAAAATCAATTACACATGCATATGTTTCCTTGTTCATTTTAAATCCTACAACATCCTGTGACAATCCTTGACATGAAGTTTCAGAGCACGGTTTTGCAGAGCTATTACAGAACTCCAAATTACTGGTCTTCTTCGTATGCCAAGCAAGAGACGCCCAGATTACATCCAGAGGATTGCTTTTGGATTATAACAGCTGATCAGTGTGAAAAGGGGTCTTTCAGTTTAACTTAAAAGAACTGCGGTGCTAATCAATATCCATCTTACAGAATCAGCTTCTTGTAATAATCTCACCATTTTATTTTTCATGCAAATATAGTTTTGTTGTATTTATTCCGATCACACTTTTACAATGCATATAGGGAGAATGTCATTTTGGCCCTTCTACTAGTCTTTCTAAGGAATACATGGAGCTTTGATAAAGTTATTTAACATATAATTAAGAGGGACTGTATGATTCTTAAACTCAAGTTTTGCACAGTAAATTCAAGTTTTTTGTTTGTGAATATAGAGCCTTTGGTTTGATAATTGAGATTTGACACCATCATAGTTACCGGCCTATGATTCGGTGAGACATGTTGTGGGGATCATGCCTAAGCAATCTCACCTTTTTCTTTAATCCTTGCCCTTAGGTCAACAGCGGCAATTATCAGTCAGGTTGCTATATTGTTCACCTTCCCTTGAAAGTCATTTCTCATTATTATCTCACATTTTATATTGGAGTGATCCTTTCGAGTTAGTGATGAATGTCAGCTAATTATGATTTGCAGGGAGGAGTTTTGCTCCAGGGATCTACCTTGCTATTAAGTGGGCCACAGATTATTATTATTATTATTATTACTATTTTCTTTTGGTGCAATGTTTGGGTATTGGTTCAGGTGTGATACTTTAATTAAAGCATCAAAGATTGATTGCTGGCATGTATTGTGATACTATGGTGCCAACACCACATAACTATGAGAATTTTTTTGGGGCTGTTTTCCTAGTAAATTTGTTACTTTGGAAAATTTTTGCACATGGACGTCCCGACCATCCAAGAGGTGGGAGGGGCCATCTAAAAGAATGGGAGCCTCCGAAGTAAGGACCCTACATTTCATGTTGGCATGTGATCTGTATTTAACCATGTACTCAGCTCACCAATCACCTAATGGAGTCCACTATAAGATCTGAGTGACCATAAAATAGTGACTGTTGATAGTCACCCATCTTGGTGTTTGGCACCCATCTAAATAGATTTGACCATTGTATTGATTGTGCACTCATTTTAAATGTTTAGAATTTGTGGGTTGTCGTAAGGATTGTCATTTGAGCTTTTTTGTTATGTTTTGGTGGTTTTTTTTCCTCTTTTTTCTTGTTTAGGGGGCGGTGGGGCGATGGGCCCTTTTGTTTTGTTTTGGATCTTTTGTTTTCTTTTTTTGTTTTGGTGTTTGTTTGGGGGGGGGGGGGGGGGGGGGGGGGGGGTGTTTATTAGAATTTTCTTTTTGATATTATTGAAAAAATTTGCAAGATTTAACTTAGTTTTTAAATTATAAGTTTATTAGGGCTTAGGGGGATATCAGAATTTTCTTTTGATATCATTGAAAACATTTGCAAAATTTAACTTAATTTTAAAATGATAAGTTTATTAGGGCTTAGTTTTTCTTTTACTCCATCTAAGAAATTCTTGGCTTCACCACCGCTTGCTACCGTGCTTGCCAAAAGAGGCCACAGACTTGATCTACCTGATGATTAGAATGCCTGAAAGACTACACCAAATTCACATTTTTACTCACATGCCGTTAGATCAATGCTCTTAATACTGAGCTAGCGAGAGATATCTTCGGTCATAAAAAAATGATGTTTTATTGATCGTATTTCTCCCAATATGCGGTTGATATTCACATAAAGATAAGCTACAGTATAATGATTCAATTCAATGTGCATCTTATACAATGGCAGAACTCCTATAAATTTAAGTAGGAGACATTTATGGCATGTTTGTGTAACATTTGTCTGCTGGAAAAATAGGACACTTTTTCTTTAGAGATTATTTTAATGTGTTTGGTGCAGTATAATATCTCGGAACCACTTTTTTGCCACGTCACTGCCACATCAAATTTTTTTAAAGAATGTTGGAAGGAGTTCTTAGGAGGGGCCATTGGACTTCTGTTTTCGTAGAATTGTTCACCCTATTCCCATTTCACTGTGTGTTGCAACTCCATATCCAAACTACTCCCTCTATATCTACTATGATGCTCCTCCCATTTCTTCCTATTTGTATACTCCTTATTCCTCTTTGTACCCTCCACTCACCTTCCACCTCCTCTTTGTATGGTTTTTACCAAATATTTCGCAACTACACCAAACAACATTATCTCAAATTTACCAAGGAAAAATATTTTGCACCAAACACCAACTTTTATACTTCCGCGGAACTCTTTTCCCATTGAATTCATTTCCATGGACTTTGCTGATGTGGCAATTTTTTCTTTTTATGGAAAGGGTGTTTGTACAAACGTGCCCTTAGAATTTTCATAAGTTTCTAGGCAAATTAAACCTCAGTGAATTGAGCACTAGTTGACTTAAAAGAACCCAAAACTTTGTAACGCTACCCATCACAGCAAAATCGTCAGTTGGTCACATAGCCTCGTTGGAGCTATTACCGAAAAGAAAGAGATATGGAAAAAAGGGTAGGCAGAGAAAGCTAGAAGAGTTCCAATGGGAATAAGAGGGAAATGTCTCTCTTTTTATTTTTATTTTTATTTATTGTTAACCTTATAGCCAAGGGGCCTATGACCTAAGCAGAGAGCCCATGCACATGGAAAGAAAGCCCACTCAATTTAGAAAGGAAGCCCGCACATGTAGAAAGAAAGCACACAAAAGTAGAAAGAAAACCTACACATGTGGGAAGAGATGACATACCCAAGATTGGAACCTTGGGGAGCTAGGTAAGAACACACACCTCTTACCCCTAAAGTAAGAGAGTAGTTCTTAAAAAAATGTCTCTTGATCTGTTGCAAACCAATCCGCTAATTTTATATAAGTAATACAAGACAAACAATAGAAGTAATGAAGGAAAACAGTATCAATACCTCATTTAGAGTTCTCCCCTTACAATGTGAGAATTTTAGGGCACGTTTGGCAACTAGATTATCGAGGAAATGAAACGTGATTTCTACGATATCTATCAATATCTATATTTGATCATGGCAAATCTCTGATAAGTTTTGCATAATCAAATACCTACTTCTTGTGATTCCCAGATTCTACCTCCCCTAATTGGATTTTCAAATTATCTCATCTAAAAGAAGGGATATAAGGGGCAAAATCCTCACCTGAAATATATGGGTGCTTATGGGTTGGGACTGCCCGCCTTGGGTCGGGCTTGGATTAAGTGATAGAAAGCCCAAAGCCTGACCTGGCTTGTATAAGGAATGCATGTAATTTAATTTAATTTTTACAAGCAATAACTAAAATGGTTGCAAAATGAATAAAAAGTCTCATTCAGCCTGGCTCGATTGATCAAATGGGCAGGCTTGGGCCTAACTTTTATGGACAATGTCGGGCTTGGGCTGGGCCTACACGAGTGTTTTTAAAGTCAGGCGGGGCCTAAATATGCCTTAGCCCAGCTTACAGCCCATGAACACGTCTGCCGAAAGAGCACACATGGCTTGTGAAAATCCTTGGTCATTTCATAGTTTTAACTAAACGTAGAACATGAGAAATCTTCAACTATAAAATTCTTAGTGAGGGTTTTGTAGGGTCAAATTTGGTTGAAGAAGCTTCGGTTTGTCTAAGCTGTGATCCATAAGCACGTCAATCTCGAATGTCCGAGTTGAATGAGAGAATCTTCTTGGGCCCTAGACAGGATCAACAATAGTGAATGGCTCGGGCCAGAGGTCCTCCGATGCTTAAATCAAAATGATGTAGAAAAGATGTTTCTCAAAACAAGATTATGGGTTACGATATGTACCTCTCTCTGCTTCTATTGCTTAGATTTTATGGGCTTGGAGGTCTCCTTTTAAGAGAAATTGTAGTCATTATGCCCCATTTGTGCCTTGCTTTAATCCACCAATCTCTCCCCTTGTCCTTGAATGATATAATAACTGCCATTTTTTCCAAATCAACTCCTTTACCTCAAAGCTTATGGAACATTTGTTTGGTCAATGCGCAGTTTATGGGGATGACTAGACCCTCACAATCTTTCTCTTCCCACGTAATTCTCTCTTTGTCCCCATGATCTTCTCTTTCTTAGGTGTCACCTGATGAGAAATTAATTCAATTCCTTAAAACTGTAAGTGCATAGTTGTCCTTTTGAGACAATAGCAAATACAAGTCGATCCCACAGGGAGCACTTTTAAAATTTCTTTTTTTTAATCTGATTTTTTTAATGACAAGAAAATCAATATAAATCAAAGTGAATCAAGATATGAATGAGAAATCAAAATAAACTACTATGCAAATAAACTGATAACAATGATGATAAAAGTAGATCAAAGCAACAAAGAATCCATTAATGAATTTAATAATCATTCTATGCAATTTAATTTAATCTTTAGTCTCTAAGATAACTTAGATAAAAAATAACTCAATATTTTTGATATGGAGGGTTTTTTTTTTCTTTTTGAAAACTAACTTTTAACAAAAAGAAACTAAGATCTCCATCACCTCATTAAAGTAAAAATTATTGTAAGTGTCATTTATCAAATTAAGAATAAAATATCAAAAGCCTATAAGCTTAAGCATATTTTATCAAAATAAGAATAATTGATTAAAAAATAACTTATTGTGAACATAAAATGGAGGTTTGCCAGAGGCGGGATGATAGATCTATTATTCTTAACATGCATTATAAAGACATTAAAAAGAATAAATTGAGAACATAAACTAAAAGTAAAATCAATTAACTTTATCGCTGTGCTTTGACCTGAAAATCTACTTCTCCATCAAGTATAAGGATTCTCTATCCTAGTTCTGGAACACAGGGCTCGAGAATACCCAAATTAATTTTTTATTTTTTTTGTTTACACTAGAGAAAGAAGATGAGGAAGAGAGAGAGAGAGAGAGAGAGAGAGAGAGAGAGAGAGATGGTGTTGTGGACGTGTGATGATCTTTGGATCTTCTTCTTGGTCATTTATTTATAGCTTTCCTTTATAGCCCAATAGTCTTCCTTGTTGATTTTTTCCACATTGCCTTTGGAAACAAATCTTCATTCAAATCTTCTTAGATTGGCCCGCTTGATAAGTCTTCCATATGCCACTATTTTAGAGTTACAGCAATTACAAGTTGTCCATGTGATGTACGTGACTAGCATGGGTTGTCCTCTTTGTTTGTTCTTTTACTTGGACATTGGCTTTAGAGATAACGAAAAGATTTCCAAATTTCTTCGGCAAAAACTCTGCACAGCCAAGAAAGTGGAGTGGATATGAGTTGCCACTTTATTTGTTATCTTTCTCATATAAAATTTCCTTGCCAGCAAAGTTTCACTTTGTTTAAAAAAAAAATTGTTTAAACAAGGAATGGGTAGAAAACGTTGAGAACCCACTTTCTAGTCTCATCATTCAAACAACTGTACCCTTTCAATTCTTTTTCACACGATCTATATCATCATGGCCCACTCATCATCAAAGGTGTCTAATATATAACTCCATGTGTAGGCCCCACCTTCTTTCTAGTCATGATAAAACATGCATATGTGCTCTATAAGCATATTGTTTCTTCCTATCTTATGCCGAAGTGGATCTTCATAGTAGACCCCACTTATGTAATCTTGTGGCTTGAATTTTTATCAAGTAGAAGCCACCTATTATTGCTGGCTGTGGACTCTATTTTGAAATTTAAATTTGAGAGATACTTCTTCAAAATCCTTTGCAACAAATGCTGTGTAAGTGGGACGCTCCCTCAGGCACAAGTGAAAAGCATGGAATGTGGCGTGTAGGTCCTATTGGCTTCAATTTATTTCTTTCTTCAATGCAAGTCCCATATTTCTCTGTACATTCTAATTAAATCCATTAAATACTAAAGAGCCCATATTGAAAAGGGACCCGTTTGGACAAAGTTCTACACCAACCGAGGCTCTTTGAAGAAAAATTACAAAAATTCTTAAATAACGCAAAAATGTGTGAAAATTATGTAAATTCAAGTTTCTAGGTGAAAATTCATGAAATGATGAATTTAAATGAATAATGACGTTATTCACTTAATGAAAACCCCAATTTATCTCAAAATGATGAATAAATATGTAAATTCGTGAACTTAACATCACCCCCTTCTTTCAAGATCCTAGTCCTTTCCTCACCATTTCAACGATGGCCTATGGGCCTCTTTTATTACTCCCCATAGTTTTCATTTTTTAAGAGTAGCGAGGAATTGGTGGCACTACGGATTCCTTATCTGTTACCAAACGTGCCCTTAGGAAAAGGAGGGAAAGAGATGTGCTTTAATGCACAAGAATACCAACATTTATTCCTATCACACTTTTACAATCCATTTAGGGGGAACTTCATAGCTGCTTTTTCACTAGAAGATTTTCACCTAAGTGTAAAATGCATTGGTGTAGATGCGGTCTAGCACATGGGACCGACTTGATGCATTTGTATAAATGGGGCCGGGTTGGGTAGAAAGGCTCTCTATGAATAAGACTCATGCAAAAAATTAGCCCTACAAGATTATTCTCTCACTTAATTTAACACCCACAAGGTGTTAAAAAAAAAAAAATACCCTCAAGGTTCCAATGGCCTCTTAATCATATATCGATTTGATATTCAATTTAATGTGAGTAAAAGTTTGATGAATATAAAATTGTATATGATTTTAAATCATGGATGGCTAAGAGTGTGAATGGAGTGATTAACGGTGGGTGCCATAGAATTAGGTTGCACATGCAATCCGCCCATAGGATTAGATGGGACTTGGGGGAAGTTCTTAAAAGATAAGCGAGCGGGATAGTATGATCCTTAACCTCAGGTTTTGCACAATAAATTCCAGTTTTTGGTTTGTGAATATGGAGCCTTCAATTTGATGATTGAGATTTGACACCCCCATACCACAGTTGTTGGCCTATATATATACTAGGTATAAGTGAGAAATGGTGGGAGCTAAGATCGTGCCCCGGAAGTCTCCCTTTTCTTATTTTATTTGTTTTAATCCTAGTGCTTAGAGATCAACAGCCGCGATTATCACTCTGGCTGCTATACTCACATTTTATATCGAGGGAATTACTACAGGAGAAAATTCCTCGTTTCCACTGGCCCATTTTCTCTGTGTTGAATCCATAGCAACTTTGATTAATGCCTTCCCATCAAGAGGGCTAAAATTGATGGTACATGGGCCTACCTTTAAAAACATGAGTGTGAAGTTTCACCCAAAACTCACTGGAATTTTGGAATTTCAGATTTCATAAATGCTAGATGGGTTGGGATTTGGAAATGCCTCATTATCAGCATTTGAAAATTCTAGAATTTCAAAATTCTCCATATTTCTTTAAACAAATTTGAAATATATAACAGGAATCCCAGAGAAACAGGCATTATCTCAATTCATATAGTCTTTGAATGCTAACTTGAAAATTGTTGTTTGGTTGAAAAAAAAAAAAATACTTTTTGGCTTTCATTCATTTTAATTTTTTATTTTTAAAATTTTCTGTGGTGCAATATTCTCACATCCGTACACTGAAATCATGCTACCCAAGACTGACCAAGGGATCCAATCATGGTTGTTTCTATAGATAGCGTGATGCGTGATGCCTCACCAGTCACCACTGGACTATCGATGGATTTTCTTTTTATTTTGACTCAAAATATTAAAATATTTATTTGTTGTTTGAATGTCCAGATTAAAATTGGTTGGCTCCATCTTTTATTTTGGTTCCTATTGGCTTCAGCGAAATTGCATTGCTCAACAACTTTTCTTTGATATTGCACTTTTTAAAGTAGTACTTAAGAGTCCTTTATCATCTTGACTACTTTGTTGGTATTAATTTAATCACTTGTTCCGGAAATTGTTGTTGCATTCAGACTAGATCAATGTATCCCAGGCAATAACTTTGGAGCTTTATACTTGATATATAGATAATTGATCCATGTCATTTTAATTTAATCACTTGTTCCAATAATTGCTGATGCAGTCAAACTTGACCAATCTATGTGAGACTGTGACTTTGGTTATTTATATTCGAAAATTGTTGTTGCATCCGGTCATTGAGATCTAACCCCTACACGTAGCAAAAACAGGAGAGAGAGAGAGAGAGAGAGAGAGAGAGAGAGAGAGAGAGAGAGAGAGAGAGAGCTCTTGGAAGCAGCAATAGGAGGGAATAAGGAAATGCTGCTAAAGCTGCTGCGTGAGGACCCGTGCATCCTTGATCGAGTAATGAATGAATGTAGAGAAAAGGATAACCCTCTGCATGTGGGAGCTTTGTACGGGCACGTTGAATTTGTGAGAGAGATATTAAGTAGAAAACGAGAATTTACCCGTGAATTGAACTCTGAAGGACGATCACCACTGCATCTAGCTTCGGCGAGAGGGCATGTAGAAGTTGTAAAGGAGATATTGAGTAAAGATGCTGATGCTTGTTTTATTCGAGACCGTGAAGGAATGATTCCGCTCCATCTTGCAGCAATTAAAGGCCGACTCGACGTGTTGGAGATGCTGGTTAAAGCTAAAAAAGTGACTGCTTTCTTAATGACAACAAGTGGAGAGCCGATTCTCCACCTGTGTGCAAACAATAACAAGTTCAAAGCCCTAGAGAAGTTCGTAGAATTGGTCACAGATGATAACTTGGTGAATTTGAAAGACAGTGATGACAACACCATCCTTCATCTCCTTTCAGCCAAGAACCAGAGTAAGGTGTGAATATCATCTCCTCCCAAAAGCTGGAAGAAATTATTTTGTTATTTCTCCTTGTGCGTGGTCGGGTTCACAAGTAGAAGTGTGGAGCATTTCGATCTTGGTGTGTTGGGCTGGCACTGCTCATGGGTCGGACATAGGCATGCGTAGGCCAGACCAACCTTTAGATATATAAGTATCCAACCCACACTCAGCTCACCCTACAGATGTGCAGCCTGATTCCAACCATTTAGTCAATCTGGTTGGGTTCCCTTTCACGCTTTTGGGCTTTCTAGTCTCTTGTTGGCGTAAGTCAATCACTAAATCACATGTATTTTATTTAGCCTGGCCAGGTTTTGGGCTTTCTGTCATTTAATCCAAGTTTGAACCATATTTATATGGACCCAGAATTTAGATCTATCATGATCAATTTTTAAAATCCAAGGGCATAACCTGGCCCTTGAGCACCCTACCTTTCAAGTTTGGGTCCTACCTAAAACAGCCAAATCCAATGGTCCAACGCATTTGGTGAGTGCAAACCTTGGGATTCAGTGACTGCAGTAATATACAGCATTGTAATATCCAGTGTCTGGCCAAACAGCTCCTGGAGGGTTGAGTCCAACTTGAAAGGCCACAGTGATAATCAGTAAAGCTACCACCAACAGTGCTTCAACGAACTAGATTCTATGGTTTCCATAGATGGTGGGGATTATTAACCTAGGTGTTTTAGCGCCAGCGCCTGTTCTTGTAGAGATCTTAATTCCTTAAATTAATTATGTGAAAAGTTATCTAGCATTGAACAACTTTTAAGCACCGTTTGGATCCTCAGAACTCGGTTACCCTGCAATCAGTTACCTGTAAATCTAATTTCCTCTGATTTCTGCTCACCTATAACGAAGATTATCGAAAAAACTGTAATTCGTATGTAACCGAGACATGAAGACCGAAACAACCCCTTTGCATATGAAAAATTACTGACATAAGTAGTTCAATTTTTTCCTAATAATTTTACCATTCGACCTTTTGGAAGACATGAATGTGGATTCTGAAACTAAGCCTAAAGAAGCTCTTCTTTCTCTGATCAGGTGTTGTTTTCTGAATTCAACATTGGCTAGAGGTCTTGATACAAATGCAGTTTGACTCTTCTATTTTTCTTTCTAGGCAGATGATCTCTTCCTCAACCATTGTTATTTCAGCAATTTCCATGTGACCATTACAACCCCAGCTTAATTCAAAGAAAATAATTGTTATTCAAGTTCAAATAGGTGGAAAAATATAAGTTTTAGTCTTTCAATTGTAGTGTATAAATTGCAATCCAATCACACAACCACGAAAATAAATATAATCTAGTTATTGATATTTTGTTCATATGACTCCCCCCACTCTCTTTCTTTTTGAAATCCAAGTGATTATCCTCTTTTATTTGTATACCAAAGCCAGAAAGTTCAGATTGATTGTTTTATGACCTCCATCACTTTTTATAGAAAATTCAGGGTCTCGCTTCATTCCCTCCTTTCTCCACGTAGCCTGAAGAAAATTGAGGTAACCTTAATTTAGTAGAAAGTTAAATAGATGAACTTTCCAATTCAATATAAAACCAATAAGAAATAATATGATTGTAGTTGAAAAACAGTTGTGATGTTTACTAAAGTTTTTTCGGCTGTAGAATAATCACTTGCTGTCAACTTAAATAATGTCATCACAGTTTTATGGACCACATAAAACCCAATGATCTATAAAGAATAACTCTATTGGGTGGGTCACACTACCCTTCTCTCCAATTGGCTGCACAATTCAAATAGTTAAATATGAAGCATCTGGTGCTGTTACGTTGGTTGGGTTGTGGACAAAGTGAGATGGCCTTAAGTTTTTCCATCGTCCTTCAAAATAGGACAACAGACCATATTCAAGAGATTTCTGCATTTTCCCTTCTCTTTTTAAAAAATGCCAAAAATGCCCTACACTTTACTTGGCAGCGAATGAGGAAAAAAAAAATCCCTGTTTTCCTCAAATTTAGTCCCACATAGAGGTGATCAGGTGAAGTGGGTTCAGATAGATGAGTTTGGCGAATATGGTTGCCTTCTGTGGTTTGGATTTGCTGTGAATGGTGATGGAGGGATGGAGATGGGTCACTTTGGCAATGAGGGTGGTTGGTCATTAAGGAGAGAGTTTGGACTGACTAACCTGATAAATAGTTTGCATCAGATATCCCCAAGATCTGGCTTTTTACTTGACCTTCTCTTGCGTACAAGACAACTTAGCAATTTGATGGCAGCCCTTTGTTTATTCTGAGAGTATCACTTGCAGATTTACTTTCTTTTAGATCTGCTTCACATTGACCATTCCCTTCCTCGTTTGGAAGGCTTGAGCATACTTGGCACCCATGAGTTGACATCAGTGCCCCAAGCTAGAACCAAAGATTTTCAAAGGTAAAGTAAGAAAGGATTGAAATTATCTCCCAACTTCACCTGCTTGCATTTAAAAACCTAATCAAATTTGCAGTTTTCCTTTTATCATGTTTGGAGTAAGTACAAGTCGTTTTGTTATTTAGATGGTATGCATCTCATAATATATACCTAGAAATTCCGTCATCAAATCCTGTCTCTTGAAAAATGAATAAAAGTGAAAGAGCAAGGCATACTGCAAAATAGATAATGGTTAATGTAAATGTCCACCTGCAAATCATTTGCAAAAGAATTGGATATTAGACAGTTGTTGTTGCTAGAGATCTTATTTTATATAGTGCAAAATTAAATCTAAATTTCAACTCAACAAGAGTGCATCATTACGTAAGTTCATTGTGAGCGAGTCATCCTTTCTATTATCACATATTGAAAACAAACCATTACAAACAAATGAATAGAAGGGCAAGTATGAATCCATTTAACAAAAAAAGAAAAGCTAAATGTTCAATGGAAACAAATGGTAAATCTGAAACTTGGCATGAACAGTGATAATATGACATATTCAGAGCTTTTAACCAAAAGAAAAGATAAACTTGTAAAAAGATTTGTTAATCAAATAACAGTTCGATAAAGACTACATTTACATGTATGTGAGTACGCATAAAGCTTACAACATGCCCATTTGAATGATAATTAGCAATAAAATTCTTCTTCAAAAAAGAAAATAGAAGAGAAACCCACCACTTTGACAGTCTTAATGCATGGTTCTCATGAGAATCATGCGCAGGACAAGAAATTCCCTTTTATTCATTTAACTATTGCACTCTAGACCTGATTTCAAATCAAGATTCAGAATTGGGTACATTTAGTTTTAAGTTCATGTCAAAACCAAATATAAGAAATAGGTTTCATATTAAGGCACATTCAGAGCCAGATTTATAAAGATGGGTTTGGGTCAAGATCAACTGTGATTCTACGATCTAGATCCAGCCCATATGCATCCCTAGTCATATTTACACAAAAAAGAACCAAGGAAAATAAATCCAGAAAGCAAGTTGAATAGAATTCCTTATGTTCAAGAAACAAAAAAGTTATATACATGACATTACTTGTAAAAAAATATATTTAGAGTGAAAAAGATAGACTGTAGAATTAGAGAAAATAGACAAACAACATATTGACTTGAGCCACTTCCATGCTTCCATTTAGTAGGAAAACAGGTCACTCAATGCTGCAAACAGAAGACACCCAGCCACACCATCTTCTATAAATTTTTTGGAACTTATAAAAATGAAAAGAAAAAGAAAAAGAAAACATACAAGAGAGTAAAAAATCATAACAGCTGCAAGGACAATGCAGAAATCAGGTGAATATCTACAGAGAGAGTACCTTTAATGAAATATGTTGGTTTTTATCAATTTAGCTATTATGTTGTGTTGAATACTGGCACATGAAAGCAGATATTTTTACAAAGTAGTCTAGTTTATTCCATTCTTCTGAAGGTTTCAGTTGAATATATATGGGAGGAGTTATAAAAGGGGCAGGCTTATTTCAAGGCAAAAATGGTGTAGCCTACAGAGTCAACCTCATTACAAGTTCTTCATTAAACTTAATATTTTCCTTCTACTAGAAGAAGAAGAAACCCTTAGTCTCATTACTCCTTCTCCTGTGGAGTGGCAGTTTGGCACTCAACCTCAACCTTGTGAAATGTGAATTGGCACTCAAACTCAGTAGACAACCATAATATTGTTATTAATAGGTGGATTGAATCATGAAAGTCAACTTTATTTTAGGGCTTAATTATCAAACCTTGAGGCCTTATAATTTATAAATCAAGAAATAGGATGATCGGTTGGCCAAGTATAAAGGAGAAAATTAAAGGATGTTTATTGATGTGTTCAAGAAATAGGATGATCGGTTGGCCCTTGATGGATTGGAGAAGTGCACATGCCCTGTTCAGATCAACTCAATTAAATTTCTACAAAGGAAAACATAGAATTACCATTTTCGATTTCCACATCTTTGCTTGTTGTAATTCATTAGGCTTCGAATCCCTTGAGGCACAATGTACAGCCAAATAGAATTTGCCTAAAACACAACAAATTATCTGCATTATAGAACCGCTAAACTAAATATATCTAAGCCCAGAACAATTTGCATTCTCTATCAAAGGCTTCACCCAGTACAGAAGCTCTTTTGTATTTCATAGTGATTTTTTTTTGTGTTGTGTCACTTTAGACAACACATACACACAAATGCGTCTCTTTGTTTTGAATAATATACTTTACTCGGCATGTATTTACCTCCCAAACAGAAAGTAAACATGAATGAAAACTATAACAAATCTAGTCTACTGTTTGCACTAGAAGGAAGCTTCTCCCCCTCTCTTTTTTGAGCCAACTGACCAACCAAACACATAACCATCCCAACCCTCGGCACTATGGTCATAGGTAGGTATAGCTGGGCCTATTCTAAAGTTTAACACATCAAGTCAGGCCTCAGTTTGAAAACCTCGAGCCTTCTTCATCATTAAATCAACATGGAAGCAATTTATTGAGATGACATTGAATCAACATGGGAGGTGAGGGGAAAAACTCAAGGAAGCTTTCTAACCCTATTTTTCTCAAGCATAGGGAAAGCTCGCATCTCAAACATGGATGTAGGCGCATGGCCAAACATGTAAATGCTTGTGTTCGTTTGTTAAGTTTATGTGCTTTCTTTGTATGCCCTGTTTTGAATTTCACAATTTGTAATGTCAAAAAAACAACAACTAAAAGGAAACAATAGAAAACAAATAACCGAACTACCCAAAGGGCCAACAAAAGAATTGGTCCTATCATTCCCTTGTGATGTTATACCATCATCCACCTCATTAGCCTCCCTAATTAACCACATGATGCAAGAGTACCTCCAATCACAAACATAAGAACCTAATCTCATTTAAATTAAACTAAAACTTCCTACCCACCCATCCATTTTATCGCATTTAAGAAATCACTTTCTACAATGAGACTACCAGATAAATATCAATAAAAAATCTTCAAAGCTTCATGACAGCTAACTCCACCTTAATAAAATTCCCATTTATTTCTATCAACTAACCATTACTAGATTTGCTCTCTAAATCAACATTGAAACAAATGAGATCTAACAGTGCTTAAAAAAACCAGGAAAAAATAAATAAATCTGAAGATCTATAAAGAATAAAAGCTGCTTCCAGAAATAGATCTAATGCTGTGTAGAATCAAGCCAAAAAGGTACAGATTTACAAAGTAAAATGGCTTCAGTCAACAGAGCTAACATTAAAAAATAAAAAAAAAATGAAGACACAGATTTGAAGAGCTAAAAAGAAACCCTAGATCAAACATTAAGAATGAAAAACCGCAACAAACTTACATAGATCTGACGAAAACAAATGAAAATGCAACAAAAACAGATGCATATGACAAGATCTGAAAGGAAAGACGGAAAAAAGATCTAAAACACACTACAAGTGCAGCATACATTAGAGATATATACTTTGGGAAGCAGAAAAACCCTAGAAATGAGAAGAAACCCTAGAAACACCCACCTGCTTCTCGATTTGAGATCGAGGAGCGATCGAGATCGAGAGCTATGAGAGATCTGATATCAATAGCGATGAAAGAAAACCTGGATCTAACGTTAACTGAATCTGAAGGAACTTGGGAGATCTTTTAAGTCCGGATCGATTCGAGACATTGCAAGAAGCGGGAAAAGCCCTGAGTTTCTTCATTTCTTACAAGTGGGAAAAGAGCGGGAAGAGACCTGAGTTTCTTCATTTCTGACAAGTGGGAAAAGAGAGAGAGAGAGAGAGAGAGAGAGAGGTTGGGGTGGGCTTTTGGATTGAGGGGTGAACATTAATGTTTAGGCCAGGGCCATTTTCATGACCTGGTTTTCAGGCCCACATGCATAACTTTCGGATCCATAACTTTTTTTTTATGATCCCAAATCCATAACTGACGCCTATAGAAATGGTAAAACTAAAGAATAAAAATTAAATGTATATAGTGGCAAACAAAATAACTGCCACTTTATATATGTATATCAATACTATGATATGAAGGTATGAAGGAAAAAAAGATAACTATAGCGGCAGACAAAACTAATTGTGCTATAGATATTTTGAGAATTGGTCTTTTAACTGTCTATATATACATAGGAGTTGATCTTTACAGCAAAACATAATATATGGTGTTATATACACTAATTTTTTGGATTTATTAGCAGCGGATAATAATTTCTGCCACTAAGACCTAAATTTAGCACCAAGCATTAGCTTTTGTCGTGAGAGGTTATTTTAACTTATTAGTGGCAGAAACATGAATTTGTTGCTGATAACAGGATTTAGCGGCCGAGTATATAAATCACCACTATAAAAAGTGTCGTTAATTGTCACTTTTCTTGTAGTGACCTAAAAAGATCATGTCAATTTTCCATCTACCAAATCCACTTGCATTAACAAGTGAGACATCCAAGGGCGTAAAACCATCGATGTTCACGGCATTAATGGACACTCTAGGATGTTGGACCAGATACCTTATGACCTACAACATAATATAAACGATCTAGTACATATTAATTTAATCCCATGTGTGCCTCATTTGATTGCTTGGTATTGAATTTCTAAGAATTCTAAGAAATACATGTTTCTATTTAAAAAGTTAGATTTAAACAATCAAAGATAAATGGGTAAATATTCTCATTGTTTAAAAGGAAATGAATGAGTGGCCATTACCTTAGCAAATCAATTCTAAGGAAATGGAGGGTTCCACGAGTTCCTTCTGTTCACTTTGCCTCTTTAACAGTTTTTGGTTGCAACACCTTTTACTATGAACTCAGAGAAATTCACTGCAAGTAGGCAAAAATCCTCTAAAACCTTGGGGGTCTAAAGACATGTCTTTATTGTTCTACCTACAAGGTCATTTATATTCATGTATTGTGTGTTATGAATTCAAAAATATTCTATGCACGCCATATTTTTCATAAGATATGAGTTAATAATGAAATTTTTTCAGGAAATAATATTATAAGAAAAATAAAGCATGGATATGCATAACACTTAAATAACAAAGTTAATACACACATCATTTATAAGAGAAAAAGTATTGTGGTATATGTTATTTGCTAATGATATAGCACCTGTTCCTCAATTCAGAAGAGAAGCAGATGATAAAGTAGAACTTTGGAGAAGGATCTTTAAATTAAATGAGGTGAGAATTATAAGAGCTTAAGACCAAGTATATGAAGTGCAACTTTAGGAGGTTGTGTGTGAAGAAACTAAGTTGCTTAAGCTGTAGATAAGTTAATACCATAGCACAATCGATTTCAATGTCTATACTTTATATCTCAGTCTTCTTGCTAACTGAAAGGCGATGGAGGATGGTATCGTTATAGCTGTCTTTCAACTTTTTCCACCAGAAACCCACATCAATTAATCCTATTAGGAGTCTTATTGTGGCGTCCAGTTCAAGTCTTACAATTAACTAGGATTGTAATTTCTATTGGCATCTGCTCTCCTTGATCTGATGTGGAACCCGTGGCATACAGGCCATACGATTTCATACAACTTACATCTTAACTCAGCCTTCTATTGCTGTTACATGGAGAGGAATCATTCCATCTCAGTCATGAACAAAATAAGCATCAGCATCCACACTAAAGATCTCCTGTACCACTCCCACTACACCAAAAATGCCCATCTTGAACGGTTTAAAACTGTTCCTGAATGAATCTGGAACGGTTTCAAACCGTTCCAAAAATGGGTGTTGCAGAAAATCTGGAACGGTTTTGAACCGTTCAAGAATTTCAAATCTGGAACGGTTCAAAACCGTTCTAGAATTTCAAATCTGGAACGGTTCAAAACCGTTCTAGATTTGAAATTCTGGAACGGTTTTGAAATTCTGGAACAGTTCACAACCGTCCAGATTTGAAATTCTGGAACGGTTGTGAACCGTTCCAAATTTTCTTGCCATTTTTTTTAACTTCTTCAAAACATTTTTAATAATATTTTTTTAAATCATAAGTTTTTTAAACCACTACTAATCACATAGTTAAAAATAAAATGAAATAATTGTAGCATTCACATTCATATATATGCAATATTAAAATTCTTTTTTAACACAATAAGTAATGTATTTTTTGTCATGAAATTAGATAAACTTGATTTAAATATGGATTAATATATCAAAATTTAAAATACAATCTCTCATTTTTCATTTTTGCTTGGCAAAAGCCATATAGGCTTTTCTTCTTCAAAATTTTCCACAAGAGCCCATCTTACCAGCTTAGAAAGTCTTACAAGCCACCTCAGTTGGAAAATGCTCCTCTCCTCGGGAGCTTCATATTTCTCAAGCGGAGGAATTAAAAGCATACATATGAATTTGTTGAAGATAGAAGTACTAAAATTTGTTGATACAGGAATGGATAAAGAAAAATCCGAAGTGGTCCATATGCACAGCTGAAGGTGCTTCTAAATTGTACATAGAATTGTATGTACATAGTTTTCTTTCTTAGATGAAACATTGTCCTGATTTGGAGAATTGGTGAAGGCCTTTACATAAGCGGCATCAATATCTACAACAGTTAGTGGGTGGTTTGCAATGGTGAAGAACAACCCGCTCCACGCCTTGCACGAATGTGTCTACACAAGAAGAAAAGAACACATACAAGGACTCAGATGTGCTGTATGACTATCTATGTTGTTCATACGTCAAACCCCCAAAAATAAATGAATAAGTAAAGAAGTTGGAGTTAAAATAGAGAACAAGTTCATTAGTGAAAAATAAAGAGAAAAAGAAAAAAACAATGGGAAGTTTTTCCTTACATTGGCGTGCACTATATTCCGGGGAGAAAGTTCGGAGAGAATACTTTTTTATGTCAACAAATTCACAGTTTCACTAGATATTTTCTCTCTTGAATGTTTATTTATTCTGATTCATTCAATGAATCAATAGACTGTCAGAGAATATACAGAAACTTGTTGCCATTCAGTGGCATCCGAGGTACTGAGATTTTTCTCTGGTACTACATTTTCGCATGAGAAATGCCATAGTGAACAAGAAATCAAGCATTGAAATTGGGTTTCCTAAATTGATAAGAATTTCATCCCATCAGCTTTATACATAAAAGCAGGCATTTCTAAAAAGAATGCTAGTCAGAAGAATAATTATATACAACGTCAGGCAAAAACCAAAAGGCAAGCAACACCCAGAATCCAAATGGCCAAACTATAAATACATGATTGTGCAGGAGACTGTTGGCATTGTTCCCCAGCCATGCCTTTCAAACTGGCTGTCCTGGAAGTTATTCCAGCCATCCGTGAGACTCATAATCAGATGTTCACTGGAGTGCTGCTGAAGTAGTATGAAATTCTTCTCTTACTCGGCTGCAGCAAGTCTTGCATGTACAGATGTAGGACTGCATGTTGTGTTGACACTGTAGACAAAAACAGGAATCAACAATAGTTACAATCTGTGAAAGAACACAGCATGAATCCTTCAGAACTATTATTAAAAAAAAAATCCTTAGAAGCATTCAAAAATTTTAAGCACCTCCACCGAAACACAAAATCCTTTCAGTTTAGTTTAATTGTAGATCATTCTCCAGAACTAGTTCAGAAAAGTCCAGCAATACTTGGTATGCCCAAATTGGAAATTATATGTTATGATTGGGCTAACAATTCAATAGGTAACTCTGTGGATGTGACCCACGAAATCTGAAATGGCAATCCCAGCCAATGACATCGAGCAAATTTTACCAATGATCTTTGACTATGTTTTAACAATAAGTTTTTGCAGTCCAAATCTAAATGGGTGGCATGTCCAATGAAGTTCTGTTCAATTTTGCTTTAAAAATGAGGCTCTTGTCTATGACCAAAATAGATCTTTATGGGGGCCCTTTCTCACCTATAGGGTTGCTGACTCAAGAAATGTTCACTCTCAAAAGAAATCAGTCGACAATGTCCAATCTCACAATTTTGGCGGAGTATAAGAGAATTCAGACAAGTTATCGAAAATTCCAATTGTTTCCCATGAAACCAGTGTAAATTTCCATCAACAAGATAGAAACTAGGTCATAAGCATCATGGTAACCAAGTCATATAAATTATGGATGCCATTCACGAGTACATTTCATTAATAATCAAGCTCAAGAAAACATAACAATAACAAAGCTCACCAGAAGAGGAAATCACCACTGGATGACATCTTTCCAGAAATCCAATCAGGAACAAGTTCTTGCAATAGCTTCAGTTGTTCTTCAACTTCCTCTGAAAATTCATACCAAGAAAGCTAAGCTTTTGGATGTATATTCTCATAACTAAGAATACTTAGAGGTCCTTACCTTTATCAACTATATCACAATGATTGACAATTATCTTGTACATAAGCTCCTGCTTTGTCATAACTGACCGCTTCATAGATTGAAAAATGAGATGGATCATATCAAAGAGCTTAGGTAAGCATGCAATCATCCGTTGTCGTCTCTTGGCTTCAATGACGCCTGCGTCCCGGTCCTCCATGGCCTTCCTCTCTTTGTCTCTAACCTGAAATGGAGAATATTGTTAGTCCTTTCCCAGCAGCAAACTAGGAGCATAGAGATATGTTCCAAATGAGTCATGATAAATGGAGTTTCTGTAGTATTCATGAACCTTAAAGATGTTAAGTGAGACACTAATTCAGATTCCAAATAACCTGAAGAATGGACAGACCATTCAGGAAGGGTTATAAAGTGCTTCGCAAGCTCTGACATCTAATGTTCGGCAGATTTTGTCAAATATGAACTGCTACTTGCTGCTTTCTGAAGCATCCAACTCCCAGTGATTGGACTTTCCAGAGTGCTTTACCAGGGAGAAAATTGAGAATAAGCAATCCACTTTTGAGGTCCATTTACCGATTAAAAAAACTTTTGAGGTCCATCAGCAAAGCCACCAATGTCAAGACCAGAGGACCTTATACATGTTCTTTTTTTAAAAGTCTACCATGCATATGATCAGTTTTGAGAATCATATTATTAAGGTGATGCTAAATATAGATACCAAGTCAAGAATTGATACAAAGAGCCTTCAAATACAATTATGAAAGAACAAGGGCTCAGTGGGTAATAGATCATCACCTCTGGAGGTGATTTTGTTGTAATTTCAGCATTGGGTATTGTCTCATATACCTGGGGGCCTTCTTTGTATCTATTTTCTTCTTCTAATATAATTTTGTGTCACCTTTCAAAAAATGACAAGAAATGAAAAGGCATCAAAGAAAATATTTTTTGATGGAAAATATTTTGTGCATGCTTATCTACTCTGTAAGTGCGTACATGTGTGTGTGTGTGAGAGAGAGAGAGAGAGACTCGCCTTTGGTATAAGGTTTTGTGATTTTTTTCCCCTTTGAAGGACTTTGTTTTTGCAGTAATTTTTTTATTGGGGAAGTGGGAAGTGAAGAAATGTATTGTCCACCAACTGGGTGTTAATATGCATTCCAAAAGTTCTCTGGAAAGAAGCACTACAGAGAAAGCACCCCAAATTTTACTTTCTCAGATGGTTTCCATCTTTACTTTCATTTGAGTGATAAAATATAAAATGATTATAAAAAAAAAAAGTAGAAGATTTACCGAAGTTGAATCCATGTGAGAGGTGCATGTATTTGGCAAGTTGTTTTGCACATCCTGTAGCAACGTGTGGAAATATTTTTCATGAGGAGAATGAAAAAATGGAATATGAATAAAGGACAATGCATGCATCCTTGAGAACACTGATGCATGGATGTCATAAAAAGGAAACAAGGATTTTACACACAGCTGATTGAAGAAAGCATAAAAAGTATTCGTGAAGTATTGAGTACCAACACAAGTGTTGTTTCAGTCTGGCATGTATATCCTAGGAATGTATGAGTATAGGCATCATTAGTTCATTACAGAGAAAATTATTTATCAAGTGGAACACTTGGCTACAAGACATAATGGCTAACAGGTTCCTCTTATTTCCAGAGGAAGCTCAAGAGAATTTCCAAAAGGACACACTAGAAGACATAATTGTCAGCACCAAACATAGTAATTAATGGCTAACGTATGCAACATCAAAAATGACTATAAGGGTGCATTTGTGCAGGAGCCTCAGAAGAGGAAACCCAGGGGAGGTGAGAAACCTAGATCCTCGCTGGAGGGGAAAATTACATTGCAACAAGGCAACAGAAATCTTGGATCCATGGAATTGTCACTGCACCAAACAAAGGCGCTAGAAAAACCAGCACCATTTCACTCCTTTTCCATGGACAAATGCACCCTAAAAGAAAAAATCATTTGCTCATGTGTGGAGGAGCACCATTAGGCAACTAAAAGAAAAGCACTCATACAAGACATTAATCCAACAATAAAATTTGTTATAATAATAAAATAACAAGCGAGCAAATGTGCTCCCTAGATCCATTATTGTAGTTCAATCATTTTAGCATGCTTCTTAATTCTTATAGGAGAGAAAACTATGGCTGAATCAGTGAACTCGTCATGAGGCATTTAAATAAGATATGGTCAGGAGTGCCTGTAGTGGTCCTCATTTTGAGTCGTGCAGAAGATTATGCATTGCTTGCAGAAATTTATCACATTGACAACTATCAACATCATCATGCAGTTCATACTAGAGTCTAGAATAAAAATCAATGCATTTTAGTACTTTTTTTTTTTTATAATTTACCATGCCTACTTACAGGTGAGGGAGTTGAGATGACAATCAACTCAAATCACGACATGTTTTGACCAACACAACTGTAAGTACCTGTCCATTGCGAACTGAGTGAGATAAATGGGAGTAGGTTCGATATCATTTGTAGGACTATATGGTTGAACAGCCCGTATGTCATCTAGACCAAGAACTGCATCAGCATGTTCATGGGTCAAAATAATCTGCAACCATAATAAAAATGCCTTGTTTGAATACCTAGAATATCAACAGCTTTCAAAGTTTAGAAGGTAACGATCACATTGGCATTTCATGGGTTTGGCATTATCGACCTATTTCCTCATAAAAATAGATGAGCAGTTAGGAACAAGGACAGAAGATAAAACTAAAAGGCCATGACAACTGTTTTCCATCAGAACAAAAAGGTATGAATGCCAACACCCACGATATGCAAGGCTCAGACAAAATTAACGTTCATTCCTTTAGTCAAGAACCTAAGTAAAACATGGCAGATTTTATTGAGATCACAAGATTTTATTGAATGGTTTAAATTTAAAGATATGTTTGGCTAAAAAATCCAAAAACAATGTCATGTGCTTTAAAAGTCAGTTTAGGTCCTTAGGAATAAAAATTTCTAGCTAAAAGCATCTATTTTCAAATTTGATTTCGCCGTTAGACTAAACATGTGAAGATGCTCATAGAGATTGAACTCACCGAATCCACCTGAGGAATCTTATGATGAGTAAACCACCGCAGTACTTGCTCACGGAAAGTCTTCCCAACATCAATCAATATGTAGCTGTGCTTACCATCAGCATGAGAATAATCGATAAGAAGAGAAGTATTGCACCTGCAAAAGCCAGAACCCTTAAAGTTTCTAAATTATCAATTTTAATGGAGCAGTAATAGAAGGTCCTGCGAATGAAACATTTGCGGTCCGGTAATCCATTAACAAATCATAAGCATAAAATTCTGTAGATAAGATACACTATAGTCCTCATCATCTTACCCTAACTATCAAATTGAATCTTTAAGGAAGGAAAAACAATACACTATCGAAATGATTCAGTTTGCTAACAATCGCATTTTCAACAAGCCCAAATGAACAAGCATATCAAAAAAGCACCAAAATCACGAATCATACAGCTCAACGAAGCTCGTATAAAAAATTCAACACACTCAAAAGAAACGCTAAAATCCTTCACAATTCAACAGAGCTGACGAACCTGCGGCCGAGATCGCAACAGAATACTAAATGTGACAAAGATCACAGCGTCAGCTCATACAAAACTCCAACATTTCAACAAAATCATATGAACTAGTTACCATAAAGCATCAAAATCGTGTGAATTATTCTTCTACAGAATGTGACTTGAAACACCAAGTTTTTTAAATTTACCGCTCCTGATTCTTCTCAGATCCAATCTCTTACCAAATCAGGAAATGCAAGATCCCAGTCTAGAGCTCGCACAAAGCTCAAATCATACAAATCGACTCAAATGGAACTAGAATCCATTCAGATTTCGAAAATGAAATCTTTCAACTACATTCACGAATTCATCGCGCGGACTCTGCTCAAATCCAAGCTTGAACAAACACTACGCAAAAGATCCACAAATTCCACGCAGTGTTCACAAGAAGGAGCTCGGAGAGAAAGAGCAGATCGCACGAGCGGCATTCGCGCGTAAGATCAGATAAAATCGAATTCAATCAAAGATCGGATACAAACGAGTGGAGAAAGTGGAATCGATTGGATTTCGTTTCAACCTGTAGTTGGGATTCCGATCCGGAGGAACGGAGAGAGATTGAGTGTAACACAGCTGATTGTCTTTCGTGGCTTATCAGCTGCAAGCTCTTGGATAACTTCCTGGCAGAATCAAAAAGTAGCTTAGAAGGTTTGGAAGCAACAAAATTTGTACATAAAAGGCACCCAGCTGAAAATGCAAAGGAGGAAACAATTGACAATGGCAACAATTCCAAAACTCACCGCCTGAGGTTTCTGAAAGCTGGCAACACAGCTAGTGCCCTGCCATACACCCGTAACTTGAGAGTCTTGCACAGCATGTGTGGATGCAAATGCAGAATCACGAATGGCACATCCACCAAGTTGTTCCCCATTTCTAAAAGGCCCATACCACTGCTCGCAGAAGACTTTTATATTCTGCAATTTCATCAGCGCTTCCTCTACTCGAACAACCTGAATTACCCTCATGCAAGACTCCCGATTACGAGGATCAACCAAGCAGTGCTCCAATTCTAGTAACCTGAACATTTCATCATCTTTCGCAGACCAGATAGCAACATAACATCCACTGGGGTGATATGCAAAGGCTGAAACTTCATCGTTCATGCCCCCGTTTTCCTTTCATCAACACTGTAACGTGTTGCGGCATCAGCTTCACAGCCAACAGTCGGCAGTAACTTTATCAATTTGTATACAAGTATAGGTTCCTCTGGTTCCGCCAGTGTAGGGCACTGAGTTTGCCAACCAAACACCTTGGCCTCCCACTCCCTAAAGGCTTCAGGAACAACAGATTCAGGAAGTTCTCTCATTGTAATTCTCTGGTGAAGGGGGAGCTTTGATGCTGAAGGAATTAGGAACTGGGTCTTCTTCTTCTACTACAACAGTCTCCACATCCTCTTTCTTGGGGCTATCAGGCTTCCTCCTAATGGAAATAAACCCAAGCGAGAGAAATAATGAGGCCCTTGTTCACAGCGAATAGAAGCATTTGTCTTGTTAGGGGCACTAAAACTTGATGATAGGATCTCCGCATCATGAACCTCTTGCCAGTGTGCAAAAGGAATTAGAAACTAACGCTATCAAAGAATTCTTAGAAAATCTAAGCAATGCCTTTCTATCAAAGAGGGTACAAGTGAAATATCAGTGGTAAACATCCACAAGGGGCCATTGGAATCACAAGCTCACTTGTAATCACACCAAAAAGAAACAGGGGAAAACAACAGAAAAAAAAATCATAAGAAAATCATCACCATAAGAACTCCTGATTGTTTCGTAGAACTGCCAACAACTTCCCTCTTTCACTTCCAAACAAGAAATTAACACTGCCAACATTTTGATTTTCCCTGTAGAACAAAATACTACCTAAAGATCAAGATACTGTCAGGTTGAGTTAATATGCTATTCAAAGTTCATGCCATCTGGGTAACTGGGTATCTATAGTAAAACAGTGACTTCTGTAGATTACACAAATCAGGATTGATTGACATTACAAGCTTTTGATTTTCCCTGTAGAACAGAATATTATCTTGATACAAGAGAGTCAAAACCATGTACTGCACACAACGTACAGTGTCCGGGTCAGTGAGTTACTGAATATGCTGTACAATGTTCATGCCACATCTGGGTGACTGGGTCACTATCTCTCTACTAAAAAATCAGGTCCAAGTAACATCCTCAGGTGTGTCAATCTCAGATTGGTCAAATGATGCAGCTCTTGAAGACACCTCACATAACCATGAATTCCTTTAGGTCGTTCGTTCATGTACAGTTCATAGGCATTCGTTAAAAATTCCTGAATAGCATTGCAGAAATCATAATCAGTCCTTCCGAACATTTCATCATTATGCATTTAGTAATCACCGAAGATCCTCCAACACTCAGAACTAACGCTAATTGTGCCAGTGTGATTGGAATGTCCCGCCATGACTGGCAAAGCACTGGTCACTCTTGATAATGAACACCAGGTGAATAATCATTTTTGCTAGGATGCCTAAAATTCAAATGGCGTGTTCCAGGTATCTCTAGGAAACCTATGGTGTGGTTCATTTGTTCACACCTAAAACTACGCAAATGGTAATTTGTGCTTGAAATTCTTGTATTCCCATGCGGAATTCCAAACAAATCTTGCATACTTGAAGAAGGGTTACTCATTTGTGTATGACTAATCAGATGGTCAGTTCTGTCAAAATTTCTTGCTCTGCCAAATTGTCTTTCCACCACCAATGTCCCTGCTATAGGTATGATATGTCGGCTTTCAGTTATATCTAAGGGAGATTGTCCACATTGGTTAGACGCCTTTGCTTCAGATACTGTCCTTGCTTTTTGGGTATCTATTCTGAACTTGAAAGTACTACATTCTCCTAAACGGAAAGGCTTGTCACATCTTGGTCCATCTCCTCTTTTATTATTATAACCTGGATAATCTGCTTTTTCAAAATTAACACATTCTGTCAGTATAAGAGAGCACTTTGAAGCGAGCTCCTCAAGGTTCCACCTATCATATGGTGCACTAGTTTTGTGGCTCACATGAACTTCTCCATTTGGGCGCAACATTTGACTGGCATTCCTAAAGAAACCCTGCACTAGGTTCCTGTGCAACCTAAAGAACAAGAATGGTTGCAAGAAGTTAAATAGGAATAAAAAAAATATTTTAATAAATAAATAAATCCTTTAAGTGTTTACAAGCATCTCAAGCATTCATTGGATGTACACCATTACAATTTGGCCATGGCCAAAATGGTTATCAACAATTGGCACTGATGACTTTGGGTGGAAAAGCCAGAAAAAAAATTATTCCCATCCAATACCATCACTTTTTTTCGTTCTTTCTTTCTAGTTCCAATACCATCATATATAGATTTGGCTGATGGAGGCATCTCTCCGTTAAAAACAGAAACCAGATTTTCCAATGAATAATGTGGGAAGACATTCTTAGCACAGTCGCAGTAGCAGTTAATTATCAAGTTACAGAATGAAGGATAGTTTCTCAACATCAAGCAAGAAGAATGCAGAGATGAGCATTTATATCATACAGAAAGTAACGAGCATTTCTACCATACTGAATGTAATGCACGCATGCACGCATGCCTCAATCAAGTCACACATCCCCCAAGTGAAGGAACACAAACTTCATTCTAATCAAAGTGACACAGTAGTTCAACTAATCTCGCATTTTTTTTTATAACGACTGTGCATAAATTTTAACACTATTAAGCAGAAAACAACATAGACATGAGTGTAGGGGCCTATAGGGTTTCTTTGGATTCCAGATCATTCTCATCAGATGTTGGGATACATAATGCCTCTCTTGCTTTTCATTGAATAATGCCATTTCTTACCGAATGCCTCTCTTGGCATGAGTGAATGATCTCATAGTTTCTTTGTCAATTGCTTTTCATTGAATAATGCCTATGCCAACCTAGTTTTGTACATCCTAAGCCAAACTTAGGATGAGGTGGCCTATTTTGTTTGTTGTTTTAAGTAGCAAAACTGCCCTCACTATTACGACAATAAGAGAAAAGGATAGTATTATCAATTTTCAGCTCTTGATTCTGTGAGGACTTGCAAATAAAACTTGGTGAATTACATTAGTACTTTTTCATGCAAGCATAATGACGATTGGTTGATTTTCGCATCACTCTACCAAGTACAAGTAGGAGTAAAAATAAAATAAAGATCATCATATGCAGGTTCCAACCATCAATTTTAGACCATCCCTGTAATCTTATGAACACTCAGCCATCACCCTAATAATTCACCACCTATAAAACTCAAGGTCCCATTTACATCTCCATATTATATCCATCACCCCTTAACTCTTCATTAATCCAGTCCAGTGGAGTTAATTTTACCATGAATTCCAATGTGTTCAATTTCTATGTATTTTATGCAAACAAACAGGCCCTAAATAAGATAATGTTGAAGAAACAGATTACAAGTAACAAATACCCACCAATACTGACACCAGAATCGCAATTGCTCGATCTCTGGTTTGTTCTTTTCCACAATTTTATAGCACTCATAAGCTAGATATGTATATCCCAGAACCATCCTGCAAACAGAGATTTTACCCACCAAATAGAAATTCACAGAATGGAGATAATAACAAGACAAGTGCAGAAAGCATTTCAGTAAGTAGCAATGTGACATACAGAAGCCCTCTGGTGAGGAATGAGTACAATTAGATTAGAAAACTAACATGCAGGTTTGTTGTATGTAACTAAATCTTTCTATTTAGAGAGAGGGAGGGAGAGAGAGAATTCCAACAAGTTCCTTTTGTTCCATTAAATCATAGTTAGAGAATTTTCAAATTCAGAATTTTGGATTTTGTTCGTGAGTTGAGGGTGTGGTCAAGGCTTTCTTATCTCAACATATCACTAAAGTTTGCATTTAGGATTTGGTGATTTAGGACATATGGTTTGTATTAGGATTAGGAGATTTCAAGCCATGTCTTCTACCTTCACTTTCACACCTTCAATGGCCTTATTTAAAAATAGATCAAGATGAGACTCAATCAAATGCTTAAAAGAAACAAATAATAAGATATTGGATGCCTTCTTACCCTGAAAATCGATTTTTTTTCTTTCCTTCAAATGGAACTTGTTTCAATGGAATTAGTGACTTGGGTTAAGTGAACTAGGCTTCAAAACGTTTAACTCAGACATTGTTTGCCTATGCTCTATACCCATCTATCATATCCAAAACTCATCAGCCCATCACAAGAACACCCACTCTGCACCATCACAATAGGCCACTAGCAACTAACGACAAACCTGTCATGATCCCACCCATCTCCAAAAATCTCTTGATAGAATCTTAAACCAACCTAATCTCTGCATCAAAACATCTAATCCTTAGCTAAGTATACAAGGAAACATTACAGGAAATTGAAATCATCTGATCAATTTGGCTAAGTAAACAAGGCAACAAAAATGGAAAAGATGATCGCCATCCATTCTGCAAACATATTCAAAGCACTTGCAATTTGGGACACATAGATAAGCAGGTGCACAATAGCATTTAGTTAACCCAGGTATAGGCCTATAGGAATATGACAAGTTTCTATTTTCACCAAAAACATACTATATCACGGTTCTCATGGCATTCTTAATATGATCTACAATTTAAAGAGAAAACATATGAAATTAATGGAATGGCTTCAAAGCAATTGAAAAAAAAATCTCAAAAGAATGGAAATGAAGAAACCAGAGAAAAGATGTCATCTTTACAACTGGTACAAGAAAACCCACATCAATTTCCACAATCTCAAGCGGGCAAACATCATCTTTAGTCAATCCATAAAACCCACTTACATTTTCTCAAATTGAAAAAAGAAAATATGAGATATTTGCTGGGATTTCCAATCAAATCCCAACATTTTTCACTCTCACATTCCTAGAAAGGAGCAAGAGTAAATCTTTCTCAATGATCTCAAAAACCCACATTGATTCCAGCAAAATAAATTCTAGAGCACAAAAAAATAAAAAAAAAATAAAAAATTCTAGCAAAAGATTTAGAGGAAACAAAATGCTTACTTGGGCCATTGTTGTACGCGAAGGTCTGAGAGCTTGGGCTCAAGTGAATTCCTCTCTATCTTTATTCATCCAATCCGAGAAAATGCAGCAGAGGCCCAAAACAGCGCCCTCTCCCTTGCCGCCCGCGACACCTTCAGCATCCTCCCACTAGCGTCGCCACGCATTCCCCTCCTCCGCCGCAGATATTTACCCGCCCCTCCGTGCACGTTGACGCCGCCTCCAACAATCTGATCACCTTCTTTGAGATCGACGACTCAGATCTGTCCATTAGCAGCCTCGTCAACATCGGCACTGCAACCGTGATCAGACACAAAAGACCGGTGTCTATTCTCATCGTCTTCGTCTTAGAATCCATCGACTGGAGGAATTCTTCCATGGATCTCTCCCTTTCCACCACTGATCTGAAACAGCTCATCTCATGCCCAATCGCGATCATCGATTCAAGAACAAGAGCCGAATCAATCCGAGATTAAAGATTCCCCTGCTCGAAAACAAAAATCAAGAGCGAAGAAAACAGATCCCGATCAATCAAAAGCAAAACCCTAACAAACGCTGACTTGTGGAGATTGGGGAATGAGAGAATGGGGAATGGAATGAAAATGAGGGGAACGTTTTAGTCTTGGGCAGTGTTTCTTAGAGTATATATGGACGGTTTTGTATGTTGGAACGGTCTTTTATACTGGAACGGTGTAAAACCGTTTGCATTTTAAAATGGCTCAAAACCGTTCTAAACCAACGTTCTAAATCCCCATTTTTGGTGTAGTGTCCTACATGCCCTCTCACCGAAGCCACATGCAGTGGAGGTTGTCCCTGAGAGTTCAATTCATGGGTGAATTCCCGTTTTCGACTTAAAATCTCTCTTATGAAGTCGACGTGCCCATAGAGAACCCCCTAGTGTAGAGGATTATCCTTTCCAGTGCATTCATGCATTACTCAAGTGAGGGTAAGCGGATCATTTTGCAGAAGTTCAAGCAACATTTCCTCGTTTCCTATTAGTGCCACTTCCAAGTGTCTTGCGTTCTTCTCTCTCTCTTTCTTTCCTTCGTTATAAATCATGTGGCAGTATGAGAGTCTAGATTGAGGATCAAACTCTTGTTAGAACTAGTAGAAAATGTATAAGAAGAGCACTTATAGCCTTTTCTGTTTTTCCCGTTCTTTTTTTTTTCAAGTTGTGAGGGAAAATACCTAGCACATGCGTTTCGTCCTTTCCTTATCTCTTTTTTCACCTGAGTGGAGAAGAAAGAAAGAGAAAAGGGCCCTTCGGCTTTCTCCTTTGGCTAGTCTTGCAATAGTTTAAGCAACATTTCCTTACTTCCTCCTATGCTATGCACTTCGAAGAGCCTTCAGTACAGGTCTCGTTCTTTTTATCCTAGTGAACGGGTCGAAGTTCAAGTCCTCTAAGGCATTCCCTCTGATAACTCCGTGAGGTTCCTTGGTGGAGCTCACTTGGGGAAAAGCTAAACCTCTCCAGTCTCCACTAAAATGTTCTGCTGTTTTATAGGCTCCCTCAAAATTACTCTAAAATAAGGTCAGAATTTCACAAAAATAATGTTTTGTTCCACTATCAGATTAGTCACTTAAAACTAAATTAATAAAAATAATTTGAAGTTTTCAAGGATTTTATAGTTTTCAATTTGACTTTAGGTCATCATTTTATTAATTCTGTTATTTTAGTTAAAAAAGAGAAGCAGAATCTTGGGTCTGTTTGTGAAGAAGGGAAAATAGGACACTTGGTTTCCTCTTCCACGAAACTGGCATTCCTACCAGGGAGGTAGGAATGTCAGTTTAGCGCTTAGTGTAGAAAAAAAGGTAAGAAGGTCAGAATCTAGCCTCTTATCCTTGCTGCACCAAACGCGTCGAAGTTTTCATAAAAAGATATGTTACACAAACAAGCCCTTAAAGTAAAAGCACTATTGTATCAAGTACAGATCCTTTGTCACAAATGTTACATGGAAACCATGTGACACATTCCTGGATCTCCATCTTAAGGACCTAGCGATAGTTTGGACCGTTCAAAATGAATTTCATCCCATCGACTAATATATCCTCAAGGTTCAGTTCAAGAAGAGCATATCGTTTGATTGGGATTTATTACAAAAACGTGATTAACTTTTGTAGAATCGCCTATGACTGTTGGTGATTACCATCTTTTTGTTTCGGATCACTTTTGTGCAAATTTGGAATGGGTGCTTTTGTGTAAGCAACTAAGGCCAAAGTTGGGGCATTCTGATCATAATTTTCAAAGAACAAAATCAAGCCTAAAGAGGCTTGTTCGCAACCTTAAAGATGGCCTAAAGCCCCTTCTAGTGAGAGAACCAAAGGAATGTAGTCTCATCCATTAGTAGGCTTGATGGTCTTGGAACTCATCTTCTTTAAGTGATAATTACGTATATTTTCCTCCTCTAAACCAACTCTCACTTAAGTTAGTGAGACAAAGAAGAAAAAAAGGGTGAACTTGGAAGTTTGATGCTTACAGTGTTGTAACTTGGAATCTTTGCTTTGAACTTGGTTAGAACTTATTCAACTTTTTGAACTTATTTGGAACCCCTTCCTAAGTGCCCAAGTAAACCTTTTATAGACTTCAGAGGGAGTTGGGACGTTCATAGTAATTGTGGGGGAGTTATTCTTTGAAATAAAGCAAAATAATTCCCAGAAATTGTCAGGAACCACTTTACAGGTGTCTGTGATCGTGGCCGCAGTCATGGATAGGCCCAATTTTGGGTTTTTTGCATATACAACCTGTTTTAATTAGTTTGGGACCAAGACGATGTCCAATTTTTACAAAACTTGGAGGGATGTTTTATAACACTATTTTGACGGTGCCATAAAAATTTCATTCTATTTTGACCTTTTAAAGTTAGTCAACCCTCCCTTTGATGTTTTATGAAAATGAGCCCTTATACAAGTAATTTGCAGTCCAAATGACCTTGGATTGACTTGAAACTTGGAGGGATTGATAAGTGGCCCACTTGTTGCATGTTCTAAGTTAAAGTCCTCTTGTATTGCAGGCAGTCAGCTTGTTTTCTGCCCGAATGATGTTTAATTGATTTGAAAATTTGAAGAGTTGATTTAGCACATCTTGAATCTCTGATTCAAATTTCATCAGCTTTGGCCTCCTGGAGTAGGATTCTATCAACAACCTCATGGCTTCGGGTCACTAACTCCTAAGCTGACATGCAACTGAAGCATGATCAGATGAAATCCCCTTGGCTTAAAAATTTGTAGAAATATTTCTGAACTTGACTTTAGCTTTCTATCCAAATTTTATCAACTTTGATTACCTAAAAGCAGGACTTTTGTCAGTGACCCTATGGCTTAAGGGGCACTCATCCAAAGTTGACATGTTCATTGGACTTTGTGTTAAATACATCCATTTCACTTGAAATTTTGCAAAGCTATTTTTGAATATAATTTGAGGTTTCTCTAGTAGTTTATGCTAATTTTGACATGTAGAAATGCCAGTTGTCACATTAACCCTAACAAGCTGGCAGATAGTCACTAAAACTTAAGTTTGAATTAAAATGAAGTCCAAATGTGTTGCAGCTTTGCAGTATCATTTCTAAGCATGTTTTGAAGTTTCCATGTAATTTTCAACAACTTTGGTATCCTAAAAGCTTGAGTTTAAACCCTGGGCTTTGAATTAGTAAACCTTGAATTTGATGTTTGGTGAGTTGAGTAACTAAATAAGTCCACCACCTTTGAAATTTGAATTACTACACTCTAAGCTCATTCGGAGTTTTCCAAATGAGTTGCATCAGTTCTGAATATCCAGATGCAGTACTTAATTTCGTATTCCACAACCGTAGGTTTTATATGTCCTTGGCTTGGAATTTTGTTTGTGATATCTTCATTACAACACTTGTAATATTTGTTATTTTTTTATGGGTCAACTAGTGCACCCCTCGAAGTGCAGTGATTATTGTATGACAATCATTGTGCCCCAAAATAGCCAATTTGTGGGTGTGGTAAATGGCTTGATGAAAATGAAGTTTTGTTAAGGTACATTATAAGCCTAGACTTAAAGTTTTGGAAATTTGATCAAAAACCATGAACGGTTTGATAATGCAATTTGATAAAAACATAAAGAATTTGATTTTCCTTGCCCTATTTTTCATAGATATGAAAGTAGTATTTCTGTGGGGATTGTGGGGAACACCCATAAAAAGAATCCTTGGGTGTTGAAAAATTCCGAAGTTCATGAATTTGGGCTGGATTTTTAAAAATGGATTTGATTTTCTCATGACCTATTTATCACAGATATCTAAAGTAGCATCTTTGTGAGGATTATGGAGAACACCCACCATTGAATCCCTGGGTTTTTAAGAAAAATCAATAGTTGAATTTGAAATGGATTTGGTTTTGAAATTTCATGGATTTTGGTTTATTTTCAAAGATCGAGATTAGGTTTTGACTTTGTTTGACATGGGCAAAATGAGGTGAAATTGTGACAGAGATTGGCTTTGTGGATTTTGATCCAAAAGTAATTTGAGATGACACATTTTTTGCTCAAAATTGGGTTTGACCCAAGAATAATTTGAAATTTGGATTGGTTTTGTAAAAAAAAAAACCTTTTTTTTTGGAAAGAAATACCCAAAGTGGGTTCACTCCGCTATGGGAAAACTTTTTTTTTTTTTTTTGAGTAAAATAGCTTAAGTGGATTTGCCACATGCTGTGGGAATTTCGATGATCATATTTTGATGAGAATGGGCTACTAGTAGTGGGTCCACTGCTCGCAGTAACTGTGACCAAGGGTGAAAGGTTCACCATGTGTTAAGAGGGTTTGAATCACTACACAAGATGATTTTGCCCACTAAACCGTGGACCCTCCTGTTGGAACCCACAGTGTTCGTGGGAAAATGGGGAAGGCAATGATCGAGAGTGAGAGAGGGCCCCACTGATTAACACAGTAGTGCTCGTGAGCAAAGCGGAGGTTCTCGTGTCCGTGAGGGAGCCCAAGTTTATAAACTGTGGCGTTCCTTCTTTCTTTTTTCATCGTCCTAGAAGTACAAAGTAAGAACGAGAGAGAAACAAAAGTCCAGCCCTTCTGTGCTTCTTCTTTAGTCTTGAAGCTAGAGTTAGGCTTCCTTCTTCACATGATTAATCCATGGTTGGTAAGGGTTTAAACAACGCCTCTTTTCTTTTTTTTCTTCCTTCGTTTTTTTTTTTTTGTTCATAGTCGAACTCATACCTTGAGTCTATGTTATTTATGCTTGATTGATTTGGTTTCTCTTATACATCATCCAGGATAAATCCAAAAACTAGAGCTTGGAAACATCAGTTTTTATCAGATATAATTGGAGATATTAATGAGCTAAGACGTACTCGTTAACAGCTAAGTGAAGAGGTAAGTTACTTATGCTATATTTCTTCTGTTGAACCTCATAATGCATCTGATGCACTTAAAGATGACTCATGGATGAATGCCATGTATGAAGAATTAGAACAATTTGAAAGAAATGATGCATGGCAACTTGTTACTCGCCCAACCCACACTAATGTCATTGGTACATAATGGATTTTCAAAAACAAAACCGATGAACAGGGTCAAGTTGTTAGAAACAAAGCTAGGCTTGTAGCACAAGGTTATACTCAAGTTAAGGGTATTGATTTTGATGAAACCTTTGCTCCTATAGCCATACTTGAGTCAATTCGTATCTTACTTGCCATTGCTTGTGTATTGAATTTTAAACTTTTTCAAATAGATGTCAAAAGTGCATTTTTGAATGGTTTTTTGAATGATGAAGTTTATGTTGACCAGCTTAAAGGATTTCAAGATTAGCAATTTCTTGGTCATGTATATAAACTAAACAAGGCATTGTATGGTTTGGAGTAAGCCGCTCGCGCATGGTATGAATGGTTAACCACTTTCTTGCATGAAAATGGTTTTCGACAAGGAAGAGCTAATAAAACCTTGTTTATCAAGAATGAGGATAATGACATTCTAATTGCTCAAGTGTATGTGGATGATATTGTGTTCAGGTCAACTTCACAATACTTGGCAAATATGTTCTCTGAAATTGTGGCCATTGAATTTGAGATGAGTATGGTTGGTGAATTAGCATTTTTCTTGGGCTTACAAATAAAGTAAAGTGCAGATGGTATATTCATTTCTCAATCGAAATATGCCACTAATCTACTGAAGAAGTTTGGTATGTTTTCATTAAAATAGGAACGGGTTCCCATGAGTACTTCGGTCAAACTTAGTTTAGATACGAAAGGAACGTACAGATGTAAATGATACACTGTATCATAGCATAATTGGAAGCCTTCTATATCTTACTGCTAGTAGACCTGATATAGGATTCAGTGTGAGTATCTTTGCTCGATATCAGTCAAATCCAAAGGAATCTCATATTAAAGCTATCAAGAGAATTATGAAATATGTGCGTGGGATGACAAACTATGGTATTTGGCTAATAAGGAACACCAATTCAACTGTTGTTGGATACTCTGATGCTGATTGGCTTAGCTGTGTTGATGATAGGAAAAGCACATCTGGAGGATGTTTCTTTATTGGCAATAATTTTGTTGCATAGCATAGTAAAAAATAGACTTCAACCTCTCTTTCTATTGCTGAGGTGGAGTATATTGCAACTGCAAGTTGTTGTACACAACTTCTATGGATGAAGTAAATGTTGTCCGATTATGGGATTTAACAAGATCTTATGACAATTTACTGTGATAACAAGAGTGCCATCGATATTTTTAAGAATCCCGTTTAGCATTTCAGAACAAAACACATTGATATCAAACATCATTTCATTGGTAAATTAGTTAAAGTCAAAATTCTTATCTTGGAGCAACTTCTAACAGAAAATCAATTAGCTAATTTTTTCACTGAATCCCTTGAGCATCTTAGGTTTGAATCCCTTCGGAAGTCCCTCGGAGTTGGTCTCCATCCTTAATCTTACTTCTATATATCCTGATTTTGCATATGCCTATTTCATTTGCTGCTTTCATGATTATTTAATATGTGATTTACTTTGTTTTGCTTTAGTTATTGAGTCGTATTGTCCTGGTACACATCACTTAAGAAGATTGCTCAATGCATCTGTTTACTCTCTTGTACATTCACTAAGTTTGGTACAATTTTAAAGTGCATTGATTTTGCCACTTTCAGAGCTTCTCACAACATTGGAGAATTGACTTTGGGTTCTTTTTCTCCTTTCTTTCCTTTTGTTTCCAAAAAAAAAAAAAAAAAACTGCTAAGGAAAAGGAGGGGATATTTATTCAAGGGGAGCATTTTTCACTCATCATAGAGAGCTCACAAAAAGTGTTCAATGCGGATTACCCGTGATTCAAATGGAGGATGTTTTCTTTGTGCATTGATATTTTAGTGTGAACGTTTTTCCTCAAGTTCTTCACATGACTAGACATACATCTCCTTTTCTGTGTTACCTCGACATCGACAACTTATTAACTGCTATAAAACATCGTATCTGAGCATTGACGATTTTCATGTGTCAAGCCTACTTCTGGTATGTTGCATTTTTCATTATGTTTATCTTGTTCATCTTGAGCTTTCACATGTCCTCCACTATGTGAGTTTTATTAAAAAAAAAAAAAAAACCCACAGCTGTGGATTCCAATCGGTCGGAATACTCATCAAATCGGTTGGACAAGCCTAGTGGATTTTCACATAATTGAAATCCGATCAGTCTGACTCTTCATTTAACCAATAGGACTATCCAGAAGGATATTCACAGAATTGAAATCCGACCGGTTAGGCTATTCATCTGATCGGTTGAGCACGTCTGGATTCTTTAAAACCCAGCGTGCGTTTATTCATGTTCGTACAGTCTTTTTCAGTATTTTGGGTCTGCGTCTTCCCTTTCCTCTCTCCTTGCATCTTCACATCACATCAACTTGTTTGATCTCCAACGATTGTGTGTTGCTCTAAGGTATTTCTTTTTCTTGTTATACTTCCCCATTACTATTGTGCTTTCATTCTTCTTCCTTCCTTGCTTACCCTCTTTGAGTGGTTGCTTGTTGACGTTGGATGATTGTCTTAGTTGGATTGTGTGTCTTTTTCCCATTTTTTGGCAAATCTATTCACTTGAGTGTATGTGCTGATTCATGTGATTGTTCTTGTATGTTGTTTGGGATTTCTTTCTTGAAAGCTTGTATTCATTCAAGATTAATACTACATGTGCACACCAGTTGTTTGATGAAATGCTTCAAAGAGTTTACTCCTTTTTCTCTATCATTTTGATGACATTGGGTTGTGCTTTGATGTTTTAATCTCCAAGATACATTCATCCTTGATCTTTATGGCTCCAAAAAAGGTCGTTGCTTCAAAACAAAAGAATGTGGCTAGTGGCTCATCTTCTCACAGTTTTAATGCCGATCGGTTTCTTTCCGAAGAGCGGGCAGCACAGTATGAAAACATCTTCAGAAAATGGGCAATCCTTTATGAACGTCCAATAAATCCATTGGATTTTTGCACATATCCCTTTGGAGGTTGGCTTGAGAGGTGTCGCTGGACTTCCTTTTACTCATTTGATACGGAAGTTTTTCCTAACTTAGTGCATGAGTTCTACAACAACATGTATAACATGTTAGGTGGGCTCATCAAGTCTTTTGTACGAGGCAAGCATCTGACTATCACTCCTTCCTCTCTTGGCCAATTCTTGGCGATCGATCGGACTCTGGATCCCAAATATCCTATGCCTAATCCTGACCTCGCTGATATGGATGAGGGTGCATCTGCCATTGATTTTGATGTGGTGAGTTTAGAGCTCTGTGGTCATCCTCGTGATTGGACCACTGGTATGCTATTGAAGTAGAGTGAACTAACAGACTCCTATTGGATGCTCAATATTTTTGTCAAAAACAACATTGAACCTAGGGGTCATCACTCCGAAATTTACCATGAGGCAGGGTATCTACTATATGTTATTGGTAGTGGACTTCCCATTGATCTTCCCTCGGTCATTTTTTACACTATTTATCGGGCTCGTTCTGCTGCTAAAAATGCCCCGTTGCCATATGGTGTCTCTCTTTCCAGGTTTCTCATTACACATGGTATGTTGCCTGATGTGCATGACACTTTGGTTCCTCTTTCGAACCCTATCACCATGAGCACTCTAATGCAGTCTCAGTCTCAAGTTCGTCAGCCTGTTCCTCGATGACCCATTCCTGCACTTGTTGCTGAGGAGGATATCCTTGATGATTCTTCCATACATGCCCTGTTATCAGCCTTTGAAGACACTCTATCTGACTAGGCAGCTTATCTTGATATTCTTCATGGCGAAGTTCAGTCTCTACATGGTCGGTTTGATGTGCTTGAGTCCAAACTTGACTCTATTTTAGAGCATCTTCATAGGCAATGATTGACCTGTTCTTGTGTGTTGTTTCTAAGTTTTCAGTCTCATTTTGTGGTTTTTTTCTAGTTTTATTATGGTCCTTTTCTCAATTCATGCCTGACAAGGGGGAGAGATCGTATTATAGCCATGTGATTACTAATTGACATAAGTTGATCTTGACCTTGATTGATTTTGATATGTGTTCTTTGCAACATTACTTTGTAATGATCTTGCTTTGATTTCGTTTTATGTTGAAGATATTTTGATATGCTAACCTGATCTTGTGCCTAGAAAGGTTGCTTTCTTTTTTAGGTTTCTTTTTCAGGATTTAAATTGTGACAAGTCTTCGGGTCTAGTTTTTAGGTTGATATGGGTAGATTATTCAGTTTAGGAAGTTTTGTCCATGAATTGCCAAAGGAGGAGATTATAAGGAATATAATATTAGCAATTTCATTGGATGGACAAAACTTGGGATTAAATGTGTTGTAATTTTATTTTCTAGATGGACTAAAGCCTCTACCAGAATTACAATTAAAGGTCTTTTATTTTAAAGGTGGAAAGCATGTGTCTTCTCTGTCGAACCGATCAAATTTCTGGGTTACATGGATACAATATCTGCAAACAGAATGAAAGACCGACCATCGGCTGTGGTGCCCGATCAATTGGAACCCATGCCCAATAGGTCGGATAGCCCATCCGATCGGTCGGTTGGGTCGGCTGGCACGAATAAAAAACTCTAATTTTTCGGATCTACTCTCTCATGCGCTCAAGTCTCTCCTTATCCTCTTATAATCCAGTTTGGAAAGGACACCACGGTATTTATGTATATATGAATCAACACTTCGATAAAGGGATCAAGTCTCTCCAGATTAAAACCCTAGATATTATATTGAGAGATATCTTCTTCTCTGAAACTCCTATGTCTTTCATGTGCTACAAAGTTATCTTCTGAGATTCATCGTCTTTCTGTTCTTTGGTGATTTGTCTTGAGAGGCATCAAGGCTTAAAGACTAAGCTTAAAGAAAGTGAACGGCGTGTACGTTAACAAGAAGAACTTCCAGTCCTTTAGGTTGTGTTCAATTAAGAAAAGGGTAGTAAGTAGTTCTTGTAACCTTTCTTGCATAGTGTTTGATCTTGGTGGACGGGTGGTTGGTCCCATGGTTTTTTTCCATTTGGGTTTTCCACGTAAAAAATCGTGTCTATCTTCATTATAGTGATTGATAGTTTTATTAGATTCATTATTTTTTGTTATCTTTATAGTTAAATTTAGTTGGGACTTAAACTTGTGTTAAGGTTTAAAGAGTTTCATTCAATTTTAACCTCTTTAGTAGAAAGGAAGACTTTAATTATACTTATATATTCAAACATTTACAGTGTCTTGTAGCTGATAAAGTTTCTGGTCGAAAAGCATGGAGTACTGGACGTTAACGCTCTGAACATTGACGGTTCTACGCCCTTGGATATCTCATTGAAACATGCAAGTGGACTTGGTAGATTGAAACATCGCCCTAATAACTGATGGGGCTAACACAACAACGCCAATCTTCGCCAGAGGGAAAACAAAGATGCTAAATGACAAATATGGAAGTTGGTTTATGGAGGCTCTGTTGGCAGTGGCTGTATTGATGATCAATGTGGCCTTTCAAGCCGCACTTAATCCTCCAGGAGGTGTTCAGCCAAAGACTGACAGTTATACATTAAATGGCAATGTTACATCACCCACTGCTATTGGGCAAGAGAATGGCAATGTTGCATTACTCAATGCTACTTTGAAAGAGGCAGGCAATGTGTAATCACCCAGTGGTATCCACGCCGGGCAATCGATCATGAAGTGTGAGGATGGTAACTGCTACAAAAAGTTTTACCTGGCTAACAACTTCTCACTTTTTTCATCAATGCTCGTCATCGAAATTCTATTAATGAGATGCTTTTTCGATTACTGGTTTCTGGACATTACGGCAATCTTCCTCACATCCATGTCAGTTATGGCAATGGCAACCTCCTATGCTGTTTCTCTGTCTTTCATATCGGGCGGGCACTTTGGGTTGTCGTCTTCAAACAACTTTTTAGTGTCATTACTTTCCGCAATTATATTATACGTACCAACTATTGTTCCCCTTATCCGTATGTTTTATTTTGTGCCTATTTGGTTAGTCAAAAACATAAAATCGCAGCACTACCTCTGTGGGTTGGGAGCTGTTTGAAGACCTTGATTTTGTAGGACACTGCAGATTCTAGACAGTCTTAAAATGACAGCAAGAACGCAAAATCTTGTATGTACATTCTACAGTACATGTTCCTCTTAGGATGTCATTCCTAGCCTTTTATCTAGGCCATGCCTAGTGTATTCTCTTCTTTGTATTGTTTCGTAAGATGAATGATTGTGGTAAATTTTCAAAATGAATGGGCTGTTTTGATGCATAAGAAAGTGCAACTGTCCAAGATTTTTTTTCCTTTGAATATTATTTATTTATTTATTTATTTATTATTATTTTTGAAAAAGAGAGGACGGAACATTTACAGCTCGCATAAAATATATTTTTTATTTTTCAGTTACGTCAGTTTAGGTGGAAACCCCCAGGACGCTTTTGGCGGCACGAATTTGTTTCAGCGCCGGCTATTACTGAAAGATAGAATAATGCATACGAACTAGGACAGAATAATGTATATGAACTAGATGAGAGTGACTCCTTCTACCGACCCTTTTGAAAAAAGAAAGAAAGAAGACGACACAGGAGAGAGAGACATGAAATGGAAGAGATAGAGAGAGAGAGGACTCGTCATTTTATTTTCCAGGACACGCGGCGCGCTGAGTGAGCGAGGACCACATGCGGAAAAAAACCTCACGGAAGCAGGCGTTGACTGCTACCAATGGGAGAGATCCACGTGGCGAGAGCACCTGAGCTGGGGACCGTCCTGGAATTTCAGGAGGGCCTACTCTGCGGCCTGGTGCGCCGCCGGGTTAATTACGCTACAACTGGTCCCCGCCCTCGCACCGCGGAAAAGCAGGTGGTCCTAACTAGATGTGCGGCCCACCAGATGTGTGGCTGGCTGTCGCATGTGAAAAAGGCAATCCATCAAATTATAAAGTCCTTTACTTGGATTGTTATTAGGTTGTAAATAACTAGCAATCAAGTCCCATGCTAAACCCAGGCTAAAAAATAAATTATAATAAAATTTAAAATTTACTAAAAAAAACATATTAAAAAATCATATAGAAATGCAAGTAACATTTTTTACCTATAGCCTATTTTAGTTTATTCTTAAATTTAAAAAATTTATTAAGAGTTTATCGAAATAGTTTTACATATGAAAGAATCATGAAAATCACATCCAAAGCATTAGATAGCAATTCTTTGGAGAAAATATATTTATTATAAAATAAAAAATTGATTATTATATCTATAGATTGATCTTATCTCCTCCTTGAATACAACTATGAACTTAATCAGTAACTTAAAATATTGATCTAAGGAGGCCCACCAATGCTCGTGCTAAGTCCAAGCCAAGAAAATGAAGTACATCTCAAATGTTTTAATATTGTTTATTATAAATAATGATATTCATAGCGACAATGGCATGTGTTCATCTTTATTTGCACAAAATTGTATACGTAAATATACAAAATTGTAAATCATACCTAATTTGAGAAACACTTGAATAGTAATAGCTAATTCATTTTCTTTTAATTTAATAGTATCACGCAATAATCATCAACACCCAATAATAATCAAATAAATAAATAAATAAATGTCCTAATCCCAATGGCCTGACCACTAGCAACACTTAAACTACTTAATAAAAACATTAAAATTTAATGTTCTTTTAAATTTATTTTTGAATAATTTAAATTTAATGAGAATACACCGTGTCGTGGTCCACTTTAATGATAAACAACTTATCAGTGGAGCCGACATTGTTAATAGTAGCTACATGAGAATCTTCCTGATTTTAAGTTCTATCAATAGAAACAAATTTTTGGAATGATAAATGGAATGATTAAATATTAAGAGGAAAAATCAAGTGAAAATTTTAGAGGATAAAAAGAGAGATTTTAGGATATCCAAGTTTAAAAAATACTAATTGCCTAAAAGATAAGAGGGAGGGAGATAGATCATAGGATGAGAGATTGTAGAATTTTAAGATGTTGACGTGGCGCTTTAGAAAAAAAGAGAAATAAGGAATGCTGATGTAGCACCCACCACAAGTCTCCATTCTTAGAGTTTTAATATATATAATGTGTCCGCTTAGGCCCGAGTCCAAAGTAGACCTCAATCTAAAACCATTAATGAGAGGATGAATATAATTAATGAGTATATAGAATTAGAATCAGAATCGGTTCCATATATGGAGAGGATTTGAGTATGTAAGGAGAATTATTTTGAGAAAAACTAACTCTTAAGAGAAATTTCTAAAAAACAGGGGTAATTTATCAGGGCTCGGATCCACAACCCTAATTAAAATGGACATGTCATTTTTAATTTAAACTTAAGGTGGGTACTTGTCACCCCAAGTATAACAATGAAAATCGATTGTCTTCTCATTTATTTGTCAGGGCATGTTTGGGAGAGGGATAGAGTAAAGTAAAGTAGAGTAAATTTAAAATCAAGAAAGAATAACATATGATTGGATTATGTACTCCGTTATCTTATCTTCCCTTTATAAAATGTATCTTTGGTGTAGTTACATACATGTGCATAACATGTTGGGTTGTACAGGTAATGTGGAATTGATATAATAATCTTATGCTCTTTTAATATTAAGTTTTTAGACTGTTCCATGGTTGTAATGATATTGTTGAACTGTTTAATAGAAAGTGAAGAAAAATTATAAGCGATATTGACAGGCTTTCGCATTGAATGTTTGGACAGATGTTCCGTTTAGCACTTCACACGTGTAAGCATGTGAATATCCCTTGTGTAATTCCATTCAAACTCCTGTCCGGTTGTGAATTGTACGGGGAGTACGTATGTCACTGATTGGATTTAACCCCAATCTCCGATTTTTGGGCTCAGGTCTTGACAAGCGCTGCCTGCACTGCAGCTCTACCTACGGGCTCTTTTTATTTCTTTTTTTTAATTTATCGAAATCAAAGACCAAGGCCAATGCAAATTTATTTTATGTTTCAAAAATTAAATTCATCCAGTATATAAGAAAGGGTTTGGGGATGGATCTACATGATCAAGATCACCAAATCAAAAGGAACAAGTGAAACCACACCATGTTACGTCTACTACTTGCCTCAAATCCATGAGTGGTGGTGTTTGGTGCGAAGAGATGCCCTAGAGATTGATTCCCACTCTCCTACGCCAGCGATCATTTCTTCTCTGGTAGGTTCTGGTTGAGTGAGAACGGTTTTAAAGAAAATGGGCTCTTGGTTGAGGGAGAAAGGTTTTATAGAAAAAGGAGACTTGGGGAGAGGAGAACCTTTAGATTTGGTTAAAAAAAATGTTTTTCTACAAAGATCTGGATATTTATAGAAATAGGGTTAGGGTTGCAGGGTTCTAATAGGATTCTAAGTGGGCCAAGAGGTAATTTAATGGATCATTTGACTTACGTGCCCAAAACTACCTCTAACCCAACTAAATCTCTAACTAATGGGTCCCACGTGAATCCTTACCCCAATTTAACTAAAATACAAACAATACATTAGTAATTATAAATTATTAAATAATTATTAAATACAAATAAGGTTGGACGTTATATTTCTCTCTCTCTCTCTCTTTCTCTCTCTCTCTCTCTCTCTCTCGGATATTTGGTCCTCCAAATCGAAGCGTACCTTTAGGAGAAGTTCTTGAGATTGCCTCTTCACTTGACTGTGGAGCTCCTAAGTTGCTTCCCTCGAACTATGATGTTCCCACTGTAAAATCGAGATCTCTTCCCTTCAAATCTGCCAGACTCTTCTATCGACTCCGAGCAATCTTTAACCAGTCTTGGATCTGTTTGACTTTCTCACTAGTTCCCACTGATGATCGATGGACCATAAAAACCTTTGACACCTATCTCTTCCCAACAAATTAGAGTCCTTCACCACATCCACACAAAGCCTTAAATGGTGCCATGCCAATGCTGGAGTAGTAACTATTATTGTATGCAAACTCACACAATGGTAAAATTGTTTTGCCAATTCTTTCTAAAATCTAGCACATAAGCCCAAGCATATCTTCTAAAGTCTGATTTGTCCTTTCGGTCCGCCGTTGGTCTGTGGGTGGTATGCTATGCTAAAATTCAGCGTCGTGCTAAACGTTTCCTGGAGTCGAGTCCAAAATTTGCCAAAGAATCTCGGATCACTGTCAGATACCATTGATAAGGGAACTCCATGAATCCGAACTACTTCGCACATGTACATTCTAGCTAATTCATCTTAGGATGTCATCATACTCATTGGCGAGAAATGCACCACCTAAGTCAGCCTGTCAACTATGACCAAAATACTGTCTTTGTGTGCAATGATGGTAATCCAGAGATAAAATAAATAATCATGATGTGCTTCCATTTTCAATCTAGGACCTCCAACTATTGCAGTAAACCGGAAGGTTTCTTGCGTTCTGTTTTCACTTGCTTATAAACTAAACATCTAGCCACAAGACCTGCGGTTTCCTTCTTCATGTCATTCCACAAGTATTGATTTATCAAATCTTGATACGTACTTCCAGGGTGGATAGTAAATCTAGAATGGTGTGCCTCTATCAGTATCTCATGTTTTTTCAATTCCAAAATGTTAGGCACACACACAACTAGTCTTGGAAATACAAAACATCTTCCACAAGTCTGAATTATGGCCTATTATCAATCTGTTCAATCACTCTAGCCAATTCTGCATTTTCTTTTTGTATGTTCCTGATTCGGTTCAAATTTCTGGCTCCCGCACACACACATTGGCTAATATCACCTTGTCACTAGTAGGTTTCAAATCTACTCCCATGTCCAAGAAAATTTTTGCTCAAGACCATTCCGACCTCACACATTGGTTGCTACCTTCTTGCTCAACACGTCTACCACCACATTCACATTATTGGAGTGATACTTAATTGGAAAATCAATATCTTTGATGTCCTCCATCGCTTTAAACTATTTATTCTTTGTGATAAATGCCAAATAGCCTTAGAACCACTCCTCAGTAAACTACCTGCCCTCAATGCCAAAATCTACTCGTTTGAATCCACTTCCTCCGCTCACCACTACCTGAATTCAACCTCAACCTAATAGTCTTGTTAAACAATCCATCACTACTCTGCATGATTGGATGTATCATCCCCATTACTCTGAGATCGAGTACCATGACATGCCATAATCTACAAAAGAATTTAGAGGTCTAGATCCTACAAACCATAGCTAGAAAACAAAACTATAGTCTTTACATTAAACATGCAAAATCCATCTAACGAAATCAAAATCCTCACCATGTCCTAACGTTCATATCTAATTTTAAATTTCTAGAAACGTGCTATCTCTGATACCAACTACCACGTCCCCCAAAATACAACCTCGGTCAATGTGAAACATAGGGCTAATTTAAAATTTTCTTCGTATTTAACACAACACGTACCATAATAGTGGACTCACATAGGATCATAGGCTTGTGGTGAGTCAAAATAAACGCATATGTGGAAATGGTTTGTAACAATTAGTATCATAGTTTCATTCATTAAAATAATCACGTCCAACAATAAGAATCTTAGAGTTTCAAGTTACAAATATAATTAAAAACAATTTATCAATAAAGCTTAACGATAGTCTGAATAACATCTAACTACAAATAATAGTCTACAAAAGTGTCCTATGACGGTTAGTCACTCTTGTGCAGGTCTAAAAGGCTCCGTAGCCATCTTTGGCACCCCATTCGAGCTCATCAACTCGCTCAAATGCTTGAAACGTTTGATCCTCCACCTGCGCTGCGGTAAAGTAGGCATCGGTACCTATGCACTATATAAACAAGGTCAAAGGCAAACTATAGACATAATTTGAATAGCAAGCAAGATTAATAGATATTAATATCATTAATTAGATATGATTAAGACAGTAGAAGTTTACCAAAATAAACTGAACATACTAAACATGCTAACAAAGTGAGCAGTAATCATGCATACACGAAAGCAAAGCCTCCATTTTGGGTGGTTAACCTTAGCTAATTAAGTATGGCGGGTCCACCATTAGATAGTCAAATAGAACATAACATAACAGAATTGGCATTAAACATGTAAAATAGAAACAAACTGTGGCCATGTAATTGCCCGAGAAGTATATATATATTTATATATATATAAAGTTGCATAACATAATAATACAAATAAACTATATACATGACACTTGCTTGACACAAAAACTTAAGTCCGAAAAGAGGGCTGACTGACAAGTACATACTAATGTCCAAACCAAACTTAGCTTATCTGATTTTTAAAGTCAAGCCACTCTTAGTCATATTTGTGCTAGGTACACGCCAAGTCAGACAACCAAAGAAAACACATGCATGCAAACCCAAAGGTCAAGGAAATCACAAATCCAACCTAAGGCCAAAGGCACAAGTTACTTACCCAACAATTCCACTAGAACTACGGGTGAGGTACAAGCTGACACATCTCGCAAATTCCAGTACACAGTCTCATTTTAGGGCTTCCAAAAGGGATATCTCGAATTACCATCGCACAAAGGTTCACATGATATGTACGAGTAACTAACCATGATTTGTGAGAATTCCGTGCCTGAACATGGTGTCATAACCCGAGCCCAGGAGTTCGGGGGTTAGTGTCACAACCCGAGCCCAGAGATCGGGGGTTAGCGAAAAGCCAAACCAGTGACACACGTACTCCCGTGTACGTGCATCCAAACCCAGTCCAGATGCACACACACAAGGGATCTAACACATGCGAACAAACGAACGCGGAAGCTGTAGATATCATAGCAAGCAACAAAGAAATAGCGGAAGCTGAAAAATGCGGAACGGAAAAGACAAAGATAGATACAAAACGATGAACCCAGATATAAGACTGAGTACACACCAAAATAACGATGTACAAATATACAAAGTAACAAAGTCTCAAGTGCCAAATACAAACTCTCCAAAAACCAAAACCCAAAACAGATAACCACGGAAGATATGCATGTACGCACTCGGCAGAGGTGATCAGGCCCACTCTGCCAAACCGGAGGGTGCCTCTAAGCTTTGCCCTACAACCTCCTCAACCGCCGGGGAGTTGGGCAAGGGATCTGTGCCTGCAACACCACAGACAACACCAATGAATACAACGATCCAGCAAATATAAGTAACAGGGACGAAACACTGATAGTATCAAATTGAATAATAGCAGAATATTAATTACAGAGTTTCATCTTAGTATGCTAAGCAAATCGTGCATAGAAGTAAAGCATGATAAGTGAATCAAAGCATAGAAATATTGAATTAGGTGGCTACTACGTTAACCATATTCTCTCCAATAGAGAGCAGAGCAGAGCAGATAAGAACACCATTGACCGGGCCAGGGGTACAAGTGGGTCTCGGTTTCCTGGGTTCCGGGGTCCCAAGACAAAGCGACACTGCAGTGATACAGAGATACAGAGATCTAAGCCAAAGGTAACCCTGTCGGGTATCCTAGGGCTGAGGCTGAGTAGAGCCAGACTAATACTAATCAAATCAAATCCAAAAGAAGGGAGATTATCCGCTTTGGACTCACCGATGACAAGGACCGGATCTTATCCTCACGTATTAATATCTGGGCAGAGCCACCCGGGAATACCCAGTGAATCAGAAATATACAAAGCCAGATATATACAAGGCAAAGCATAAACTAAGTCAAAGCACAGCATAGATCAAAACATAGTGTAGAACGAAGAATAAAATAGATATACAGGACGAAAGCAAAATGAACTCTAATGCATAAACATAAATCAGCAGAACAGAGGGCAAAACTGTAAGCAATATGCAATGCATCTCAGATTAATACGGAATCAAGGTTAATTACAAGCCAACACTAATATAGTTGTCCACTGTTACTAACCGTGCATGATGATGTAGTTTTAAATTATTCGATGCACCGTTGTCATCCAAGTGTTGCAATGTAATCCTCACGTGCACCAAAGTCCCTTAAACCAACACCCATGGGGAGGTGCTTAATAGTAAATCAACGCTCACATGAAGAAGTCACAGCCGAATAGACTATTCATGCGATCCAAGGAATCCATTGGGCCGGTTTACATGAGCGGTTAACCTGTCTTTTAGCCCTACCAAGTCATACCATTATCCTAAGTTTTATTTCAGATTTTTCCAGGTCTTACGGTTTAGCCATGGGTGACCTGCGGCTTAGCCGTATATATCTTACGGCCTAGCCGTAACAAGCACTACGGCTTAGCCGTGGTTTCCTTCAGAACACGGCTAAACTGTCATCTTCCACCTCTGACCTGATACATTTCACGGTTGGGTCACGGCTAGATTATGGCTCAGCCGTAGAACAATTTACGGTTCAGCCGTAGCCTAGCCGTAGAACAAAATTCAAAATTTCAAGTCTCTGGAATCTGAGCCGTACAAAGTTACGGCTTAGCCGTACAGTACAGAACACGAAACTGAAGTGAGTACAGAAACTGAAATTTGGTACAGAAACTTAGCAAAACAAGCTCCAGAGGTTCCAACATCACAGAATTTGGCTGTAAAACATCCTGTACATAAAAGAAGATGAAATCAAAGTAATCAAACAGAATACCCATATGTGTTATACAATCCTGTACTTATACTTGCCTCAAAGCTCGATCAAATCCACTGAGATTAAGCTCCAAAACAACTAAAACCCAAGCAAAGCAAAGCAAAACACAATCCATAAGCATGCAAAGAAAGAAAAAGAGATGGGAGATCCAATTGGAGAAGAAAAATTGGAGAACCCACTTACCTCAAACCATAGACAGAGATGAGAGAGAAAGAACCCAATCGAACCAAATCCCACACCAACAAGGAAGAGAAGAGAAGTGAAGAGAAGAGGAGTGAATGTACGTGGAGTCTCCTTGGAGATTGCATGCAACGTTGAAGGAAAGGAGCAGAAATGAAGACATCTGTACAGGTGACTCATATATAGAGTTTCTGAAGTTTAGAACAAAGTCTAGTGAATTTTGGTTATTTACAAATCAAGTCACACGAGGGTCCAACTTCTCTAATTGACTCCGAATGACTTTGAGGCAGTTACGGAAAACAACGAGCTCAACAAAATACACGTGTTGACACCAAGATGATGCAAATATGATGCACTCAAAGTAAAAGCAAAATTACGAAAAAGGGCTTAGAACTACCTATCGCAGATCAAAGGTTACTCAACTGCCTATCCAAGACCCGAAACCAAGTGCAAAAGGATAAAACAACAGAAAAGCACACGCATGAGCCACTAATCCAGCTCAAAGGGGATCGGAGTGTTACATCCTCCCCCACTAGGAAATCATTCCGTCCTCGGAATGACCACCTACTTGTGCAAAGAGCTGTGGGTACTGGTGCGCTAGCTGCTCCTCTAGCTCCCATGTAGCCTCATCTGGACCGTGATGCTCCCACAACACTTTAACCCATCTGATAATCCTGGTACAGAGAATCTGCTCTCGTGTACCAACAATGCGAAGCGGACGCTCAACGTAAGTTGCATTAGGCTGAATCTGAATGTCATCGTATCTAATCACATGACTCGGATCAGGCACATACTTACGGAGCATCGACACATAGAATACATCGTGAACACCGGAGAACTCGACTGGAAGCGTCAAACGATAGGCTAAATCTCCAACTCGGCTCTTGACTTCAAACGGTCCTACATATCTCGGAGCTAACTTGCCCTTCTGACCAAACCGTACCGTGCCTTTCATCGGAGAAACTTTAAGGAACACCCAATCTCCGACTTGGAATGCCAGAGGTCTCCTCCGAGTATCTGCGTAGCTCTTTTGCCTGGACCGAGCAATCTTCAGATTCTCTATCACTTTCTGAACTTTCTCTGTCGTCTCAGCAATGATTGTCGGACTATGGAAACTTCTTGTTCCTACCTCTTCCCAGCACACTGGGGTCCTGCACTTGCGTCTGTATAGAGCCTCATAGAGTGCCATACCAATGCTCTCGTGAAAGCTGTTGTTGTAGGCAAACTCACACAATGCCAGATGCATATCCCATTCCTTCTCAAAGTTCAGCACGCTAGCTCTGAGCATATCTTCCAACGTCTGAATGGTACGCTCCGACTGCCCATCAGTCTGGGGGTGGTATGCCGTACTAAAACTCAACTTCGTGCCCATAGCTTCCTGAAATGCTCTCCAGAATGAAGACACAAAACGATTGTCACGATCAGACACAATCGATACTGGGTTGTCATGTAATCTGACTATCTCGCCAACAACTTCCTGGCCATCTCTGTAAATGTCATCCCTTTCTTGAACGGAAGGAAATGTGCTGACTTCGTCAATCTGTCCACTATTACCCAGACCGCATTGTTCTTTTTACTAGTCGGCGGAAATCCTGAGACGAAATCCATGAAAATGTGCTCTCACTTCCACTGCGGAATGTGTAATGGGTGTAATGATCCTGGAGGTCGCTGATGATCAGCTTTTACCCTCTGACAGGTCAAACATCGAGCTACGAACCCTGCGATCTCCCGCTTCATATTGTTCCACCAAATCTATCCTTCAAGTTCTGGTACATCTTCGTACTCCCTGGGTGCATCGCATAACGAGCATCGTGTGCATCTGTCATCAACTTTTCCTTCAGCTCATCCACAGCGAGAACACACAATCTACTCCTAAAGTACAAAACTCCGTCTATCAGGTTGAAATCAGGTCGATCTGCAATCCGATCTCTGAAAGTTTCCAGAAGGGGGTCCTCAAACTGGTGATCCTTGATCTGCTGAATCACCTCAGGCTGAAACACTACGGTAGTAGCTAATGTCACCAACTCATCCACCATCCGAACCTCAACAGGCTGAGCATGTACAAGCATATAGAATCCTGCCAACACCTGAAGACTTTCTGCTCTCCTGCTGAGTGCATCTGCAACCACATTCCCCTTGCCTGGATGGTACTTGATCGGAAAGTCGTAGTCTTTGATGAACTCCAGCCACCTCCGCTGTCTCATATTCAAGTCATGCTGATTAAACAAATACTGCAGACTGTGATGATCGGAATGGACCTCAAACTTCACTCCATACAAGTAATGCTGCCACAACATCAGTGCAAACACAATGGCTGCTAGCTCCAGGTCATGGGTGGCATAGTTCTTCTCGTGTTTTTTCAGCTGTCTGGAATCATAGGCAATCATTCTCTGATTCTGCATTAGTACATAGCCGAGTCCAACTCGAAAGGCATCGGAATAAATCACGAATCCCTCACTACCATCAGGGAGAGTCAACACTGGCGCTGTAGTGAGCTTTTTTTTCAACATCTGGAAACTACGCTCATACTTCTCTGTCCACTCATATGGGACCTTCTTCGGAGTCAACTGAGTCAGCAGGGCTGAGATCTTCGAGAAGTCCTGTACGAACCTGCGGTAATATCCCGCTAACCCGAGAAAACTCCGAATCTCTGTCACTGATCTGGGACGGGGCCAATGGACTACTGCCTCAACCTTAGCCGGATCCACCATCAATCCCTCTCTAGGAATTACATGACCCAGAAATGCAACTTGCTCTAGCCAGAAATCACATTTGGACAACTTTGCATACAACTAGTGATCTCTAAGCAGCTGCAATGCCTTCCGCAGATGATCTGTATGCTCCTCAGCAGTCTTCGAATAAACCAATATATCGTCTATGAATACAACAACGAGCTGGTCCAAAAAGGAAGTAAACACCCTATTCATCAATGCCATGAAAGCTGTGGGTGCATTCGTCAAACCAAAAGGCATGACAAGGAACTCGTAGTGTCCATACCGAGTCCTGAAAGCTGTCTTAGGAACATCCTCATCTTTCACCCGGAGCGGGTGATATCCTGACCTCAAGTCGATCTTCGAGAAGTAAGCTGCACCCTGAAGCTGATCGAACAACTCATCAATCCTAGGCAATGGATATTTGTTCTTGATGGTCACTTTGTTCAACTACCTGTAGTCAATGCACATCTGGAAACCGCCATCCTTCTTCCTTACGAACAATACAAGAGCTCCCCAAGGTGAAACACTTAGGTGTATGAACCCTTTATCCAACAGATCCTGCAACTGTTTCTTCAATTCCAACAACTCTGCAAGTGCCATACGATATGGAGCTCTACTGATGGGTGCTGTACCTGGCATCAAGTCGATCGAGAACTCTACCTCTCGAACTGGTGGCAACTCGAGCACATCCTCCGGAAAGACATCCGGAAACTTGCTGACTACTGGAATCTCACTGAGCTGTCGCTGATCCTTCTTCTCTGAAATGAATGCAAGAAATCCCTCACATCCCCTACGAAGCATCCTGTCTGCTTTACAAGCAGATATCACACGCCTTGGGCACTTCGTCTGGCTGCCCTCGAATCAAAATCCGCTGCCCAGATCAAAGTAGATAGCCTTGCTGTAACAATTGATACAAGCATGATACCTCGCAAGCCAGTCCATACTAAGAATCACATCAAAATCCAGTGTCGAGAGCAACACGAGGTCTACCGGGAGCTGATGACCAGCTATATGCACATCACACTGAAAGTAGAAAACACTACACTCCACCCGCTTACCAACCAGAGTGGATACTATCAACAAGTATGGGAGCAGTGTGGGTCGCTGTCGAAGCTGCACATCAAAATGGGGTGCTACATACGAACGCGTAGACCCGGAGTCAAACAAGGTTAAAGTTTCAGCATCAGAAATTAAAATATTACCTTCCATGACCGTAGCCTCCTCCGCACCCTCATGCGTAGCAGCATAGGCTCGAGCTATCTGGCGGTTCTGCTTCTGGTCTGGGCAAGCTGGTTGAGACTTGCCCTGCGCTGTAGATCCTGCGAACCGCGTCTGTGGGGAAGACTGAAACTTCGGGCATTGGGCCCGTCTATGATCCGGGGAGCCACAACCGAAGCAAGCCCCACTCTTCCTCCAACATCTCTCTGTCGGATGATCCTTCCCACAATACTCACAAACCACCTGAGCACTGCTCGAACTGCCTTGCTTGCCTTTGAACTTCTTTTGAAACTGACTTCTGCCACTGGAACCTGCCGCCCTCTTAGCCTCAGTTCGCTCCTCCTCAAATATGGCCTCTGCATCATAGGCCCTGTCAATAGCGTCATCCAAGGTAGCCGGCCACATACATGCAACCACGTGGCGTTTATGCCTCGGATTCAGGCCGTTGACGAAGCGAGTCACCTTCTTATGCTCAGTGTTCACCATATCCTCTGCAAAGTGAGACAGCTCTGTAAACTTGTGTACATAATCTGCAACCGATGTCTGTTTCTGCTGAAGGTTGAAGAATTCCACCTCCTTGGCTCACTGAATATGAAGAGGCATGAATTTCGACGAAACTGTTGCTTGAAAGTTTCCCAAACTGTGGCACTGGGCATAGTCTGGAATGAGCTCTTGACACTCCTCCACCAAGTTTTGGCTACACTCCGAAGTATGGAGGCTGTGAGAACTACTTTCTGTTTGTTACTGCACACAATCGTATCAAAAAGCTCCTCTGTCTGTTCCAACCATTGCTCGGCCTGCAATGCATCCTTTATCCCGTGGAACTCAGTCGCCCCTCGCTTACGGAACTTATCAAAAAGAGGATTTGGATCTGTTTCTTTGGGCTGGAAGATCACTTGCTGTTCTACACGAGGAGAGGCTGATGCTGCAGCCTGACTCTGCCTGTCCACCATAGATGCCATCTGAGCCTGTAAAGACTGCATGGATTGCATCATCATCATCAGACGCTCTTCACTGCTCATAGGTGGGGGTAGCGATCTACTCTCTCCATTATGGACCTGCTGATTCTCACCCCGAGATCCTGATCCTGATGCCATACTGTGCTATCCTGCAAAAGAAAAAGAAACACAGCACCAAATATAAAATGCCCTGAGTTAGAAAATCCCAAAATCAACATATTAGACTTGGAGTCACATAGTTGACATCGTCATCTCACCACGATCTTAGATGTCTACATGCTTATAACTAGCATTCTCTGATACCATACAATACGTATGTCACAACCCGAGCCCAGAGATCGGGGGTTAGCGAAAAGCCAAACCAGTGACACACGTACTCCCGTGCATGTGCATCCAAATCCAGTCCAGATGCACACACACAAGGGATCTAACACGTGCGAACAAACGAACGCGGAAGTTGTAGATATCATAGCAAGCAACAAAGAAATAGCGGAAGCCGAAAAATGCGGAACGGAAAAGACAAAGATAGATACAAAACGATGAACCCAGATATAAGACTGAGTACACACCAAAATAACGATGTACAAATATACAAAGTAACAAAGTCTCAAGTGCCAAATACAAACTCTCCAAAAACCAAAACCCAAAACAGATAACCACGGAAGATATGCATGTACGCACTCGGCAGAGGTGATCAGGCACACTCTACCAAACCGGAGGGTGCCTCTAAGCTTTGCCCTGCAGCCTCCTCGACCGCCGGGGAGCTGGGCAAGGGATCTGTGCCTGCAACACCACAGACAACACCAATGAATACAACGATCCAGCAAATATAAGTAACAGCTGATAGTATCAAATTGAATAATAACAGAATATTAATTACAGAGTTTCATCTTAGTATGCTAAGCAAATCGTGCATAGAAGTAAAGCATGATAAGTGAATCAAAGCGTAGAAATACTGAACTAGGTGGCTACTACGTTAACCATATTCTCTCCAATAGAGAGCAAAGCAGTGCAGATAAGAACATCACTTACCGGGCCAGGGGTACAAGTGGGTCTCGGTTTCCTGGGTTCCGGAGTCCCAAGATAAAGCGACACTGCAGTGATACAGAGATACAGAGATCTAAGACAGAGGTAACCCTGTCGGGCATCCTAGGGCTGAGGCTGAGTAGAGCCAGACTAATACTAATCAAATCAAATCCAAAAGAAAGGAGATTATCCGCTTTGGACTCACCGATGACAAGGACCGGATCTTATCCTCACGTATTAATATCTGGGCAGAGCCACCCGGGAATACCCAGTGAATCAGAAATATACAAAGCCAGATATATACAAGGCAAAGCATAAACTAAGTCAAAGCACAGCATAGATCAAAACATAGTGTAGAACGAAGAATAAAATAGATATACAGGACGAAAGCAAAATGAACTCTAATGCATAAACATAAATCAGCAGAACAGAGGGCAAAACTGTAAGCAATATGCAATGCATCTCAGATTAATACGGAATCAAGGTTAATTACAAGCCAACACTAATATAGTTGTCCACTGTTACTAACCGTGCATGATGATGTAGTTTTAAATTATTCGATGCACCGTTGTCATCCAAGTGTTGCAATGTAATCCTCACGTGCACCAAAGTCCCTTAAACCAACACCCATGGGGAGGTGCTTAATAGTAAATCAACGCTCACATGAAGAAGTCACAGCCGAATAGACTATTCATGCGATCCAAGGAATCCATTGGGCCGGTTTACATGAGCGGTTAACCTGTCTTTTAGCCCTACCAAGTCATACCATTATCCTAAGTTTTATTTCAGATTTTTCCAGGTCTTACGGTTTAGCCATGGGTGACCTGCGGCTTAGCCGTATATATCTTACGGCCTAGCCGTAACATGCACTACGGCTTAGCCGTGGTTTCCTTCAGAACACGGCTAAACTGTCATCTTCCACCTCTGACCTGATACATTTTACGGCTGGATCACGGCTAGATTACGGCTCAGCCGTAGAACAATTTACGGTTCAACCGTAGCCTAGCCATAGAACAAAATTCAAAATTTCAAGTCTCTGGAATCTGAGCCGTACAAAGTTACGGCTTAGCCGTACAGTACAGAACACGAAACTGAAGTGAGTACAGAAACTAAAATTTGATACAGAAACTTAGCAAAACAAGCTCCAGAGGTTCCAACATCACAGAATTTGGCTGTAAAACATCCTGTACATAAAAGAAGATGAAATCAAAGTAATCAAACAGAATACCCATATGTGTTATACAATCCTGTACTTATACTTGCCTCAAAGCTCGGTCAAATCCACTGAGATTAAGCTCCAAAACAACTAAAACCCAAGCAAAGCAAAGCAAAACACAATCCATAAGCATGCACAGAAAGAAAAAGAGATGGGAGATCCAATTGGAGAAGAAGAATTGGAGAACCCACTTACCTCAAACCATAGACAGAGATGAGAGAGAAAGAACCCAATCGAACCAAATCCCACACCAACAAGGAAGAGAAGAGAAATGAAGAGAAGAGGAGTGAATGTATGTGGAGTCTCCTTGGAGATTGCATGCAACGTTGAAGCAAAGGAGCAGAAATGAAGACATCTGTACAGGTGACTCATATATAGAGTTTCTGAAGTTTAGAACAAAGTCTAGTGAATTTTGGTTATTTACAAATCAAGTCACACGAGGGTCCAACTTCTCCAATTGACTCCGAATGAGTCTGAGGCAGTTACGGAAAACAACGATCTCAACAAAATACACGTGTTGACACCAAGATGATGCAAATATGATGCACTCAAAGTAAAAGCAAAATTACGAAAAAGGGCTTAGAACTACCTATCGCAGGTCAAAGGTTACTCAACTGCCTATCCAAGACCCGAAACCAAGTCCAAAAGGATAAAACAATAGAAAAGCACACGCATGAGCCACTAATCCGGCTCAAAGGGGATCGGAGTGTTACAGTTAGCAAAAGCCAAATCGATGACATGTACTTCCGTGCCTGTACACGTAAACTTGGTCTAAATGCACATGCAAAGTGAAGGTTTACACATGCTAAATATGTACGCGGAAGCTTTAGATATCAAAACATCACGCTAAATAATGCAAGAAGAGAATATGAAAACAGAAATGACATATATAGATGAAGGTTTTACAAAATGAAACAAAATAAACATGTACAATTCATGATAAGATCCAAGCATGACAAATCTCAAAATAAGGAAGACTCATATGCAATGAATGTCCAGGGTGCTCTCCGGTGGTGTGATTACATCCACTCCTCTAGTCCTAATGGGACCTTGGGGGCCTCACTTGGAGTCTGGTCGACCGACGAGGGGTCGATCTGGGTATCTAAGCCTGCAACACCAAAGACAACTCGTGAATACAATGATTCAGCAAAGTATAAGTTATAACAAGTTAACACATGCTGTGTCTAATAGAATAAAGAACATCATGAAAATCATAATAGGACACATTCGTTTATCGTGCAAGAAAGAAACATGCCATGTGAATCAATGTATACATGCTGTGTACATAACTAGCTGGTGACTACATTGCCATATGCTCCCAAAAAAAGGATCTTATATCCGTGCAGAGAACACCATTGTCTGGGCCAAGGAACAAATGGGTCTCGGGTTCCTGGGGTCTGGATTCCCCAAGATGTTTCTTTACTACAGCAAGGCCATGAAGACTACACCAAATTCACCCCGTCGGGATCCTAAGGCTGAGGTTAAGTAGTGCCTGACCATACAGAGTCAATTATGAAAACCCTGAGTAGATCGTGACAAGCATATCTTGCGTGCATATCTAAGAACGTGTCTTATACGTGCAAGCTTGATAACATACATACATACTCAAGGTGGACACATAGTACGACTTTCGATGTTACATGTAATGATCTTGCTAAAGAGTGGAGATCAATGATCGAAATACAACATGTCATGCAAGCAAATCATAGCCTATAGAATCACGTTCAGTTACTAGCCAATTCTAGTTTAATTATCCAGTATTTCTAACTGTGCATGATGATGTAGTTTTAAGTTATCCGCTGCACCGTTGTCTAGTGTTGCATTGTATCAGTTGGTGCACCGAAGTCCTTTAAATCAACACCCATGGGGAGGTGCCTAACAACTGGATAATGAACATGAATGATTCGCAGCCCTCGAGATCATTCACACATTTTATCATGTTCCATTGGGCAAGTCGAAGTTGCTTACCTTCTACTTTAAAGGTCCTATAGGTCTCCTTCTTTTCCTATCTTTCTTACTGTTCATGTCCACCAGCTCAGCCGTAGATAACCCTATGGCTTCGTTGAAGGAACTTTACGGCTTAGCCGTAGAAGGCTTCACGGCTTAGCCGTGGCTGGGCCGTAGAAGAGTCGCAGAATTGCATACTCTCAGTTATTTTTAGGTGTCACCCTGTATTGATCTACGGCTGGGTTCACGGTTAGGTCACGGCTTAGCCGTAGTATGTTTTACAGCTTAGCCGTAGTACATTTCATGACTTCGCCATGCATGCACTGGGCGGATTTCTGAATCGAATACAGAAAACGTATAACGACATCAAATGAGCAAAATTGCAACAGAGAAAGGGAAAATGAACTCAAATGGGGCTGTGAACATGTTTTCCCTGCAAACTCATGAGAAGTAACCAAAATCAAGCAATTACCAACATGGGTTCAGACATATTATGCTTATACTTGCCTTAATGGAGTTCAAACACAACAATTGTTGTCCTTGGGGCTCAATTCACATCCAAACACCACTCACAGCTATCATGCATGAGAGAAAGAGAGAGGGAGTTCATGAGCAAGTAATAGAGAATGAGAAAAAGAAAAGAAAGAAGAAATCCAATACATAAACCTACCATAAAGCACAGGAGGAAAGAGAGAAGACAACCGATCTTGCACTCTCCTTCTAGCTTGACTGAATCAAGGAGAAGAGAAAAAGGAAAATCAAGAGAGAGATAGAGACGAACGTCCACGTGAGAGAAGAGGAAGAGAGTGAGAGAAAACAGTAGATGGAATGGCTTTAAATTGGATAAGCTTAAGGTCCAACTTACAAACAAGTCCAAGGGTCAAGGCCAATTACAGTTCAAGTCAATTCTAGGTCCAACAGAGCCATACAACGTCGGTTGTGATCGACATAGTTATGAATGTTAATGGGCTCAACGAAAGACATGTGTTGACACCAAAATGATGCAAAAAGGACAACGCCTTAGAAAAGCTAAAATTACGAAAAAGGACTTGGTTTACCTAATCCAGGTCAAACTTAACCCAACTACCTATCCATGACCCGTAACGAACACAAACCAAAAGCAAAACACAATTACCAACTAAAGCAACATTAATTAGTCGCTAAACGAGGTAAAGCTGGGTCGGAGTGTTACACACGGCCTCACGTTAAAGTCTCACCAATATATATGAAATTAGTGCGTTTAGCAAAATTTGGGCAAAATATCAAAACCTGCATCTGAATCCAACCCAATCTAATCCAATTATGTAAAGCTAATGTGTTTTACAAATTGGGTAAAAAGTATTTAAATTCGTATAAAATTCCACACCCGAACTAAATCCAACTGTGTTCAAAAGGAAAGGGAGCAATTAGGTTCTTAATCATCATTGATGTGTATTAAAACAATTAATTATTTTATGTCAAAAAGGAAAACCATTGCCAGACCGAAATCTAACCCGAAACCAAAACTCGAAATTAAATCCCAAAAGTAAAATCCCAATTAAAACATAATTAATAAGCTAATCAAACCATAATTTAAACCCTCATTGGTGTATGATAACACCCAAATTAGCTTATGCTCAAAAACTCAAGCCCAACTCGAATGTTGAACGTAAGACAAAAACCCAACATTAAACCCAAAATGAAAAGCCCGAAAACAAATCCGAAATAAAACCGGAGATCAAACCCAAAATTAAAAAGCCAAAACCATATCCTAAATTAGTACCCAAAACTATATTTAAAATTCAAATCCAAACTTAGACCCAAAAACAAAACCAAAAGAAAATTCGTAATTAAAATCCTAATCAAAATTCTAATCACACCTTAATTAAATATTAATTAAGATACTAAATGAAGAGAATGAAGTATAAGAGTGCTTTTAAGAATTCCAAGTCCTTTTACGTTGAGATGAGCCTCTTGTGTATATAGACAAAGCCCCAACGACTAGTTTCTAAGTTAGCCAACATAGCCTCTCGGTTAGCCAACCTTACAGCGGTGATTTGCATTGAATAGTTTTGAAGGTTTTTGGGGTAGAGATCCTCTAGAATGGATTAATGTCAATCTTAATCATATGCATACAAACAATCAATCACAGAGCGAAAATAAAAAATCAAACCACAAGCACACACCATAAGAAGATATAGATTTTACATGGAAAACGCAACCTGGGAAAAAAACCACGGTCAAGAATCAAGCACTATGAATCATACTACAGTTACAAAAGAATACTCACAACCCTTATCCAGTTGCTCCTCAACCTAAGGACCTTGTGATTCCCTCACACAGCTCCTTGCTACAACGACCCCCTACCGTTCTCTATGACAGATCCAACCACCTAGACGCATTCTAGATGTAGCACTTGACTCCCCATAGCAATTTTCTACACTCAGAGAAATAGAAGATAAGAATCTCTAGAGTAGAACTTCAGCCCTTCAACTCTCAAAAGAACTCTAGAAGAGATGATCTCTATAATATATTCTCCGCTCAGAACAATAAGATCTCTGTCTTAGGGTTGAGAGAAAACCCCTTTTTATAGCCTCTAATTCGTGCCTCATAAGTGTAATACGATCAGAAAAGGAGTTGGCATCAAACAGGTAAGTTTTCCTTTAATTTGAACTAAAAAATCGCAAGTCAGTGCACTTTCTGCACTTGCCTGACCGGTCTGATAAATTGCCCGACTGGTCGGATTAAGGTTTTGCTCGGGTGAAAATTTCAGCATTTTCCTGCAAACTTTCGGAGGCCATAATTTGCTCGTTTCAACTTCGATTGAGGTGATCTTAGGCTCTACGGAATCCTCTCGAAACAAGCTTTCCAACGGTAGGTTGCATGCCCATACCCGATGCTTAGTTTGTGAGATATGACCTTTTTAATCCATGTTGTCCGTAGAAAACCACTTTAATTTGTCGCTTTTTCTTTTATTTTTTCACTTCACTGCATCCAGCGACTCAAACCATTGCCCATACTCAAAAATATGTAAAATACAATACTAATGAACTCAAGTTTTATCCAACCCATAAATTTGCCAATACAAAAATACTTACAAGTTTTATTGGAAACTCAAAGTTTCAATTTTACTTTAGTGAGCTTTCAGTGAGCTGAGGATTCCTCTTCGACTAGTCAAGATCTTACCAAAGAACAAAATGGTGAAAAATAGAATCACTAAAAAAGCTCGCCAAAAAACCTTGAAAATCCTTCCTTGGCTAGCCAATCATTTGTTTTTTACTCGCTAAGAAGATCCAAAACTCAACTTCAAAATAAAGTTTTTCTAGTTAGATTGTGGGATCTCTAAGGGCCTTTGTTTCTAAGGGTCATTTTTACCTTCTAAATTAGCATACATTGAAGTCTTCCACTTGTTGAGCGCCATGCTTTTCCAAGACTTGATCTCCCATCTTATTAAGATCTTCCTTGAATGGTCTTCTTTAAGCGTTGACTTGGACTTTGACATGAAATTGAAACACAGGGATAGTGCAAATTTAACTAAGGCACTAATAGTGCTTTCCTATTTAAGGAGTTTTATAATCATTAGTAAGTTCTTTAGCTTTATGCCGATTCCATTTTGTTTCCTGTAGATGGGATACACTAACTCTTCTTTTTTTCATAACCTAGACCAACTCCATGCCCTTGCCTATCAAAGTTCTTATATTCCATTTAGTAAGAAGAGTCTTCGTCCTCTTCTTGACTAACTTATTTAGCTACACTTATCCAAAATAGTGCGTTACAGTGTGTCGCTTAAATGTGTTAGTGCAATAGTTAAATTTGCACTATCCTTCTTATGTTGTCAATTCTATGTGAAAGGCCACGTCAAAGCTTCAAGAAGTTCATTCAAAGAAGATCTAATCAAGATGGAATTTCAAGGTTTGGAAAGGCATGCAGATCAACAAAATGGAAGAATTCAACGTGTGCCAACCTAAAGGTAAACATGACCCTTAAAGACAACCAAGAAAAAACCCTTAGATTTTGAGACTTCTTGGTGAGCCAAAACTAGGGTCTCGGCTAGCAAAAGAAGGTTTTAGGTGTTTTCTTCTGGAGCTTGTCTAGTTAGAGTATTTATTCAACTTTTGTTCTTCGACAAGTATTTTGGTGTGGTCTTAGCTAGTTAAAGAGAAATCCTCAGCTCACTGAGAGCTCACCAAAGTACAAATGCAACTTTGAAATTTCTAATCAAACTATTTGTTACAATTGAACATTGTAAGGTCGGCTAGCCAGGGGCTCTTTAGGCTTACCGAGAAGCAATTTGTGGGGGCTTTATTTATGTATTCAAGAGACTCTTTTCTTTGCAAAATGACTGTGTGTTCTCAAGAGTTCTCTTCCATTACCTTCTCTGTATTCATTAATATTTTCTAAAAGCGTCCAATGCTTATTCCACTTACACTTAGCACTTTCATAGGCACATTCAAGAGCTTGGTTAGCTCAAGATAGTGTCATTAGTGTAGTCCACTTCATCTGGGAAAACCTTGAGCATTTCTAGTTATATCCTAACCCTTCCCAGATCTATACCTCTTCTGTAGTTGTTGAGCACTCATTGGAAGATCATCTTCACCAAGGATCATTGGAAGTGGTTAAAGCCTGAAGATTTGGATTCAAGCAACAAGAACACCCTCAAGACTTTGTTCATCATCAAAAGGCAAGTATTCTTCTTCTTTTAAATTCAACCCTCTCATTGCAATTGGTGGATGTGGAACTACGTGATTGAACCACTACATAAAAAAAAAAGGTAATTTGTGGAATAGGCCATTGGGATCGAACAACCGAATAAATAAAACTGTATTTGGATGTGTACTTGTACAATTACCTCAAATAGTAGAACCAAGAGTGGTGTGCTCTTGAGAGTGTATGTAGGTTTGGGACCGAACCACTATAAATCTCTTGTTTTATGTGTGATTGCTTATATGTTGTGGTAAATGTTTTTCTTGCTTAGTGCTTAAATAGTTGTGTACTTATTCGCTATTCATTTCACATGTGCTAGTATAGCATGTGTATATTGAAATATCTCTTAATTGTTAGCACACACAACTTATTGTGCATTTTACACTTGATCACTTAGTTTTCTTGCATCATAAGTTCTATATTGTTGTGCTTGATTTAAGTGATTTTGAGCTAGTGGTTTTTTGGAAAAATTGGTTCTTATTTTAGGAAAAGCTTTTATTTAGTCTTATTCAGACCCCACCCCCTGCATTGGTCTAAGTTGTATTTTTAGCATGATCTCAAAATGTTCTTATCTCATGATTCATATTTGTGATGTGAACAAATTTTACGTTATGTATCAACCTATTTAATGCAGCGTCCTTTACCAGAGCTTGGGATCAGCAGCAGAAACTGACGATGTTAATTCACAATCTAGATGTAAATTTCTTTTTTAATTGTGAAGTTAAAATTGTGTATGAAATATAATTTAATACTATCTTCACACTTGAAATCTTATATTTGTGTGATTATTGGTAATATTCTGCTAAGAGATATCTATCACGGACTTTCATGAGAGCAGGGGAAGATGCAAGTAGGAGGGTCTGGGGGCTAAAGCCCCCACCTAAACTTGAAAAAGTCCAAAAATCCCCCTGTAATTTTTGAAAATTAATAACTTTTTATATTTACCCCTTCCCCCAAGATTTTTTTCATTGAGATCCCCAAGGAAATCTTCTTGGGTCCACCCCAGCATGAGAGGTAAAAAGTTTACCTCCATGTGGATATCCATGATGAATTAAGCACTCCACACTCACTTATTCCAATGAATTAGTAGTAATCCTAATTTCACACTAACCCAAATAATAATCAATGTTGAATTAAGTTTCTTAAGTTGCTTTGTTCTTGAAGCTTAATTTGGCGATTATTATTTTTCAGATTAATGCCAAATTAGATTGCTAACTCATTGGGGGCTAATGAGTGTGAGGGATGTGGGTTTTTTAGTAAATGTGAGGAGCCTGGATTTGTGAGAGAGTGTGAAGGAGTTGGATATCTGTTATCAACCATCCCATGCAATGATAAAAATGCCATGCAAATGCATAGGAGGTACCTCTTAGCAAAATATATCCTAAATATAGTGCTTTGAGTCCAGATCCTCTGATTAAAAACTCCACGGTGACCGTGGCGGGACTAATCATGTCCTACCACGTCACCTGCGAGCAGGCATAGCAAGCTGCCTACAGGTGATGTGGCAGGACCTGATGCTTGGCAAGCTGCTCATAGGTGACTTGAGAGGAATTGATTGGTCTCGCCACAGTCACTATGAGGGATTTTCTCATATAATCTCGATTCATAGTGCTCATTGGAGCAATTTTTCTAATTGTTTGATTAAGAAGGAGATTTGGCATCTAGTGCTCACTAAATTGCCCCTTGCCTAGCGTTGGATCGGGTCGGGTGGATCGGGTCGATTGTGCCCTTTTGAACGCCGGAATCTCTTTTCAAACAGTTACCTCAAGGCATCTACTAATTGAGTTATTGGATATACGGATTTCTCTTGCTGACATGGTGAGATGATGAGAGGCTGCGGTAACATGTGCGACGATTGCACAATGTATGTGGTTTACAATTTATGCGACCTCGCCAGTGTCACTGAGACTTTATATGCTGACATAATCTTTCTGTTGTCATAATAATGGCAGCAAACCACACCCTTTCTTCTTGTGAGAGGAGCTTTCTTTTTTTTTTTAATTTTAATTCCCTTATACTCTTAATTCTCTCTCTTATATGTTGAGTTGAGATTATATGAGGAAAGTTCTATTGCAACACTTAAAATGTTAGAGTGATGGGGAAGTTTTTAAATGACTTGAAGGTCTTTAGTTTGGACCTTTGTGAGACTTTAATTGATACACATAACTAGTGAGTAGTTGTGTATATGAAGTTTTACCAATTATCAACTATAAAGGGAGTTTGTGAATTCCTTTATTCAAAAAAAAAAAAATAATAATAATAATAATAAATCTTCATGATAAGCTGTCCACTACTGGTGACGTGGGTATTCTACTGAGAGGATCCGAACTCAATTGCGATAGAGGATCCGGACTCATGATTTATATGCGGATATATCCTAGCATTCGATGTGTCCACACAAATGTGAGTGGTTGGGAATTTAAAAGGGCCTTTCAGTGGTTGGGAATTTAAAAGGGCTTTTATTAAGGGTGCAGTACTCCACCCACGGGTTTGACAACATTGGATGCTTCTTTTTTTCTGCTGTCTCTCGTTGTCACCAGTTTTTTGTCTCCACCTTTCAAAAAGGTAGGGCCTAGTTTGAAAAAAAAAACAGGTAAGGGCCATAAAGATACATTATCACCAGAGTGCAACATTACATTAGTAGTCCTTCCAGTAACATCGAAGTCATGGTTTCCCACTTACGTTACATTATTTGTCCTTCCTGTAACATCGAAGTCGAGATCTCAGGGCTGGCAGAATTTTGTGTGGCTTTGTTATGTTCAGCCTTTCCGTTTTACACCCGTTACTTGGGAAAAAATGGAAAACCGTCGTAGTCGTTGGTCTTCAATACAATCCTTGCTTATGCTCTGCCTACGTATGTTGCTTCCATCCTCCTTCGCTTCGCCCAAGTATACAGCCACACCTTGTCTTCTGCTTGAGTATCTTTATTGGATTACTTTGGCAGAGGCTGATTCCTGCTGCACATATGGTGAGAAACAATGCCCCTTACCGTTGAGGCATATCACGCTTCTTTTAACTGTGTTACTCATGGTAGCGTCCTAAATAGTTATAGTTTTTGATTTGACACATTTCATTAATCATGTGGCTTTTGGTATATTGATTCAATTCATAACATAATTTGGTACCAGACTTTCATATCTCAAGTATAAGTTTAGGAAAGATTGATGTTGGGTAGAGTGAGAGCTGTCTAAAAATAAAGAGAAAATGACTTTCTACCGCCAAAGGAAGAGCACCGCAAAGAGGTTCACCTAAAGTAGAGTGCAAATTGTTCTAAGAGTGGAAAAGAGCAAATTGTCACCAAAATGTGAGTTGTCCCAAGTGGGGAAATGACTACTTGTCGCTATAGAGAGAACTATTGAGGACATTTGCTGCAATGTGGTAGTCTATTAAAGTCCTAAATAATAATAGGATTTTGTTTGATGCATGTTAGCAATCCTAGAGAATTTGGAGTGTCGGCTAGGTCCACAAAAGTTACAAAAACAATAATTACAAAAAAACGAAAAAAACTCTAATTGCTCAAGATAGAATCCATTTGGGACACTTCTGGCTTTTTATAAAGATTTTTGTAAATTCACAATAATAGGACTAGGACTCATTGTTTGAGACATTTGAAATTTTTTATTATTCCATTCGTTGGTTTTATTGATTAATTTGACGGTAAGACCAAAGTTTGCAGGAGTGAATATTTGAGGCAGCCCATACACAGGTAGAACATTTAAGTTAAGAGACTATCCAATCATTGTAATGGCAAGGTTATGAAAACTTACAAGAAGGGCTTTTTGCCAATCTAAAACCCAATTTACAACAAAGCATACAAAAGGCCAATTCCCAAACCAAATCCAAGTAAGCCGGACCCAAGCGAATTATCCCAATGGCAAGTTTAGCGTGGAGAAAGCACCCAAGCTCAATTAATGAGGGGGAAAGCCTAGAAGCTTCGAGGCACAATGCCGTCAAGGACTTGATTTGTGTTTTATTTCATTTCAAATTTTTTTATTTTCTCAAAAGTACATCAAGAGGTGATAAATTTAAAAATATTTAAAAAAACCAGAATGGCATGCGAGGGTTTTAACTCCCAAATCCCTTATACCTAAAATAATAATAATAATAATAATAAAATAAAAAAATAAAAACCTTCCCAAATCCTAGCACCTAGGCTGCACGAATCAGATTTTCAATTAACTTTAGATTTTTTTTCTACTTTGCATTTTCATTTACATCGGATCATCTGGATCTATGCTTTGCTTTATTTCATTGCAGTTTTTATGTACAGTAATACTATATTCTTATTCAAGTTCATATATTTATTCACATATTCTATGTATTAATTGTGCCCATAAAACTGAAAAGTAATAATAAATAACTTTGCAAAAACGTAGATGTTTACTTTATTTGATGTCGCAATGTTTTTTACTTTATGCCATATCGCATATATTTTTTCACTTCCGGCTCCACCACCAGAATTGCATTGTTTTTTCTCACTTACATTACATTATTTGTCCATCCTGTACCATCGAAGTCATGCTTTCCCACTTATATTACATTATTTGTCCTTCAGGTAATATCGAAAACTAGATCCCAGAGCTCGCAGAATTTTGTGAGGCTTTGTTATGTTCCATGTTTTCTTTTTTTCCCCCTCGTTATAAAATGGAAAACCATCGTAGTTGAGGGTCTTCTGTAAAATACTTGCGTATGCTGCTTCCATCCTCCTTCCCTCTGCCCAAGTATACGCCTACACCTTTGTTGTGATTTTCTAACATCACCCGTTTTGCACATCCATCAATCACAAGATCAACACGAACAAGCCACACATAAAAAGAGACACTGAGATTTACGTGGTTCATCCAAATAGGGCTACGTCCACGGGCACAGAGACGATCATCTTCACTATCATAAGTAAAGTACACAGAGACTCTCGTTTTCTCATATCGTCTCACCTACGTAGTGTGGGAACACCACGGGCAAGAGAGCTTTAATGTCTCTTCAGCGGGCAAGATCTAGGGTTACAGACTATTCATATATAGTCTCCGCTTTCTTGGCAATCAAGAAAGCCCCGGTACAATTATCAAAATACCCTTGACCTTAAACCAGTCTCTGGTTAACCTAGTGGACTCATCCGGCTAAACCGGAATATAAGACATAAACCCAACAATCTCCACATTGGCTTGAATTCTGCACAACTCGAGCTACTAAGAGATAAAACCGGTAATGTCTTCATGTACCTTGCTGAATGGTACGTCACTGCACCAAAGATGCAGTCTTCTTCAACATTTTGACTTGTTGAACCAGCACATGAACTTTGAGCAAGATTCATCTCGTCAAACAACCTTTGCACACACGCGCACAACAACCTTGTCATCTACTTGAGTATACTTATTGGATTACTTTGGCAGAGGCTGATTCCTAGGCCACATCTTGTGAGAAGCAATGCCTAGGCATATCACGCTTCTCTTGATAGTGTCACTGTTACTGCACTAAATAGTTGTAGCACTTGATTTGACGCATTTCATATGTCATGCAACGTTTGGTAGATTGCTTCAGGTCATATAACTGTTAGTATTTTTATATATTGTCTAATTTATAGGTTGGACAAAATTTTAAGTTCATTGAATTGTATTTTATAGTATTTAATGATGGACTATAGTTCGCGTTACAAAAAGAGTTGAAGAGAAGAAATTAGAAAAAAAAAAAGCAAAATTTGAATTTGGTACCCAAATAGAATAAGTCTTGATCGATCGGATTGGTAACTGATCGATCGGATTGGTACCTAATAAATCGGATAAGGTACCCGATTGATAGGATTAAGTACCCGAATGATTGGACGGCGCACAAAACCCACTATTGCATAATTATTTTCCATTGGTGTCACGATCAGTAAATTGGGTTCTACATGGGCTATTTTAATGAGGTACGAATTACGGGTTATAAAGAATGAATTTCTTTCAATCCTAAGGCATCCATATCCATAATCTAAGTTGAGATTTCACATTAAAGATTCCAGCTGGAGCTTTATTGGAGAGCATGTACTGAGTTTAAGTTTTAGATCTGTGGCTTCTACATTTTTATTGGAGATTGTTGTATTGCTGAAGAGATTTGTTTGATGTGATGATGAAAACACTAATAGTAGGGTACTAAAGAACTGTGCGTTGAGAGTATCTAGTAAGAACAACTACAACACCTTATATCGAGAGACGAACTGTAAGGTTGTTAGTATATCTTGTAACTGCAGAAGTTAGTACTTCATTTAGTCAACTTTAGGTTCGTGGTTTTTTTCCATTTAAGTTTCTAGGTTAAATATTGTATTGCCTTCTTTGTGTGGTTGATTGCTTTTATTTTTTACTAAATAAAAGTAGTATTATTTGATCTACAATCTAGAATAATTTCCTACTTAAATATTTCAATAACATTTGGTATTGGAGCCGATTTTCATTTCTCAAGTTCAATTGGAAATTGTTACATCGAGTAGAGTGAGATATCTAAAAAAAAAAAAAGAGGAAGTGACCATCTACCGCCACAGTGAGAGCAGTGCAAAGAGGTCCACCTAGAGTAGAGTGTGAACCGAAGAGAGCAACTTATCACATGAGTGTGAGTCATTCCAATTGGGGAAATGACTACTTGCCACCAGAGAGAACCATCGAGGACGTTGGTTACAATGTGCTAGTCTTTTACAGTCCTAAATAGTAATAGGGTTTTATTTGATGCATTTTATCAATCTTAGAGATTTTGGAGCATTGGTTAGGTACATAACGGTCACACTTAACAAAAACAACAACTACAACAAAAGGTTAAAAACTCTAATTGCTCAAATAGTTTCCATTGGGATACTTTTGGCTTTTAAGAAAGATTTTTCTAAATTCACAATAATAGTACTAGGATTCACTTGAAAATTTTAATTATTCTATTCATAAGTTTTAAGTTATTAATTTGACGGTAAGACCAAAGTTTACTGGAGTGAAAATTTTGAGGGAGCCCATACATGGGTAGAACATTTAAGTTGAGAGGCTATCCAACTTCCAAACATTGTAATGGCAAGGTTATGAAAACTTATAAAAGAAGGGCTTTTTGCCAATCTAAAACCCAATTCCCCAGATGATTCCACAAACAAAGCGTACAAAAGGCCAATTCCCAAACAAAAACCAAGTAAGCTGGACCCAAATCAACTGGTTCACTTGGACTAATGCCCAAGGCCAAAAGTCCATAAAAAATAAGGGTTTCCGAGGACAGTAGAGAACCTAAGCTCAAGCAAAGGGACCAAAGAATTCAAGAGGGGCAAAGCCTAGAAGCTTCCAGGCACGATGCCTTAAAGGACATGATGGCACGATGCCTAAAAGGCATGATTTTAGTTTTGTTTCATTTAAAAAAATATATTTTCTCAAAATGACATCAAGAGATGGTAAATTTGAAAATATTAAAAAAGCCAGAATCGCAAGGGTTTTAACACCCAAATCCCTGCAACTAGGCTGTTCGGACTAGATTTCCAATTAACTTTAGATTTCTTTTTACCTTGCGTGTTCGTTTCAATTTGTGGCTCTCATCATCTGGACCTATGCTTTGCCTTATTTTGAATAATTGTTTGGGTTTTTTATTTACAGTAACACTAGTGATAAGAGATATGTGTTTTTATATGGCTGTCTAGGGTTTGAATTCTTGGTATGTCACTTTTTGCTGCATGTGCAGGCTTCCTTTCTACTTTTATGGCCTTTTTTTTTTTTGCCCATGTGGGTTTCCCTTCCCACTTGAGGTGACTTTCTTCCTATGTATATAGGTTTTCCATATGAGTCATAGCCCCTTGGCGAGGTTACCCAAAAAAAGAAAAAAAAAAAGAACTCCATATTCTTACCAAAGTTCAAATATTTACTCACACATTATACGTAGTAGTCATGCCCATGAAACTGAAAAGCATTAAAAGCTAATTTACATACTGATCGTGCCCATGAAACTAAAAAGTTAGAAAAACTAGCTTTGCGAAATTGTAGAAATTTACTTTATGCGATTTCACAATGTTTTTTTACTTTATGCGACATTGCATTTATATATATATACTTCAGGCTCCACCACCATCTTGCTCCTGCTTCAGTCTGCAGATCCTCTTCCCTAACATTTTCATTCCCCCCCTTTTCGCCAACCTCTTTGCTAATACACAAGTATTTTAGCCTTGGTGGAACTTCTATTAGAAATCTCCAACCTTAATTTCTTTCCATTGTAGATCATTGTTCTACAAAACCCCAAGTCCTCAAAGTTCCAATCTCGGTCATCTTCTTCATCCTCTTTGTAAAAGCTAACCAGTGCATTAAACTCACCATTTTCTACTTTTAGTTGTTGCTCCTAGATACATCTTTTGTTTTTTCTTTTTTCTTTTTTGACTTTAAACTCTCTATGTCCATCTTCTTAACTATTGATTTTTTTTTCCATTTGGATTTAACAAAGGAGAAACATACCTCATTGGATAAGAAAAACGGAAATAGACGATGGAAAACAGAGAAAGACTATTGCAAAATGAGATGAAAATATAAACAGGAAGGCACTTGTTGACTTTTTAAGAAATCAAATTGCAATATTGTATAATTCATTATCACGATATTGTATAAAGTATTTATGACATCAAAAAAAAAAAAAAAAAAAACTTTGAACCCCATGGAGCTTACATGAGGGGTCATTTGTTGATTTCATACATAATAGGAAAATGGTTCACATATGTAAAGCATTCATATGTTAATTATTTTCATATGTAAAAAAGTCATATGTGAAACACATTCTAGTGTTTGCTTTTTTTATACCTCATCACACGTGAATCTAAGTCTAACCAACGATTCCCTGTTTTTTCATAAGTTTTTATAAATCCATGATAAATCAAGTGATGAGATTCGAATCTCTCGTGAAAATTAGACTTGTAAACAGGTTGAACAGGTGAGATTATGTAAAAGAAGCTCACAAAAATAAAAAAAGTAAAGCCAATGGTCTAGATCTTTCGTAAATATCTCACAATTCATGAATAATCAACGGCTCAAATTCAATCCATTAGCTGTTTTGGGCCCTATGAAAAGGTCTGATTGTTCAGATCTTGCTTTAGAGGCCCAAATGTTTCAAAATTTAAAAAAAAATAGACTACTCTCACCAAACATGTTTTTCACTGTAGTAACAAAAACACATCCAACGACTATATATTTTTCTTTGATTTCTAAAATCCATGAATGATCAAGAGTTGAAACTTTACAGGATTGCTGTGTTTTCCATTTTAAAGGGTCTTAATTGTTCGAAACATCAAAATGGAACCTACAAAGTTCAGAAATGTAGATCCAATAGTTTGGAGTGTTTTAGTTATTTCTCATAACCCATCAAGGGCTGGAATTTTGTACTGTGCCCATTTTTAACATTCAAAACATTTTAAAAGGTTCAGATAAGCATTAAGGAACCACCATCAACCTGAAAAAAAAAATCCCGATGATGGCCCTTTTACTACTATAGCTCTGATTTTTATGCTGCTGTGTGATTTTCACACCCTTTTAGGTGGAAAATTTTTTGAGGCGAAAACCACACTATTTTCACACAACTTTCCTTTCATTTTTTCGTACCAGATGGGTAAATCATGCTCACAAATATAAGCATGTGAAACAGTTTCATACCTAGCCTCATCTACGCACGTGGTGAAGCTAACTACCCCCATATATATGAACTTTGGCAACGACGTGAGGGTATAGACCGCAAATAGTGACCATATATAAAAAAACTCGTTTCTGATTTTTTTCAAAAATACATTAAAAGAGCATAAAATCATAGCCGACTAACAGGGGAATGGTTAGTTCGTCTCGTGTCGTCATTCCAGGAACCTGTGGACGTCCACATACAGGCCATGGACGAAAAGGTACCACTGTCAATTCAGGTGGACCACACGAATGAACGTGGCAGACGCAATATTTATACTAGTGAAGAAATGAAAGGTGTGTGATTTGAGCGGGTGAAGTGTGATTTGACAAACAGTTTTGGCTGGTGGCCCGTGGAAGGACAACATGCTTTGTTTTGGTATGCAGGAAATTAACTGTTCCCATTTATAAGTACTATTTCTCTTTTTAAAGGTAAGACAAAGTCTTTAACGGTAAGAAAAAGTCTTTATTCTTTCACATATTATTTTACAGAAAAGATCCTATTCCAAACAATAGACAGACGACCAGCGGAGCATACCCCACTAAGGGCATATTTGGCTAAGGAATAGAATAAAGTAAAGTAAAAATTTATTTTAAAATTTTAAATTTCTCTTCTTTTTTATAAAAATTTAATTTTTTTATCTTTTTTAAAAAAAAGTCAAAAATCTATCGCTAAACTACAAAAAAATCTTTACTTCTTATATAAAAAGTCAAAAAAATTTTATATCAAACTACTAAAAACAAAAAGTCATCATAACCTAATTATATATTATTTTTTCTTGATTTTGGGTCTATTCTATTTTATTTTACCCTACCCCTCTCCAAAACATACCCCAAATTACTTGTAAATAAACTGTCTACAACCAAGGCAATAAGCAAATTATAACTAGCTAAACTGAAGATGTACTTTTAAGGCGGTGAGCCGACCATGATCAGCTGTTCAGTGGCAAATCATCTAACTGATTGAATTGAAGCATTTTGTACATCTAGAAATTCAATATGACTTAATCTTTGAAGTATATTTTCTAGACTTCTGATAATTGTGGTTGTTTTAATACTTTACAAAGAGATTTCTTAGCTTCAATACAAGTACTTGTGCCTTGATCCAAAATGAGTTTGAACAACTGAAGAACACCAAAGTAATAATCAGAGATTGTTTCAATTGCTGCTCCACTTGGATGATCAACATCAGACCATAAAATACCAACAAGTACCTACCTCTCATCATAATTAGACAAACACAAACCATTTGAAGTATAGGGAACTGGAATCGTCAGCTAGAAATGGGTTTGGTCTAGGTCCAGTATGGACCTGGTCTGAAACCAACTCATTTGTAACCATATTCACCAATAAGTAAAAGCACTGAAATTTTAGACATTTCAAAAGTCATTACAGGTCTTTTGAGCCTTTTTTTTCTTTTACTAAAGTTTTTGGTTTACATGAATTTAGTTTGTTGCAGACTTCATCACATGATATGAGGGCTTATCCGTTGGTATTTGCAAATGCCTTGTTTCTTTACAAGATTTTCAAAATTTCAGACTTTTTGCTTTTTGCTGGAATTTTTGGATACTCAAATATAAAGGAGGTTTTGAAATTCAACTATGTTTGAGAATATCAAAATTCCCTAGATTGTAACTTTGAAATCCAGTAAAAACATGCCTTTAGGTGGTTGGAATTTCTAAATTCTTGTTAAGAAACATGACATTTGCAAATTCGATGGAACAAGTCATCACATCATCTCCATAACACCCGTAACACACCAAAACTTTTTGTAGAATTCTGGTTAAGAAAAAGGCCCATTATTTCGTTCATGGATGAAATCCTATGCATTCTTCCTTAAACATGTCAGATAATTTTACTCCTCTTACTTTCTATAGTTGTAAAATGTTAATCATTTAGAGGGCGCCATATGATTTGGTAGAGTAACACCCCGTCATCATTACCAAAGTTTTTTATTTCTTGAACAGTAAAGGTAAATTATATTAAAAAGCTTAAATGAGTTCAAAATAAGGATAAGAGCACACGAAAAAACATGCAAAGGTATAAGAGCTAAATACCAATGCATAAAAAATAAGTTACAAATGGGCAAACAAAGGAACATTTTTATTTTTCAGCAAAAAAAGGAACATTACTATCGACCCACAACTTTGCTAAAGCATCTGCCATCCCATTTCCAGATCGAAGCACGTGATGACACTCAACATTCATAGGTGAAAACAAGGTCTTGATTTCATTGAAAAAAAATTGGAATTTCCAAGGACCCTTATCTGCGCAAAGAAGACATTTAAAATACTTATCATGAGAATTTTTATGGGGCCCACTTGTAGGTCCCATTTGTGGATGGAACCATGAGAATGAAAAGTTCAATGTAGAACCACCTCAAAAATTAAGTTTGGCCTAATCACATGTCCCTAACCCCTTCATCCGTGGTCCACAAATTTAGTCATTTGGATTGGTGCATAGTCGATCTAACGATCCAAAAAATTTAGATTTGACTAAAACTTGGAACGTGTAATTATCAAGGGATTCCTATGTATTGCAAAATTTGGATTAGGTGATTGATGATAGGCTCCACCTAGACTTATTACAAAAAACTAGTGAGAACTATTTCTTATAGAACTATTTTCCATTATAAAATCGAGGTTTTCTTTTTTGGTAAGAATATAATCAAGGGTTGAGATTTAAATATATGAAATCGGGTTCAAATCCACCATGAGTTCTGAACATGTGGATATAATCACATGAGTAATTCTTACAAAGGAGGAAATGCAATTTCAAAATTATATTTATGTGTACAGCAACCCCACCACCACTACCCCACCACACATCCCAAAAAAAAAAAATATATATATATATATATATATATCTATGTATGAAGCCCACAGGGAAGTGGGTGGAGTGGCATGAGTCCTCAGTTTTACTCGCCACATCTTGTATTGTCGAAAGTGCCCTGGATTTGCCCAGAGTTTGTAATAAAAGTTAATCAGTCTTCTTTTGTCAGGATGCCCACATCATAAAAAAAAAAACATAGTAATAAAAGCAATTATCAACTCAATTCTCCTTCATTCTACAAAAGGGGAAAAAATCACAAAATCAGAATTCTCCTGAAGTCTCCTTCCAGGTCGCTCTTCCCCCAAGCCTTTCTTTCTTGGACCAATTTCACTGCCCTACCGTGGATTGTGCAACCCCAACCCATCCGATTTGTGGGTCTCACAACATCGTGGTAAATAATTTGTATAAGGGTCCAGTTGAGATGAGTGGCCTGGTCGCACATGCAAATTGATTAATAAGCCAGATGACTGCAACTTACAAACAATGTGGGTCAACACAATCTACGACCATTCCACAGGACTATAGTATTTTAAAAACTTGTTAAAATTAAAGAAATAAAAGTGAATGTGCAAAAATTATCATAAAATAATCTCTTTTTTTAGTAAGGTCACCTTTGTGCTTCAAATTCTAATAATGTCAGAGTACAAGATAAAAGCCTATTTGATTAGAGGCATTTCGGATAAGAATTTAGCCTGTTGGAAATTTTTGACAATGCATTTTGCTTTTGTCCTTTGAACATTCCAAGTGCCATCTATGATTCAAGAATTCTGGATTCCAGGTCGATGAAAGACCACTATTGTCCTTATGAATTTCCAATATTCCAACATTCAGAAAGCTAGGAGAGGGTTGAACATTTGGAATCCTCCAAATGCTCTCGGTCAAAAATTCTCACATCTCTTACAAACAAACTGCCCTGTTTCTCCATCTTATATCCTGCCCCCTTAGCCACCTTAGTAATCTTATAGCCCATTTGACAAAACATTCCTATTATTTAATTTCATGCTAATAAAACCTTTGAAGTTTTCATATGATTTAATTCATACATTTTGAGTACTTAATCTGATGGCGGAACCAAATTTTAAAATGAAATTTGAAAGTGGCCCATACAATTAGGGAACACTTAAGTGGAGAGTTTCAGATTTTTGAACCCTACTGATTTATCAGAGTTCACACCTCACGGGATCCAAAATTTCAGACACTGCATCGCCTGTGGAGACGCACAGTAAAATCGTGAGTTCGTCACATTGACTTGTTGCAAAAACCTGGACCTCGAGTCCTGGACACGTCTATTTATAGGCTGTCCTGATTTAGCCCATCACTCATAGTAAACACACACAGCGAGAGCGAGAGAGAGAGAGAGAGAGAGAGAGAGTTATGGACGGAAGACTATTGGAAGTGGCAATAGCAGGCAATAAGCAAAAGTTGGTTGAACTCCTACAAGATGATCCGCTTATCCTTGATACAGGAACGGGCAGATGGACGGGAATGGATAGCCCTCTGCACTTGGGAGCTATCTACGGCCACGTCGACTTCGTACGAGAGATCTTACATCAAAATCGGAGACTGACCCGTGAATTGAACTCTCGAGGAGAATCTTCACTGCATCTGGCTTCGAAAAGAGGGCAAATAGGAGTCGTAAGGGAGATACTGATTGCAGATCCTGATGCTTGTTTTGTTCGTGATAGAGATGGAATGATTCCTCTCCATGTAGCAGCAATCACAGGTCAAGTCGAGGTCTTAGAAGAGTTGGTTAATGCTAAAAGAATTACTGCTTTTTTATTGACGGATGGAGGAGAGCCAATTCTCCACCTGTGCGCAAAGAATAATCAGTTCAAAGCCTTAGAGAAGCTGGTAGATTTGGTCGAAGAAGATGGCTTCGTGAATTTAAAAGACAGCGAAAACAACAACATTCTCCATCTCCTTTCAGCTAAGAAGCAAACTAAGGTATAGATTACTTCTTCTTCTTCTTCCAACAGTTGAAGTTATTTCTGATTTGAGGGTGGTTCTTTTTAAGTCTGATTATTACTTCATGGGGCATGTTTGTTTCAACGAGGGGCGGAGTAAAGGAAACTAAAACGCCAAATCGGGAAGGACTCGAAGAGAGAAAATGCACTGCATGACAAAATGTTACTCCTCTCAAACTTATTGTACTTTTCTTAGAGGCCTAGTCCCACTCCCTCTGGAGAGGAAATTAGACCTAGGTAAGGTATGGGAGCCCTCGCGTGGGGGGAAGAAGACATCGGTTAGGGAGGATAGTGTCTGGAAGTTATTGAACTTGAGGGAGAGTTATAGTAAAGGGTTATAGTACTGAGGTGGAGAGAAATATTTGTCACATTAGGATACTACTAATGCACGATGGCCATGGTTAGTTCAGGTTTTGTGCGTCAGGTGCGTGAATGGTATGCTAAGAGAATCCCGCCAGTTGCCAAAGAACAGAGGGCTTAGGATCAGCGGACTAGACTGTACTCAGTTCTTGATATTAATGGACGAAGTCCTTGGAGGATTTGGCAGTTGATGATTTACAGAAATCCTTGATTGAAACTCCCATTAAAGTGGTGACTCAGTTAGTTTGAGACTTGGGTTTGATCCTTAAGGTTTCAAGTTCAACTCCAACTCCTTGCGTTGTTCAGCTACAGCGTGTCAAGCCATATATGTACTCCTTAGGGAATAGTCCTTGTTCCTCAGAATTGAATAGCCCTTTGGTTAGAGGTTAAATGTTCCTAGGTAGGATTAGCGAAGGATACCCTAGGTCATCCAAAAAAAAAAAAAAAAAGAAAGTGAACTCCATAGTCTAGCTCACCCTTTGGAAATGCAAGCCACTTAAAATGAATTTTCCCTTTTAAAGTGAATTGAAGTGACCGTTCAGATTAACAGATACAAAAAGAAGATGGGTCGAATAAAAAATTACCAAATTTCAAAATTCAGCTTGCTCACATTTTGTCATTTTGTAGTATAAGGAGGTACCATTTTGATCTTTCCAGATAAAAAGAAGTCTTTTTGACATCTAGTGGAATGAGAGAATTGATTTTTTGATCTTTTTTTTAGAAAAAAGAAAAATAAAAAGAAAAAGAAAAAAGAGGTAACCTTTAAAAATTGGTAGTTTTTTATATGACCCCTGTCTTAAAGTGACTATTATCACTCCAATTTAGCCCATATTTCCAAATTTTACTCCATCTGAAGTTTTGGAGTGGGTCCCGCTTTATCATATATGGTCACATCCATCCTCCATGAGGAGCACCTTTCTGTTGGATTTATATGTTGTATTCCGGTTTGATTAGATTGGCCAATGTCTAGGTTCAAGGTTATGGATATTTTGATAATTACACCAGGACTTTCATCGGAGCTAACAAAGTGGAAATTATAAATTGATGTAATTTGTAACCTCTGCTGAATATTAGAGAGGTGAGAGCTCTCTCCGCATGGTGTTTGGAGTATGATCAATCAAGTTGGGTTGAATACTTGAAATTAGTTGCAGAATCACGTAAAATCTTTGTGTGTTATTTTCTCTTTTTGTATAGTTTGATTTATTGTGAATTGTGCTTTATTCACACTTCCACGTACATGTGCACAACAAGTGGTATTAGAGAGTGTTGGGAAAAGCGGCGCAACGGAAATACCAGCGATCAATGGATCAACCACGATGAACACAAGCAATCATATCATCAAGCAATCACACACATGAACACAAAAATTTCATGTGGTTCGGCAACCTTACCTACGTCCATGGAGGAGAAAATTCATCTATTATGATTCCATCTCAATCCCCTCAGGATCTAGGGTTATAGTATATCAATATATATAATTCCCGCTTGGCCAACAAGAAAACCCATACGTAATAACTAAAATAATCCTAACCCTAGCATCAGTTCTGACTAAACCAGACAACCGATCCGGCTAAACCGGAATATATGACAAAATCCAACAATCTCCACTTTGGCTTAAATTCTATAAATCCTTAGAGCCACCTTGAAATCCCTGGTAATGTCTTCACGTATCTTGCTGAAGGGTACGTCATTACATCAATGACACAGTCTTCTCTCTTCAACACTCTAACATGTGCACTTCACACAGTTCACTGAAAGGTACACCTTCGCACACGCTGCTACCAAGAGCGGCACTTGCACCTCTTAGCCCGGATGCACAAACAATCTCAGTATTGTCTAGTATTTATCAAGTCCAAATCAACTTGAGACTTCTTATAGTTGCCTCCTTTGACGTCAACACCACTGTTTTGAACTTCTGAAGTGCTTTCTATTTGTTGCCACATGCATGCATCTTTGCAACACAATGAACTTTACTTCTATCCATCAAGACAAAACTAAAGACCTCCCCGAATATGGATCTCACTAGTACCTTGTGAATCTTTCCTTCTGTCTTTATCCTAGTTTTCTTTCTATCAAACCTGCAACTGTCCTATTCTAGTTTGTTCTAGTGGGTTGGGCACAGTACATGTGAGTTAGGTATGACCTGATGCTTAAATTGGCTGACCTGATGCTTAAATTGGCTTACTCCGACCTTAACTATACTACCTTTTCCAAGAAAATCATCTCCATTCAGGTCTTCCTGGATTTCCGCTAGATGATATCATCGAAGACTCATCAATCCATCTTCCGATGATCCGTCTCATCTAGCTCCACCTAAACCACAGATTTCCCCCCCTGTTATTTGATGTCTCATTTATTACTCCACCTGAAAAAGCATCCCCTATCAACCTGTAGAGATTTTTTATCATCTCACCCTCCATGATGACCAATGTTCCTATTCCACCTTTGTAACTCCACGCGCTACAGTGCACTTGCAGCATTTGAAGTCTAAGGCACCCAAAGAAATCCAAGTTCTTCGTAAACCCGGAACATAAATTACATCAGTTAGGATTTGAATAACATCATTTTACACTTGAATCTTTACTGCTCTTCTCTCAAATGCTCATCAATTTGCATTCTCTCCAAAAGAATAGATCCATCAACAATGAGAATTATTTGCGTCAAACCAATCTCTACTCAAACATATGATAGAAAGAATTTGAATCTTAATACCATGAATCATCAACCTGATCTATAACTGTAGTGTCCAAAAGTGATTCACCGTCAACCGAATCCAAGTTTTCTTGCACACTACTTCCTTCTAATTCTGATTCTTATGATTTTCCTTCTACTTTGGCACATCCCTCCTTCCCAATCCTTTTGACGCGAATCTGAGCTTTCCATCAAAGTACTCGGAGCAATCTTCTATTCATGACATCAAGTAATACTTTTCAATCATTATTGTGTCACGGAGTCTAACACTTTTTATTGCCAATCCTTGAAGTCGTTTCTCCATCAAACACTTCAATCTGGCTCATGATACTTGAATCCATTACTATCATCGTGAATCTGTCAGTTTCTTCAATCCCTTATTTATTGCCCATCAAACTGCCAATATTTTTTGTCTGCCTCGTAGATCTCGTCACCACGAGCACGCTGGAAGAAATAGATCTAAAATCCGACTTTGGATAGCTTTGATATCACAGAAATAATTTTTTACACTCCAATTGGTCGAACATCCATGTTGACCATTGAACAGCCCATTTTCTTCTACATACGCGTAGATCTCCTCCCAACGAGTTCGCAGGCACAAACGGATCTCTGATCGGACATCGAACCATCAAGATATCACAAAAATAATTTCAGCCATAAATCTGGTGAAACTGCCTTTGACCTCCTTTGCTGACATCATTGTGTTAACATCAACATTGCTGCTAACAGACTGGGCTGGACTTTTGCACATGGGTCAGGTTTGACCCGACCCGGAACCGACCTCCTTTGCTGGGTTTGCTACAACCGGGTCAAGGTCAACCCGACATGAATTGGCCTGCAATGCTGGGGTTGCTGCAATCGGTCAGGTTCGACTCGACTTGGACCTGAACCTAGCCAAGACCTGATCTTCGTCTTCCTCAATCGATTTGAGTTTTGATGCAGAATCTAGTAACCCTTTCCCCCTTCTTCTTCATTTGTTCCGGCAGTGGGCGGGAGATAAGACTCTGCATCGGTGATGCAGCGTCGGGCGCAGCATCCAGGCGATAGTGGACGGTCGGCGAACAATGGCTAAGGCGGTGTGAGCCCTTTTCCGGTTTTCTTCTTTCTTCTCGTTGTTTCTTTGCAACTGGAAGACCCCAGGGCTCCCTTTCTTCGCTTCCTTTGTTCAGCAACGACCAAGGAGGATTGGAGACCGGCAGCAGAAGTAGCATGGACTATGGTACACCGGCGACCTCTGCCGATCTCGATGAGCAATGGCGTTAACCGCGACATGGCAACCCTTATTTCCCTCTTCTCTGCCTTGTCTGCAAAACTAAGAACCCATTCTCTTCTCTACTCCAATCAAGCAAGAACCTGATCCGTGGACAACCAATCAAAGATCAAACCTTTTCGATCTTTTCTTCCGATTTTTTGCAATAAGAAATCCCAAGAGCCCTCTGTGCCACTAATTAGAGGCCTCTCCAATTTCGACGACTGCTGTAAGATGAAGTCCAATGAGCGAGAGCCAACTGCCCCACTCTTTTTTGCAACATGGAACCCGTGGATCCTCTTATACTAAGGTAGATCCAATTCGTTAATTGCAATGCTCGAGTGATCTCCACCTCGCTGTGATACCACTTGTTGGGAAAAGCGGTGCAACGAAAATACCCGCAATCAATGGATCAACCACTATGAACCCAAGCGATCATACCATCAAGAAATTATACACAGGAACACAGCAATTTTATATGGTTCAGCAATCTTGCCTACGTCCATGGAGGATAAAACTCATCTATCATGATCTTCTCTCAATCCTTTTACGATCTATAGTTACAGTACATCAATATATATAGTTTCCGCTTTCTTGACGAATAAAAAAACCTATATATAATGACGAAAATACCTCTAATCCTGAGCTTCGGTTCTGGCTAAGCCAGTCAATTGATTCGGTTAAACTGGAATACGAGACAAAACCTGTCACAACCCGAGCCCAGAAATTGGGGGTTAGCGAAAAGCTAAACTAGTGACACACGTACTCCCGTGCACGTGCATCCAAACCCAGTCCAAATACACGCACACAAGGGATCTAACACGTGCGAACTAAGCGTACGCGGAAGCTGTAGATATCATAGCAAGCAAAACAAAAGATAACGAGCGGAAAATCAGAATACGAAATAGGAAAAGACGTAGATAATATACACAGCTATAAAACCTGAGCACACACCAAAATACTGATGTACAAATAATACAGAGTAACAAAGTCCGAAGTACAAAATACAAGATCTCCAAAAACCAAAACAAATGGACCACTGATGATATGCAGATATGCAGATATGCACTCGGCAGAATCGATCAAGCCTACTCTGCCAGGTCGGAGGGAGCCTCTAAGTCCTGCCCTGCAGTCTCCTCGACCGCCTGGGAACCGGACAAGGGATCTGTGCCTGAACACTACAGACAACGCCATGAATACAACGATCCAGCAATTATAAGTGACAGGGACGTAACACTCATAGTATCAAATTGAATAATGACAAAAGATTACATACAGAGTTTCATGATAGTATGCTAAGCAAATCGTGCATGGAATTAAAACATGATAAACGAATCAAAGCATAGAAATACTGAACTAGGTGGCTACTACGTTGGCCATATTCTCTAACATAGAGAGCGGACAGAGCAGACAGATAAGAACACCACCGACCTGGCCAAGGGTATAAGTGGGTCTCGGTTTCCTGGGTTCCGGGGTCCCAAGACAGAAATACACTGCAGCGATACAAAGCACAAAGAACCAAGCCAGAGGTAACCCCATCGGGTATCCTAGGGCTGAGGCTGAGTAGAGCCAGACTGATACCAATCAATCAAATCCAAAGAGAAGGGAGATTATTCGCTTTGGACTCACCGACGGCAAGGGCCGGATCTTATCCTCACGTATTAATCTCTGGGCAGAGCCACCTGGGAATACCCATTGAATCAGAGATTTACAAAGCCAAAGCATAGTGCAGACCGAGGAATAGAACATTATATATATATATACAGAATAAAAAAAAATGATCTCGTAATGCATAGACATAGATCAGCAGAACAGAGGGCAAAACTATAAGCAATATGCAATGCATCTCAGATTAACACGGAATCAAGGTTAATTACAAGGCAACTCTAATCTAGTTGTTCACTGTCACTAACCGTGCATGTTGGTGTAGTTTAAGTTATTCGATGTACCGTTGCCATCAAAGTGTTGCAATGTAAACCTCACGTACACCGAAGTCCCTTAAATCAACACTCATGGGAGGTGCTTAACAGTAATTAACGCTCACATGAATAAGTCACAGCCTAACAGACTATTCATGCGGTCCAAAGAATCCATTGGGTCGGTTTACATGTGTGGTTAACCTGTGTGAAGGTCTTACAAGGTCGTATCATTAGCCTAAGTTGAATTTCAGGAATTTCGGATCTTACGGCTTAGCCATGGGTGACCTACGGCTTAGCCGTAGACATCTTACAGCCTAGCCGTAACATGCACTATGGCTTAGCCGTGGTTCTCTTCAGAACACGGTTAAACTGGTCATCTCCCACCTCTGATCTGATACCTTTTACGGCTGAGCTACGGTGGAGTCCGTGGCTTAGCCGTAGACCAATTCACGGCTTAGTCGTAGTTTCACCGTAAGAATACTGGAATCAGAAAATTTCGACTGATTAGTGTGGAAATTCACGGCTAGGTCACGGCTAGCTTACGGCTTAGCCGTAGCCTAGCCGTAGAACAAAATTCAAAAATCGAGTCTCTGGAATCTGAACCATACGGAGTAACGGCTTAGTTGTACAATACAGAAAGCGAAATCGAGATAGTTACAGAAACTGGAATTCTTGTGCAAATTGAGCAAAATAAGCTCCAATTAATCCAAAGTGATAGAAATAGGCTGTAGGGCATCCCAAGCATATAAGAACAAGAGAATCACAGCAATCAAACAATATACCCATATGTGTTATATGATCTTGTACTTATACTTGCCTCAAAGCTTTGTCAAACCACTGAAGTCATGCTCAAATCCAGACTACAACCCACACAAACCAAAGAAACAACACATGCATGAGATGCATGAGATACAGAGCTTGGAGGAGAAATTCAATTGGAAAGAAGAATTCAAAACCCACTTACTAGAGAGCTTTCACAGAGAGGAGAGGGAGAGAACCCAATCGAACTAGGTGGAAAATCCAACACTAACCAAGATGGAGGAAGAGAAGTGAAGAGGAGAGAGGACGTGGAGCTCCTCTGGAGTTGTTGCATGCACGTTGAAGGAAATGAGCAGGAATGAAGACATCTGGACTGATGACTCATATATATAGTTTTGGAGTTTAAATCAAGGTCCGATGGGTTTAAGCTATTTATAATTCAAGTCACACGAGGGTCTAACTCTTCCAATTAACTCCGAATGGGTCTGAGACAGTTATGAAAAATAACGAGCTCAACAAAATACACGTGCTGACATCAAGATGATGCAAATATGATGCACTCAAAGCAATTGCAAAATTATGAAAAAGGGCTTAGAACTACCTATCCCAGGTCAAAGGTTATCAAACTACCTATCCATGACCCGAAACCAAATCCAAAAGAAATAAACAACACAACAGCACACTAATGAGCCACTAAACCAGTTCAAAGGGGATTAGAGTGTTACAAAACCCAATAGAGAGAGGGGGAGTAACTCGATCCTTGAGTTATCAGAGCCTAGTGTCCTAGGGTTGGCCGGAGCTGTGCGGTCCCAATCGACTGTAGAGAGGTTGGATCTCGGGACGAGCCGTAGATTGGGCTTTTCCTTGAAGCAGAAGAGGGTTCTCAAGTCGTGAAATTCTGCTGGTAGGCACCTAGCACTTGAAGAATACTCTCTCAAGTATCGTCTTTTCTGTTTGTTGCGGACGCCGCTGAAGAAACAGGGAGTTTCTATTTTTCTTCTTGAGGGTTTTCTACATGAAGGACGCCGCTGCGTGCGCTGCCGTCGTCTAAAAAGAGGATCACAGGTGGTTCTGGATTTTAGTTTTGTTTCCAGGGAAGAAGATAGAGAATCCGTTCCCTGTAATTCAAGGGCAGCCACCGCCGTTACCTGAGAAGGCAAGAAGGGTTCTCAGATTTACAGAGGTCTAATCGGAGAAAGAAACACGAGATTCCTGTTTTGGTTTCGCTTGACAAGAAGGCCTGGGCACGCTGCCGCTGCTCTTTGTCGGACTGCTAGCCATCGCCGGAAGTTGGATATCGCCGGAGCAGCCGCGCCACCGGTTGCTGCTGCTCCAACGGCAGGCACTGGAGAAAAAACAGGTGGGCCTTGATTGCACTGTTGCTTCTGTCGCTGGAGGAGAAGACCTTAGATCCAGTCGCCAGGTCCCGCCAGTTGTTGGGACCAGAGGAGGAGGTTTGCTAGTCGTCGCTGCCCCTAACCCATAGCCAGAAGAGGAAGGGCGCAGAGGATCGTTCTGGTTGCAGCAGAACTAGAAGCGAAGAGGGAGGGAGGACATCGGGCCTGGCTCCTTTCAGGTCAGTTTTTTTTTACCCAACCCGAGTTTCAGCAGCCTAGCAGGTGCACTGCCGACGACAGCATAGTGACATCAGCCGGTGATGCAAGTGCTACATCAGTGTTGCAATCAAGAGTTTGTTTGACTGGACTGAGGACAGTGATTGGTTTACGCAATATCTTGACCAGAGCTTCAGATTTGTTTTGAGTAGATCTGCACAACTCTAGAAGAAGACTAATGATTAAATGGTAAATAAGGAAGTTTGACTAATAGTAGTGAAAAAATTATTACTGCAAAACTAAAGTCATTTGGCATCGTATTTTAGATCCATTCTTCCAGTATGCTCGTAGTAACAATATTTATAATGTGGTATAGAAATCAATAAAAGAGAAGATAGTTGATCCTCACTTGCCTATGCAAGAGAAATATGTATCTACATGCCTTTGTAAGAGAAATTCTTATCTTGATTGTAGATGGAAGGAGTTAGGCAATACCGACTTTTTGCTGGAGAGGATCTAATAGGGGAGGCTCATATCAAGTTCGGGTCAACTTGACTTGGTTGCAAAAGCAAGCCTAGTTGGCAGGAGTCTGGACATTATTATAGGCAGGTTAAATTGGCTAGGTTTGACAAAATTGAAGAGGGTTTGCAGATTCTGACCAAATTGAAGAGGGTTTTGTAGATTCTGACGAAGGTAATCGTTTGAAAGACACATATTTTCAGATCGTATGGGATGCAGTTCATCTTATCAAAGCCCAAGCTAATGAAAAAGTAGCAAGGAAGAGCTAATGCCATGCTTGCATCAGCAGTTGTCAAACAATGTTTTGACTGATCAAAGACAAGGAAATGAACTAGTAAAATAAAGGTTTTGACTGCCATAAGGCAGAGGTTGTTCTGCAATTGTGGAGTTATCTGAAATGTTTTCGCTTGCATATTCGTAGTGATTGGATTTTTATAGTGATGTTGAAATTGTGGCTAATTTAAAGATTGAATAGTGACTGATTCCGTTATCGACATTACGCGGACTCATTAACAAGTTTGAGGTGGAGTTTGATGAGAAGATAAACTTTGATTAAAGTCCAAGAATTGATTCAATAGAGAGTTGAAGAATGAAGTCATTGCAGTAATCTACCATTGAGCAATGTATGAGAAGACATTGCCTGCTATTCCTCTGCCTCGAATTATGTGGAATTGAAGTTAAGGAGGAGATTGTTGGATTTATGTCTTTTATTCTGGTTTGACTAAGTTGGTTTATTGGGTTGGCCAATGACTAAGTTTACGGTCATTGTTATTTAGTAATTATATCGGGGCTTTCTTGGGGACTAAGAAAGTAGATATCATATATTAATGCAATCCGTAATGCTAAACTATGTAAGAGAGGTGAGCGCTCTTTCCTCGTGGTATTTGGAGTATGACCAACCACTTTGATCTGAATAGTGAAAATTAGTTTTCCATCGACGCAGGCGAGTTTGCCAAACCATGTATAATCTCTTAATGTGATTTTCTCTTCCTGTATGGTTTGTTGATTGTAGATTGTCATTTGTTATGCTTCAGCATACACACACACAATAAGTGGTATCAAAGCCAGAACACTTTTGTGAGCAATGTCTTAAGGGCCCACCTTGGGTCATGCAAATCATATGGGAGGTGGGGGATTGAAAGATTTAGATGGGACATATATGTATACAAAAAATCAATTCTATTAGATTATCCTAAGTCTTTAATCCATGACTAGGGCTGTCAAAGGGTTAGGCCCAAGCCGGCTGGGCTTAGGTCAAGCCAAAGCCTTCAAATTCTTTAGCGGGCCTACAATATTGATGCCCTTAACCTACCCTCATGGATTAGGAAGGGGCTAAGGCCGAGACAGGGGCAAAAGAAATTATTTTTAAAATATTTTTATATAAAATAAATTTTCTATACCATGATGCTTATTCTCCTTTATTGGACAATGAACTAGTGCAATATAAAAGTCGATATTTTTGTGCAACTTCTAAAAAATTGCATGAAATAAGTTACTTAATTTGTCCTTAGCAAATAAAAATATTATTAAGGATTAAATGCAATAAGCTAATTTGATAGTATTGTGACGTGCAATTAGGACATTGGAGACACTATTAAATGCCTTAGCACATTAGTAATATTTCCATAGTCTAAGTATTTATCCGGTTTTATTTATCATTAGCTATTAGTAAAATTGTCGCAATTGAAGTTCTACTAGTTGTACAATTTTTACTAGTTCATGTGGTATATTTTGTTTATAAAACAATAAAATGTACTATCAAATCACGGACTTTAACTCTAAATGTGGGGTCTACTTGAATGAAGCATCAGTCATGAAATCAAGAAAGGAAAGGGATAAAAAGAAATTGGAGTCAATTCATGACTATTGGATAAAACTGAAACTTAGTCAATGATGATATTGATGGTTATCCATATAATGAACTCTCAAACTTTGATATTTTTCATTGGTAAAATTAATCTAATAAATGACAACCTGAATTATCTTGTCATTGAAGAATATGTCCATGTTAGGTAAACATAGAATCAAGTATATTGCTCGAAAGAAAATGTAGAATTAAACATATGCACAATATTCTGATCTATGAGGATATCCATAAAAAACTACCTAAGATTTAATTATTATTATTTGACAAAAGTTTAAGTATTTATTATTAATTACTAATTATAGGAGTCTTTTATAATTTATTTTTGTAAAAATCCATATAGATTATACATATTATTTATTTTACATAATAATAGACAAAGGGCCGTGCCAGGTCCCCATTGGGTTGACAAAGTGAAGCCTTAGCTTGACCCTCGAGATTGTGGGCTTTCTAAAATTGAGACTTACCTTACCCTACCTTTGGGTTATAAAGAAAAAGGAAAAAGCCCTCTTTTTGAGGGTTTTTACGGGCCGCGTTGGGTGGGGCCCCTCTTCAAAGGGCTGGATTGACACATGATCCTCAAGTTTAGAGATTTTAATGTGCATAATTTTTTTAGTATTTGAATGCAATAGTGAGTAATGTTGATAAGTGCCAAAATTAGGATTGTACCACTACATGGGGTCATAGTGGATCTCCCATGCTTAAAAGGAGATCCACACAATGTCTTTCATGAGAGATATCCTCACTTAGGCCTCAACTTATATAGCACTTAGGCGAGTGGCTATTAAGGAGTCCCATGTGTGTTGCAAGGTTTGGATCGAATGATAGATGGGATCTACCTAGAGTTCTTGCGAAAAAAAAAATGGTGAGGCCGATATGCGCATGAATATTATCCTATATTTTTTATATATAGGAAACTCCTCACCACTTTTTAGTAGGGCTCACTAGGGGCCTCACTTGGGGATGGGACTGGGGGGCTTGTAAGATCTACCCCCACCAACCCTTCTATGGCGATGGAGCTTCAAATCATCACCTTAAGAACTTGATCAATGTTATAAGTTTTCATCATCCAAAATGAGTGCAAGGCGATCTAACGGTCTAATTTGCTTAGATGGGTGCCAAGTATTGGTGACTATACCATTGATTTGGGGGGGGGGGGGGGGGGGGGGGGGGGGGGTGGTGATCCTTTATAGGGTACTTGTTTTATTGTTCACTTAGATCACTTAGATGGTTCATAAGTTGGGTCCTACTAATATTTTGACACACAGTAGTCACCTTATTTTAAGCACTGGGTGTTCAGCATATGTTTTCGTACACATATATATAGGGCTTTGATTCAGTGAGAATTATTCTCACGCACCTACGGTGAGAGCTCTTTATGAGACCCACTTGTGGGTTCCATTGGGGGATAGGATTAGAGTAGATGGAAAGATCTATGTGGAACCACCCTAAATATCAAGTTTGGCCTCAATTATATGTCCCTAACTCTTTCATTCGTAGCTCACAAATCTAATCTATTTGGATTGGTGCACAGTCGATCCAATGGTTCAGTGAATTCAGATTTGACCAAAACTTAGGGCATGTGACTATCAGGGGGGTTTCTTTGTATTGCAAAGTTTGGATTGAGTGATAGATGGGCCCACCTAATGTTCTCATAAAACAATTATGAAAACTAGTTCTTATATGGTTATTTTCCGTATATATATAATATTACTATGCATCTTTCCTTTAGCACGTGGTGAGAGATAATGATGTGGCTTTTTCTCTTTACATATGAAAAATTTTCTTTTCTATAATACTATAAATGACTTTTCCTTTTTCGCGCATGAATTTTTTCAAATATGCATTTGTCTCTCACCTCGGTTGGGGCATATTTTTTGTATAAAAGAAGGTCCCAAGGAGTCCTTCAAATCCTCCCATCCCCATCTTTAGGTGGGTCCCATGTAGGCCCCACATGTGCGAACCACACTCTTAAGCTTACCTACCCCCAATGTCAATTCAATTGAGAATTATACGCACTTATATATTCAAACATTTACATTGTGTTGTAGCTGATAAAGTGTCTGGTCAAAGAGCGTGGAGGACTGGACGTTAACGCTGTGAACAATGACGGATCTACGCCCTTGGATATCTCATTGACTTATAAGAGTGGACTTGGTAGATTGAAAACTGACATCGCCCTAATAACTGCTGGGGCTAAGACAGCAACGCCAATCTTCGCCGGAGGGAAAAGAAAGATGCTAAATGACGATCATGGAAGTTGGTTTATGGAGGCTCTGTTGCTAGTGGCTGTACTAATTATCACTGTGGCCTTTCAAGGCGCACTTAATCCTCCAGGAGGTGTTAGGCAACCGCCAGAGCCTAACAATGTTACATTACCCAATGCTATTGGGCAAGAGAATGGCAATGTTACAATTCCCATTGTTATTGGGCAAGAGAATGGCAATGTAACAATACCCAATGCTATTGGGCAAGAGGCTGGCAAAGTTGCATCACCCAATGCTGCCCATCCCGGGCAATCGGTCATGGCGTTTGTGGATCATGATAACTACCAAGTCTTTCGCCGGGCTAACAACATCTCAATTATTGCATCAATGCTTGTCATCGCAGTTCTATTAATGAGATACTTTCTCGATTACGGGTTTCTGGACTTTATCGCAATCTTCCTCACATCCATGTCAGTTACGGCAATGGCGACCTCCTATGTTATTTCGCTGTCTTTCATATCAGGCGATCCCCATTGGTTGTCTTCAAGCATCTTTTTACTGCAATTACTTTCCGCATGTACAGTATCCATGGTAGTTGTTGTTCCCGTTAGCCGTATGTTTTATTTTGTGCCTATCTGGTTTGCCAAAAAATCAAATTGCAGCACCACCTCTGGGGGGTCGGGAGTTGTTTGAAGACCTTGATTTTGCAAGACAGTGCAAATTCTAGACAATGTTAAAATGCTTGCAAGAACTCAAAATCTTGTATATACATTCTACAGTACATGTTTCTCTTATGATGTCATTTCTAGTCTTTTATCTTTGTCATGCCTAGTGTATTCTATTCTCTGTACTGTTTGGTAAGATGAATGATTGTGGTAAATGTTCATAATTAATACGCTGTTTTGATGCATAAGAAAATGCAACTGTGCAATATTTATTTTCCTTTTAATATTATTTATTTATTTATCATTTTAATTTTTTTAAAGGAGACGACGGAACATATATGACTTGCATGAAATATTTTTTTGTTTTTCAGTTACATCAGTTTGGAAGGAACCCACAGGCACACTTTTGGTGGCACAAATTTTTTCAGCGCTTGCTATTACTGAAAGATAGGATAATGTATATGAAACTATCTTGACATTTCTAACTTCACCTCCATGCCGAAAAAATTTATTAAAAATATTTTCTTTAATTTCACAAGTTTCAATGCCAAACAAATACCTCCTTGCAAAAAAGGAAATCTCTCTCTCTCTTTCTCTTTCTATATATATAGAAAAATATTCATGTCCATATATCCCTCACTAAGGAGACCGTGCATACTCCTCTATGGGGCCCATGGTGGACCCCACCAAGGGATGAGACATGGGGGGGGATGGAAAGACCCATGCAGGATCACCCTAGATATCAAGTTTGGCCCCAATCACATATCGCTAACCTCTTCATCCATGACCTACAAATTTATTCCATTCAAATGGGTGCATAGTCGATCCAACGGTCCAATAAATTCGAATTTAACCAAAAATTGATAAACGGGCTCAATTTAAGGGGGTTGTGTGTGTGGTCCATTTGTATAGACCGTTTAGTGGGTCCCACTTAGAGTTCTCACGAAAAAATTGGTGAGGAACATATGCATATAAATATTCCTCATATATATATACATATAAAATAATTTATCTGCCTTTTTCCTTACACACCCTGCCACCCATACTTCATCTCCTTTTGTTTCCTCTTTCTTCTCTGCTCTCTGTTAAATTGGAATTTAAGCCAAGCACATGAATCACACAAGACGAAGAACAAGCAATCCAAACAAGATATAGATTTACGTGGTTCAACAAGATTGCCTACGTCCATGGGTATAAAGATTTCGCTGTAAAAAAATCTCTCTCTCTCACATCCCCTTACAAGATCTCTCTTTGTTCCCTTTTTCCTGCTTACTCATAAAGAATAAACCTTAGAAGAGAATATGCAAGACCAACCATACTTAACTAGGCCCTAATGTAAACCACTTGTAGGCACAATAATTAAGGACCTTTTGACCTAAACCTAATAACCTCTACCTTAGCAAAAAATGTTCGACTCTTTAAAGAATTGTTGAAGTGTGTTTATAACACTATACCATGTGGGAACAACATCCGACCATGTTTGCACCTCAATGGATATGAGGTGCACCTTCACTCTCTAACAAGAAAAGAGACTGAGTAAGTCCAAGCAATGTTTGAACTTTTCTGAAGTAACTTGCTTGGTAAACGTATGATCAGCTGGATCCTCATCTGTGTGAATCTTCTGAATGGAAATCTCGCCTGTAGCAACTCAATCTCGACTTCTGTGATATATAACAGTTATGTGTTTAGTCCTTGCATGATTGACCTAATTCTTTGACAAGCATATTGCACTCTAATTGTCACAGTGTAGCAAAATTAATTCTTGCTTGATACCCCTGTCATTTACAAGATCTCTCAACCAGATGCTTCTTAGAAGCCTCTAAAGCTGCCATGTATTATGCCTCTGTAGTGGCTAATGCAGTTGTGGACTGAAACACTGATCTCCAGTTTATTGGTCTGCTAGCAAGCGTGTAAACATATCTTGTAATAGATCCTCTCTTGCCTAAGTCCCTTGCAAAATCAAAGTCTACATATCAAACTATAAACTTTGACCCCTCTTTTTTTTTTCAAACAAAATTCTCAAGTCTTTGGTGCCCTTCAAGTATCTCAGAATCCACTTTACGACATTCTAATGTTTTTTTCTTGGATTTGGCATGTACTTACTCACTACACCCACTGCTTAAACTATATTTGGTCTTGTGTAAATCATGGCATACATCAAACATCTCACTGTATTAGCATATGGTATCCTAGACGTTTCTTTAGTTTCCTCATCAGCACTAGGACATTGTGTGGCACTTAAGCTAAAGTGACTTACAAGTGGAGTAGATACAGGTTTAGCATTTTTCATGTTAAAATTTTCAAGTACCTTTGAGATGTACTTTTTCTAGTGATAAATGTAGTTTTCCAACTTTTCTGTCTATCATAATTTCCATGCCTAACATTTTTGTGGTTGCCCCAAGGTCTTTCATGTCAAATTCCTTTCTCAATTAGGATTTGAGTTCATCCACTTTTGATGTGTCATGACATGCAATGAACATATCATCCACATAAAGTGGCAAAATAAAATAGGATTATCATCTAGTATTTTGTAATAAATATAACAATTATACTCACATCGATGGTAGCGAATTTGCAACATGTAGTTGTCGAAACGTTCTCACCATTGTCTTGGAGATTGTTTTAGCCCTTACAATGATCTTTTCAATTTACACACATAGTCTTTTCTTCCGACTTCTTTGAACCCTTCAGGTTGTTCCATGTAAATTGTTTCCTCCAAGTTATCATGAAGGAAAGCTATCTTTACATCTAGTTGTTCGAGCTCCATGTTTAACTGTGCTAGTAATGCTAACAACACTCTGATAGAAGTGTATTTCACAACTAGGGAAAAGATCTCATTATAATCAACTCTTTCTTTTTGGGAGCACCCCTTTGCTACTAAACGTGTCTTGAACCTTGGTTTTTCATTTTCTTGCAAAGCTTCCTTTCTCCTAAATATCCATTTGCAGCCAACTGTTGTTCTGTCTTTGGGTTTAGGAACTAACTCCTAAACTGAGTTTTTTTTGGAGAGACTCCATCTTATCCATCAAAGCACCCATCCAACCTTGTCTTTCACTGCTTTCTATAGCTTTTTGAAATGAGATTAGATCACCATTGCTAGTGATAAAAGCAAAATGCACTTCATCCTTACCTCATCTAGACATTTGAGGTGGCTTGATAGTTCTCTTTGCCCTTTCCTATGTTAGACTTGAAGGTTGTTGCTGAACCTCATATTGTTCCTCACTTCTAGATATACCAACCTCTGATAAACTTCGCACTTGTTTCTTGGATGTATTCTCTGCAAGAGAAATAACTTCTGTAACTACTTTTTCAGCATCATGCCCTTTGATTCACTTTCATGTTCCCCATTCAATATCGAAGCTTAATCAAACACAATATCTTTGTTGCAAATCTTTTTCCTATTTTTTGGATTCCACAGTTTATATCCCTTTACACCTTTCTCAAAGCCAAGAAATATGCATTTAAGCGACTTGAGTCTAACTTGGATTGTTCATACTAGGAATGTGTGTGTATGCTGGACAACCGAATACCTTCAGCGAGGAACAATCCACCTTTTTACCTGTTTACACTTCTTTTGCAACTTTACAATTGAGGAGTCTTAATGGTGACAGGCTAACCACATAGGATGCGTGATTAACCACTTTTGCTCAAAAACTTTTAGACAGCTCTGCATGAAATCTCATACTCCTTGCTTTGATACCAATTGTTAGATTGGAATTTAGGTCAAGCACATTCAATCACACATGACAAAGAACAAGCAATCCACATAAAATGCAGATTTACGTGGTTCGGCAAGATTGTCTATGTCCACATGTATGAAGATTTTACTATGAAGAAATCTCTCTCTCTCTCTCACCCCCTTACAAGATTTCTCTCTGTTCTCTTTTCCCTGCTTGCTTGCTTGGTTGCTTACAAAGAATAAACATTAAAAGAGAATATGCAAGACTAGCCCTATTTAACTGGGCTCTAATGTAAACCACTTATAAGCCCAATAAAGACCTTTTGAGCCAAACCCAATACTCTCTATGATACCTTTGTTATCTTTTACTGTCTACCCACTTCAATTACTTTCTCCTTCGTTCTTTTAAAGGTACCCAGTTCAATAACATTTTTAGTAAGATTTTATATAGAAAAACTCTGTTAGTGAGTTTGATTTGTACCTCCTTTAGTGAGTTTGATGATGGAATCGGTTCCGTGAGCCAACACCTTTGGTAAACCTTTTTGGTGCTAACCTTGAGGACTGCCTTCTACCGCGCCCCATAGACTTTAGCATGAAAGCAAGTTCACAGATTTGGTGGTACTTTTCAGATTCGAATGGTCATCCATTTATTCTTCAACCATTAGCCAACCTCATCAAAAAGCGGATTCTTAAAAAAAAAACAAAAAAAAAAAAAGAAATAAAAAGGGCATGACTCTATACTTTTCATCCCCTTGCGCTTGTGGCACCTACTGAGTGATTAGAACCTACGTTCAGACAATGAAAAGTGATAATGGCAAGATGCAATTGCTTGTGGGATTAATGCATTGATAAGACAAGGAACTTGGACATTAATTCTTCACAATTCTAAATAAAATCTTGTTGGATGCTGTTGGATTTATAAGATCAAGCAATAGTCAGATGTATCGATTGAAAGGTATAAGCCTTACTCGTCACTAATTAAGGATTTCATCAACAACCTATAGTTGATTTTCATGAGACTTTTAGTCCAGTAGTCAAATTTAGTACCATTTGATTAGTGCTTTAATTAACCATTCTCTATGAATGGCACATTCCACAGTTAGATGTCCAAAATGCATTTTTTGTATGGCATTCTCTCTGAGAAAGTATATATAATTCAACCTCCAGCATTTTATATCCACAAAAATCCAATCATATTTGCAAGCTACACAAAGCCCTATATGATCTAAAGCAAGCACCCCGGAGGTGGTATATGGGACTCACAAACTATATACTTGGACTTGCGTTCCAAGGTTCCTCTATTGACAAGTCTCTGTTTATCTGTTGTACTATAAATTATGTGCTCATACTCCTAATATATGTTCGCTGGATATCATCATCACAGGCAATTGTCTCATCACCATTCATCAGCTCATTATAGAATTAATTCGTATTTTTGCTGTGAAAGACCTTGGTGACTTACATTTTTTCTTAGGGATCCAAGTTTGTTGAACACCAACAGCCAGGCAAATAAGTCAAGCGAAATACATTGTTGATATTATGAGAAGAACGCAAATGGATGTAGCAAAACCTCTTCTCCAGTGGCGGGCAATGGCAAACTATCTATTCATGATGGTGATCCCCATCCTGAACCCACCACATATAAGTAATATGTCGGCACTACAATATCTTACTATAACAATACCTAATATTTCATTTACGGTTAATCAAGCATGCATCTCGATCTACCTATTAGTGTACTGTGAAAAGGATTCTAAGGTATCTTAAAAGCACTATTCTTTTTGGGATTAAGTCAACAAGCTTACTGCACGCTCTGACACTGACTGGGCAGGCAGCCCTGATGATTGATGATCCATTGGTGGATATTGTATATATTTGGATCAAACCCCATCTCCTAAAATGCTAAAAAGCAAGCCACTTTGGTCCGGTCATGTTCTAGGTCTGAATATTAGTCTCATACTAACACAACTGCAGAACTTGCATGGATTCACATGATTCTCGGTGATCCTTCTATGAATCTTCGATCTCCACCAGCCATTTTTTGTGACCATGTGTGCCATCTCATTAGCCTCAAACCCAATTCATCATGCTTGTACAAAACATGTGGAGGGTGACTCTCACTTTGTTTGCGAACAAGTGATACGTCTAGATTTGAATGTCCGCTATATTGCCTATATTGATTAAATTGCTGATATTTTTACTAAATTTCTCACTTCCTCAAGATTTTAATCTTCTCAATTCCAAGATTCACGTCAAAGAAATGCCAGCAAGCATGAGGGGGAGTATTATCCAACCTTATCAAGATTTGCTCCAATCTCTCCTCAAGACCAGCCCATCAATCTCAGAATGTCTGGTCAAAACCACAACTATGGAATGCCTAGCTCTTGCTGACATGGATGGCTCTGTTAAATCTCATCTCATTCCCATGAATGGCTCAGTCAAATCATATCCAAAGAGGTAATTGTGTATTGTGCAATTGTAAGATATTGTATGAGTTATAATACAATTCCCATCTATAAAACTAAATGAATGTCATTCTCCTTTCACCTTTTGAGAGAGAGTGTCCTGATTCTCCTTTTACCTTTTGAGAGAGAGCGTCATACACAACACATTGTGTTTGTAGTAAGGCTTATATCGACAACCTTCTCTATATCATTTTTTCAACAATGTTCAGGCTTCTTACAATAAATAAATAAATTAGCTATCAATTTGTTCCTTCATTTGGGACTCCCTTAGTCCTTAATTTAACCTAAAAATTAATCTCATAGAAAAAGCAAACTAATCCAAATCAAACCACTTGCTTCCCCAATCCGTTCACAAACCCTAGACAGAGTAGCAACCCAAACGACAGTCCCTTATTGGGCCCAAATTCATGTCCATTTGATCAATTGCTTCGAGAAATCATCCTTTTTGATAGTACAATCTCTACTCTAATCATTCTGCAATTACAGTCTCAATACCTCTCAAAATTAGCTGTCAATTCCAGATTAATTCTAATTCCCTCAACTCTTCTTATTTCCTCGCCCAATTCTCATATCTAAACAGATTATTAGCACTAATAGATTGGCTTCTTTGCAGATATTTCATCACTTAAAACTCCTCAACCCTGTCTTGATCTCAACACTATCCTCCTTCACTATAAACTCCACTGTAGGCTTATATAATTTACAAAAAGCAAATAATTCAAATCCATTCATGAGATTTGTACCCTAGTGCAAATAGTGAGAAATTCTCAACAACAACAAAAAAAAAAAAAGCTTAATTATTCATCGCAAACTTCCGACTCAAACCCTCTCGCGTTACTTCACAACCATGCTATTCTTTGTTCGACCAATTTCACTACGAGTCTAAGAATATGGAGGTGAGTCATTTTTTTTAGGGTCTTGTTGAGATAAGTGGTCTGGTGGCTTCCAAATTGATTCAATGTTAATAATTTTAAATTAGTGGATTTATTACATGTAAATCATTGATTTTTAAATTGCTAACTCCAAACATCAAGTGGCATACCCCCCTAGCCATAAATCGGGCTTATGCATGAGATCAATGGCCAATTAAAAATTTTGTGAGCAAACAAACACACTGCACCCAATTACGCTCCCACCAGGATTATAGGTTTGCGGTGGGTTAGAATATTTGATAATCGCCGATATAATTTGCGAAAGCATTAAATAATAGTTGGTACAAATAAGCATTTTAGGGTGCTCAAGTCAAATATATATCATTAAAGTTTAGCAATGTAAACAAGTGTTTTAATTTCAAGGTCTCCTTAAAACTGGGCCACAAAAGAGTAATCAAAATGAATCCCAAAATACTGTTAGTCACTCATGTGCGGGCTTCGATGACTGAGGCGATGTCATCGGCACACCACTCGTGGTCATCAGGCTGATTTGCCAAAAGCTCCGCAGGATACAAGGGCTCAGTACCTATGTTCCAAGTAGAACATCATTAAACTACGCAGAGTCGGTAGGTAGATAGACTTAAACCATAATAGTTATACATTATCAAAATGAATACTGACAATCTGATCATGTTGAGTACAATGATGCAATAGACAATGAATCAAAAGTACGAAATCCTAATCCAATATGCTAAACAATATGAGCAACTTAAATATGCTTATACATCGAGAAAAAACTCTGTCCACAGAAATCAGACGATCAATCTGGCATTGAGTGTATAACACCTTGTCCACATTCATAGAGCACAAGGCTTCGTCCAAAGCATTGGTATGTCAAACCGGTCATATCATTGGGAAAACTTAGCATAAAGTGATAAACAACCCTATTGACAACATGGTATACATCCATTAATACTGATTTGCGTAATTGTCCAAAAGACCTCGATCTGTAACAATTGCCTCTACAAAGAGGTGCCTCTTCTGTGTTAGACTTAATACGACTTATTGGTGCTCAACTCAAAGAATCCTAAGTCCAATAGTGATTGGCTAGATTCCCATAAGAGCAGGTTAAAACAGAAGAGCAACTACTCCTATCAATCTTTCCAATACAAATTTGGTGATCACTATTGATAACTCCAAGTGTAAAGCCTCAATGAAGTAATAAGAATGGTGAAATTAGGTCGATCGACGGGGAGCTTCTTTTTCCAAAATAATGTTTCCTACTAAAACACTAATTCTAGACTAAAAAAATTCAACACAAAGTATGAATCCTATTGAAATTGAAATTTTAACTAACAATCCAAATTTAAAAATTACAATCCAATAAAAGAAACTAAACTAAAAAAATTCCTAATCTAAAATAACCTAAACTACTAAACTGCAACCACCACAAAAGAGATCAAACCACTAATTTCAGAAAAATAGAAAATAACTCATTCATTAAAAGAAGTAAAAGAGATGGAATCTAGTTTTCACATTTTGATCATTAGACCATTGATTGGTGGAATTAATAGTAGACTTCAGAAACACTGCATCAAGCATGTTAAGTCACTACACACTAACACATGATGCTGATCCAACGTATTACACCTCAACCTCACTAACTAAGTTTCTTAATTAAAATGGATCAAAATAACCAATAATTTTCAAAGCGTGACAAACTAAAAACTATTTGTACAAGAAGAAAACCGAAGAGATTCGTGTGCAACCAACTTCTTTCTTCATGTAATGCCCCAAGGGAAGAGTAGGTGGAGAGAGTGATGAACGGATGGAAAAGGGAGGAGAGGGAACGAGTGTAGTGGACGTGGAATAGAGATGGGGAAATAGGGTTGGACGTCCCCCCCCGCTATGGCTTTCTATAACTTTTGTACCTTTGTTTCCTATTGCACAAAGACCTGTCTCCTATCTCTACCAGCTTGAACAACAAGTTTGGATAGGATTAAGAAGTTAAGTTTCTCTTGAAGTCTTCTTTTCTAATTCAAAAATAAGATCCAACAACACTCTTTATCTTTATCCCAAAGGAAAGTTTATCTTCTTGGGCTCAATCTTGATTTTCAACGGTGAGGATTGGATCTTCTCACTTTTGCTCCTGAAAAGGGACCCATCTTATTGAGAAAACCTGGCTGGTTGTGGGACCAAAGTGGACTTCAACATGGTTTGAAATTTCTTTGGAGAGTCATTTCTCATATTGGATTCTAGCGCAACCATATCTCCTTCTCTATGTTTCATTCCCATTAAAATTCATACTCTTTCTCTCAAAGACAACTCCAACAATAATTTTGAAAATTTTCAACAAAAGTGGAGCCCACCTTGAACGTCCAAAGTGGCTTGGATTTTTCTTCAATGGTAATTCTTTTTTCTTCTTTCTTTGCTTCTCTTCTTATCTTGGACTCCTCTTCTAATTTAGTTTATTTATCTATCTCAAATTTGAAATTCGAAGATTGAGAGATAATTCTTCAAAATATTTTGCAACAATTAAAGTATGTTGGACCCTCCGTTGGGCATGGTACAAAGCATGGGCCATCCCATGTAGTATGTGGGTCCCACTTGCTTCAATTTTTTTCTTTCTTCAATTCTTGAAAATGGCTTTGGGAATGCTCTTTATTCTTATCAATCCTTGTGGGCCCCAATTCCTTGATATCCTCCCCTGGTAGCAGGCCCTAAGAGGTCTTCTACTTCAACTAGGACTCTTTATAAAAAAAACCTTTTCGACCTATGGGTTTCAGCTTTTGCATTTCTACACAAAAATAAGCTTGAATCAAGAAAGGGTTAAGAGTTCTAATGTAACTGGGATTCTTTTGGGAAGAGTCCTAATGGAATTAGGATTCCTTAAATTTTTTGAACCTTGAAAAAAAAAAGTCAGGAAAACACATTAAATAATGGACTTCATGATTTTGTGCTGAAAATTGTAGAAAATTAATGATTTAACTTGAAATTCCGAAGTTTGATGCTCAAATACATAAAATTATGAATCTATGTTAAAACAATGTATTTATCCTAATCTGAGTCCATAAATCTTGATGAAATGATGCTACAAATGTGTAGTTTTATGGACTCATCAATCACATTCAACTTAAGTAGTCCTCCCGAATCCAATACAATAACTACCAAGCCACAACAACTTTAGTCAATATTAATGGGGATCCTAAGTACAATCATTCTAAGTTCTCAATGTGATTCCTTCAATAAAATGATAAAAGAAAAATCTATAGAACATGTACGAGACCTTTGAACATCAATAATGAGACGATACTAAAAGGATTTTGGTATGCTGGCTAATTCATGGTTGGACAAAACTTTGGGTCTATTAGGTTTTCCTTTATACTCTTTTAGATGGACTGTGGTTTGAGTCGCTAAAAGAGAAAAAGAAAAGAAATCTGGAAAAGCTAGGTTTGCTCAATTGATTCGATCAATGCCCGATCAGTCAATTTGGAGACAAAACAGATTCTCGATCAATCAGATGGTGGAAAATTTTCCATCGACCCCTTGGGGAATTGTTCCCTTTTTGTGCTAAGATTAGTAGGTTAAGTTCTACAAGGAATATATTAATGAGGCCCAAATTGTGGGATATAAAAAAGGTTCCTCTCTCAACCCTAAATACAAATCTCATTAACCTAAGTGAAAATTACACGTTGGAGATCATTTTTTCTAGAGCTTTTATTTAGAGTAGAAGTGCTGAAGCTTTGTTCTAGAAAGTTATTGCTTTTCATCTTTTACAGAAGTTGTGAGGCCATCTTGTATGTTCAAAGTGCAAGTTGATCAAGTAGAGAGCAGTACATGGCGAATGAGAGTCGTGTGGCAAAAGAAGTTGCATAAGAAGAACTCAGTCCTTAAGGTGCAAAAATGGTGTGACTATATCTTGTAATTGTTCATTATTGCTTGATAGTTATTCCTTTTAAATTCATGATTTTTTACCTGGTTAGGATTTTTCACCTTAAAAAACTTTGTGCCTTGTGTTGTATGCCTATGTTTGCTTGATTTAATCTACGCTAGGTATATATATATATATATTATTATTTGCAATGTAGAGGTCACATGTACTTAGGACCTCCTCCCACCTCGACCCTAAAAGCAAAAAAAAAAAAAAAAAAAAAAAAATCCTTCAAGTGGAATCAGCGTAGGTTGTACAAAGTTACTATGTTTGATTCATTTGATTTATAGAATGGGACTCAAACAAGAAGGCGCATTAATTGCTAAGCCTCTTTTGGTTGATGGTACTAATTATGCATATTGGAAGCAGATGATTACTAGTTTTCTTGAGTCTATTGATGATGATGTTTGGGATGTTGTTGAGAACAGTTATGCCAAGGCCACGATTACTGCTAAAGGAAAAACTATTCCTAAACCAAAAGCCCAATAGACTAAAGATGAAAAGTGTCTCTCTAATTACAATAATAAGGCCATGAATGATATCTATTAATGGAGTGACTGCTGAAGAGTTTTGTAAGATTTCCACATGTAATACTGCAAAAGGAGCATGAGACATCTTGCAAACTATGTATGAGGGTACAGATACTATGAAGCAAATAAAATTGCAGAGATAGAATAAATCTTTTAAAACTATTGTAATGGAAAATAATGAGACCTTTGATTAGTTTTATGTAAAGTTGAATGATGTTGTCAATTTTATTCGAGCAAGTCTTGGAAAATAAAATTGTCAAAAAGATTTTAAGGTCTCTACCAACTATGTTTGATTCAAAGGTTGATGCAATTGAAGAAAATAAGAGTCTTCACATCTGCAAGGTAAACCAACTAGTTGGGAATCTTCAGACATTCAAAGAAACCATCTAGATAAGGGAAAATCTAAAGTGAAAGGTGTACTGCATGAAATGATTTTGAATGTAAAGGATTTTAATCCACATTCACAAATTTAAGCAAGCGGGAAAATGAGAACGAAACTACAAATCATCATTAAATTCTCTTTGTTTACATGGATTTAATGCTCTGACTTCAAGGATCCAGACTATTTACAAAATTTGAAAAATTACAGAGCCTCCTTCTAGTCTCAAATGTGATCCAAACTAAGTTAAGAAAGATAAAAATATACTTATTGCATGAAACATATTGAAGATGTGCACAAAATGAAGAGAGGAAGTTAGTGACCATGGGGCCCATTGTCAGTGACTGTGGGCTCCTAGTCACTGACATATAGTGGCAGAATTTGGCCCTTTCTCCTTTTGGTTTACTTCTAAAACCTCTCTGGAGTGATGTAAGTACTGTATTAGCTTTTAAATACTTCTGAAACACATCCTGAAGCCCAGAAATCAAGTTTTGATTCAATATCGCCTTTGATAAACATCACTTTAAATAAGTAGGGATTCCAACGTTTGTGTTGGTGATTATACCAGAGTTATGTGATTCTAAACTTTTAGTTTTCAAAGAACAAAATGACACCATGAAAATGGTATGAACACAACTCCTTCAATAGTCCATTCTCCCAAAGTGAGAAAATCAAAGAGAACCATAAGTTCATCATTTTTAGTCCTCACATTGCCTCAAGACTTGAAATTCAAACTCCACAACGTATATCTCCTTCCCCAAGTACATTTTTACCTTGAAATTATGAGGGCAAGAAAGATGAAAGGAGTCTTGATGCTTGCAAAAATGCCAAGTGCTTGAAAAGGTCTTATGCAGATCTCCAAAGTGTTTGTTAGACATTCAGAATGGTCAAGGAAGCCAGAGTGTGACTAGAGAGAGCCCAAGGTGTGTATTTATAATCCCTAGGAGTAGTTTGAGAGGCTACTAGAAGTCACCATTTGAATTAAAGTAGAAAACCACCCAAAAAACCTTGCAAACCACTTTACAAGTGTTAGTGACCGTGGGACCTGATCACTAACAAGCCCATTTATGGGTCTTTTACACATGTGACCCATTTAACTCCACCAGTTTTTGCTGCCAGTCCCAAGCCCGGGTAAAGAAGGAGGGTTGCGTTAGGTAGGTGACAGCTAGCGTAAAACTTTGTCACAACCCACATATGAATTCTGAAAACATGATATTTCATGATAAGACTAGGGCGTTCCCTGCTTTAAGCGACGTATTGCAGTGTCGCCCGGCTGCAATGAAAAGTGTGCAAGGGCTACCGCATGACTTTCAGCTAGTGCGGTTAAAGAAGTTAGTCCATGAGAAGAAGAGGAGGAATAGGAAATTAGACTTGCTATTTAGAATATAGGAACATTGACAGGCAAGAGCATAGAGTTGGTTGAGGTAATGAAAAGAAGAAGAATTAGTGTGGCTTGTATACAGGAGACAAGGTGGAAAGGGAATAAAGTTAAGGAGCTCACGGATGGGTATAAGTTTTTCTATGCAGGAAAGAGTAATACAAGAAATAAAGTGGGTATAGTTGTAGATAAGGATTTGAAAGAGAATATTGTGGGGGAAAAGAGGTTTGGTGATAGAATTATAGCAATTAAACTAGTATTAAAGGAAGACATAATTCATATAATCAGTGTATATGCTCCCTAAGTAGGACTAGAGGAAAGTGTGAAAAGACAATTTTGGGAGGAGATGGATGATTTAATGCGAGAAATCCCAAATATTAATAAGATTTTTCTTGGAGGGGATTTAAACAGGAATATAGGAAGAGATAATAGAGAATATGAGAGAGTACATGGAGGGCATGGATTTGGAGAAAAGAATGAATTCGGAAACACTATATTAGACTTTGCAGTGGCATTTGATCTTATAGTAGCAAATATTTACTTTAAAAAGAGAGATGAGCATTTAATTACATATAAAAGTGGGAGTAATAGGAGTCAAATAGACTTTTTTCTAGTTAGAAAACAGGACCGATTGGCTTGTAAAAATTGCAAGGTTATCCCAGGAGAGAGTTTGACTACGCAACATAAGCTCGAAGTTTTAGATATTTGCATTAGAAGTAAAAAGAGAGCGGTAGTAAACAAAATGGACTCTAAAACAAGGTGGAGAGATTTAAAAGGGGAAAGAGCAAATATATTTAAGGACAAAATGAATGAGAAAGGAGAATGAAATCTTAAAGGAGAAACTACAGTAATTTGGAATCAAATGGCTAATTGCATTAGGAATATTGCAAAGGAGGAACTTGGAGAATAAAAAAGGAAGAGACATATTAATACAGAAACATGGTGGTGGAGTATGGAGGTTCAGGAAGTTATTCGATAGAAAAAATATTGCTACAAAGTTTGGCAGGGGACTAAGAGTATGGAAAATTTTGAACTGTATAAGAAGGCAAAGAAAGAAGCTAAAAAAGTAGTAAGTAATGCAAAGTTCAAAGCATTCGATGACCTCTATAATAGGTTGGGAACAAGAGAAGGAGAAAAGGATATTTTTAAGCTCGCGAAAATAAGAGAAAATAAAAATAGAGACTTAAATCATGTCAAATGTATCAAGGACAATGAAGAAAATATTTTGGTGAAGGACAACGATATTAAAGAAAGGTAGAAGGAATATTTTAGCAAACTTTTAAGTGAAGAACATTCGGGCGATATAATAGTTAAAGAGGATACTTTACTCCATAGAATTAGAAGGGTGGAAGTGAATGAAGCATTGAAGCGAATGAAGACAGGAAAGGCAACAGGCTCAGATGGTATTCCGATAGAGGTATGGAAATGCTTAGGAGAGGTTGGAGTAAGTTGGTTATGTAGACTATTCAATAAGATACTCGTGACAAAACAAAATGCTGGATGAATAGACAAGAAGCATTGTAGTACCTATATATAGGAATAAAGGAAATATACAAAATTGTACCAATTATCGAGGGATTAAACTTATGAGTCATACTATGAAGTTATGGGAGAGAATAATGGAGCAAAGACTGAGAAAGAAGACCAAGATTTTTGAAAATCAATTTAGTTTTATACTAGGGAGATCAACTATGGAAGCTATCTTTTCACTTAGGCAATTAATGAAAAAATACCGAGCAAAGAGGAAAAATCTATATACGGTTTTTATTGATTTGGAAAAAGCCTATGATAGGGTACCGAAGAATTTAATTTGGTGGGTTTTAAAGAAAAAGAATGTCTCCAGAGGTGACATTGAAAATTTTAAGGATATGTATGAAGGAGCAATAACAAATGTGAGAACCACATGTGGAGAAACAGGTGGATTTCCAGTGATTATAGGTTTACATCAGGGATCAACCTTAAGCCCTTAGCTCTTTGCATTAATTATGAATGAGTTAACTGTGCATATTCAAGAAGAAGTACCATGGTGTATGTTGTTTGCAGGTGATATAGTATTGGCGGATGAATCAAGTGAGGGTGTAAATGCAAAACTTGAGAGATGGCGGGGGGCACTAGAATCTAGAGGTTTTAAAATAAGTCGTACAAAAATAGAATATATGGATTGCAACTTCAGTGGACATACACAAAGTGTTGAAACCACTATTAAAATTGAAACCCATAAGATAGCACGTGGAGATTTTTTTTGGGACCTAGGCTCAATAATTAGTAAGGATGGGGAGATTGACGAAGATGTGGAGCATAAGATGAAAGCCGGATGGCTAAAGTGGAGACTAGCTTCTAGAGTGATTTGTGACACACGAATGCCAACGAAATTGAAGGGCAAATTTTACAGGAGAGTAGTTAGACCAGTTATGACATATGGAGTAGAATGTTGGCCAATTAAGAAGACGCATATTCATAAGATAGATGTAGCGGAAATAAGAATGCTTAGGTGAATGCGTGATAAAGTTAGGAAAGATAAAATTAGAAATAAGCGCTTTCGAGAACATTTAGGGGTAGCACCAATAGGGGATAAGATTAGAGAAACCCGTTTAAGATGGTTTAGGCATGTTGAGCGTAGGCCAGTAATGGCACTGGTGAGAAAAAGTTTGGTTATACAGGTGGAAGGCCCATCAAGAGGTAGGAACAAGCCGAAGAAAACATGGATAGAAGTCATTAATTCAGATTTAAAGAAGTTTCACTTATCGAAAGATTTAGCTCAAAATAAAACAGAATGGAGAAACAGAATTCATGTAGCCGACCCCAATATGGTTGGGATAAGGCTTTAATGATGATGATGATGATGATGATAATGATTACACATGTGACCCATTTCCTGCAGTTTAAGGCCCAAACGATGTTCAAACTTCACGAAACTTGAGGGGATGTCTTCTAGAATTATTTTGATCATGAAAAGGAGATATGATCATATTTTGACATCTGGAATTTGGTCAATTCCCTCTTTTAGATTTCATGGAATGGGGCCCATGTTTTAGCTATTCGGGCTCCAAATGACCTCTGATGATCTTGAAATTTGGAGAAGTTGATTTTATGCTTATTTTGAAGTCTTCATCCAAATTTCGTGTAGTTTAGCTTTGTGGAAGTGGAATTTTGACCAGTGACCCCAAAACTACATGGTTAAAGTTAGTGGCCCCTTTTATAGTAGGCAGTAGTTGGCTTTCCATCCAAATCATATTTAATTGCTTTGAAACTTTGAAGAGTTAATCCTGAATATACTTTGAGTCCTTCATCCAAATTCCATCAACTTTGGCCTTCTGGAAGCAAAACTTTAGTTAGTGACCCCATAGTTTTGGAGTCACTAAGCCCTAAGCTGACATATAGTTGAAGTAGGGTCAGATGAGTTCCCTTTGACTTGAAACTTCAAAGGATCATTTCTAAATATGACTTGACCCTTCTACCCAAATTTCATCAACTTTGACCACCTGGAAGCAGAATTTTGGTCAGTGACCCCCAAGGTTTGGGGGTCACTGACCCAAAGTTGACATGTAGTTACATTTGAGTCTAATGACATACAATCGGCTTGAAATTTTGCAGTGCCACTCCTCAATATGACTTGAACTTTCTCTAGGCGTTTCTCCTAATTTGCTTTCATGTGGTACCACTTTGCACAGTGACCCCAAAGAGTTTCAGAGACAACCATGGAAATAGATTTTAGATTCAAATGATGTCTGAATGTTCTAAAACTTTTAAGGATTATCTTCGATTGTATTTGAAGTCATCTCTATGAGTTTCAGTTGCTTGTTTCATGTAGAAGTGTCGCTTTCCACAGTGGTGCCAAGAAAGCTGGGAGACAATCACTAAAGCTTGAATTTGAGTTGAAATGTAGTCCAAACGCCTTGAAACTTTGAAGCTTAATTCCTAAATATGTTTTGGAATTTCTATATAATTTTTAGCCACTTTGGTAATCTAGAAGCCTCAATGTGTTTGGTGACCTCATGGTTTTGAGTCACTGAACCTTGCCTTCAACTCTGATGAGTTGAGTGTCCAAGTGAAGTCCAGTGGATTTGAAATTTGGATTGTTGCACAGTAAGCTCATTTGAAGTCCTTTAAGTGAGTTGCATCAACTTTGCACAAAACCACATTGAACTTAAAATTGAAGCGCAAAAATGACCAAATCCATTTATTTTAACGGAAGCTTCTATTTAAACATACATAATTTCTTAGTTTACATAGCATTTAAAAAATAAATAACAACATTTTCCAAAATACCCCGACCCGCTTCTTTCCCTCCCTCTCTCTCTTTCTTCTTCCCTCCTCCTTCCTCCCCCTCAAGGGTTGAAATAAATATATATATATGGGGCCTTTTCCTGTGCATACGTCCCTTATGGACTTTTCGTGCACACTCTTTGGTGGGGCCCACTATAGACCCCACCAAGGGATGAGACTTGGGGGGTTGAAAAGATCTATGTAAAAGCACTCCACATATCAAATTTGGCCTCAATCACATATCCCTAACCCCTTCATCCATGCCTCACAAATTCATTCCGTTCGGATTGGTATATAATCGATCCAACGATCCAATAAATTTGGATCCGACCAAAACTTGGGGGCGAGTTGCTTTCATGGGGTCCCATGTGTGTTGTAAGGTTTGGATTGAGTGATAGATAGACCCCACCTAGAGTTCTCATGAAAAAAATGATGAGGGACGGATGCATATGAAGATTCTCCTATATATATATGGATAACGCAGATTCTGTGATCGATAATAAGCCAGCAGCCACCTACCTATTGCTTCCTACAAACTGCATCTCTACCCCACCACCTCTTATTCTCAGAGTAACCAACACCACCAGAATCCTAGTCAACAATTTCTATTATTCTGGGACCCTTTAACAGAATAAATCCAAAACCCCTAATTACAATTTACATGGCCCATCTTAAGGTGGTGTAAGCAATGCGTCAAATTATGAAATGGTGCGCCAGAAACTTGATATGCATCAGTTCGAGTCCGAGATGCGCAGCGTCATGCTCGCCATCACAGACGGCCTTGGGTCCGCCTCCATCCAGATCGCCATCGAGGACGATGGCCAGAACTTTCTGCAGCAGGCCGCTGATCTTGAAGCCAAGAAGATTCAGACCTCACTGGCATCATCAGCAGCAGCAGCTTCAGCTTCACCTCGAAAATGAGGTTTCCTTTCTTTTATTATAGTCTTTTGTTAGTATTAGACATTAGAGGTCCGGTCTGTTAGCTTTATGTTTGCGTTTATGTGTGCGTAGTATCTACATTGCCCGCTCTCCATTTCACTCTGCCGCTTCCGCTGCAACCGATCCATCATTACGGAATCCGAAGCCATGGACACATCCAATCTGTTATACTCGAGCTCCAATCCTCTCCCTCTCTAAGGTGGGTTTAGGGGTTTTAGATGAATGTGAGAGGAAGGGGATGGAAATACTGAATAGAGAAGAAGGGTAATTTGATAGGTTAAAAGACATCCATTTTACACTTTTGTTGTGAGTTTAGATTGGTTTAGTACAAAAGTTTAAACTAAAGGGGCATGTTGGAATCAGGTCTATGTATAGGGGAGTAAATTGATATTTTTCTTTTTATTTATTTATTTATTTATCTTGAACGTACTTACACTCCAACATACTTAAGCTACTAAAGTCCCTACCCAACAAGCCCAAGGATCCATCCTTGTTTGTTTCTAGGGAAGAGAGACACCTCACTAGTTACCACTGAACTACTAGTGGATTGGCTTCATTATTTCAAATTAAAATGCTAATAGAAATATTTGTTCATTAAGTGTTCAGAGCAAGGTTGGATAACTCGTGCCTGAACTCGACTTGTCCAACTCAATAATATTGACTCAGGTATATAATGAACTCAATAATTCAAGATAGTTATAAATATTTTATAAACATTTAGAAGTGATAAGTATTTTATAAACATTTAGAAATGGATCAAATATATATTAAAGTTACATGTAAACATATTTTTAATATTAAATTTAAGAGGATTTTACCAGGAAAATAATCATAGGTCACCCCTTAACAAAATAACTCATATTAGCAATTAACCACTTTGATATGTTTTTAATCTTGTGGGGGAGCATTAGATCCGACCCTCATGTTTTTACCTTATCATTAGATCCGATGCTCCCCAATTTTAAAAAAAAATGTTCCTTCCTCTTCAAACTTAGCATGTTAATATTCCTCTTCTCCACTACTATATTGTCATCAAGGAACTCAGCATTCTTCTGTGTATGTATTCATGTAGCTAGGACTCATCATTGAATCCGTTTCTTTTTCTCCATCTCGCTTGAAAAAAATCTACTACCCCTCTTCCTTTTGAGGCACCACAATAGAGTCCAAACTTTTGCAACAATAGAACAATGGCCATCCTCAGATCTGTTCTCAGTTTCCATAGAAACCTGACCACACTAATTCCTGAAATAAGCCTCCTCGCTTTGGCCCACCTTGGATTTCTCTCTATGTTTGTTTTTATAAGAAACCAAACCCAAGGTCTTCACAAATCTTCAAAACAGAATGGATAGCCCTTTCTTTCTCATATTTTTTAATCCAAGGAAACCCTTTTCCATCACCGCTTGGAGAGAGTGGAACTCTTTCACCATTTCCTTCTTACCAGCTGGCAAAAGGCTTTCCTACCTTTTATATCCACCAACCGAACATAACCATCTCCGCCCCTCGTTCTCTTTTCTTTAGACGATGCCCTCTTTCTTTCTCCTTGAGATGAGACAATGGAAGTGCGTGGCAATTGGACTAAGGCTGCACAGTCTACTTCTTATTCTGCGGCTTTGGCCTGGGTTCTGTAACTGGCAACTCTCTTAATGACAATTTATTAGTGGACAAGAGGAAGATTAACATGCTGAGGTTAAAGAGGAAGGAACGGCTTTTTTTTTTTTTTAAACAAGGGAGCATTGGATCCAATGCCAACAAGGAAGCATTGGATCCGAAGCATTGGATCCGACGCTCATGGCGTCGAATCCGATGCTCCCCCACAACGTCAAAAAAAATATTGGTGCACGCATTACTAATATGAATTTTTTTGTTAAAGGGGTGACCTATTATTATTTTTCTGGTAAAATCCTCTAAATTTAAACTAGTGAGCATATTACAATTTAATCAATTATTTTTAAATTGCTAACTCTAAACCTCAAAAATTAATTACTAATATTTGATCTGCCAAGTTTACCTATATTTGATGCAGTCTTTTTCCAAATCGAGGTGACGAGGCAGACTCAAGAGTTTAACTCGCGGAGTTTTTCAACCATGGTGGTTCAAATTGAAATTTATGGCATGGTTCTTTATTTTGGTCTACATGGGCTTCAATCGTAATTGCATAGCCAATTGCTGGCAACCAATTTGGTTCCTCATAGGCTTTATTTATGAAAATCCTAGCTCCTCTTAGGCTTTATTTATGAAAATCCTATGTTAAAAGAAGTGAAACTGAACAGTAGGGCCCATCTATTGAAATCCCAACCACTCGATCAAAATGAACATCCTTTATGTATATTGGATATCCGGAAATTTTATCTCAATTAGAGTTGGTCCCACCGTTGGACTGACTATTGACGAAAAATGTGATGATGAAAATACATAATATTGTGTCAATCATGTTTTCAATGATACAATCAATCTAACGGGGAGCTAACTCCGATTGAAGGTAAATTTGGTCATAGCCTATATATCTTAAGGGTTTTCATTTTGAGCAGTTTGATTCCTTTATCTCAAGCCACATGCTTTGGTAAACCTACAATGACTTTTGGTGATTTAAGATTTGAAACTTTGGCAAACATGATCTTTCAGTTTGTAACATCCAAGGAATGTTGGACACTTAAGAGACCCAACAGATATGGGAATGAACCTTTAGCACACACGGGGGAGAAGACCTAGGGATTGAACGCTATCTAGAACCAAAACTCTATTAAAACCATATGTTGATACCTTTTATATTATATAATGTGATTAGATTTTCATTTGAAACACAATAGAAGGCAATGTACCCATCTATGCCATCCTCCTTCACTCCAAGGTGGGTCTTTTTTCCCAATTTTTTCCAGTAACCCAGCTTAGAGGCAAGAACTCAGTAGAGCCCACACAAATGGGAAAAGGAAGCCCACATGGTGGGAGTGCCATAGTGTAAAAACTTCCATTAGGTGCTTGATTGAGCCCAAATCTGGCCTAACCCAACTATAGCCAAAAACTGCATAAACCAAACATTAATGGGTTTTGATCAAGCTTGTACACTTTACATTGAAATTCTCAGACGTTCTTCATAAATAATCTACAAACATTGATGGGTTCTGATCCTATCTTCACTCAGTCAACTTACCCGTAGCTCTGTCTCCAATAACAAGACCGATTCCTCATTTCTTCTGGGAAAGAGAGTCTTTGCAAGTTTGAAGAGGTTTGTTTGGGGATAATCGAATGGTGGATACCACTGTTGAGGGAGAAGGAAGAAAGAGAAATTGAGAACACAATGAAACCTTATTTATTGCATTCTTTGTAAACTAAGTTACATCTATGAATAAATAGAAAGTTCTAAGTACACCTACTAAATTAGAGTCCTACCCTAAATAGGAAGCATAACCATGAGAGAATACCATAAATCTCATTTACCTAATAAAAAATATTCCCTAATAATAACCTCTCCTACATGGTGCCACCAGCACAACCCCTCTGTTGCATGTGCTAAGTAGGCAATGACTTGAACACTTCCCCGAAGCACTGACTCTTAGTATTGTTACGCTAAGTTCCTGTTTGAATCTGTGAAAATTTTGCCATGTTCATGGTGCTAGCCTCTATTAATCTTTAGAACATGTGGCTGCTCCAAGTCAATCATCATGTTAACTGTTGGCCAAGTGGGTCCAGACAAAGTGGGTTCATGTCTTGAATAGTTTTCCTAATTATAGTAGGAATTTCCTGTTTGTTAAACAGTAGTTTCTTAATAGGTTTAGGACTTTCCTTTTTCTAAGAATAGAGTTCTTGGGGATAAGGAAGTGATGATTATATATATAATATAATCTGTAACCCTAAACAAGAGGCTGAGATTCCAAGGCTGTGAATTCACAAGTTGGAGAAGAACGCAGTGAAAATTAGTTTCCCATGGACATAGGCATCTTTGCCGAACCACGTAAATCTCTTATCTTCTTGTGTGGTTTATTGTTGATCTTGGTTGCTTACATACACAAGCGTACAATGGTGGTATCATATCTACAACAAGTGGTATCAGAGCCTAGCTAGGGTCTCCTAGGGCTTCGAGGTTGTGTGTAGAAGATCAACACATTGAATCCTTGTGAAGGGTTCGGATTTCTATTTTTTTGAAACAGAGAGCAGAGATCTGTGATCTTTGCTAGGCCACACTTTTGCCGCTTGCAAATCGGAGAAGAAGAAAGATGGCTCTCGGGTTTGGCTGGCGATCTTCATTTGATAAGATGAAGGGGTTTTTTTGGCTACCGGATTTCTGATGAAGAAGACTGTTTGCCGGATCTCTAGAGATCTTTGCCTTTTTTTTTCTTTTTTGGTTCTGTTTTTTGTTTTGACTGCCGGTCGCCATCCTTCCATTTGTCGCTGCCGTGCAACATCGCAGAAGCAACTGTTCCATCAAAATGTCGTCCACCACTGTTAGTGAGGAAGGTGTGTGGAGGATCAAGAAGGGTTTTGGCTCCCTGTTGCAGAACAAAACCGGGACAAGGCAGAAGATGCCTGGGTTTTTTTTAAAACCCAGGCCGAATCCAGTTTGGGTTAGGTCAAGTGAACCTGACCTGTTAGGAGGCAGGCCGCCAGGTTAGAGGTCGATTCTAGGTCGACCTGAACCCGTCTGTAGAAGCCTAGCCCAAGCAGCAGCAGAGTGCTGATGTTAACCTACGTTAGCGGATCATACAGTCAAAGGCAGATTTGACTGGATTGACAACAGAAGTTTGTTTTTACGATATTTTGCTTATCCGACGTCCAATCGGAGATCCGTTTGAGCCTACGGACTCGTTTTAAGTAGATATACGTGTTTGTGCAAGAAGATTGGCTGTTTAATGATCAACGAGGAGTTTGAATAAATCGAATCACAAAAAACCGTTTATGTGATATCGGAGCCATTCGGGGTTAGATTTCAGATCCTTTTTTTTCAGCGTGCTCGTTGTGACGAGATCTATAGCTTTGTGCAGTAGTTAAGGTCAGTGTTAGTTGTTTGTTTTTTCCTGTTACTTAATTTAATTAAGATGGAGAACAACACTATGAACGTTACCATAGTTAAGCTCAACCATTCCAATTGGTTGATATAGAAACCGAAGATGGAGGATATTCTCTATTGCTAAGACCTTTATGATCCCATTGATGGGGATGATGCCCGACCAAAAGATATGCAAGATGCAGAATAGAACAAGTTGCATAGAAAAGTGATTGGTTACATCAGATAGTGGGTTGATAACAGCATATTTAACCACGTGTCTAATGAAACCAAAGCGAATATCCTTTGAAAAAATATACAAGCAATGTATAATAAAAAGACCATAGTGAACAAAATTTTTTTGATTAGAAAACTTGTAAACATGAAATTCAAGGATGGTGGTCAGATCGAAGATCACATCAATGAGTTCCAAAGTGTGGTAAATCAGTTAGCCACAATGAAGATGGTCCTTGATGATGAGATGCAAGCTTTGTTGCTTCTGATTTCTTTGCCGAATGCATGGGAGACATTGGTTATTTCTCCAGATGGTGTGTTGTCCATGAGTCAGGTTATTAGTAGCTTACATAATAAAAAAACTAGAAGGAAAATCACAAGGACAAATAATGCACATGCCTTTGTTACTGAGAATAGGATGAGGAGTAAGCGTAGAGGACCAAAGAGGGGTTGTAGCAAGTCTATAAGTGAATCACAGACCAAGACAAATTCTGTGAAATGCTTTTTCTGTAGCAAAATGGGCTACATCAGGAAAAATTGTTTTGCCTTGAAGGAATAGAAATGATCCCACAATGAGAAGAAAAATGACAGTAATAACACTATAGTTACCTTGGGAGAGGAAGTAGTGGTGCTTGCCAGTGATGATGATGACGAGTGTTTGAGTGTTGCAGATAATCAAGTTGAATGGGTTGTTGACATAGCAGTATCCTACCATGCTACTCCTTGTAGGGAGATGTTCACGACATACAAAGCATGTAACTTTGGTACTGTGAATATGGGCAACACGAGTCAATTAGAAATTGTTGGTATCGGTGATGTCTGTATTAAAACTGATATTGGTTGCAAATGATGCTGAAAGTTGTGTGACATGTTCCTGATCTGCGGTTGAATTTGATTTCTAATACTGCATTGGATCGTGCAGGTTATAAGAATTACTTCAAATATGGCAGATGAAAGCTCACTAGAGGATCTTTTATTATTGCGAGAGGGAAAGCGGGTAATATACTTTACAAAGCACATGTGAAACTGTGCAAAGATCTGTTGAATGTTGTTCAAGATAGTTCCTCCCTGAATCTGTGGCATAAGAGACTCGGTCATATGAGTAAGAAAGGCTGGTAGATGTTGATAAAGAAGGGTTTACTTCCTTACTCCAAAGGTTCATCCCTTGACCCTTGTGATTATTGCTTGTTTTGGCAAATAGCTTAGGGTTGCTTTTTCTTCGACATCAAAATTGAAATCTAATGTGTTGGATTTAGTATATTCTGATGTTTGTAGTCCCATGCAGGTAGAATCATTGGGTGGTAATAAGTTCTTTGTCACGTTTATCGATGATGCATCCAGAAAAATCTTGGTCTATGCATTGAAATCAAAGGATCAAGTATTCAAGATTTTTAAACAGTTTTATGTCATGGTTGAAAGAGAAACAGTTAAACTCCTGAAGTGTCTCCGTACAGATAATAGGGTAAGTACACATCCAACCAGCTCGGAAGCTATTACTTGAAGCATGGCATTCAACATGAAAAGACAGTTCCTGGTACCTCATAGCATAAAGGTGTCGTAGAAAGAATGAACCGTACTATTCTTGAGAAGATCAGATGCATGATGAGATTAGCACGGTTGCCTAAGTCATTCTGAGGTGAAGTCGTTTTAACTGCCGGTCATCTAATTAACAGTTCTTTCTCAGTTCCTTTGAATTTTGGTCTTCCAGAGAGAAGATGAACAGGTAAAAATGCTTCTTATTTACACTTAAAGGTGTTTGTGTGTAAGGCATTTGCACATATACCAAAAGAGCAGCGTTCAAAGTTGGATGGTAAGGCAGTGAGTTGTATCTTTCTTAGCTATGGTGGAGATGGGTTTGGCTACAAATTGGGATCTAAAAAAGAGAAAAGTTATCAGAAGTAGGGATGTGATTTTCTATAACAACTAGTTCTTTGGGAATGTTGAAAAGATTGATAAGTCTTCTAAAATAATTGATGAAGTAGTTGATCTCACACTGACTCCATTTCCGATGTAGACTAGAGGTGGAGAAGGTGGACAAAACAATTCGAATCGTGATGGGGCATAGGAGTTGCCAGATGATGAGGTGTTGAGTGGGGCGAGCTACAGTCTCCTTGGTTAGTAACCACTGAACCTTAAGTTAGGAGCTCTACTCGAAAGCGTCAACCATCAACTAAGTATCCTTTATTTGAATATATTTTGCTTACTAATGAGGGAAGCCAGGGAGCTTTTGAGAAGCAATGACTCATGATGATAAAGATAAGTGGATTAAGGTTATGCAAGATGAGATGAATTCTTTGAAGAACAAGACTTATGAGCTGGTGCAACTTCCTAAAGATAGGGATGTTTTGAAAAAAAATTGGGTGTTTAAGCTAAAAAAGGATGAGAATTGGTGAAGCACAAAGCATGGTTAGTAATAAAATGCTTTGCACAAACGAAGGGTATCAACTTCGGTGATGTTTTCTCTCTTGTTCTGCAGATGACTATTGTCAGAGTCGTCTTGGGTTTAATCGCTAGTATGGACCTTGAGCTTGAACAGATGGACAAGAAGACTGTGTTTCTTTATGGTGACTTAAAAGAAGAAATTTATATGACTCAACCAGAAGGGTTTGAGGTAGAAGGAAAAGAATAGATGGTTTGCAAGTTGAAGAAGAGTCTCTACGAGCTAAAGCAAGCATCGAAACAATGGTATAAAAAGTTTGATTCATTCATGTTGAGTAATGGGTACCGGAGGACAGCTGCAGATCACTGTGTTTATATTTGTCGATTTATCGATGGCAGGTTCATCATCTTTTTTTTGTATGTAGATGATATGCTGAAAGTTGGACAAGATAGCAAATTAATTAGCAAATTGAAAGAGGAGATGTCAAAGTCATTTGACATGAAAGACTTGAGTCCCGTACGAATGATATTGGGCATGCAAATACGTCGTGACAGGAATTTCAAGTAGTTGTAGTTGTCACAGGAGAAATATGTTGAACGAGTACTCAAACAGTTCAACATGAAGAATGCTAAACCAGTTAGGATACCTCTAGCTAGTCATTTTAAGCTAAGCAAGCACTTGTGTCCTACTATAAACAAAAAAAAAAGAAACGGATGGCATGCGTTCTTTACTCCTCTACTATGAGGAGTCTTATGTATGCCGTGGTTTGTACACGGCCAGACATTGCTCATGCTGTGGGTTTATGGGTTTAGTGAGTAGATTTTTCTCTAACCTGGAAAAGACCATTGGGAGGCAGTGAAGTAGATCTTTAGATATTTGAGAGATACTTCCAAGATGTGCTCGTATTTCAAAGGCTCAAACCCAGTGGTGGAAGGTTATATTGATGCTAATTTTGTAGGCGATCTTGCTCATAGGTTGTTGACTTCTAGTTATTTGTTTACTTTCATAGGGGCCGCTATCTCCTTGTAACCGAAATTACAGAAGTACACAACACAGTCTATAACTGAAGCAGAATACATAGCTACTAATGAAGTATAAAGAGAGATGCTTTGGTTGAAGAGATTCCTTTAAAAATTAGGTTTGAAGTAAAAAAAAATATATAGTTTACTGTGATAGTCAGAGTGCTATGGATTTCAGTGAGAATGCTGCATATCATAATCGTATGAAACATGTTGATGTCAAGTACCATTGGATTCGTGAGGTAATCGAGAAGAACTTCATGAAGTTAAAAAACATTCACTCGAACAAGAATCCCTCGGACATGATAACAAAGGTTTCTTCTAAGGGAAATCTAGAGCCGTGTTTAGAGTTAGCAAGGCTGAACTCCTAGTAAGGGGTTCAGGGCGTCTTCCTTATGGTTTGGGGTTGGGGGGTTATGGGGGGGGGGGGGGGGGGGGGTGGAGATTGTTGCCAAGTTGGTCTAGACCAAGTGGGTCATGTCTTGGGTAGTTTTCTTAATTATATTAGGAATTTCGTGTTTGTTAAATAGTAGTTTCTTAATAGGATTAACACTTTTCATTTTCTAAGAATAGAGTTCTTGGGGGATAAGGAAGTGATGATTATATATATGATGTAATATGCAACCCTAGACAAGAGGCTGAAATTCCAAGGCTATGGATTCACATATTGGAGGAGAACTCAGTAGAAATTAGTTTCCTGTGGACGTAGGCATCTTAACCAAACCACGTAAATCTCTTGTCTTCTTGTGTGGTTTATTGTTGATCTTGGTTGCTTACGCACACACGCGTATAATAGTAGTGTCATATCCATAACATTAACTCCTCCATGCGGAAAAGCTGTTTTGACTTTCATCTACTTGAAATTCCACCCCATGATAGTTACGATGCCAATATCCGCATGTATGACGCTGATCTTAGTAACTGAATCAAAGGTCTTGTCAAGATCTAACTTGTATCGCCAGTTGAGTCCTTTGCTTCCAACCATGCTGTGTAAAGATTTGCAATCCCACCAGTAGGTAAAATCTGATTTACCTACTAATTTGCTAAACATTGTGCTGAAAGTTCCAAATTCACAAGTGTGGTACCAAAATCCAAATGCTTCGATCAAGAAAATCATGCTTCGAGCCCCAATGCTGAAACGAATATGGCATTAAGGGAAAGTCACAATTGAGGGGGACATGCTGGTCCTGATTAATAGATATGTTGCATGTTTCATTAATATCTTTGTCAATTATGCACAAAAAGGGGGAGGTATATACAAGGCAGATAAGTACAAGCTAAAGATAAATTTTTTTATGCAAATATTCAATTTATTTTGGGTTTTTATTTTTGGGTAGAATATTTATATAAAGTCTATAGAGTTTTGTCCATAAATTTCCAAAGGTCGGGGGAGAGTGTTAGAATTATGAGTGTTCATAAATTCATCGATCAGACAAAACTAAAGGTCCAATTGATTTGTGATTTTACATTTTTTAAATTGAACTGTTGCGTGCTTCACTGAGTCACTTGAATGAAGGTGTTTGGAGAAAAATGATCATATCTCCATATCTCTCAAACTAGCCATTGAATCGAGACATTCTTTGTACCATTGGAAAGTTCTTTTCAAGTAAATATCTGTAGGTTCCAAGATTGCGTAAATTAGAGCTAAAATGACAAAGTTATAGCATCGGGAAGTTTATAAAATAATTACAAAATGCCATCCAATCGATCAAAAATTTATTCAATTGAGCAGGAAATGTAGAGTCCTGATCTGAAATTTTGACTGAAAACATAATCGATACTCAATTGATCCGACCTTTGCCTTATCATTCAAATGATGTACAGAAATCCACCGACTTGCATGGAATTGTTTCCTTTTTAGGCCAAGACTGCCTATTTCTATTTTACATGGAGTATATAACTTTACGACATGAATTGTGGGTTATAGATAAGGGTATTCTCTCAACCCTAAAGCAAGAATCTCATTGTTCTTAGTCCAAAAGACCTGTTAGAGATTCATTTTCTTCTAGAGCATCCAATGGAGAGATAGTACTGAAGCTTCTTGTTTTAGAGGTTGTTGCGTCAACATCTCTTATGGAAGATCGTTTTCTCTTGTAGAAGGTTTGTTCATCTTGAGTCACTGTCGAGTCACTATCATGCCCCAAATCCAAGAATTAAGGATTAGAGTGGATCTCGATACACTATACACTTAACCTGTAGTAATCCATGCCATGTCAAGACACAGACAAACCGTTACAAGGGAAATTCCACAGATACGTGAGAGGAAGATTCATATACATGTAATAATCATTTTACACAATTAAGCGGAAACCTGGAGAATTTACCTGTAATTCATCACTAGCATTAATAAAAACACATTTATTTATAAAATTAATCCCAAGTCTATAGATTAACCATCCACATGCACATGCAAACTAAAGGACTTAAGCATAAGCATAATTTAGTATAACATATCCATTAACAGTATCTCCAAAGTTAACATAATAATGATAGCATGGTTTACTACAAGCCAGACTGCGGCTATCCACTAATAGTTCCCAAAAGAACCCCATATCGTGCTACGTAGAATGACTAATAGAAGACATCATTTTCATTCCACTCATCTACACCTCGAGGTACTGTAGGGGTTCCCTTTGAAGGCACGTCGATTGCCGAACTGGCCTTGGGCTCTATACCTGTTACACCAAGGGTAGCACTATTAACACGAAGGTTGAGCAAATATAAAAGTATATAAGATTATCATGATATATCAATTGAATTAAAAGAAAATACCATATTGATTAAAAGAGGGCAATAATCAGAAACTAGGCATATTGTGCATGTGAATAAGCATGAATAAAGAATCAAATATGGAGAGATAATCACATACTAATTAGCATCCACATGGCTATCTTCTCTCTACAAAGAGAGCATATCACGCAGTGGGAAATCATTAGTAGTCGGGCTAAGACCATCCAACTACCCTAAGAGTGTCGACCAACCCTTTATACAACTACTGCAGTGGGTAACTTATATAATACCCTTACTCGGTCCTGTTGAACCTCTTATGGGTACAAGTTAAGCAATGCCAACTCAATGGGCTCAAGTCTGATCAGAATTCATACTTCCATACTTACCATATGTAATGATCAATCCATTCTTATATAAAAACATTTAACGATCTTCAAATCATGTTTAGTCATAAAATCAAAATCAAATGAAGTGAATGTTATTCAAATAATGCATACTTAAATAAGCTATTAGAGTTCGAACCCTTTTCAACTCTAGTTCCCCTATTTTGGCTCACGAGCTCACGCTTAGTAGAAGCTCCGTCTTTGATCTTGCCTTAAGGTTCACCAGGAAGAATAGGTATATGATTAGATCATGTTTAGGGCAATGTTTACTTAGACAATATGAACGTATTTGAGTTGAGTGGTTAACAAGGATATTTACTAGCCAACTATAGTTAAAATAATTTGTGTTCCTTTAGTCATTCAATACAGTGTATTCATAAAAGGTCCGGTGTCAATGTGTTGCCAAAATCTTAGTGTTACATTGTATAGGAAATAGACACCACTTCTTATGCCAACACCCATGACGTGACGTAGGAAAATAGCTGAAAAATCAAGAGAGAGTGAGTAAAAGCTCTACACACTTCTTCCTCTTTATTTGATTACCATTGGGTTAATTTAATTGAGGTAAAGGTACCACTTTTAAGGCCCTACATAGCCTTTGAATGTAATTAAAATCTTAAGGATAAGATTGGCTTTAATTTATCTTTCTAAGGCTTTAATTAAAGGTTAAAAGTGATTTTAAAACAGTTTTTCAAAAATTAGCTAGGCGCTTGAGTGCGGCCCCAAGCGCCCATGTGCCTATGCTCTATTTTAGTAAAGTTTTACTGATGAGTTTTCATCAAATCTCTGTACACGTGCTCGTGTCGGGTCCAAACGCACTTGAGCATATTTCATCTCTATCTTTAGACAAAGACTACTAACGCATATTTTGTCAGAAATTTACATAGATGCTTGTGCGCATACTCACGTGCGCTTCAGCGTGCTTTCCAGAATTCCAATTAGGAATTTTGCTGTAGCACTCTTCTTCTTCATTTCAATACCTACTGTAAACACCTCATTTGGCACCCTATGTAGACTTAAACTGCTCATCAAGTATAATGATGCCCCGATTTTACCTCAAATTAAGTGCTTTTAGGATGATTTAAATCAATTTAAATGACTTTAATTAGTGAAAATTTAAGGAGAGTTTTAGATGCCATGCATTACATATCATCACCTAAATTTCTCAATCTTTCATTAAAACATGCTCATCATGAATATGACTATCAACATGAATGCCCACATATCCCTTAAAATAGCCTAGGTTTATTGCTCGTGCTTAGATTGCCCGAATTGTCAATGATAACAATAAGAATCTAGGCTTATTGATGATAAAAGCTACGGTTAGAAACACTCATCCAAAATTTCATCATTCTTTTCTACTCTCCTGACTATCTAGATATGTATCTCGCTTTGATATACTCGTCAAGAGCTTTCTAACGATATATAACACTCCAAAATCTGATGAACGGATCACAAGTTACGAGACCGGGGGCTCATTACACTTAGCCCAGACTCTGCGTGGCCTACTTATAAAAAATAATTTTTCTTGTCAATTTTCTTTCCAAATACCAAAACTGAATTATCTAATCTTAGATTGGGCAAAGAGGACCCTCCCATCTTCCATTGCACATTACATGTCCTATGTTTTTCTAGCGTGAGGTTAACTTACCTTGTTAACCCAAGGTCTAACCCAGGCCACGCAATGGACCCTGCTTTGATGATCAAACACTTAGGATCCTTCCACTTTATTGCCATCATCATTATGGTCATTCATTTCAGTTAAGTTTATCGCATGTGGGCCCCATCGTTCATCAATAGAATAGAGCAAGTGGCTAGCCCACTCGAATTCAACCTCCAAATCAAGCTTGATCCATTAACTCACAGCCAAACAAAACCCGGGTCCTTGACCCATTAGTCCAAATCTAAACCTAACCGTATCCATGACCCATCAACCCCACTCACTACCTGAATACAACCCTCAACCCATGTTTGACCCGTCCATCCTTTTTAGCCCATTGGCCCAAGCACATATTCAAGTTCAATTTTCTAATGTGCTAATTCAGATCCCATCCTATCCTCATTATCTCAACTGTCCCACTCAATCCATGCAAACAGTTTAAATTCAATTTCAAACCCGCCACCCAATCACGATAGGGGACTCGAGAAATCCGGGCTCTCCATCTTCATCCATTCCAATTCCAAACAAAAGAAAAGGAAAGATACAGAAGAACGGGGGACGACAACAAAAACCAAGAGAAAGCAAGGGAGAGGAAAAAAATAGAAAAAAGGAAAAAGGAAAGGAGAAAGGAAGATAACAGATAGACTAACAAAGAAGAGGAAGGAAGAGAAAAGATAAAGAAGGAAAGGAAGAAGAAGAAAAGAAAGGGAAGGAAGCGATCCCCACTAGGGATCCTCTCTCTTCTCTCCGGTCATCGGGGAGCACTCCCCCCATGTCCCGTCTTCCCATGGCCACTCTTTTCTTTGCTATTTTTTTCCATCTTTTTTCTTTTGCTCTTCCTCTCCTCCCCATTACTATCACACAGCCCCAGAACTTGATCCCCATCTTTATCCGCCTAATCCATCACCCATCATCTCCATTGCACACACCCCCATCATCACCTTTACTCATCACTACCTACATGGATCATCACCAACCTCACTGTCACACCCCCTGCACACCATCAAAACATCCTCACGAGAATTCACCCTCATTGACACCAAGCCGCTCCATCCACTGCCTACTTCCACCATTCCATCACATAATTAACCACCTCTTCTTTGTCACCACCAGACACCTTCAACCCCCCCTCCAGGACTCGACCCTCATCAATGTTGGGTTTTGTCTTGTATTCCGCTTTCGCCGGATCGGTCATCTGGGTTAGCCAGAACCAAAGTCCAGGGTTAGGGGTATTTTAGACATTATGTATGGGTTTTCTTGGTGGCCAAGAAAACGGGATCTATATATTGATGTATTGTGTAACCCTAAACCCTAAGAGAGGTGAAGTGATTTTCTCCGTGGACGTAGGCAAGTTTGCTGAACCACGTAATCGCTGGTATGTCATCTTCTTCATGGTTGCTTGATTGTGTGATTTGTGTGTGTTGTGGTTAATCGCAGATCCTGGGCTAGGTTTCCCAAAAAGTGGTATCAGAGCGAGGTTGTTTGTTGTCGGAAGATCATCGGGAAGAAGAGATCAATTGATTGAACTCTGCTGGGCCACAGGAGAAATCGCATCTCTGTTTACTGTAACAAAGATCGATTTTGCAGTCCACTGGAGAAGAAATAAAGAAGGAGATCGGATGTGTTGCTGCAGATCTTCGTCGGAGAAGTAGGGCTACTGGATTTCTCGGGAGGAGGAAGAACCGTAAGAGAAAAAAAAAATTTTTTTCTCTCCCGCTGCCGGTCGCTGCCGATCGCCGCCACCCGCCGCTATTCGCCGTCGCCGTGCCGCCGTCGCACTTCGTCGCTGGTCGCCGGGGCTACTGCAGACCGCGGAGAGCTTGTTCGTCTGCAACGAGGTTGCAGAACAGCCGAGAGGAAGAAGATGACTGGGATTTACATCCCAGGTCGGTTCTGTTACGGGTCGGGTCAGTTTGACCCAACCCGCTATACAGCCCAGCAAAGCAGATTCTGTTCGGGTTTCGGGTCGGGTCGTTTCGACCTAACCCATGTTGGCAAGCCCAGACAAGCAGTTGCAGGTCAGGTCAGGTCAGGTTAGGTCCGGACCAGGCTTGACAGAGCAAGACAGCCCACCAGCACAACGCTGACGTCAACCGACGTCAACAAAAGTACGATCAAAGGATAGATTTGACCGGAACGACGGCAAAAATCGTTTTGTGAATTTCGGGGTCATCCGGACTCAGATTCGCGCCCTATTTTGTTCTATGAGCTCGTTTTGAGGAAATCTATGCGTCTGTGGAAGAAGATTGGCAGTTTGACAGTCAACAGGGACGGTTGACTAATCAGAGTGCAGAAAATTGTTTCTGCGATATCTAAGCCAGCCGAAGTCAGATTTTAGATCCATTTCTTCTAGTGTGCTCATGGGGACGAGATCTACGAGACAGACAGAGGAGGTTGACTATTTGATAGGCAGAAAACAGGGAGCAATTCAGGAGACACAAATTGGGATACACAATGACTTCAAACAATGAGTATAAAATTGAGATGTTCACCGGGTTGAACAATTTCAGTCTTTGGCAACGGAGGATGAAGGATGTCCTGATTCAGAAGGGTCTGAAGAAGGCTTTAGATGGTAAGTTGAAGAAGCCTGCAAAGATGTCCGATGATGATTGGGAGGATTTAGATGAAAGGGCTGTGAGTGCAATTCGTCTTACCCTCCACGATGACATTCTCTATAACATCATGGGGATCAACACTGCTCTAGAATTATGAAAAGAGTTAGAGAGCCTGTACATGTCTAAGTCCTTGACAAATAAACTGTTTTTGAAGAAACAGTTATATTCTCTGAAGATGGCAGAAGGATCACGGTTGTCGAAGCATCTCAATGAATTCAATAAGCTTCTGGTACAACTATTGAGCATTGAGGTCAAGCTCGAGGAAGAAGACAAAGCAATGTTATTTTTATCTTCACTGCCCCAGTCGTACGAGCACTTGGTGACAACGCTGATGTACGGGAAAGATACTTTGAGCATGAATGATGTTACTGCAACTCTGTTCTCCAGTGAGATCATGAAAGGTGACAGTGAAAAATCTAGCAGACAAAGTCTTAATGTAACATCAAGTTCAAACTGGAGAAGGGGGAGATCTAGATCGAGGAATAAAGGATCAGGAGATCAGAATCGCTCGAAGTCTGTCACGACCCGAGCCCAGGGACCGGGGGTCAGAGGAAGGTCTAACCAGTGACACACGTACTCCCGTGCATGCACACCTAGACCCCGTCCAAACATGCACACACAAGGGATCAATCACACGAGCAAAAGACTGAACGCGGAAGCTGTACGTATCAAGGCATACCACAAA